>CM046874.1:493898832-495098832 GCA_025667525.1 Glebionis coronaria
TTGCTATCCATCTTGTTTACCTAAAATACATGTATAAAATCATCAACACAAAGGTTGAGCAAGTCTATAGGTATTACAAATCATTTTGAACACAAGCAAATATTATAAGTTTGTGGCATACTAGAAGGCAACAAGCATCGTATTTGCATCAACAATAATAATTGTATATAGCATAAATTGCAATAAGCTCATGGAACCGAGCCCTTAGACACTCCCTTATAGGTCTAATAAGACAGTAGATTTATTAATTGTCGTTACCTCCAGATTATTGGTACATTGCCGTATACCTGACTTCTCAATACAATATGTTCAAACAGTATGGAGGTCGGACCTAAGCTTCTGTGACAAGTCCACACAAACTGAACCGGGGCGGCTTCCCTCAAAGATCTATTAATTGTACTAGAGGTTAACCCATCAGATGTTAATTAACGGTCCATAATTGAGGCTTTAATATAGACAATCACTTAATGCAATTTAAGGGCAACCACGTGTCCATTCAAAGAGGGACAAACATACCATAAAAGACTTGTGTTCTAAGTTTATGAAAAACATGTATTCCCCCTCGCGGGTTTAAGAGCCATTTACAAAATAGTGTAAAAGCGAGGCTATAGACTTACCTGATACAATCGTCACAATAGTTAATAGAGAACGAACGTCAATCAAGAATAAATGTCAACCGTCGATACATGATCACACGAGACCTAAAGATAACGAGGCACGTCTTAGGCTCGAGATGATAAATGAATCGCACATATATGTAATAAGTATATTTTAATAAGTTCTAGGACATTGCATAAGTTTTATGATTCTTTATAAAACTTTTAATTGAAAGCTTAACCATTTTAGTGTAATATCTAATTTGACATTTTTAGCCCATCCTAAGCCCAATAGTGGTCCATTACCTGATTATATAACTTAGGTCCATTTTAAATTCAGTATTTCACCCAAAATTGGTTATAAACCTCAGGTCCAATAATGGTCCAATAGCCATTACAAGTGTGTTGGGCTTTTATGGTCCAAGTCCACTTTATATAGTTTTTGGGTTATAAAACGTATCACAAACATGTACACTTAATATTTTACGTTGGTCGGGTCTCGGTTCTATAATTATCAGTATATAACTAAGTCTAAATTTCCCGACAAGTGGGTCCTACCACGTCGGTTTGTATGAAAAACATCACTTTTTACGTTAATGAGGTATAATCCGTTTATTACAATTATCCTGACATGTCCCACTAATTTGATCATATCTCTTTAACCCTTGTATTTATTGACACCATGTATCATGCCTTGTATTTACACCTTGTATTTATTGACACCTTGTATTTACAAGTTGATGCTACTACTTGCTGTGTCAAATGATGTCAAACATATGGTTAGTTAACTAGGCATCATACATATTTTATACTAAAGTTTTCATAGAATAGTTTAGAACAAAATATACTTACAGTTACCATTAATTTTAAAGCCTTAACATGTCAAAAATCAAATAGTATATAAGTATAAAAGTTTAGTTAGTTGTAACATCCTTTAATCATTCATGATCATGCCATTTCCTTCACGTACAAATCTAAGCTGAAACTCGTGTTTTCGGTATATCTTTCCATTTTGACGTTAAATTAGAGACACCAAGTATTTGTTATATTATTTTTAAAGATCATAAAAGACATGTTTTGAAACTTCTAATTATATATTATGTTATTAACTAATGCTCATCCTTGTTAACGTAGGGAACCAAGAAAACTCACGCTTGACCAAACTACAAACCATAAAAAATACACGAGACATAATATGGGACGTGTAATATCAATTGTTGATTTCTGATTACGGTTTTATTATATCATGTGCAACGAATATATATTAAAAGGATGGATTGATGGATACCTCATGGATAAATTCGAATTAGTCGAAACCAATCCCCCTTTCTGGTTCTTGGTGGCCGGCGGTTACCCACACCCACCTAGGGTTTCTTATTTTATTTTTTTGTAAACTTGGAAAAATGAAGGAATAAGCCGTATTTTGGCTAGTTTGATTGTAAGTGGGCTGGGCTTGGGATTTTTAAGTCTTGTATGGTTTATAATTAATTATTGTAAGGTTTATTTAATTACATGGAGCCCGTTTATTTATGTGTTAATATTATAACTTGTGTTCTTATAAATTCGTGTACTCGTAAATTTTATGTTCGTATTAAATCTTGTCGTGGAATATTAAATATACGTAAATACTTGTCGGCTTGAATTAATTTTACGAAATACTTGTGTAATAAATAAATATTAAAAGTTTTAGTTTAACGGTATTTTTTATGCGGATTTTACAACTCTTCCCCTCTGAAAAGAATAATTCGTCCTCGAATTAAATCCGTGATAGTGTTGTGGGTTTTACAATTCATCCCATCTAAAGAATCATTCGTCCTCGAATTAAAGGTAAGATAACAGACGGAGTTATAAGAATTGAAAGTACACAAAAGCTGAAAAGACGTGTAAGCTGAAAGGACATACCAGTGACATGACCGGAAGGGACATGGAACGTGACATAATTGAAAAGAATATATATCTAACTCATGGATCGAAAAGAGGATAAGAATCCAGATGGACTCCTCCGTTTCCAAGTGGCTTCCCTCTCGGAACGATCTTCTAACTAGTCTTGACGAGAAATAATAATCTTGATCTTCATGACTCTGTCTTGATGATTGATGAGACTGCTTTTATACATAGTCTCATCGTCCAAATTGGGCTTAAAATGCATAAAATATCATTAAAAATGCCAAATATATGCTCGTGTTTGTTGCTTGTGTATTTTAGGTACGGATATTGAGATAATGACAAAAGATCACAAGAATCATTCAAAAACGAACACGGGAAACGAAGCCGCACAATGAACCAGGCCCAAATCTGGAATTTCCAAAAATGACCTTGAAGAATTGAAGATTGTCAACATTGGTCCCTCATTTTTGAAGACTTGGCAATTTATACCCTTGCAAAACTCATAAAATGCATTGTGGTCCCTAAATTATCAAGATATTACAAGTTCAGTCCTTGAAGAATGAAGAAATTACATTTGAACTCCTTGTTAAAAGTTTGAAAATAAGTTGTGCCAAAAATGACAAAGTGGCAAACTTAAATACAAAGGAATGAAGTTTGGAGCTGATTTTTGCAAAGTGAAAAGAATATAAACCTTAGGGGGCCAAACTGGCCAGACAACCATTTACACCACCACCAATCAACCTGCCACCTCACCTCTCCCATCCACTCACAGCCGTCCACCTCATTACACCTGCCAACTCACCATCCACTACCACCTTATTTAATAAACATTTTTTAAAAACCTGTTTTATTATCCAAAAACACGTGGGAAACAAATATTCAAACGTTTAACAAGATTAAACCTGCTAATCCTCTTTCCCTCCCACACATAAACCCTAAAAATCCAATCCTAATTACCCATTTAATTCAAAGGGGTTTTACCCAAACTCTTCCAGATGGGTAATTTATCTTCACCCAAACCATTCCCACCTCCCAAAAACGTCACATCAACAACCCATGTGACAAACCCACCTTCACCTGCCCCACTTTTTTACAAGCAAACAAACTAAGCCAGTCCATCAACGTCTCCAAGCATTCTACTTGGTCTCCAAGGACTGATAAACGCTCCTGATCATCCCAATCCAACTGGCAATCACATGGCAACATTTTGACCAAGATTCCAAGAGAAGACGAAGGACATTTTAGGAATTTCAGGAATTAGGGTTTAAGCATACTAGAATCTTCTTTCCATTGTATAAATATGGGACGTATGTGTCCCATATCTTTTGTTCCAGTTTTTCTAGCAAAAAAAATCTTGTAATCCCTTTTTACTTAATATAAAGTTAGTATTTTTATTAAATTATAATTCCTTTTATGATTACTTAAAAGTTGGTAAATGTTTTTTAAGCTAGAAATCTGAGTTCCACATTTGATTATTGGTTCAAGGTTTTTCAAAAGTCATCCTTTTTCAAGTTTCGGAAAAAGGTTGAATTTTTGGGGTTAAATCTTGTTTTGAGTTTGATTTTCCTGGATTTTAAGCTGTTTGGTTTAAGTGTTTTGAAAGTAAAACATTTGAGTTATTTGGAAAAGATTTAAAAGAAAGAAGAAAAATCAGAAAAGTTGGTATATTGTGTTTGTTCATTGATTCTTGGCAGGTTTCATTGGAACATTGCTTGTTGTCCAAGGCTCAACACAGACCCGGGTCTGTTTGGAGGTGGCTAAGCAGCCACTGAGGGACCTGGATGTAGGTCCCTCTAGGTAAATTACTTGATTCCATTTTTAGTTTTCAGAAAATATGGTGTTTATGTGATTGATGCAAGAAAGTTGTTTATGTGTGTTTAAGTGGATTGTTCTGAGTTTATTTTGGATATTATGCATGTTAGGATAGTAATTAAACAGATTGGTAAGGGTTTGAATAGATTTGCTTTGAAAAATTTGGTTTTCTGAATATAAAGGGGTGTTTGGGTTAAGGATTAAGTTGGGCTAAGTGACAACAAGCTTGCTTAAAAACCTGTTATAACCACTCACTAGGTAGTTGTTAGGTAGTATATGCACTTGTCTTTCAGTTTGGTAGGATATTGAACACATTTGCATGATTAAAAAACGGAGAATAACACATAAAACAGTCAAGTGCTTTGTTTGCCTGTTTTTGTTGAATTTGTTCTTCAAATCTTGTTGATTGTTAGTTACTAGGTATAAGTAGGATTGTGTATTGCTATTATGTCATTTGGTGAATGTGTGTGCAATTTGTGAGGGATTAAAAATCATTTTAGTGCCAATTGCATCAGAAAATACCCCCAGACTTGTGTATGCCATATCAGTAACTTTTTGTGATATTTGTGGTTGATTTTTGTGTTTGCTTGTGTGTTTTTTTGTTGTTCTTGACTTCCCACAACCCAACTGGTTGTGGGAGTGCCCAATTGTCCATCAACAACCAACAAAATTCCCAAAACAAGCTCGTCTTGTTACTTCTTCACAAGTGAAGATACACCTTTGTGTTCATCAGAAACACAATTCAAACTGGGCACGTTTTTTATTCTTGTAGCTTTTAATCTAGCTTAAATTGTATCAGAAGTGTGTTTTAGAGTGAGTTAAAGTTACTGGATAGAGTTTTTAAGTTTTTTTTTTAAAAAAAAGTTTTTCAAATAGGACATGGCCAGGACTCGAACCTGCGCCACTCCTCTCACACACCAACGTGATAACCAGTTGCCCTAGGGTCTTTGACTGGTTATCACTTGGTTTATTTGATATTTAAGTAGTGTTTGTTTTTTGGCTTATTTAACAATCAGCTTAATATTAAGCTGATTTCAGCTTATTCCTTTAGGCTTTTTCCCATTTAGTATTTTTCTCTTGTTTTTATTTAGTTTTAGGACTTTTTGGTGCAAAAAGTTTATTTTTCCCGTATTTATTTAATTTACTAGGATTATTTTAAGTTTATATTTTAGAAAGTAAATAAAAAATAGGAAAAAGTATTTTAAAAATCTGAAAAAATAGTTTTTAGGTTTTTATTCATATTTTTGAGGTTTACAGCCCATAAAGATTTTAAAAAGTCTTATTTTTGATTTTATAGGATTTTAGGGTTTTCAACCAACTTTAAAATTAAATATAAAATTATTAAATAGGTTTTAGAAACTTTTAACTGCATTTTTGTCTTAGTTACATTATTTAAGATTTTTGGTAATTTTTTAGAATTTTTTAATGAACTTTGAATTTTTTTGAATATTTTATTATTATTTTATTATTAAAAATTGGAAGTTAGTTTTTTCAACTTTTTTCATTTTTCCTAGATTGTAGACACTTAATTAGGAATTTTGTAACTTTCTAAATATTTTTAGGGCTTTTCAATTATTTTCTAGAATTAATTTAAGTTTTAATTGATTTTAATAGTTTTTAAGTGTTTAAAAATAGTTTTATTTGGTTTTAAAATTTTTAAAAATACTTTTTAGCTTAATTAGGTTATTTTTGAGGTTTACAAACTTTAAAATCTTGTGTGGAACTTTTTAATAATTAATTGTGATTTTTAGGGCTTTAATTAGCATTAAAAAGTCATTATCTAATTAATTAAAAGGTTTTAGCAAGTTTGGATTTTTTGTAAACTCTTAGAATATTATTGTGGATTTTTAGTAATTTTTAGGAATTTTTAGGGTTAAAGTTTTAATTTTTGCACTATTTACGGTTTTACGTGATCGCCTTTTTCGTCTTAGTTTAATCCATCTTCGTAACCATCTTTCTCTTCTAATCTCATTTCTATTTTTCTTCTTTTCTCAATATAATCACAAACATTAATCAATTCTTAACACAACGTACGTGCCTCCTTGGGAAACGAACTTGAACTTTCTTAAGGGTCATTAGTGCTCGGTTTTCCTAAACCGACACTCGATACTTACCACTACTTTGTGCATCCTTTTCCTAAAGGGTACAAAAACTCTACATCAATTTTTGGCGCCGCTGCCGGGGAGGCGTGTTGTGTTTTGATTGAACAATTGTTGTTTTTATACTAACCATAATTAGTATTTGTATTAGTAGCACTCTACTAATACGTATTATCGGTTTTCGGTTTTTGTGTGAATACTATTAATATATTGTATACGTAGAACAATAAATTCACAAGTACTCCAAATACGTGAGAAATCACAACCTTGACTTGGAGGTCATTACCCAATCATTGTATTCGAATCTCAAACCAAAGAAAAAGGCAAAAATAGATAAATACTTTCGTGAAGCTCGATTTTGAAAAATACAAACTATAAGGTGGGTATAAGGCGGTTGTATTTCACGACCTAAAGGAAAAAGTCTCTTAAGTGCTTCGCGCCGCCTCGTTTCCTCCGCTTGCTTGTGCGTATTTGATTTTGAGAGCTAATCGAGGGTTTTGCCGCCCAAAGTATTATTACATATCATATATATTTTCTTGGTTTCTATTGATTAAACCCTCTTGAACGATTTGGTGTTCCACCATCGTTCTAAAGTCATCGAAGGCGTTCACTTCACGTGATCGTATTCATTCCTTGAGGCTTCTTTAATCAAGAGATTTGATTAAGGAGGAGATTTGTAGATTTTTGTCTACTTAATACATTCACCAATTTCCAAAAAAGGTTAATACCATCAAAAACCACAAAAAAAATTTGAAAAAATACAAAACACCAAAAAGAATCTTCTTTGCTCATCCCCTCGTTGTACGTGACGTTTATGCTTACTCGCAATCAAGCAAAACGTGCACGTAAACGTCGAAACCAAAAGGAGGCAACACCTACTCCTCATTTTTCTAGTGAAGAGACTCCAAGTGAGGAACCTATTGTAGAACAAGAAGCTATCATGGCTAATCGTACTATGATGGAGTTGCTTCAAGCACCCACCGAGGGTTTTGGAGAGGCCATTGTGATTCCCGCCATCCTTGCGGAGAACTTCGAGATCAAGACGGGTTTAATGTCTATGCTTCAAGCAAACAAGTTTCACGGACACGAAAAAGACAACCCACATTATCACATTAGGCAATTTAATCGTCTCACCGCGACAAGCAAGTTTAAGGATGTACCACACGATGCCATTAATATGATGTTGTTTCCCTACTCGTTAGATGGACCCGCCAAGATATGGCTTGAGAAAGAACCGCCAAATTCGATTTTGACATGGGCTGATCTCGTGTCTAAATTTGTGAATCAATTTTTTCCACCATCTAAAACAACACATTTGAAAAACGAGATTTCACGATTTACACAAAGATCTAATGAAAGTTTTTCAATGGCTTGGGAAAGGTTTAAAGAAATTTTACATGAATGTCCACACCATGATTTTTCCGAATTGCATCAAATTGACACTTTTTATAATGGGCTTAATGATCATGAACGAGATTACTTAAATGCCGCCGCGGGTGGTAATTTTTTATGCAAAACAACAAAAGAGGCTTTGAAAATCATTGAAAATAGGTCTAAGGTTTATAGCCCTCGTAACACACCGAGTGTTGCCAATTTGGGTTCGTCATCCTCTCGTTCCATTAATGCCTTGCAAGATGAAGAAAATGAGGAGAATCGGTTTTTCGATAGGTTTTAGAGTCTTATGTCTCATTGGAAAGCTCAAGAAGCTTCAAATTCCGCTTCGGTTAAAGCGGTTGCTAAGAGTTGTATTTCGTGTGGTGGAGCTCATGATTTTTCCGAGTGCATTACCGCGAATGGTAACACTTCGAATGATCGGACGTCATTGGACAATGCCGGGTCAAGTTCTCACAACTTACGATCATTCGACTAGATCACATGCCACATAAGTATCTAAAAGCAAAAGTTAAACATAAACATCAAATACAGATTTCCGTCGTCGATCATCAAGACACATTAGAAATGGTCCATCAAAACAAATCACAACTCGAGAGAAGTACAACGGGTTATTCGTACATAGATGCTAGTCGACAATCATCATAATGACGATAGCACTGAACGAATCTTATCAACAAAACAGGGTTCGAAGGAAGAAGTACGCACACGAAACATCCACAAATTGAGCGAGACATACTTGGGCCCACTCATTTATACTCCTTGTCTACATCAAAAGGCGTCCCCTTTCATGTATACAAGAGTTTATAAATTTACGGTTCGGGAAATTATAACTTTCTTGTTCAAATGAAAAGGCGTCCCAATCCATTTCAACGAGACAATTATAAGTCATCCTACTCAAGTATTACTACCTCTCAACACGATATCATATCCAAATACCATAGTAAATACAAGGTGTCAATAAACTTACATCATGATTTTCGTATTCAAATGTCCCATTCTATTTGAATAAGCAAAACACGACAATCTAAGGTCTAGTGGTTTAAAATTTTCTTATTCAAATGTCCTAATCCATTTATATAAGACAACCTTAAACGACTCTTAGTTGGGCGAGTTAAAATCTATATATCTAAATGTCCCATTCCATTTAGATACAAGGTATTAAGTCACTCAACCGAATGACTACTATGAGCATATCATTGTTGTACCCAAACTATATATATTTGATTAGGATATATATATCTTAAGTCCAACATTGGCATCCTCCTTTTCGCCATTAAAACGTGGTCATATAAAATCAAATCACACGCGCATTACATAGAAGATGTCCCCTCAGATAAATGATTCTTTGAAATCATAAGAAGTATCAAAAACACGAACATCGCATTTATCAATTACGTTTTGAAAGAAGATGTCCAAAAATGGCACATCACGATACGATGATAACAATCGAACTTAAACAAGTCGATATGTGATAGGTTACGAAACCATATATACATACTCAAAGTATCAAACGAGTCTCACACTCGTATTCAGATAATACATATTTATCAAGATCGGTGATAGGCGGTGAGACCAAATCCTATACAAAACCGTATTATAAGATGTACGACAATCATTCAAGGAACATTGCTTCGCGTGCAATGCCTTTAAATACCATAGTAAATACATAAATATACATATTAGCATTCCTACATACACATAGGTTCACATAATCATAATCAATCAAAAAGTAATGCAAGAATAGTCTTACCGGAGTCATGCGGAGTAGTTGCGTGCTTAAAACTTTTTAGAACACACCAAAAGTTATAGTTTAGGTTTTTCAAAATCGAACTAGTTCTCTATAACTTGTGGCTCTGATACCAATCTGTAACACCCCTAAATTACCACGCAGCTGAATACCACTTTGGGGCGCTACTCATAGCACATCACACACAATCATAGAAAGCGACCTCAAAAGAGACGTTAAAATATTATACAATTTTGTCTAAAACGTTTCCCACCCCAATATATAAATCAGAGTAGCGTTTAGTCCCAAAAATCGTTACCAACAAATCACATTCATTAAAGACTTTTAAAAGTCATTTATTCAATTTAAAGGATGGAAAACAATTATAAAGTTTAGACAAGTAAGCACCAACTTCCTCCTTGCATGCTCCGTTGCTATCCATCTTGTTTACCTAAAATACATGTATAAAATCATCAACACAAAGGTTGAGCAAGTCTATAGGTATTACAAATCATTTTGAACACAAGCAAATATTATAAGTTTGTGGCATACTAGAAGGCAACAAGCATCGTATTTGCATCAACAATAATAATTGTATATAGCATAAATTGCAATAAGCTCATGGAACCGAGCCCTTAGACACTCCCTTATAGGTCTAATAAGACAGTAGATTTATTAATTGTCGTTACCTCCAGATTATTGGTACATTGCCGTATACCTGACTTCTCAATACAATATGTTCAAACAGTGTGGAGGTCGGACCTAAGCTTCTGTGACAAGTCTACACAAACTGAACCGGGGCGGCTTCCCTCATAGATCTATTAATTGTACTAGAGGTTAACCCATCAGATGTTAATTAACGGTCCATAATTGAGGCTTTAATATAGACAATCACTTAATGCAATTTAAGGGCAACCACGTGTCCATTCAAAGAGGGACAAGCATATCATAAAAGACTTGTGTTCTAAGTTTATGAAAAACATGTATTCCCCCTCGCGGGTTTAAGAGCCATTTACAAAATAGTGTAAAAGCGAGGCTATAGACTTACCTGATACAATCGTCACAATAGTTAATAGAGAACGAACGTCAATCAAGAATAAATGTCAACCGTCGATACATGATCACACGAAACCTAAAGATAACGAGGCACGTCTTAGGCTCGAGATGATAAATGAATCGCACATATATGTAATAAGTATATTTTAATAAGTTCTAGGACATTGCATAAGTTTTATGATTCTTTATAAAACTTTTAAATGAAAGCTTAACCATTTTAGTGTAATATCTAATTTGACATTTTTAGCCCATCCTAAGCCCAATAGTGGTCCATTACATGATTATATAACTTAGGTCCATTTTAAATTCAGTATTTCACCCAAAATTGGTTATAAACCTCAGGTCCAATAATGGTCCAATAGCCATTACAAGTGTGTTGGGCTTTTATGGTCCAAGTCCACTTTATATAGTTTTTGGGTTATAAAACGTATCACAAACATGTACACTTAAAATTTTACGTTGGTCGGGTCTCGGTTCTATAATTATCAGTATATAACTAAGTCTAAATTCCCCGACAAGTGGGTCCTACCACGTCGGTTTGTATGAAAAACATCACTTTTTACGTTAATGAGGTATAATCCGTTTATTACAATTATCCTGACATGTCCTACTAATTTGATCATATCTCTTTAACCCTTGTATTTATTGACACCATGTATCATGCCTTGTATTTACACCTTGTATTTATTGACACCTTGTATTTACAAGTTGATGCTACTACTTGCTGTGTCAAATGATGTCAAACATATGGTTAGATAACTAGACATCATACATATTTTATACTAAAGTTTTCATAGAATAGTTTAGAACAAAATATACTTACAGTTACCATTAATTTTAAAGCCTTAACATGTCAAAAATCAAATAGTATATAAGTATAAAAGTTTAGTTAGTTGTAACATCCTTTAATCATTCATGATCATGCCATTTCCTTCACGTACAAATCTAAGCTGAAACTCGTGTTTTCGGTATATCTTTCCATTTTGACGTTAAATTAGAGACACCAAGTATTTGTTATATTATTTTTAAAGATCATAAAAGACATGTTTTGAAACTTCTAATTATATATTATGTTATTAACTAACGCTCATCCTTGTTAACGTAGGGAACCAAGAAAACTCACGCTTGACCAAACTACAAACCAAAAAAAATATACGAGACATAATATGGGACGTGTAATATCAATTGTTGATTTCTGATTACGGTTTTATTATATAATGTGCAACGAATATATATTAAAAGGATGGATTGATGGATACCTCATGGATAAATGCGAATTAGTCGAAACCAATCCCCCTTTCTGGTTCTTGGTGGCCGGCGGTTACCCACACCCACCTAGGGTTTCTTATTTTATTTTTTTGTAAACTTGGAAAAATGAAGGAATAAGCCGTATTTTGGCTAGTTTGATTGTAAGTGGGCTGGGCTTGGGATTTTTAAGTCTTGTATGGTTTATAATTAATTATTGTAAGGTTTATTTAATTACATGGAGCCCGTTTATTTATGTGTTAATATTATAACTTGTGTTCTTATAAATTCGTGTACTCGTAAATTTTATGTTCGTATTAAATCTTGTCGTGGAATATTAAATATACGTAAATACTTGTCGTGCATGAATTAATTTTACGAAATACTTGTGTAATAAATAAATATTAAAAGTGTTAGTTTAACGGTATTTTTTATGCGGGTTTTACAACTCTTCCCCTCTGAAAAGAATAATTCGTCCTCGAATTAAATCCGTGATAGTGTTGTGGGTTTTACAATTCATCCCATCTAAAGAATCATTCGTCCTCGAATTAAAGGTAAGATAACAGACCGAGTTATAAGAATTGAAAGTACACAAAAGCTGAAAAGACGTGTAAGCTGAAAGGACATACCCGTGACATGACTGGAAGGGACAGGGAACGTGACATAATTGAAAAGAATATATATCTAACTCATGGATCGAAAAGAGGATAAGAATCCAGATGGACTCCTCCGTTTCCAAGTGGCTTCCCTCTCGGAACGATCTTCTAACTAGTCTTGACGAGAAATAATAATCTTGATCTTCATGACTCTGTCTTGATGATTGATGAGACTGCTTTTATACATAGTCTCATCGTCCAAATTGGGCTTAAAATGCATAAAATATCATTAAAAATGCCAAATATATGCTCGTGTTTGTTGCTTGTGTATTTTAGGTACGGATATTGAGAAAATGACAAAAGATCACAAGAATCATTCAAAAACGAACACGGGAAACGAAGCCGCACAATGAACCAGGCCCAAATCTGGAATTTCCAAAAATGACCTTGAAGAATTGAAGATTGTCAACATTGGTCCCTCATTTTTGAAGACTTGGCAATTTATACCCTTGCAAAACTCATAAAATGCATTGTGGTCCCTAAATTATCAAGATATTACAAGTTCAGTCCTTGAAGAATGAAGAAATTACATTTGAACTCCTTGTTAAAAGTTTGAAAATAAGTTGTGCCAAAAATGACAAAGTGGCAAACTTAAATACATAGGAATGAAGTTTGGAGCTGATTTTTGCAAAGTGGAAAGAATATAAACCTTGGGGGGGCAAACTGGCCAGACAACCATTTACACCACCACCAATCAACCTGCCACCTCACCTCTCCCATCCACTCACAGCCGTCCACCTCATCACACCTGCCAACTCACCATCCACTACCACCTTATTTAATAAACATTTTTTAAAAACCTGTTTTATTATCCAAAAACACGTGGGAAACAAATATTCAAACGTTTAACAAGATTAAACCTGCTAATCCTCTTTCCCTCCCACACATAAACCCTAAAAATCCAATCCTAATTACCCATTTAATTCAAAGGGGTTTTACCCAAACTCTTCCAGATGGGTAATTTATCTTCACCCAAACCATTCCCACCTCCCAAAAACGTCACATCAACAACCCATGTGACAAACCCACCTTCCCCTGCCCCACTTTTTTACAAGCAAACAAACTAAGCCAGTCCATCAACGTCTCCAAGCATTCTACTTGGTCCCCAAGGACTGATAAACGCTCCTGATCATCCCAATCCAACTGGCAATCACATGGCAACATTTTGACCAAGATTCCAAGAGAAGACCAAGGACATTTTAGGAATTTCAGGAATTAGGGTTTAAGCATACTAGAATCTTCTTTCCATTGTATAAATATGGGACGTATGTGTCCCATATCCTTTGTTCCAGTTTTTCTAGCAAAAAAAATCTTGTAATCCCTTTTTACTTAATATAAAGTTAGTATTTTTATTAAATTGTAATTCCTTTTATGATTACTTAAAAGTTGGTAAATGTTTTTTAAGCTAGAAATCTGAGTTCCACATTTGATTATTGGTTCAAGGTTTTTCAAAAGTCATCCTTTTTCAAGTTTCGGAAAAAGGTTGAATTTTTGGGGTTAAATCTTGTTTTGAGTTTGATTTTCCTGGATTTTAAGCTGTTTGGTTTAAGTGTTTTGAAAGTAAAACATTTGAGTTATTTGGAAAAGATTTAAAAGAAAGAAGAAAAATCAGAAAACTTGGTATATTGTGTTTGTTCATTGATTCTTGGCAGGTTTCATTGGAACATTGCTTGTTGTCCAAGGCTCAGCACAGACCCAAGTCTGTTTGGAGGTGGCTAAGCAGCCACTGAGGGACCTGGATGTAGGTCCCTCTAGGTAAATTACTTGATTCCATTTTTAGTTTTCAGAAAATATGGTGTTTATGTGATTGATGCAAGAAAGTTGTTTATGTGTGTTTAAGTGGATTGATCTGAGTTTATTTTGGATATTATGCATGTTAGGATAGTAATTAAACAGATTGGTAAAGGTTTGAATAGATTTGCTTTGAAAAATTTGGTTTTCTGAATATAAAGGGGTGTTTGGGTTAAGGATTAAGTTGGGCTAAGTGACAACAAGCTTGCTTAAAAACCTGTTATAACCACTCACTAGGTAGTTGTTAGGTAGTATATGCACTTGTCTTTCAGTTTGGTAGGATATTGAACACATTTGCATGATTAAAAACGGAGAATAGCACATAAAACAGTCAAGTCCTTTGATTGCCTGTTTTTGTTGAATTTGTTCTTCAAATCTTGTTGATTGTTAGTTACTAGGTATAAGTAGGATTGTGTATTGCTATTATGTCATTTGGTGAATGTGTGTGAAATTTATGAGGGATTAAAAATCATTTTAGTGCCAATTGCATCAGAAAATACCCCCAGACTTGTGTATGCCATATCAGTAACTTTTGTGATATTTGTGGTTGATTTTTGTGTTTGCTTGTGTGTTTTTTTGTTGTTCTTGACTTCCCACAACCCAACTGGTTGTGGGAGTGCCCAATTGTCCATCAACAACCAACAAAATTCCAAAAACAAGCTCGTCTTGTTACTTCTTCACAAGTGAAGATACACCTTTGTGTTCATCAGAAACACAATTCAAACTGGGCACGCTTTTTATTCTTGTAGCTCTTAATCTAGCTTAAATCGTATCAGAAGTGTGTTTTAGAGTGAGTTAAAGTTACTGGATAGAGTTTTTAAGTTTTTTAAAAAATAAAAAAAACTTTTTCAAAAAGGACATGGCCAGGACTCGAACCTGCGCCACTCCTCTCAAACACCAACGTGATAACCAGTTGCCCTAGGGTCTTTGACTGGTTATCACTTGGTTTATTTGATATTTAAGTAGTGTTTGTTTTTTGGCTTATTTAACAATCAGCTTAATATTAAGCTGATTTCAGCTTATTCCTTTAGGCTTTTTCCCATTTAGTATTTTTCTCTTGTTTTTATTTAGTTTTAGGACTTTTTGGTGCAAAAAGTTTATTTTTCCCGTATTTATTTAATTTACTAGGATTATTTTAAGTTTATATTTTAGAAAGTAAATAAAAATAGGAAAAAGTATTTTAAAAATCTGAAAAAATAGTTTTTAGGTTTTTATTCATATTTTTTAGGTTTACAGCCCATAAAGTTTTCAAAAAGTCTTATTTTTTATTTTATAGGATTTTAGAGTTTTCAACCAACTTTAAAATTAAATATAAAATTATTAAATAGGTTTTAGAAACTTTTAACTACATTTTTGTCTTAGTTACATTATTTAAGATTTTTGGTAATTTTTTAATGAACTTTGAATTTTTTTGAATATTTTATTATTATTTTATTATTAAAAACTGAAAGTTAGTTTTTTCAAATTTTTTCATTTTTCCTAGATTGTAGACACTTAATTAGGAATTTTGTAACTTTCCAAATATTTTTAGGGCTTTTCAATTATTTTCTAGAATTAATTTAAGTTTTAATTGATTTTAATAGTTTTTAAGTGTTTAAAAATAGTTTTATTTGGTTTTAAAATTTTTAAAAATACTTTTTAGCTTAATTAGGTTATTTTTGAGCTTTACAAACTTTAAAATCTTGTGTGGGACTTTTTAATAATTAATTGTGATTTTTAGGGCTTTAATTAGCATTAAAAAGTCATTATCTAATTAATTAAAAGGTTTTAGCAAGTTTGGATTTTTTGTAAACTCTTAGAATATTATTGTGGATTTTTAGTAATTTTTAGGAATTTTTAGGGTTAAAATTTTAATTTTTGCACTATTTACGGTTTTACGTGATCGCCTTTTTCGTCTTAGTTTAATCCGTCTTCGTAACCATCTTTCTCTTCTAATCTCATTTCTATTTTTCTTCTTTTCTCAATATAATCACAAACATTAATCAATTTTTAACACAACGCACGTGCCTCCTTGGGAAACGAACTTGAACTTTCTTAAGGGTCATTAGTGCTCGGTTTTCCTAAACCGACACTCGATACTTACCACTACTTTGTGCATCCTTTTCCTAAAGGGTACAAAAACTCTACATCAATTTTTGGCGCCACTGCCGGGGAGGCGTGTTGTGTTTTGATTGAACAATTGTTGTTTTTATACTAACCATAATTAGTATTTGTATTAGTAGCACTCTACTAATACGTATTATCGGTTTTCGGTTTTTGTGTGAATACTATTAATATATTGTATACGTAGAACAATAAATTCACAAGTACTCCAAATACGTGAGAAATCACAACCTTGACTTGGGAGGTCATTACCCAATCATTGTATTCGAATCTCAAACCAAAGAAAAAGGCAAAAATAGATAAATACTTTCGTGAAGCTCGATTTTGAAAAATACAAACTATAAGGTGGGTATAAGGCGGTTGTATTTCACGACCTAAAGGAAAAAGTCTCTTAAGTGCTTCGCGCTGCCTCGTTTCCTCCGCTTGCTTGTGCGTATTTGATTTTGAGAGCTAATCGAGGGTTTTGCCGCCCAAAGTATTATTACATATCATATATATTTTCTTGGTTTCTATTGATTAAACCCACTTGAACGATTTGGTGTTCCACCATCGTTCTAAAGTCATCGAAGGCGTTCACTTCACGTGATCGTTTTCCTTCCTTGAGGCTTCTTTAATCAAGAGATTTGATTAAGGAGGAGATTTGTAGATTTTTGTCTACTTAATACATTCACCAATTTCCAAAAAAGGTTAATACCATCAAAAACCACAAAAAAAATTGAAAAAATACAAAACACCAAAAAGAATCTTCTTTGCTCATCCCCTCGTTGTACGTGACGTTTATGCTTACTCGCAATCAAGCAAAACGTGCACGTAAACGTCGAAACCGAAAGGAGGCAACACCTACTCCTCATTTTTCTAGTGAAGAGACTCCAAGTGAGGAACCTATTGTAGAACAAGAAGCTATCATGGCTAATCGTACTATGATGGAGTTGCTTCAAGCACCCACCGAGGGTTTTGGAGAGGCCATTGTGATTCCCGCCATCCTTGCGGAGAACTTCGAGATCAAGACGGGTTTAATGTCTATGCTTCAAGCAAACAAGTTTCGCGGACACGAAAAAGACAACCCACATTATCACATTAGGCAATTTAATCGTCTCACCGCGACAAGCAAGTTTAAGGATGTACCACACGATGCCATTAATATGATGTTGTTTCCCTACTCGTTAGATGGACCCGCCAAGATATGGCTTGAGAAAGAACCGCCAAATTCGATTTTGACATGGGCCGATCTCGTGTCTAAATTTGTGAATCAATTTTTTCCACCATCTAAAACAACACATTTGAAAAACGAGATTTCACGATTTACACAAAGATCTAATGAAAGTTTTTCAATGGCTTGGGAAAGGTTTAAAGAAATGTTACATGAATGTCCACACCATGATTTTTCCGAATTGCATCAAATTGACACTTTTTATAATGGGCTTAATGATCATGAACGAGATTACTTAAATGCCGCCGCGGGTGGTAATTGTTTGTGCAAAACAACCGAAGAGGCTTTGAAAATCATTGAAAATAGGTCTAAGGTTTATAGCCCTCGTAACACACCGAGTGTTGCCAATTTGGGTTCGTCATCGTCTCGTTCCATTAATGCCTTGCAAGATGAAGAAAATGAGGAGAATCGGTTTTTCGATAGGTTTTTAGACTCTTATGTCTCATTGGAAAGCTCAAGAAGCTTCAAATTCCGCTTCGGTTAAAGCGGTTGCTAAGAGTTGTATTTCATGTGGTGGAGCTCATGATTTTTCCGAGTGCATTACCGCGGATGGTAACACTTCGAATGCTTATGTAGCCACGGGAACTTATAACCAAAACGGTCAAAGTTCCCGCCAAAATCAAGCTCCACAAAATCAAAATGCTAATAACTATCGAAACAATCAAAGTGGTGGTTACCAAGGAAATCAACGTAACTATAATAAGGGTAATTATCAAAGTGGAAATGGGCCGTGATCTTCAAAACACTAACCAAGGTTTTCAAAATGCTCACACCAAAAATCTTAGTGGAGAGTTCTTAGATTATGCTAAAGCTAATGATGCTAAGTTTGATAACATGCAACGTGAGATGATTAGCTTAAGATCCGAGTTAAAAACCGAGCTTAAAAACGAACTTGCTAATGAATTGAGAAATCATTCTAATAAAATGGAAGGAAATGTCCAACGTCTCCAACAAAACCAACAAAAAATGGAGCATGGGCAACATGAAATTAAGCAAGAGTTGTTAAAAGCGGATGCTAGGCAATCTAAGTTTGAAGACCGTATGGGAAAAATGTTTGAAGCTATCATGTGTAATCCCTTTTCTTCGGGTGGTCTTCCTAGTGATACCATCGTGAACCCGAAAGGATAATTGAAGGTTATTACTACTCGTAGTGGCAAAACTTTCAAAGAACCCATTTCTCGTCCAAGTACTTCTATGGAGAAGGAAAAAGAGAAAGAACCCGAGGTGGTGGTAGAAAAGGAGCAAATTCCAAGCCCACGAAGTACCGCTCAAACCACACCTACGGTTGAACCAATACCAATCATGGAACCCGAGATTCCAAGGCCGATGCCTATGCCTATGCCCCAACCCACACCACCCTTACCTTACCCTTCAAGACGAGACAAGGAAAAGGCACAAGAACGAAATAATTATCAATTTGAACTCTTTATGAAAATGTTTCGTGACTTGCATTTTAATATAAGTTTTGCCGACGCCTTAGTCATCATGCCTCGATTTGCCGCGAACTTCAAAAGTATGTTGAATAACAAAGAAAAATTGCAAAAATCGTCTAGTTGTTCTTCGGTTTTTCTTAGCCGCATACCTCAAAAATTCGGTGATCCTGGAAAGTTTTTAATCCCATGTGCTATACAAGACATGGAAGAATGCTACGCCTTGGCCGATCTTGGTGCTAGTATTAATTTGATGCCTCTTGAGATTTTTAAATCGCTCAATCTTCCCAATCTCACTCCTTCAAGAATGTCAATCGAGATGGCCGATCATTCTACGATTTTAGCTTGTGGAGTAGCCGAGGACGTCTTCGTGAAAGTTGGAAAGTTCTACTATCCTGTAGACTTTATTGTTGTTGACATTCCCATCGATCCTAAAGTTCCGTTAATTTTAGGTCGATCTTTTTTGGATACCTCGAGAGCACTTATCGATGTGCATGCAAGAAAAATCACTCTTCGTTTCAATGAGGAAGAACTCGTCATTAATGCAACTCAAAACTCCACACTTTCTCATGTGTATTCTATCACGTCTTTGTACAATGTCAATCCCATCAAAAACATTTGCAAAAAGATTTCAAATAGAGTTTTAGGAGTTGTTGAGAAAAATGAAGTTTCGTCCCCTCCGCCGGTGGAGGTTAAGAGTGTTAAGCCTACGGTTACAATTGTGAATGATTCTTTGGATGATGAATATGTTGATCCCGATGGGGGAGTTTTCTTTGTCGATAAACGTTTTGAAAACTTACCACCACCTTTACCAAAACGGTTTTCAAATGTGAGAATTTTTAGTGTGAATAACATTGCTTTTGAAACACCAAATATTTTTGACATAATCAAATCGGGTTTTCACAAGGAGAGTTTAAAAGATGAAAAAGGAAAAGATTTTAAATTGAATTTAAAAGATTTTTCTACAACTCTAACTCCGTCATCACCACGTGTATTAAGTGCTACAAGCTCGTCTTCTCCTTTTGACGATGCTTTCTGTGGACTTAGTGTGGGGGAAGCCCCTTATGTTCCCTCTCCTTTCTCCACCGAGGACGAGATATTTGATCCTGGAATTGCTTATAAAGGGAAATCTCGGTCTTCCACCGATGCAATAAATGGAAAATCTTTCTATTTGATTGGTGCGAGTCTACCTCGAGTAACTCAATGTTTTAATGACTTACCCATTGTCCCACCCTTCTATTTCTTCTCACCGATTTTCTTGAAACTCTTTGAGTTTTTGTTGACTCATGATGAAGTGGCGTTGATCTGTTTTTCCAATGAAAACGAGAACGCCATCTTCGACCCCGGTATTTTGCACCATCAAAGGACTTAGTCCTTAATACCGGTTGTTTTTGGGCCTTGTTTATCATGTAAGCCCCACCAAAAATTGACCATACCATGATTATCCCTAAATGATCACATTTATGGGGATTCGAGTCGAGCTTTTGACTCGATTATCAAAAACAAGGTGCCTCGTGGGGGAGACCCATGCTTATCCATGTACATATTATTGCTTTCTAATTAGTTAATGTGAGGGGATTCGTGCCCTTCCAACCCTTGTTCCGTGGTTGTTTGTGCATTATGGTTTTTAGATCATGATCTTCACGATTAGAGCCTCTCGTGTTCGTTTTATGGGAGCACTCGATCGTTTGCTATGAAGACTTTCTCAATATCCAAATGATATATCCTTTTGATGTTCTAACCTTAGGTTTTTAGCACACTTCATAAACGGCTATTAATTTATTGGTTACACCCTTTCCATGCTAGATTAGGCATTCGACTACGTCTCTAGTATGGGGGTGTTTGCACCCCTAGACTCGAAACATTGAGGACAATGTTTAACTTTAGTATGCGGGGGGGGGGGGGGGGGGGGGGGTTAATAGATACTTGCCTTGCCAAACCTTCACGCTTTCCAAAGTTTATCTTTTTGTTATCGTTTTTGTTGCAAAATAAGGCTAAAAATGGCCAAATTTTAAAATTTTTCTCATGTTTTATAAGTGTTTGAAGACACGAATATAGATTTTTCGATGGCGAGAATAAGAGTAATTTTTGACTCGACCGTGCGTGTTGAGCACTTAGCTTTGATTCCTTAACTACACATTAGGCTAAGTCTCTTAAATGAGGACGAGAAATGATAGAGTTAATTATAAGTTACTATGCTAAACGTAGAGTACTCGTATTCTTTCAAAAACTCATGTGTTCTCGTTGTTTGCTTATTCTCCCTTCGCATGTAAATATTTTTTTCTTAATAAATATTGACTTAGCAGTTTAGTTAGGATTGTTGGGTTTCTAGTCTTTTCTAGTAGCTTCCGTGTAATTAAATTGGGAAGACATTAAGGTATCGCCAGCGTCACGGTTTTGAAGTATTGGCACCCTAATAATCAAAAGCTTCACCCGATAATAAGATTTCAAGTGCTCACTGATAGGTGTGTAAACACCCATCCTTTTACCACTTAATTCTGGCTAAAACAAGACCAAAACACGTATTTAATATCATTTGTTTCGAATTATGCGTGGTTTTTATGTTTATTGTGTTTTCAGAGCTAACCGGATGAATATTAAAGAAAACATGGGATTGCACGGGTTTTATCAAGGAAAAAGACTCAAGACGAAGTCTATTGTCCAAGAAATGCAAAAGATTTGAAGTCAATGGGCCTATTTGAAGATTTATCGAAGAAAAGGACCAAAGATGGAAGATTTACATATGTCGAAGAAACTCAAGTCTATTAAACGAAGAAATTAAAAGACGAGTTGAATTTAATCGCCGACAAATCCCGGATCAGAATCGAAAACGTCAACTTTTCTGAAAAGACGAGAAGACAAGAAGAAAGGGAGATAGCCCACTCACCAACCAACCACTAGGACTATAAAAGGATTTTTCCTTCACACAATTAGGGAGTTAGTTTTTATTTTTCTTCCCCAGTTTCTTTGGTTCGTAGCATCACCAACACCATTAGGGTGTTTGGTGATTTTTCATTTTTCCTTGAATCTTGTAAGTGTTTGGTCATTACTATTGTTAACTTTTACATTAATCTTTCAATTCCAATCTTTCTATTCATCTTGTTCATCTACTTTTCTATTCAAAGTTTTCAAGTTCTTGTTTGATTAATTTTAAGTTTTTTTTAAGTTGTTGATTTTGTGTTTTTATTGTTGGGATTTGTTGGTTATGGTATTTAAATGATTATTGGTTAGTTTGGTAAAACCTTTTTGAGTATTTGAGTCGATTTGGATTAAAATTCGTATCCCCTGTTCTTGCGTTGTTGTAACTGTTCTTCATCCAGACTTTCCGAATAGATCATCTGTATTCCCCCTTATTCGGAATATTTAATATTCCGAATAGCCTTGCCTTTCATCCCTTACTCGGAATATAGAAACATTCCGAATTGCCATTTCTATTTTCTCTTATTCGGAATATAATTTATTCCGAGTAGTCCTCTTAAGTTTTCCCTTATTCGGAATATCTCCTTTATTCCGCATAGGCCTCATTTTCCGCATAGACTTATTTTCCGAATAGGACTTCTTTTCCGCATTAAGCTATTTATTCCGAATTGAGCATTTATTCCGCATAGTACTTGTTTTCCGAATAGTCTGTTTTTCCGAATAGGACCAGTTTTCCGATTAGCTCAGTTTTTCCGCATAAGGAAACATTCCGCATAGGCCATTTTATTCCGTATAGGATTTCTTTCCACATAGGATTATATTTTCCGAATAGAGCTTTTATTCAGCTTAGCAATTTATTCCGCATAGGGTGTTAGGGTATTTTCCAGTTGCTGTTTGTTTTAAATTTTCAATTCAAGTTGCTGTTTCTTTATTCATTTCCCTTTTTAATAGAATAGATAACCAAACTCCTTTTTGTTACCAAGAACAAATCATTCCACTTAGAGCCGAGATCAATTCGAGAGGATATCGAGAATTAACCTGAACCCACATAAAAAAAACGCATGCATCAAATGGCGCCGCTGCCGGCTCTTCTCGTTAAGATCAAAAGTTTTTTGTGAGAACTTGGATTTTGGGATCCGTTCCCCGTGAACGTTATTTTTCCATAAAAGTTTTCAAAAATCCAAAAATATAAAATTTTTAAAAATACAAAAAAATTAAAAAAACATAAAAAACCAAAAATATTTTTGCTTTGTTTTTCTTTGTTCGTTCTTTTGCAGGTGTATGCGCACTCGATCCACATCTTATCAAGAGCCCGAGCCTCTCGATAACTTAGACATGGCCGGTGTACAAAACAACAACAACAACCCACCTTTCAACAACATGAATAATAACAACAACAATGAGCCCCTTCCGGATAATCGCCCGATGATTGAACTGCTGCAAGCTCATGTAGATGGCAACACTGATCCAATTGTCATACCTCCAATTGCCGCCAACAACTTTGAGCTAAAATCAGGCTTTATCCAAATGGTCTCCGCTCAACCATTCTTGGGACGTACCATTGATGACCCACATGACCACATCAAGAGATTCTTGCAACTCACTAACACGGTCAAGTTCAATGGTGTTCCACAAGAGGTTATCAGGTTACAGCTTTTTCCCTTTTCTTTAGAGGGACAAGCCCGACATTGGCTTGCTAAGGAACCACCACAGAGTATTCTCTCGTGGACGGATTTGGAAACAAAGTTCATCAATTACTTTTTTCCACCCTCTCGTACTACCGCTTTGCGGAATGAAATCATAAATTTTGAACAAAAGTACGATGAGTCGTTCAGTGAATCTTGGGATCGTTTTAAAGATCCTTTAAGAAAATGCCCACAACATGGTTTTACCAAAGTACATCAAATTAATACTTTTTACAATGGTTTAAGCATGAGTGACCAATATTCACTGAACAGTGCCTCAGGGGGTAATCTTTTGGCTAAGACTTCCAATGCTGCTTGGGACATCATTGAGAATAAATCTCGTGTGCAAACCAAGAGTGTTCGGACCAATGTCGCTAGTGCTAGCACTAGTGACAGTGACAAGCGATTGGACAAAATCACTACGCTTCTTGAATCGCTTGTCACCCACACCGTCAGCAACAACAACAGCAACAACGCTAAACACGCTCAAGTTAACGCTGTCAGCCAACCTTGTGAGATATGCGGTGGTCCTCACTCTTACACCACTTGTATCGCCACCCAATACTACCCTGCTGAGAATGTGAATGCGGCATATGGCACCTATCCTCAACCTGCTTATCAAGCTAGAACTCAAGGTGACCGTAATTTGCTTCATGGATGATTTCTCGGTCTTCGGGGATTCCTTCTCTTCTTGCCTTGCCAATTTGGAACGTATGCTTAAGCGGTGCGAAGACACTCGCCTTGTTCTGAATTGGGAAAAATGCCATTTTATGGTAAAAGAAGGTATCATGCTGGGACACAAGATTTCCAAAGCCGGTCTTGAAGTAGACCGTGCTAAAGTCGATGTTATCGCCAAGTTGCCTCCACCTTCCACCGTGAAGGGTGTGAGAAGTTTCCTGGGTCATGCGGGTTTCTACCGTCGATTCATCAAAGATTTTTCTCAAATCGCTCGCCCGATGACCCACCTCTTGGAAAAAGATACTCCTTTTATCTTTTCCAAAGAGTGTCTTGAAGCCTTCAACTCGCTTAAGGATAAGCTAACTAAGGCACCCGTCTTGGTTACCCCTAATTGGGAGCTTCCCTTTGAGTTGATGTGCGATGCTAGTGATTTTGCTATTGGAGCGGTTCTGGGACAAAGAGTGAACAAACACTTCCAACCGATCCATTACGCTAGCAAGATAATGACAGGGGCACAATTGCATTATACGACAACCGAAAAAGAGCTTTTAGCTATTGTCTATGCTTTTGAAAAATTCCGCCCCTATCTTGTCCTTTCTACAACAATTGTGTATACCGATCATTCCGCGCTGAAGTACTTGTTGACAAAGCAAGATTCCAAACCAAGACTTCTTCGCTGGGTTTTGCTGCTCCAGGAATTTAAAATCGAAATTCGCGATAAAAAAGGAGCAGAAAACCTAGCCGCGGATCATCTCAGCAGACTTGAGGATCCTTACCAAGGGGATCATCCAAATAAACAAATCAATGATTCTTTTCCCTTGGAGACCTTAATGTCTATAAATTCGACTGTTGATGAAACCCCGTGGTTTGCGGACTTTGCAAACTACTTGGCGGGTGGAATTCTCAAGGAAGGGTTGACGTCTCAACAAAAGAAAAAGTTCTTCACCGACATTAAGACTTACTTTTGGGACGACCCTTACCTATTCAAACAATGTGCCGACCTGATTATTCGCCGATGTGTTGATGGACCGGCAGCTTCGGAAATCCTTGATGCTTGCCACAAAGGACCAACCGGTGGTCACTTTGGTCCCAACTACACCGCCAAAAAAGTGTTTGATTCGGGATTTTATTGGCCCTCCATATATCGTGACGCTCACGATATGGTTAAAAGATGTGATGTGTGCCAGAAACAAGGCACGATCACACATAAAGACGAGATGCCTCAGAATTTCATTCAAGAGTGTGAAATCTTTGATGTTTGGGGTATCGACTTTATGGGGCCATTCCCTTCTTCTAAAGGAAACAAATACATCCTTGTAGCCGTTGACTACGTTTCAAAGTGGGTTGAAGCCAAAGCTTTACCTACTAATGACGCAAGGGTGGTTTGTAACTTTTTGAAAGCTCTATTCGCTAGATTCAGTGTGCCTCGTGCCATTATTAGTGATCGTGGGACTCATTTTTGCAATGACCAATTCGCAAGAGTCATGGCTAAGTATGGTGTAAATCATCGTCTTTCCACAGCCTACCACCCATAAACTAATGGCCAGGCTGAAATATCCAACCGAGGACTAAAGCGAATTCTGGAAAGAACCGTGGGAGAGCATCGTGCCTCATGGGCTGATAAACTTGATGATGCTTTGTGGGCTTTCCGTACTGCTTACAAGACCCCGATCGGCTGTACGCCTTATCGTCTTGTGTACGAGAAAGCATGCCACCTCCCCATTGAGTTGGAGCACAAGGCTTATTGGGCCTTGAAGTGGGCTAATTTTGATATTAACAAAGCCGGTGACCTACGCAAGATCCAACTCAATGAGCTCAATGAACTCCGTAATGAGGCTTATGAAAATTCTTTGATCTATAAGGAAAGGACTAAGCTCATTCATGATTCTAAGATTAAGAACCGAGAGTTCCATGTTGGAGACAAAGTCTTACTTTTTAACTCTCGGTTGAAAATCTTTTCGGGAAAGCTCAAATCTCGTCGGTCCGGCCCATTCACCATTGCCCAAATTTTTCCATATGGTACTCTCGAGCTCGCTCAACCTAATGGACCTAATTTTAAGGTGAATGGCCAACGAGTGAAGTTGTACTTTGGTGAGGACATCTCTCAGGAGGTGATTCCATCCCTCACCACGTTCCCCATGAACTATTTTTGGGTCGAGTCAGGCTCGTGACTCGGTTATCAAAAACAAGCGCTCCTCGGGAGGCAGCCCGAGTATCTATCTTTTACCGTTTAACCCCCTAAGTGTAGGGGAGCCTCTATAGGTCTTTCTCTTTGTGTGGTGATGTGATTACAGGTATTAGTGCACTCTTGGAAACTTTGAAGAACCGTGCTCCCGTGTTATCCGAAATCCGGTTCTATCTCTCAACTATCGTGATTCAATTTTCTTCATAATCACATTTGAAATTGATCACTTTAGTCGTCTCTTCCTTAACTTGAGTTAACCAACGTGCACAATGTCATAAGTGTAGGGGAGACTTTTCCCACATGCTTAAACATTGAGGACAATGTTTATCTTAAGTGTAGGGGGGACTTCTATCGAAGTTTTAAGTGGACTTTTCCATGAAAATGCCTTCATTTAACCGGAAAATCATATTTTTCAACATTTTTCAAATTTTTTATTAACTTTGGCCATTTTAGTCGTAATTTTTAAATTTTTATCGTTGCTTTCATATGTATATATCCCGCAATAAATTCAAATATTAATAAAGTGGTGTAGCTAGTTTAGAAGTGTTTGACATATTAGGCCCGTTGCGTTTATTTTGACTCAACCCGAATAGACTTATCCAAGTTTATTCTAGCTAGTATCCTTAACCATGTAGACCTTAATTGGTTTATTAGGCTAAGCATCCACGAGTCTCATTACTTGAGATTTTAAATTGTGGAGGACGAGAAATGATAGAGTCAATTATAAGTCGGTAATCTTGCACAAGCTCACTTGGTGTAATTATTTGCCTATTCTCCCATCACTTGCTAATAATTTATCTGCAATAAGTAAGGTCGTACGATTTGAAAAGTTACTTAGCTTCTAGCCCAAGATCGTTTAAAAGTTGCTCGGCAATGATAAGAGTTCATAGCCAAGGCATAACTTATGAAGCGGGGCGCGAAGATTGGCGAGTCCGAAAAGGCCCTAACAAGGCATGAGGATTCCATTTTATTGTGGAAGATCCAAAGTGATGTGAAAAGCATTATTCCCAAAGTCAATATGAAGGATCAAGACTCACGACGAAAAGCAATCAACTCCCGTAAAGATCATGGAGAAGTCTATCCGAAAAGACCCTAACAAGGTATGAGGATAAATAGATCCAAATCCGAAAAGGAGGCGGATCTTTGTATCTCAAAATCCCAATTAGAGATTGAAGAAATAATCATGAAGTCGTGGTCAACATAGTTGGAGTACCCCTCAAAAGTCTCCAAGTGAAGAAACTCTATTATGATGAGAAGACTATTATCTCAAGAACGTCTCTCGAAGATATGAAGTATGAAGTACATGCCAAATATCGGCCCAATAAAGGTCTCAAATCATGAACCGAGTTATGCCAAGATATGAACTTTTTGATATCCCGAGAAGCAGTTTTAAGAGATTTTGTCCTTTAGCTAACTATTAATCAAATCGTCCTACTTTGCTTTCAGCCTTAATAAACTATCGAAATAAGTCCAAAAATGCATCTTCATGATCATTCTAAGACAAAAATAAAATATAAGAGATACCTATAGGAATAAGGGAGTTTAAGCATATAATTAAGCCATGTGTGTTTTGATTTGCTAACTTATAATAACAATGATCTCGTTTTCAAGCTTAGTTTGGGGAAAGTGAAACTTGAGGGTGATAAATATTCGCAGCACCAAAGCCCTAATGTAAGTCCTTGATCTCTTGGCAAGTTATTTCCATATAGCTATTTTCAAGTGAAAATGGTTTTCTATCCATTTGTTTGCTTTAAAGTTTTAATTCCTCTTAGTACTTTAATTTTTGTTTAATAGTATGTTAATAAGGCCAAGGTTGATTGATTATGAGAAAAGTGTAAATTTGCTTTATCACTAAGCATTGCATGAGGGCATGGCAATGGTTAAGTGTAGGGGATTTGATAGGTGTGTAAACACCCATCCTTTTACCACTTAATTCTGGCTAAAACAAGACCAAAACACGTATTTAATATCATTTGTTTGGAATTATGCGTGGTTTTTGTGTTTATTGTGTTTTCAGAGCTAACCGGATGAATATTAAAGAAAACATGGGATTGCACGGGTTTTATCAAGGAAAAAGACTCAAGACGAAGTCTATTGTCCAAGAAATGCAAAAGATTTGAAGTCAATGGGCCTATTTGAAGATTTATCGAAGAAAAGGACCAAAGATGGAAGATTTACATATGTCGAAGAAACTCAAGTCTATTAAACGAAGAAATTAAAAGACGAGTTGAATTTAATCGTCGACAAATCCCGGATCAGAATCGAAAACGTCAACTTTTCAGAAAAGACGTGAAGACAAGAAGAAAGGGAGATAGCCCACTCACCAACCAACCACTAGGACTATAAAAGGATTTTTCCTTCACACAATTAGGGAGTTAGTTTTTATTTTTCTTCCCCAGTTTCTTTGGTTCGTAGCATCACCAACACCATTAGGGTGTTTGGTGATTTTTCATTTTTCCTTGAATCTTGTAAGTGTTTGATCATTACTATTGTTAACTTTTACATTAATCTTTCAATTCCAATCTTTCTATTCATCTTGTTCATCTACTTTTCTATTCAAAGTTTTCAAGTTCTTGTTTGATTAATTTTAAGTTTTTTTTAAGTTGTTGATTTTGTGTTTTTATTGTTGGGATTTGTTGGTTATGGTATTTAAATGATTATTGGTTAGTTTGGTAAAACCTTTTTGAGTATTTGAGTCGATTTGGATTAAAATTCGTATCCCCTGTTCTTGCGTTGTTGTAACTGTTCTTCATCCAGACTTTCCGAATAGATCATGTGTATTCCCCCTTATTCGGAATATTTAATATTCCGAATAGCCTTGCCTTTCATCCCTTACTCGGAATATAGAAACATTCCGAATTGCCATTTCTATTTTCTCTTATTCGGAATATAATTTATTCCGAGTAGTCCTCTTAAGTTTTCCCTTATTCGGAATATCTCCTTTATTCCGCATAGGCCTCATTTTCCGCATAGACTTATTTTCCGAATAGGACTTCTTTTCCGCATTAAGCTATTTATTCCGAATTGAGCATTTATTCCGCATAGTACTTGTTTTCCGAATAGTCTGTTTTTCCGAATAGGACCAGTTTTCCGATTAGCTCAGTTTTTCCGCATAAGGAAACATTCCTCATAGGCCATTTTATTCCGTATAGGATTTCTTTCCACATAGGATTATATTTTCCGAATAGAGCTTTTATTCAGCTTAGCAATTTATTCCGCATAGGGTGTTAGGGTATTTTCCAGTTGCTGTTTGTTTTAAATTTTCAATTCAAGTTGCTGTTTCTTTATTCATTTCCCTTTTTAATAGAATAGATAACCAAACTCCTTTTTGTTACCAAGAACAAATCATTCAACTTAGAGCCGAGATCAATTCGAGAGGATATCGAGAATTAACTTGAACCCACATAAAAAAAACGCATGTATCACTCAACTAAATCTAGCAAACAATTTGAAGCCCCACAAGGCGAAAAATCTATGCAAAATTGAAAGTGAATCAAGCCTTAATCTTTGAAGCTTTAAAGATCCAAAATTCGCTTTAGCGTGAGGATATACGTCTTTGGCTAATAAAACCTCCGATGAGGCGGATAATAAAAGGCAAGGCAAGACCGAAGTCATAATAAAAGCTTCATGGCGAAGTTGAATAAAAGATGGAGGTAAACCAAAGATAATAAGGCCCTTCCGTTAGGGGGCGTATAAAAGTCTTGGTAATAAGTCTCATGTTCAAAACCGTTATAAACCGTGTTTATCGATTCTTCTTGTCAACTTAATTTTTTGACATCGTTGTCTATTAGGAGGGGTTATTGATTTGATGGTCTTAGTTACACCGTTAGGACTCTATTTTTAGACCTAAATCTCTATTATCGCATAAGTCAAACAATGTATCCTCGTGAAACGTTCAAGACAAAATAAAATATAAGAGATACAACTTAGGAATAATGGGAGGATAAGTACGTGATTAGGGCATATGAGTAGTGTTAGCATTACTAACTTATAATGACAATGATCTCTAAGGTGAAAATCGAGGACGATGAAATTATTTCTAACGAAGCATTCACGTGTTCTTATTCTATGAACCTAAACGTCCCATTTTGCGATGAACATCATACATTATGTCTAAAACACAAGTAGTAGTAATAGTAGTAGTGTAGCTAGTTTATCATTCCAATAAAGTGAATCAAATGAATTTTGGAGATGCTATGATACTTTATTCTAGCATTGCGTGAGGGCACGGCAATGGTTTAGTATGGAGGAGTGATGAGACTGCTTTTATACATAGTCTCATCGTCCAAATTGGGCTTAAAATGCATAAAATATCATTAAAAATGCCAAATATATGCTCGTGTTTGTTGCTTGTGTATTTTAGGTACGGATATTGAGAAAATGACAAAAGATCACAAGAATCATTCAAAAACGAACATGGGAAACGAAGCCGCACAATGAACCAGGCCCAAATCTGGAATTTCCAAAAATGACCTTGAAGAATTTAAGATTGTCAACATTGGTCCTTCATTTTTGAAGACTTGGCAATTTATACCCTTGCAAAACTCATAAAATGCATTGTGGTCCCTAAATTATCAAGATATTACAAGTTCAGTCCTTGAAGAATGAAGAAATTACATTTGAAGTCCATGTTAAAAGTTTGAAAATAAGTTGTGCCATAAATGACAAAGTGGCAAACTTAAATACAAAGGAATGAAGTTTGGAGCTGATTTTTGCAAAGTGAAAAGAATATAAACCTTGGGGGGCCAAACTGGCCAGACAACCATTTACACCACCACCAATCAACCTGCCACCTCACCTCTCCCATCCACTCACAGCCGTCCACCTCACCACACCTGCCAACTCACCATCCACTACCACCTTATTTAATAAACATTTTTTAAAAACCTGTTTTATTATCCAAAAACACGTGGGAAACAAATATTCAAACGTTTAACAAGATTAAACCTGCTAATCCTCTTTCCCTCCCACACATAAATCCTAAAAATCCAATCCTAATTACCCATTTAATTCAAAGGGGTTTTACCCAAACTCTTCCAGATGGGTAATTTATCTTCACCCAAACCATTCCCACCTCCTAAAAACGTCACAATCTCACCCCATGTGACAAACCCACCTTCCCCTGCCCCACTTTTTTACAAGCAAACAAACTAAGCCAGTCCATCAACGTCTCCAAGCATTCTACTTGGTCCCCAAGGACTGATAAACGCTCCTGATCATCCCAATCCAACTGGCAATCACATGGCAACATTTTGACCAAGATTCCAAGAGAAGACCAAGGACATTTTAGGAATTTCAGGAATTAGGGTTTAAGCATACTAGAATCTTCTTTCCATTGTATAAATATGGGACGTATGTGTCCCATATCCTTTGTTCCAGAATTTTAGGCAAAAAATCGTGTAATCCCTTTTTATGCAATATAAAGTTGGTATTTTTAAAATATAATTCCTTTTATAATTGATAAAAGTTGGTGTTTGTTTTAGCTATAATTCTGAGTTCCATTAATTATTTGATACACACTTTGTGTGTTTGAGTTTTCAAAAGGTTTTGAAAAATTCTTGATATTTTCAGAAATCCTAGGGTTCAAGGAAGTGAAAGTGGAATTGGATTCCTGCTTTTCTGAAATTGTTTTTGTTTCAAAAAGTGTTAAAAGGTCCAAGGTTTGTTGGTTTATTGATTTGTGAAAAGGTTTAAGGAGGAAAAATCAGAAAGTGCATTTTTTTTGTTTGTTCTTGTTGATTTTAGCAGGTTCAATTGGGAGCTTGTTTAGTCCAAGGTTCAGCTCAGGTCCGGACCTGATTGGAGGTGGCTAAGCAGCCATTGTGGGACCTGGATTGTAGGTCCCACAAGGTAAAATCCCTTGGTTCCATTTGTAGTTTTCAAAATATTTGATTTATGTGATTTGTATGAAATGTGTTTAAGTGCTTGTTATTCTGGTTGTTCATGCTTATTTTGATGTTAAATGTATGTTAGTAGTGGTTTGAATCAGTTTGGGTGTCATTTGAAACCATTTGCTTTGTTAAAAAATCATTTTCAGATTATAAATGGGTGTTTGGGATAAGGATTAGCCAAGATTGTGACAAAAATTTGTGTTAGAACCTGGTTAAAAACACTTCTTTGGTAATTATTATGTGATGCATGCCTCTTGTTTTCAGTTTGGTAAGGTTTGCAACACATTTGCATGGTAAAATTTGGAAAACTGCCTCAAAAATCAGTGACTGCTTGTTTTTGCATGTACTTGTGTGATTTTGCCATCCAAGTTGCTAAATCTGTTAGGGTTTGGTGTCATTTAGGGTTTAGTATAGGGTGTATGCTAATTGGTTAACATTGTGTGCAAGATTTTAAGGTTGGAAATTCACTTGTGTGCATATTGAACCAGCAAATACTCTCAGATAGGGCATAGCTAGATCAGTAACTTTTTTATGCAATTTTGTGCTTGATTTTGTGTTGCCTTGCTTGTTTTGTGTTTGTCTTGACTCCCTATACTCAACTGAGAATAGGGGTGCCCTGCTTGTCCAATCAAACATCACAAATAGCCAAAGACAAGTCCTCTTGTTCCATATCTTCACAAGGGAAGATACATTTGCTTTACTCTTGTGTTTATCAGAAACACAATGCCTAACTGGGCATTGTTTTGATCCTTTCAGCTTGATTCTAGTTGGTTTTTAATTAGATTTGTGTTTTTAAGTAAGTTTTAGTTACTGGTTTTGAGTTTTCAAAGTTTAAAAAAAGAAAAAAAAAGTTTTAGCAAAAAGGACGTGGCCAGGACTCGAAGCTGCGCCACTCCTCTCACACACCAACGTGATAACCAGTTGCCCTAGGGTCTTTGACTGGTTATCACTTGGTTTATTTGATATTTAAGTAGTGTTTGTTTTTTGGCTTATTTAACAATCAGCTTAATATTAAGCTGATTTCAGCTTATTCCTTTAGGCTTTTTCCCATTTAGTATTTTTCTCTTGTTTTTATTTAGTTTTAGGACTTTTTGGTGCAAAAATTTTATTTTTCCCGTATTTATTTAATTTACTAGGATTATTTTAAGTTTATATTTTAGAAAATAAATAAAAAATAGGAAAAAGTATTTTAAAAATCTAAAAAAATAGTTTTTAGGTTTTTATTCATATTTTTGAGGTTTACAGCCCATAAAGTTTTCAAAAAGTCTTATTTTTGATTTTATAGGATTTTAGGGTTTTCAACCAACTTTAAAATTAAATATAAAATTATTAAATAGGTTTTAGAAACTTTTAATTGCATTTTTGTCTTAGTTACATTATTTAAGATTTTTGGTAATTTTTTTAGAATTTTTTAATTAACTTTGAATTTTTTTGAATATTTTATTATTATTTTATTATTAAAAATTAAAAGTTAGTTTTTTCAACTTTTTTCATTTTTCCTAGATTTTAGACACTTAATTAGGAATTTTGTAACTTTCCAAATATTTTTAGGGCTTTTCAATTATTTTCTAGAATTAATTTAAGTTTTAATTGATTTTAATAGTTTTTATGTGTTTAAAAATAGTTTTATTTGGTTTTAAAATTTTTAAAAATACTTTTTAGCTTAATTAGGTTATTTTTGAGGTTTACAAACTTTAAAATCTTGTGTGGGACTTTTTAATAATTAATTGTGATTTTTAGGGCTTTAATTAGCATTAAAAAGTCATTATCTAATTAATTAAAAGGTTTTAGCAAGTTTGGATTTTTTGTAAACTCTTAGAATATTATTGTGGATTTTTAGTAATTTTTAGGAATTTTTAGGGTTAAAATTTTAATGTTTGCACTATTTACGGTTTTACGTGATCGTCTTTTTCGTCTTAGTTTAATCCGTCTTCGTAACCGTCTTTCTCTTCTAATCTCATTTCTATTTTTCTTCTTTTCTCAATATAATCACAAACATTAATCAATTCTTAACACAACGCACGTGCCTCCTTGGGAAACGAACTTGAACTTTCTTAAGGGTCATTAGTGCTCGGTTTTCCTAAACCGACACTCGATACTTACCACTACTTTGTGTATCCTTTTCCTAAAGGGTACAAAAACTCTACATCAATGATATAGAAAGTTTCTGGTTTATCATCGTAAGATAGATCTTCATGAGTCTGATCGAGTGGATACGAAGTGACGTGCAAAGATAACGAAACGTTACGATGCGAATTTATCTGGAATAACTGACGTTGGTAACGTTTGAGAAACGATGCGCGAGACATACTGAAACGTAGTACATGAACAATTGTGAACGTGATACGTGAATAATTTTGAACGTGATACGTGGAGATATGGTGGAAGAAATGAGAGCACGTAGTGCACATAAATGCGTGCAACCTATCGTGAACGCTTTATGAGAGACGTAAGTGAACATGATACGTGAAACATATCGTGAACGTGAGATAACTGAGGAGGTAACACCCATGATACGAGTGAGACGTAAAATATGACATGGAACGTCTGTATGAGAATGGAAGTTTATTGAACTTGAGTATGGTCTCCCAAGCTTCTGCAAAACTTCCCAGAACGAAATATGAAACGTAAATCGTAAGCCAGGATACGATTATGAACGTGAACAGTGTCATAGACATGAGTGCGAGAGAAGATCGTAAATTTGAACAAGGACATGAACGTAAATAAGGAACACGAACGTGAACCTTTGTCTGGTCCGATATCTGAGGGAGTACCAAGTGATCGGATGATCCTTGACTGGAAAATGTCTGATAATCTGCTAACTATGAAATCCTTGCGGATGGAAGGATTTTGTAGACTTGATCAAACTGTCGATAAGACCCAGACAACATAATGCTTCCTCTGGGTTTGCGGTAGCCTGGTATCAAAATCCATGGAGATCTTGTCCCTTCTCCGTTCAAATCTCTAATGGTGGAAGAGCTTCTAGTATGTTGGTGTTCTATCTTAGCCTGCTGGTATGTCAGGTACCTAGATATGAACGTAACTGTATCTTGCTTCATAGAAACTCGATACATAGAAGTTTAGAAAAAATATGAATCTCCGAAATTAGACTTCTCTTAGTGTAGGGTTTTCTGGAACACCTAATATAGTGTATGGTTCTCCCCTTTATGCGTAAACTGAGTCATGGTAAGATTAACCATGAGAATCAATGTGATTCAGCGTGTTGCTGTAATCAACTTGAATTTGTACTAGAAAAATTACAAGATGAAATTTTTTCTGTCGTAGAATTTGTAACATAGTGCGAATATGGTCTTCGTGCCCTTCTCTAGACTTAAAGAAAGTCAGGTTGTCATCGATGAAAATACTAATGAATTTGTTTATGAGTTCAGAGAAACTCAATTTATTAAGTCCATAATGCTGCTGGAGCATTTATAAGACTAAAACAAAATCACGAATTTAGCATGACCATGTCGTGTACAAATAGCAGTCATGGGAATGTCTTGCTCTTTCACTCATCACTGTTGGCAATATGATCATAGGTCGATCTTGGGAAAGTGCTTAGCACCTTGTAGTCGATGAGACACACTGTCTACACTTGGAGGGGGTCATGAATGGTGATTTGTTTATATCGACGTAGTCGACGCATAATCTCATGGTACCGTCATTCTCCTTAGTAAACAGAACCAGTGTACACCATGGTGATACACCTGGCGAATGAGTTTCTCCAACTTCTCATGTAGCTGATCCATGGTGGATTTTATGTATGTTTTAAACTTTACATAAAATTTTTAGATGGCACCAACTTTTGCCTAAAATCATGATGGGTTACAAATGTTGAGGGTTAAAATTTGTAAAAATCCTATAAACATCACCGATGTCAAGTTCCACTTTGTGGACAGAAAGTATCCTCGGAGGTATTTCTAGAATATGTCAGGGAAACCTAAAATGATCAGATGATTATGAACGAAAAGAGCTTCAAAAGTTGTGTCATAACTGATAGCTGGAAAATCTTGCAGCCTTGGGATAGCAAACACATGCTTGTAAAGCATAAATAATTTGTACATATTTTCCAGATGGAAAACCATGCTGAATGTATTCAGGAGCCTGAACATCACTGTACATAATCGGATATGAATGGCAACCAATCGTACCTTGGTGTGCTATTCATAGTCCATTATCTGAATCATATTTAACTCGCATATGTCTGAGGTAAGTGCGTTATCAGATTGGATCTTATCATTAGACTGAAGGAAAACCTTCGTATACCTGGGTGATACGAATGGCGTCCTTTAAGGTCATGGATATAGGAAATAGGAAATCAAGAAATGAAAGTGTCATGAAGTAAACGTGAAAGATCTCACTAAATGTGTTTTGCCTGTCTCACGTAGAACGAACCCTGCGTGTCCAAACGAGAATAATACACAGTGATGGTACTGAAATTCTTGTGGCCAGATTAGTACATGGCACAACAAAATGGATATACCCCTCGGAGGGTACTCTAAATCACTTAGGGTGATTTTAGATGATAGACGCGAGTCGTGTGTCTTGACTCGTGTCTTGAGAAATATGCTTATGATATGTGTCTTGACTAGCATCTTGACATGTGTCTTCAGGGAATATGTACGCAAAACACGTGTCTTGACTGATGTCTTGACATGTGTCTCGAGATGTGAAACAAATAAAATTGCAAAACTTAGGTTTTAATGCCAGAATTGGCGAATCAGTTAGATTGCTGACCCTTGGTATTCCTGATCATGTCCGTGACCGAAATTTCTATTGTTATTGTCAGAGTTTTTGTCACAATAGAGGTTACTGTCGTCTTCTCTGTCCATTCATGACGTTCATTCTCGTGGCTTTTATTCATGTAACTATTCAGTTGAATGGCCGACTGGTACCGGTTCCCACTCATATGACTAAAAAGACAACTGAATGGCGTGTGACATATGACAAAATAAGGACATGGATTGTGATGGAAATCGTCTGGTGGTGAAGCATCTTCTCGTCTTGTCGCTTTGATCTAACGCCTTTGTTTTCCTCTTGTAGGATCTCCAGATTGTGAACAGCATCAGCATCTTGTAGCGTCTCCAAATAATCAGCAACATCAACATTTAGTACCATCTCTAAGTTATGAGCGACATCAACATCTTGTAGAATATCAACAAGTGGAATACGCCTGAGATGATTTAGAATCGACTAACGGATACTCATGGAGTATTGTAAGTGAAATACACATGGATTACGGTACGTGTAATACACATGGGATACGATACATGGAGTACACGTGGAATACGGTACATGGAGCACATGTGGAATACACGTGAGATGATTGATATGCTATCAACCATCTGACATGATTTTTGAAAGGAAATAAGTGATTAAGCGGTTAGAAAACCAAATTGAAGCGAGCAGCATGGTAGCCTAGCAATTTTCCTTGTAGGCATCATTCTGGTTGCATAGAGAAAACACCAAAAATGTGGTTAAACAAAATTCAATGATGATCAACATGAAAGCATGATTAATGAAAACCAACCATGACTATCATGAAAGCAGGATTTAAATGAAATCTATTAATGTTTGGCATGAAAGTATAATCGACATGATGAAAACGTAATCAACATAGGGATGCATGAAAACATAATCAGCCTGAAAACAAAATCAACATGGAAGTATGAAAACATAGTTGTCATAAAGAACATAAAAGTGTAATCAACAATGATTTAATATTGATTGGTGTGGAAGGCTATGGTTCAATCCACAAAATTCGAAGAAAAGACATGTGACTAAGTATGGATGATTATAGTTCAATCCATACTTGTCAAATTTCAAAGGAAATATCATGTATAGAAATTAACAACATGGGACTAAATATGGATGGTTGTGGTCCAATCCATACTGCTCAAAACTTCAATGAAAACATCGTGAATAAGGATTCAACAATACTAAAAATAAAATTATCGTTACATGGAATGTGACAACGTCGTTTTAGGAAAGCCTGGTGACTACCCACTAGTCACAGGTCAAGTTTTAGAGCCTACAGGTCGAAGCCTTGGGCTCTGATACCATAGTTGTAACACCCCACTTGGATAAATGGACCGTTACGTGTATTTATGTCGTGTCATCAAAACATGCAAGGCAATGTATTAAACATTAACTGGCCGTACGGAAATACCGGAATCAAACATCGGTAGTCCAAACATAAGCTCAAAATATAAAGATTTAAATACTGAAAGAAAAGGACTAAACAGTGTCCAAACAACCAAAGTAATGTAATGTATGTGTGCATAAAATAAAGGAGTCTGGATAGCTCCCATCCAATGCACGTACTCTCTTAGAAGTCCTAAGATCGTCCCTGTGTACCTGCCGTTTGGAAACATGAAAGGAAACTACGGCTGAGCATAACTCTCAGTGAACGGATAAAAAGCATGATAAGAATGTACTGAAAGAAATGGAATAAATGACTAACAATGAAGCTATGATACTGATATGTAACATGTAATAGTACCCTGTATAAAATCTGAGAAACCTGGTTTATAAATACTGAAACTGAATTATTAACTATTAAATCTAAAAACATGCATTTACTGTATTTTAATTGCCAGAGCTTATATAGGTCACGTGCTGTAACAACCGTGCATGAATAACTAGAGGAGTGACCTCGTCATGCTGTAGAGGGGTGACCTCTAAATAACTGTAGAGGGGTTACCTCTAAATACTGTGCTGGGTGGAGGGATGAGCTCCAATGTGAAGGATGTAGAGCACACACCACATTCACCCTTATAATTGTAAACTCATAAGCCTAGGATGCATCCATACGCCCCACATGACATGATAATAATAATGGCCAAAACATGAAGGGACGATGCATGATATCACTCTCCTGCATGTGAGTCATGACACCGGTGCCTCTAGTGCCGTGGTTACGGTACCTCCATAACTAGTACATAAACTGGTCGTGCTTGTATATAATGCTCAGGCAACTTATTTAGTTTTTAACATGATTACTGATAAGCTTAAACACATACGGGGGAAAACATTTGGCTGCAGACGGGGAATCCTAATCATGCATAGAAAAGAAGTCCTTACTAAAAAGGACGGAAAATCCGTACCTTATGTCCAGCAAGCAGTGACAGAGATAAACAGTGTAAAAGTATTACTCTGACTTCACGTGAGCTACATGAGAAAGAACGTGTATGAGTTGTTTGTGCATGGTATGAATTACTTGTTCTTAGTTTGTGTTACTTGTTCATGGTTTATCGTGTCTTTCTTAATGTTATACTTGGTATTTTCATAATTAGTAACTTTCCAAAAATAGCAGGTTTCTATATATATAAACTCTCCAAAAATAGCAGGTTTCCATATATAGTAACTCTCTAAAAATAGTAACAAGCTCGTTTAATATACTTAAATAATTTATCTTGTTCATTGAATAAGCTGATTATATAAGTCATGGTTTAAATAAGTATATTAAATAAGCAAATTCTAATAAGTCATGGTTAATTATAAATATTATATTAACAAGTCATGGTTTAAGTAAGTTAAATGTTAATAAAGTCCATATTAATAATTAACTTTCATATGTCATGTATTTATAAATAATTATTAATTAATACTATGGCATGTGTTATAAATTATTATTAATTAATAATATGTCATGGATTCAATTTAATTATTAAATAATAACATGTCATGTATTTTATTATTAATTATTAAAGTATGGTATGTCATGAATTATAATTAATTACAAATTAAACCTTAAACTTGATAAATAATTTAATTAAGCCTTAACTTGATAAGCCCTTTCAATTAAACCGTGATATAATAAACCAAAAGTCAATTAAGCCGATTCTTAATAAGCTGAAAATCAATAACCAACACCCAATTTATTTTTCGACAATTGATCTACACGAACTAATGAAATACTAATTAATGATTTTGACTAACTTGATGTTATACCTCTTGCTTTATATAACGCCAACTGTGATATTATTCATTTGCACCATAGTTCCATTATTTATGTACAACAGAGTTTGATTTTTATAATAAAACGATCCAGTAACCATTCTTTAAAAGACTCATGTTAAACTAATGGTCTAACACAAGTTGATGCTACTACTTGTTGTGTCAAATGATGTCAAACATATGGTTAGATAACTAGGCATCATACATATTTTATACTAAAGTTTTCATAGAATAGTTTAGAACAAAATATACTTACAGTTACCATTAATTTGAAAGCCTTAACATGTCAAAAATCAAATAGTATATAAGTATAAAAGTTTAGTTAGTTGTAACATCCTTTAATCATCCATGATCATGCCATTTCCTTCACGTACAAATCTAAGCCGAAACTCGTCTTTTCGGTATATCTTTCCATTTTGACGTTAAATTAGAGACACCAAGTATTTGTTATATTATTTTTAAAGATCATAAAAGACATGTTTTGAAACTTCTAATTATATATTATGACATTAACTAATGCTCATCCTTGTTAACGTAGGGAACCAAGAAAACTTACGCATGACCAAACTACAAAACAAAAAAAATACACGAGACATAATATGGGACGTGTAATATCAATTGTTGATTTCTGATTACGGTTTTATTATATCATGTGCAAAAAATATATATTAAAAGGATGGATTGATGGATACCTAATGGATAAATGCAAATTAGTCTAAACCAATCCCCCTTTCTGGTTCTTGGTGACCGGCGGTTACCCACACCCACCTAGGGTTTCTTATTTTATTTTTTTGTTAACTTTGAAAAATGAAGGAATAGGCCGTGTTTTGGCTAGTTTAATTGTAAGTGGCTGTGCTTGGGCTTTTTAAGTCTTGTATGGTTAATAATTAATTATTATAAGGTTTATTTAATTACATGGAGCCCGTTTATTTCTGGGTTAATATTATAACTTGTGTTCTTATAAATTCGTGTACTCGTAAATTTTATGTTTGTATTAAATCTTGTCGTGTAATATTAAATATACGTAAATACTTGTCGTGCATGAATTAATTTTACGAAATACTTGTGTAGTAAATAAATATTAAAAGTTTTAGTTTAACGGTATTTTTTATGCGGGTTTTCCAAAGTATGTTGTCGAAAAGCAACCTCAAGGTTTGAATCGCAAAATTGTCCCACTGAGAATAAATTGTGACCAAGTCCCTTGATGAGACTACTTTTATACATAGTCTCATCGTCCAAAACGGGCTTTAAATGCATTAAATATCATGAAAATGGCCAAATATATGCTTGTATTTGTTACTTGTGTATTTTAGGTACGAATATTGAGAAAATGACAAAAGATCACAAGAATCTTACAAAAACGACCACGGGAAACGAAGCCGCACAATGAACCAAGCCCTAATGAAGATTTTCCAAGAAAAACCCTTGAAGATTTGAAGATTATGCAAGAAGGGTCCTCCAATATTGAAGAATTGACACTTTAAACCCTTGTATATTCATAATTACAAGATTGGTCCTTAAAGTTTGTCAAAATTACAAAAAGGACCCTTAACTTTGAAGAATTGGCAAAAATGGTCCCTCATAAATCATGACTTTTCAATTTCAGTCCTCCAAGAAGTCAACCATACAAGTCATGACCATTATCTATGAAGAAAATGCCAAATCAGCCCTTCAAGAATCAACAATTGGCAAGAAATACCCTTGAAAATACTTTGGAAAAGTATTTGGGGCAAAAGTGTGAAAATGGAAACTTGAAATACAAAGGATATCTTATTTTTCCATATTAAACATGAAGTGACAAAGAAAGAAGAGTTGAGGGGTTATTCATGGCAGACACAATACTTACCTAGACCAGTAGTGGGGTGACACGTGCCCCACTACCACTTTTTCACCAATCACCATCCCCCATTCATCCACCACACCAATCCACTCACAACAACTTAAACTAACCCGGATTAGTTTAATAACTTGGCGCTAAACACAACTTTTAAACCCAAATCTGGATCAAAACATGTAATATTAACTCATGAACAAGGATTAGGGATTTTTGTTTAAGCAAAAATTAAGCCTCCATATTATCCAATTATGATTAAGGTGATGTTAATCATATCCCAAACCTTAAACTTGCCACATCAACAACACACAAGTCACATGATAAACCCCCATGCATACGTTTTGAAGAAAATGCCAAAAGTTGACAGCCATCCAACGCCCTTGATCAAATTCCAAAACTGCTTTGATCCTAAGCTCAATGTAAGCCCTTGATCAAATTCCACCACCTTTTTCACCCTCACAAGCTGCCAAAGATAACTCACATGTTAAAGATAAATTCAAAACTCAAGGGGCATTTCAGGGACTTCACCAGCATTAGGGTTATGTTTTTATGCATTCAGTAGTTCATTTGTAGCCTATATAAGGCATAGGACCTCTTTCATTTACATTTGCTCTTGAATTTTTCCTAGTTCAAAATTCTGTAAATCCTTACTCTTGATTAATGAGAAGTGTTTGAAATTTGTGAAGAAAAGTCAAGTGCCAATCTTTATATTTGCTTGTTTATGTTTAATGATTGCAAAAACTGAATCTCAAAACGTTTTCTTAGGCTTTATGCAAGAAATTGCTCAAAGTTCTTAAATCTTGATATTTTGCTAAGTTCCTTGGTACACCTTGGAATTCTTGGGCTATAAGTGGATCATAGCCCCCTGATATTGTGTTATCAAGGTGTTGTGAGGCTTATAACTTGAGGATAATCAAGTGTGGGGTACAAGGGTTGCATTAATCAAGGATTTGTCACCTTTCTGATTAATATTTGTGCTTCTAACTTTGTTCCATCTTAGCAGCTTGATATTAGAAGCTTATGCTTGTTCTTGCTAGCACATAAGCTCAAACATACGTAGGTGTGGATGTACATCCATGAGGTTTGAACCCTTAATCTCAAAATCTATCAAAAATTTGGATATTTGTGATATTTGAGTTCTGCTTGTGTATGTGTTGTTCTTGGGCTCCAAATCTTGTTGTTTCTGTTTATGTTTGATGTTTTGATGCTTATGTATGCATGTGCTAACCTAATTCCAACTTTTGATTTGAAAATCTTCTTTTGAAATTATAAAGGGGTGTTTGGGTAAACTGCATATTGAAATTATAGAGTTATTGGTTAAGTGTTTGCTATTGTATGTTGCTTGTTCTTGTTTAAGAAGTGTAATAGAGTGAATATCTGCAAGTTGTATGCTTTTGAACACCTAAATCAAACATATGCTTATAAAATCTTGATTAAGTGATATTTGGTACTGTGATTTGGTGCACACTTAGTTCTAGGCTTAGACTTAGGATAAAAAGTGATAAATCATACTCAACAAAACCTATCTAAGAGATTTGAGTGTTTGAATTTGGCTGTGTGGTCAAGTATATCAGCAAGTGTTCATGACTGCATTTTCTTAGTTCATTAGTAACTTTTTGAGCTTGAATCTTGATCTAGACCTTGAACCATTGCATGAAACCTGTTTAGATTTGTTCATTTGAATTTATTATAGCTTGTGTATGCTTTTGGTGCAATTTGGCTGGCTTATTTTTGCTAAAACTGCTTATTGAGTGAAATATGCTTATTGTTCATGTCTGTGTGAGATCTGGTGATAAACGGAATTAACTGCACTGATTGGCTGTTTGTAATTGTGTTTTTGTGATTGTTATTGACTCCTTACGATTAACTTATCATTTGGGTGCCTTTACTTAACTTGAATCCACAAAAAAGTCACTAAAGACAAAAAGTCAATTAAGTCAAGCGGTGGGAAAAGTTCCCACTACTCAACTCCCAAAACTATCCCCTGCTAGTTTTAATTCTCATTCAGCTTATTTATATGCCAAATTGGCTTATCCAGACTTGCAACAACTTATTTTTTGTGATAGATCTTCCTCATTTGACCCATTTATTTGATCTGGAGCTTATCAGACCTTGGCTTTGACTTTTTACTAGAAAACTCATAAAGTTAACTTTTAATTAAGTGTTTATCTGCTTATTTCAGCTTATTGAGTGTGCTTATTGGAAATTTTTTTGATTATTTATCTTAATTAAGTCATTTAAAAGCTTTTGAAAGTTGAATCAGCTCTTGAGGTGGCCTAGAACTCGAAAACGACTATTTTGTCGTTTTGTGAAGATAGCTTTTAGCTTATTCAGGCTTATTTCTTATGCTTTTTCCAATTTTCTTTTTACAGATCTCTTAAGTAACTCAAAAGAAGCTTGTGTGTCAAATTTGAGCTTATGGCATCAGCTTATAGCTTAATGGGCTAAAAAGCCCATTAAGAATAAGCTGGTTTGAAATAAGCTAGCTTAAACACATTTTCAGCTTTTGGGCCTTCATAGTTTTGTTCTTAAAATCAAAATTTGAGTCAGATAGGAGCTTTTGGGCTTATTTTGACAACATTTTTCTTATTGGGCCTTAAATAGCCCATTAAGGGGTCTGTTTGGACTTTTAGCCTATTTCTAGGCCCAATAGGGGTATTTTTGTAATTTTAACTTCATTTATGTATTATTTAGGTTAAAATAAGCTAGTTTGCAACTTTTTAGAATTTTTTTATAAATTTTGGATTTTTATTAATACTTTATTATTAAAAATTAAAATTTAGATTTTTCAAGTTTTTTCATTTTTCTTAGTTCAAATACATTAAGTTGGGAATTTTACAATTTTTAGATTATTTTTATTGTCATTAGATTAATTTTTAGAATTATTTTAAGTTTTAATAGTTTTTAATTTTTTTAAAATATTTTTAATGAATTTTAAAATTTTCAAAAATAGTTTTAAATTTAGTTAAGTCATTTTAGAGGTTTACAAGTGAAAAAATCTCATTTTGGGCTTTTTGTTAATTAAATTGATTTTTTGGGCTTTAATTAGCATTAAAAAATTATTATTTAATTAAATAAAAGGTTTGAGTGATTTTTGGTTCTTTGTAAACTCTAATTACATTTTTTAGGATTTATTTCAATTTTCTAGGAATTTTTAGGGTAAATTTTTAATTTTGTCCCTTTTTACGGTTTTACGTGTACGACTATTCGTCTTAGTTTAATCCATAATCGTAACCGTCATTCTCTTCTAATCTCTTTTCTTCTTTTTATTTCTCATCAATATAATCGCAAAAGTTAATCATCTCTCTACACAACAAACTAGCCTCCTTGGGAAACGAACTTGAACTTCATTGGTCATTAATGCTTGGTTTTCCTAAACCGACACTTCATACTTTCCCTATTTTGCTCTCTTTTCCTAAAGAGTAGTAAAAACACTACATCATTTTGGCGCCGCTGCCGGGGAGGCGTGTTGTGTTTTGATTTGGAAATTATTGTTTTTATATACTAACCATAAATAGTATTTGTATTAGTAGCACTCTACTAATACGTATTATCGGTTTTCGTTTTTTGTGTGAATACTATTACTATATTGTATACGCAGAACAACAAATTCACAAGTACTCCAAAAGTGTGAAAACACAACCTTGATTGGGAGGTCATTACTCAATCATTGTATTCGAATCTCAAACAAGAAATCAAAGGCAAAATAGATAAATACTTTCATGAAAAAGGCTCTTAAGTGCTTCGCGTCGCCTCGTTTCCCGCTTGCTTGTGAGTGTTTATATAAAAAGGGCTAATCGAGGGTTTGCCAACCAAAGTATTATCTAAGTATCATATATATTTTCTTGGTTTCATTTGATTAAACCCTCTTGAACGTATTGGTGTTCCACCAACGTTCTAAAGTCATCGAAGGCGTTCACTTCACGTGATCGTTTTCATTCCTTGAGGCTTCTTTAATCACGAGATTTCATTAAGGATGAGATTTGTAGATTTTTGTCTACTTACTACAATCACAAAAATCCAAAAAAAATGTAAAAACAATAAAAAACCACAAAAAAATTGGAAAATACAAAACACCAAAAAGAATCTTCTTTACTCATCCCCACGTTGTACGTGACATTTATGCAAACTCGTAACCAATCAAGACGTGCACGTAAACAAATAAAACGAAAGGAGTCAACACCTACTCCTAATCTTTCTATTGAGGAGTCTCCTATTGACGAACCTATCGTAAGAGAAGAACCGACCATGGCGAATCGAACTATGATGGAGTTACTTCAAGCACCCACTGAGGGTTATGGAGAGGCTATTGTGATTCCCGCTATCCTTGCGGAGAATTTTGAAGTGAAAACGGGTTTGTTGTCAATGATCCAAAACAACAAATTCCGTGGTGATGAAAAGGACAACCCGCACAACCATATCCACCAATTCAATCGTCTTACCGCCACTTGCAAATTTAAGGATGTTGCTAATGACTCGATTAAGATGATGCTTTTTCCGTATTCCTTAGCGGGGCCCGCTAAAATTTGGTTAGAGAAAGAGCCACCCAATTCTATATTGACGTGGAAGGATCTCGTTTCTAAGTTTGTGAACTAATTTTTCCCGCCCTCTAAGACTACGCATTTGAAAAACGAGATTTCAAAATTTTCACAAGAATTTAATGAGAGTTTTTCAACAGCTTGGAATAGGTTTAAGGAAATGTTACATGAGTGTCCTCATCACGGTTTTTCCGACTTGCATCAAATTAACACGTTTTACAATGGATTAAATGATCATGAAAGGGATTATCTAAATTCTGCCGCGGGTGGTAATTTTTTGTGTAAAACGGTTGAGGAAGCGTTGTTGATAATTGAGAATAGATCTAAGGTGTATAGTCCTCGTAACACATCGAGTGTTCGTAAGGTTTCGTCTTCGGCTTCACCTTCTTTGTCTAATACCATCGATGCTTGCCAAATTGAGGCGAACTTGGAAAACAAAATCTTTGATAAGATTAAAGGACTTTTAATTGAATTCAAAGTTGGAGAACAAAGTGCTCCCTCTACGGCTAAAGCGGTTGAGGTTTCATGTATGTATTGTGGTGGAGGTCATGATTTCTCCGAGTGCATTACCAACGGTGGTAACACTTCGAGTGCCTACGCGGCCACGGTAACTTACAACCAAAACGGTCAAGTTACCCGCTCTAAACAATTGACTCCACCGGGTTTTGCTCCCAATCAAAACGCTAACAACAACTATCGAAACAATCAAGTTGGTTTTAAAAACAATTACAATGGAAACTATGGGAATCAAGGGGATAATAACAATCAAGTTTCAAACAAAAATCAAAATAATGATTTTCAAAACAACAAGAGTTTGCAAACTTTGAAAGATCTTCCAAATGAATTTGTTGAATACGCTAATGGAAATGATGCTAGGTTTGACAACATTCAAAGAGAATACATTAGCCTAAGATCCGAGTTTAAGAACGACTTGAAGAAGGAGTTGAAAAACGAGTTAGCAAATGAGCTTAAAATCCATACAAACAAAATGGAAGGAAATGTAACTAGGTTACAACAAAACCAACAAAAAATGGAACAAGGGCAACATGAAATAAAACAAGAGATGATAAAGGCCGAGAAGAGGCAATCCATGTTTGAGGATAAAATTTCATCTATGTTTGAGGCTATTATGTGCAAACCGTCTTCGAGTAGTCTTCCTAGTAACACCATATCGAACCCTAAGGGAGAGATGAAAGTGATTACCACATGTAGTGGTAAGACACTTAAGGAACCGACTCCTCAACCAATTGCTCCTACGGAGGATGCAATTGAGAAGAACCCGAGGTGGTGGTCAAAAAGGAGCATGTCCCAATCCCACAAAGTACCGCTCATGCCACACCTACGGTTGACCCATTACCACATTTGGAACCCGAGATTCCAAAGGCTATGCCTATGCCTCAACCCACACCACCTTTGCCCTATCCATCGAGACTTAGAAAGGAGAAACGTCAAGAGCGCGATAATTATCAATTTGAGCTTTTTATGAAAATGTTTTGTGACGTTCATTTTAATGTTGAACAACAAGGAGAAATTACAACAATTGTCTAGTTGTTCATCGGTTTATCTTAACCGCATACCTCAAAAAGTCGGTGATCCCGGTAAATTCTTGATTCCTTGTGCAATCCAAGATATGGAAGAATGCTATGCCTTGGCCGATCTTGGTGCTAGTATTAACATGATGCCACTTGCAATCTTCAAGTCGCTCAATCTTCCTAATCTTACTCCTTCATTAATGTCTATCGAGTTGGACGACCATTCCACGATTCCCGCATGTGGATTGGCGGAAGACGTTTTTGTGAAAGTGGGAAAGTTGTATTATCCGGTAGACTTTATCGTTGTTGATATTCCCACGGATCCTCAAGTTCCTCTCATTTTAGGTCGTTCGTTTTTAGATACGTCTATGGCTTTAATTGATGTGCATGCTAGAAAGATCACCTTACGTTTCAACGACCAGGAACTTGTTATAAACGCAACTCAAAATTCTCCAATTTCTCATGTTTATTCCGTTGCAACCGTAAACCTCATTGACATGATTGACGTTGTTTGCGAGGAATTTTCACAAGAGGTTTTAGGTTTTGGTGATGATGAAAATAATGGCAATCCCACTATGTTAGATCCCATTCTTGATAACTTGACACCAACCTTCACTCCATTTGAAGGTGGTGGTTTTACGTTGGAAGAATTCGATGTTCCACATACTTGTGACGAAGACCTCGACAATGATGAGGACTTCTCGATTATCAAGGATTTTCTTAACGTTTCCCATTTCCTCCACCCGAGGAGGTTATGAGTATCGAGCCCAAATCTTCAATTGAGGGACCACCTATCCTCGAGTTGAAAGATTTACCTCTTCATCTTGAATATGTATTTTTGGAGGAGGACGACAAGTTGTCGGTTATTATTGCGAAAGATCTTTTGGATGATGAAAAAAACCGCACTTGTCGATGTTCTAATGGATCACAAAGGGGCAATTGCGTGGAAGTTATCCAACATTAAGGGAATCGATCCCAAATTTTGTACCCATGAAATCTTAATGGAGGAGGATTAAAAACCCGCAATCCAATGTCAAAGGAGGGTGAACCCCAAAATTCACGACGTCATCAATAAGGAAGTCCTAAAACTTCTTGACGCGGGAATGATTTACCCTATTTCCGATAGCCCTTGGGTGAGTCCTATCCATTGTGTCCCTAAAAAGGGAGGAATCACCGTTGTGCCAAACGATGCCAACGAGTTAATTCCCACTTGAATCGTGACCGGATGGAGAGTGTGCATTGAGTATCTTAAGTTGAATGACGCCACTCGAAAAGACCATTTTCCCTTGCCCTTCATGGACCAAATGTTGGAGCGTCTTGCGGGAAACGATTTTTATTGCTTTTTAGATGGTTTTTCCGGTTACTCCCAAATCCCCATCGATCCTCGTGATCAAGAAAAAACTACGTTTACGTGTCCATATGGAACGTTTGCCTATCGTAGAATGCCATTCGGACTATGCAATGCACCGGGAACCTTTCAAAGGTGCATGATGGCTATTTTTCATGATATGATCGAGAAGATTATGGAAGTCTTCATGGATGACTTATCCGTGTTTGGTAGTTCGTTCACTTCGTGTTTGTCAAATCTTGAGAGAATGTTGAATCGTTGTGAGGAAACCAACCTTGTGCTTAATTGGGAAAAATGTCATTTTATGGTTAAAAGTGGAATCGTCTTAGGGCACAAGGTTTCAAAAGCGGGTATTAAGGTAGATCAAGCTAAGGTAGACGTCAACGCCAAATTACCTCATCCCAAAACCGTGAAGGAGAGTTTCCTAGGCCACGCGGGCTTTTATCGTCGATTCATCAAGGATTTTTCAAAGATCTCTCGACCTATTACACATCTCCTTGAAAAAGATGCACGTTTTGTCTTTGACGAAGATTGTGTACGAGCCTTTGAAATCCATAAGAGGAAACTTACCGAAGCTCCCATTCTTGATGCTCCCAATTGGAACCTCCCCTTTGAGCTCATGTGTGATGCTAGTGACTATGCTATTGGAGCCTCTCGTGTTCGTTTTATAGGAGCACTCTATCATTTGCTTTGAAGACTTTCTCAATATCCATGATATACTTTGATGTTCTAACCTTAGGTTTATAGCACACTTCCTAAACGACTTTAAATTTAATGGTTACACCCTTTCCATGCTAGATTAGGCATTCGACTACGTCTTTAGTATGGGGGTATTTGCACCCCTAGACTCGAAACATTGAGGACAATGTTTAACTTTAGTATGGGGGGTGAATAGATACTTGCCTTGCTAAACCTTCACGCTTTCCAAAGTTTATCTTTTTGTTTATCATTTTGTTGCAAAATAAGGCTAAAAATGGCCAAAGTTTAAATTTTTTCTCATGTTTTATAAGTGTTCGAAGACACGAATGTAGGTTTTCCGATGGCGAGAATAAGAGCAATTTTTGACTCGACCGTGCGTGTTGAGCACTTAGCTTTGAATCCTTAACTTCACATTAGGCTAAGTCTCTTAAATGAGGACGAGAAATGATAGGGTTAATTATAAGTTACTATGCTAAACGTAGAGTACCGTATTCTTTCAAAAACTCATGTGTTCTCGTTGTTTGCTTATTCTCCCTTCGCTTGTAAATATCTTTTGCTTAATAAATATTGACTTAGCGGTTTAGTCTTGATTGTTGGGTTTCTAGTCTTTTCTAGTAGGTTCCGTGTAATTAAATTGGGAAGACATTAAGGTATCGCCAACGTCACGGTTTTGAAGTATTGGCACCCGAATAATCTAAAGCTTCACCCAATAATAAGATTTCAAGTGCTCACTAAATCAAGCAAACAATTTGAAGCTCACATGGCCAAAAAATCTATGCAAAATTGAAAGTGAATCAAGCCTTAATCTTTGAAGCTTTAAAGATCCAAAATTCGCCTTAGCGTGAGGATATACGTCTTTGGCTAATAAAACCACCGATGAGGTGGATGATAAAAAGCAAGGCAAGACCGAAGTCATAATAAAAGCTTCATGGCGAAGTTGAATAAAAGATGGAGGTAAACCTATGATAACAAGGCCCTTCTTTTAGGTGGCGTATAAAAGTCTTGGTAATAAGTCTCATGTTCAAAAACGTTATAAAACCGTGTTTATCGATCCTTCTTGTTGACTTAATTTTTTGACATTGTTGTCTATTAGGAGGGGTTATTAATTTGATGGTCTTGGTTACACCGTTAGGACTCTATTTTTAGACCTAAATCTCTATTATCGCATAAGTCAAACAATGTATCCTCGTGAAACATTCAAGACAAAATAAAATATAGGAGGATAAGTACGTGATTAGGACATATGAGTAGTGTTAGCATTACTAACTTATAATGACAATGATCTCGTTGCACGCTTGGCATGGAATTGGGTGAAAATCGAGGACGATGAAATTATTTCTAACGACGCATTCACGTATTCTTATTCTATGAACCTAAACGTCCCATTTTGCGATGAAAATCATACATTATGTTTAAAACGCAAGTAGTAGTAATAGTAGTAGTGTAGCTAGTTTATCATTCAATAAAAGTGAGTAAAAATGAATTTTGGAGGTGCTACGATACTTTATTGTAGCATTGCGTGAGGGCACGACAATTGTTTAGTATGGGGAGTGATGAGACTGCTTTTATACATAGTCTCATCGTCCAAAAAGGGCTTTAAATGCATAAAATATCATGAAAATGGCCAAATATATGCTTGTGTTTGTTGCTTGTGTATTTTAGGTACGGATATTGAGAAAATGACAAAAGATCACAAGAATCATGCAAAAACGAACACGGGAAACGAAGCCGCACATTGAACGAAACCCTAATGAAGAATTTTCCAAGACAAACCCTTGATGATTTAAAGATTTATGAAGAAGGTTCCTCAAATATTGAAGAATTGACACTTTATACCCTTGTATCTTCATAATTACAAGATTGGTCCCTAAAGTTTTTCAATATTACAAAAAGGGCCCGCCACTTTGAAGAAATGGCAAAAATAGTCCCTCGTTATTCATGACTTGGCAATTTCAGTCCTCCAAGAAGTCAAACAAACAAGTCAAGACCATTATCAATGAAGAAAATGCCAAAACAACCCTTCAAGAATCATGAAATGGAAAGAAATACCCCTGAAAATACTTTGGAAAGGTATTTGGGGCAAAAGTGTGAAAATCAAAACTTCTATAACAAAGAGAAGTGAGTTTGGCCGGATTTATTTAGAAGTGAAAAGGATTAAAGAGTTGAGGGGTAAATCATGTCAAACATCTAACCTTACCTAGACCAGTAGTGGGGTGACACGTGCCCCACTACCATTTCTCCACCAATCAGAACTCCCCATTATGCCACCTCATTTCCCACCCATAACTAACCTTAACTAATCTGATTAGTTTATTAAATGTGGCGCTAAACACCAGTTTTAAACATAAATCCAGATCAAACACACAACTATTCACCTCAAGAACAATTTTGGGTTTTCCTAATCCTGTTGTAATTAGGCCCCAATATTGTGCAGACTTATGATTAAGGGTAATATAAACACAACCCAGCCTTAAACTCCCTTTCCACATCACCCATCAGTCCCACACAAGATTCCCCTGCACCAAGGATGAACAAAACACTAAAAATATGCCAGGAGATCAACACACCATATTCCAGCTTACTCCTTAAGCTTATTTGGAGCCATTGGATGCATTTTCACCACTGCCAACTCACATAATCTGCCAAAACAAGTCACATGATTCTCCAAAGTTCAAACTTCACAAGGGCAATTTTGGGACTTCACCACCAATTAGGGTTACGTTTTTATGCTTTGTAGTAGTCATTTGTAGCCTATATAAAGGCCTTAGGATACTTCATTTTTTCTTTGCTCTTAAATTTTCCATTGTTCACAAATCTGTAAATCATATATTCAGTTAATGAAATGTGTTTGAATTTGGTGAAGAAGAATCAAGTGCAAACCTTATTATCTGTTTATTATTGTTTGATGTTAACTGTTCTTGAATCCTAAAACATGTTTTCAAAGGAGTGTGCAAAAGTTTGCATATTTTCCTATAATCTTGATATTTTGCTAAGTCTTGTTCAAACCATGGAATTCTTGGGCTATAAAGCTGATCATAGCATCCTGATATTGTGTTATCAAGGTGTGGTGAAGCCTATAACTTGGGGATAATCAAGTGTGGGGAACCAAGGTTGCATTAATCAAGGATTTTCATTTTTCTGATTTTGATATTTTGCTCTTAACCTTGTTGTATCTTAGCAGGCTTTATTGTGGAAGCTTGTGCTTGTTCTTGCTAGCAGATAAGCTCAAAATTCGTGGGTGTGGATGTACATCCATGAGGTACACACCATTCTACTCAAAATCTGTTAAAAATTTGGATTTTTGGTGAATTTGTGTGTTGCTTGTGTTCTTGCTGATTTTGTGGTCTAATCTTGTTCAATACTGCATATTATACTGGTTAATGTGTTTGATTGGGCTTGGGTAACCTTGGAATACACTTTTGATTTGAAAATTTTGATTTGAAAATTTAAAGGGGTGTTTGGGTTAATCTATTTAAGATCATAAGTTGATATTGTGTTGTTGGAAGTTTGTGTTTGTGCTTTATATCTGTTATCTATTTGGTTGAGTGCTATTTTCTACAAGTTATTGGGCTTAAACCATTGAATCAAAGATTGTGCTATAACTTATTGATTTTGACTGTTTTTGACCTAAAATTTTTGTAATACTTAGAGTATATGCATGTTTAGGGATATAAGCTGTTAAATCAAAGTTATCATAACATATCTTAGAGATCTGAGTGTTTGAATTTGGCTTGTTGGTCAAGTGCATCAACAAAGTAAAAATCTAGTTGTGTTAGTGTTCATCAGTAACCTTATTATGCTTGAATATTGACTTAGATTTTTAATCATTGCATGAAACCTGTTTAAACTTGTTCATTTAAGTTTATTATATCTTGTGTATGCTTTTGGTGCAATTTGGTTGGCTGAAATTTACTAAAAGAACTTATAAGTGCTTAACTGCTTATTGTTCAAAGTCTGGTGCATGTCTGATGCTTAATTGAATTAACTGTACTAATTGGCTGATTGTGATTGTGATTTCTTTTTTGTTATTGACTCCTTATGATCCACTGATCATTTGGGTGCCTTTGTGTAACTTGAATCTCCAAAAAAGTCACTAAAGACAAATAGTCAAACAAGTCAAGCAGTGGGAAAAGTTCCCACTGCTCAGACACCAAAACTAGCCCCTGCTAGTGTAATTTTTCAGTTAGCTTATTAATAAGCCATATTGGCTTATCCAGACCTGCAACAACTTACTTTTTGTGATCAATCTTTCTCGTTTGACCCATTTGTTTGAATGGAGCTTATTAGACTTTGAATTTGACTTTTTGCTAGAAAAATCATAAAGTTGACTTTTAATTAAGTGCTTATTTGCTTATTCCAGCTTATTGAGTGAACTTATTTGAAAACTTTTTGTTGATTAAGATTTGTTAAGTCATTTAAAAGCTTTTGAAACTTGAATCAGCTCTTGGGGTGGCCTAGAACTCGAAAACGACTATTTTGTCGTTTTGTGAAGATAGCTTATTGCTTTTTCAGACTTATTCCTTGGACTTTTTTCAAATTTCTTTTTATAGAAGTCTTAAGTAACTCAAAAGAAGCTTGTGTGTCTAATTTGAGCTTATGGCATCAGCTTATAGCTTAATGGGCCAAAAGCCCATTAAGAATAAGCTGTTTGAAATAAGCCATCTTAAATCACATTTTCAGCTTTTGGGCCTTTGAAAAATTATGTTCAGAATCAAATTTTGAGTCAGATAGGAGCTTTTGGGCCATTTTTATAAACATTTTTCTTATTGGGCTTATTTTAGCCCAATAAGGGTCTGTTTTGGACTTTGGCCCATTTTAAGGCCCATTAGGGGTATTTTTGGTATTTCAAGTTCAGTTTCTGTTTAATTAGGTTAAATTAAACTAGTTTGTAACTTTTTAGAATTTTTTATAAATTTTGGATTTTTAATATTATTTTATTATTATTTTATTATTAAAAAATTAAAATTTAGATTTTTCAAGATATTTTTCTTAGGTTAAATACATTAAATTAGGAAATTTAAAATTTTTAGAATATTTTTATTGTCCTTAGATTAATTTTTATAATTATTTTAATTTTTAATAGTTTTTAATTGTTTTAAATAATTTTTATTAATTTTAAAATTTTCAATAATAGTTTTAAATTAATTTAGGTCATTTTAGAGGTTTACAATTGGAAAAATCTCATTTTGTGCTTTTTGTTAATTAAATTGATTTTTTGGGCTTTAATTAGCATTAAAAAATTAATATTTAATTAAATAAAAGGTTTGAGTGATTTTTTATTTTTTGTAAACTCTAATTACATTATTTAGGATTTATTGCAATTTTCTAGGAATTTTTAGAGTAAATTTTTAATTTTGTCACTTTTCACGGTTTTACGTGTACGACTAATCGTCTTAGTTTAAATTCGTCATCGTAACCGTTATTCTCTTCTAATCTCATTTCTATTTTCTTTTCTCATAATCATAATCACGTCATTTATCATCTCTTAACACAACGCACTAGCCTCCTTGAGAATGATCCCCACTTTGGGTCATAACTCGTGGTTTTCCTAAATCACTTGTTAATACTTACCCTAATTACGTTCTTTTTCCTAAAAGACGTAAACTTACAACTATCAAATCCACTCACAAAAACTTAAACTGACACGGATTAGTTTAATAACATGGCACTAAACACAACTTTTAAACCCAAATCTGGATCAAAACGTGTACTATTCACTCAAGAACAGGGATTAGGGATTTTTGTTTAAGCAAAAATTAAGCCTCCATATTATCCAGAATTATGATTAAGGTTATGTTAATCATATCCCAAACCATAAACTTGCCACATCAACAACACACAAGTCACATGATAAACCCCCATGCATACGTTTTGAAGAAAACGCCAAAAGTTGACAGCCATCCAACGCCCAACAAAACTGCTTTGATCCTAAGCTCAATGTGAGCCCTTGATTAAATTCCACCACCTTTTTCACCCTCACAAGCTGCCAAAGATAACTCACATGTTCAAGATAAATTCAAAACTCAAGGGGCATTTCAGGGACTTCACCAGCATTAGGGTTACATTTTTATGCATTCAGTAGTTCATTTGTAGCCTATATAAGGCATAGGACCTCTTTCATTTACATTTGCTCTTGAATTTTTCCTAGTTCACAATTCTGTAAATCCTTACTCTTGATTAATGAGAAGTGTTTGAAATTTGTGAAGAAAAGTCAAGTGCCAATCTTTATATTTGCTTATTTATGTTTAATGTTTGCAAAAACTGAATCTCAAAACATTTTCTTAGGCTTTGTGCAAGAAATTGCTCAAAGTTCTTAAATCTTGATATTTTGCTAAGTTCCTTGGTACACCTTGGAATTCTTGGGCTATAAGTGGATCATAGCACCCTGATATTGTGTTATCAAGGTGTTGTGAGGCTTATAACTTGGGGATAATCAAGTGTGGGGTACATGGGTTGCATTAACCAAGGATTGGTTACCTTTCTGATTAATATTTGTGCTTCTAACTTTGTTCCATCTTAGCAGCTTGATATTGGAATCTTGTGCTTGTTCTTGCTAGCACATAAGCTCAAACATACGTGGGTGTGGATGTACATCCATGAGGTTTGAACCCTTAATCTCAAAATCTATCAAAAATTTGGATATTTGTGATATTTGAGTTCTGCTTGTGTATGTGTTGTTCTTGGGCTCCAAATCTTGTTGTTTCTGTTTATGTTTGATGTTTTGATGCTTATGTATGCATGTGCTAACCTAATTCCAACTTTTGATTTGAAAATCTTGTTTTGAAATTATAAAGGGGTGTTTGGGTCAACTGCATATTGAAATTGTCGACGTACAGTCGGTATTCGGCCCGGCCCAACTGGCCCACGTTCCACACACACCTAACTTATCCTTCAAGAAATCCTAGCACTATATAAACAAGGCTAGGGGTCTCATTCTACATCAGGTTATCCTTCATACTTATACCTCATATACAATATATCATCAAGATACTAACTTGACCGTCGGAGGTGGACACCGGGGCTCCGGCCTCGGGTCCACGTCTAACCGGTTTACCTTTGTTTGCATCATTACTCAGGACCGGGAGGACGACGAACGACCCAGGAGAGTCGTCGAACCGACCTAGCCAAACTATGCTCCAACAAATTGGCGCCATCCGTGGGACACGGAATAAACTATGTTTCGTGTTCTCATCAATGCGGAAAGTAAAACTTGATTCGAGCAAACCTTGATTAATAAGAGGTTTTTTTTGGTCAAACAAACGACATCCAGAAAGACGATTTCTGATCCGGTTTGTTCTCTTAGCTATAATCCTACGTGATACTAATATAGGTTGTCAAATTATGCGTAGTATCGAACGAAAGTTCACAGTTGTTTTTTGCATGCTATAATCTAATTGGTTACGTACAATTAACAAGTTTAGCAAAAATAAAATCTTTTATCATAATGCGTTTTACACAGTATAACCGCATAGATCTTTTAACAATATATGCAAAGTAATTTACTATCCGCATATATCAATAAAATATATCAATGAGATCTATGTGGCATAACCCATTGTTCATAACGTAACGGAAAAAATATATGTCGTATCATATATCATTCAAGTACTCGGTTACATGCAATTATCTACCCGATATAGAGTGTTCTGCTATATGCAAATATTTTTATTTTCCCTCCACGGCCATTTTCGACCGTCCGTGATAGTTTGCACACCCGGGCGTATTTTATTTTCTATCCGCGGCTATGAGTCGCGTCCTTCCGCAGTATTCCGCAACCAGACATATATTTTATATTTTAATAAAGATATCATTGATATCTTTTTAATCCTTGACAAGATTTTATCAACATGTTTTAAATTTATAAAAAATACTATGTATATTTTTTAAATTGACGAAAGATATTACCTATATCTTCAATAATATTATCGATATTTTTTATTCTACTAAAAAATATTGCCTATATTTTAATTCGAAAAAGAGATATAACATATATCTTTTTATTTGATTATTATATTTTTCGTATAAGTCTTGACCCGGCTTACTAATATCGTGATCCGCGGTCATGGCTCATCCATCCGCACTCGTCTGCACATTCAACTATTATTTTATTTTTTATTCGCGGTCATGGTATGTCCAGCCGTGCTCGTCCATATGTTCGGATATATTTTTATATTAAACGATATTACACATATCATTTAAATTAATACAAGATATTATTAAGGATATATTCCGATATAATTAAATTATAAAAGATATTATATCTATCTTTTAAATCAGTAAGATATATTTCATATATTTTCTTTAAAAAATATATTTTATTTATCATCTGCGGTCATGGTACGTCCATCTGTGCTAATCCGTACACTCGGATATCTTCTGCCTACGGGCGTACATGTACTTATCGTTCCCAAGCGGAATAAGAGGATTGAGTGAACCTAATAATTCAACTTGTCGTGTAAGAGGGTTGCAAACCCAACGACCACGGATCATGTATCCTTGTTAGACACCTTTCTATCAAGACGTTGTAGTAAGTTACGCAAACCACATGACTCATGATGGACTTGCAAAAGACACACTGTGCACGTCTAACAACATTTTGTCAGAACTTTTACCATCCTTATGGTAGTAGCGGTACGCCGCACGTAATGGCATAGCTCATCCAATAAGTTAGTTAAGATACATCTTATACTATGTGACAATTCGCGGTTATGGCAAGACCCATCCGCGTTGGTTCGCACGTTCGAACACAATTTCTATCTTTCATACGCGGCTATGGTACGTCCATTCGCGCTGGTCTACGTGATCGTAATTTTTTTTTAATACTGGATTATGTTTAATACTATTAATCGAGTGTAGCACCATTAAACTTGGGGGGGATACTAGGGTATAATAATACCACTATTTATGTGCACGTCACACAAATATCTTTGGATATATTCTTTTGCCGCAGAAGTCCGCCTTCTGCCGGTTTATTCCTTTGCCATGGAAGTATCTCTTCCATTGGCTTATTCCTTCGCCGTGGAAGTACTCCTTCCGCGCGCTTGTTTTTGCGCCATGAAAGTATCTCTTCCATTGGCTTATTCCTTCGTCGCAGAAGTACTCCTTTCGCGCGCTTATTCCTTTGCCATGGAAGTATCTCTTACATTAGCTTATCCCTTCGCCGCCGAAGTACTCCTTCCGCGCGCTTGTTTCTGCGCCATGGAAGTATCTCTTCCATTGGCTTATTCCTTCGCTGTGGAAGTACTCCCTCTGCGCGCTTGTTTCTGCGCCATGGAAGTATTTCTTCCATTGGCTTATACCTTTGCCACGGAAGTATCTCTTCCGTTGGCTTATTTATGTGTCGTAGAAGTATCTCTTCCACGTACTCATTATCTTTCGCCGTGTAAGTATTCTTCCACGGGCTCATTATTTTCGCCACGGAAGTACTCCTTCCGTTGGCTTATTGTCTTCGCCGTGGAAGTACTACTTCCACTGGCCCATTAATTTCTCCACGGAAGTACTCCTTCCTTTGGCTCATTCTCCTTCGCCGTGGAAGTATTCTTCCACTGGCGCCTTATTTTAGCCGTGGAAGTATTCCTTCCATGGGCTCATTTTCTTTGTCGCGGAAATACGTCTTCCACTCTCTTGTTGGCTTTGCCGTGGAAGTACGCCTTCCACTGGCTCATTCTGCCACATAAGTACGTCTTCTGTTGGTTCTTATCTTTGTTACGGAAGTACGTCTTCCGCGACGAATTACTTTTCCCGGCCACGAAGTGATTTCTTCAAAGTTTGCATTGTTTGACCTTAATTAGGCGATGCCTGATCAACTACGCCTAGTTCTGGAAGAACCGTGACAAATTTTTAAGTCATTATCATATGTCGTGGCCACAAGACGGATGTACCATCCGTATCACCTTGCCACAGAAGTACGTCTTCTGTTTTCCTTAAGACGAATGCAATATTCGCATTATGCTGCATCATTAATGGATATAAGGAGTACGCCTTCAAGATGTTCACAATGCAGCATACAGGTTCCACCTCCACCTTCACAAAACCTTCTTATCATCCTCACGTTAGAGATGAATAAAAATGATACATTTCCAATGCCAGTGTTACCCCGTGGCTATAGAACACGCTTTCTTCTTACGGGGTCCTTACCGTCTAATCATGGGAAACCAAGCATTAGAGCACAACCGCCCGTCTTACGTATACGTGTTTTCCCATTTCTTTCAACGTGGATATGCTTACAGGTAGCAAATATGGTGTAAAGTCTAGTAACCTCGGTGACAACCTCGCATACTAGACTGGGGGGACATGATGACGTATAGTGGCTATGCTCACTATTCATAACCCCAAACCATCATCTTTTCGCTAAAAGTAGCCCATTACGAGTGGAGCCATATGTTACGGAGAACCCACGAGGATGTCCTAGCAGCAAGCCGCACGCGGTTGTTTAGTGAGCATGATACACGAATGAGTCTAGCATAACATGATCATGGACCATATCATACTAGACTGGGGGACATGTCGACGTACAGTCGGTATTCGGCCCAGCCCAACAGGCCCACGGCCCACACACACCTAACTTATCCTTCAAGAAACCCTAGCACTATATAAACAAGGCTAGGGGTCTCATTCTACATCAGTTTATCCTTCATACTTATACCTCATATACAATATATCATCAAGATACTAACTTGACAGTCAGAGGTGGACCCCGGGGCTCCGGCCTCGGTCCACGTCTAACCGGTTTACCTTTGTTTGCAGCATTACTCAGGACCGGGAGGACGACGAACGGCCCAAAAGAGTCGTCTAACCGGCCTAGCCAAACTATGCTCCAACAGAAATTATAGAGTTATTGGTTAAGTGTTTGCTATTGTATGTTGCTTGTTCTTGTTTAAGAAGTGTAATAGAGTGAATATCTGCAAGTTGTATGCTTTTGAACACCTAAATCAAACATATGCTTATAAAATCTTGATTAAGTGATATTTTGGACTGTGATTTGGTGCACACCTAGTTCTAGGCTTATACTTAGTATAAAAAGTGATAAATCATACTCAACATAACCTATCTAAGAGATTTGAGTGTTTGAATTTGGATGTGTGGTCAAGTATATCAGCAAGTGTTCATGACTGCATCTTCTTAGTTCATCAGTAACTTTTTGTGCTTGAATCTTGATCTAGACCTTGAACCATTGCATGAAACCTGTTTAGATTTGTTCATTTAAATTTATTATAGCTTGTGTATGCTTTTGATGCAATTTGGCTGGCTTATTTTTGCTAAAACTGCTTATTGAGTGAAATTTGCTTATTATTCATGTCTGTGTGAGATCTGGTGATAAACTGAATTAACTGCATTGATTGGCTGTTTGTAATTGTGTGTTTGTGATTGTTATTGACTCCTTATGATTAACTGATCATTTGGGTGCCTTTGCTTAACTTGAATCCACAAAAAAGTCACTAAAGACAAAAAGTTAATTAAGTCAAGCAGTGGGAAAACTTCCCACTGCTCAACACCCCAAACTAGCCCCTGCTAGTGTTAATTCTCATTCAGCTTATTTATAAGCCAAATTGGCTTATCCAGACTTGCAACAACTTATTTTTTGTGATAGATCTTCCTTATTTGACCCATTTATTTGATCTGGAGCTTATCAGACCTTGGCTTTGACTTTTTACTAGAAACTCATAAAGTTGACTTTTAATTAAGTGCTTATCTGCTTGATTTAGCTTATTGAGTGTGCTTATTGGAAAACTTTTTGATTATTTAGCTTAATTAAGTCATTTAAAAGCTTTTGAAAGTTGAATCAGCTCTTGAGGTGGCATAGAACTCCAAAACGACTATTTTGTCGTTTTGTAAAGATAGCTTTTAGCTTATTCAGGCTTATTTCTTGTGCTTTTTCCAATTTTCTTTTAACAGATCTCTTAAGTAACTCAAAAGAAGTTTGTGTTTCAAATTTGAGCTTATGGCATCAGCTTATAGCTTAATGGGCCAAAAAGCCCATTAAGAATAAGCTGCTTTGAAATAAGCTAGCTTAAACACATTTTCTGCTTTTGGGCCTTCAGAGTTTTGTTCTTAAAATCAAATTTTGAGTCAGATAGGAGCTTTTGAGCTTATTTGGGAACATTTTACTTATTCGGCCTTAAATAGCCCATTAAGGGGGTCTGTTTGGACTTTTAGCTCATTTATAGGCCCAATAGGGGTATTTTGTAATTTTAACTTCAATTATGTATTATTTAGGTTAAAATAAGCTAGTTTGCAACTTTTTAAATTTTTTATAAATTTTGGATTTTTATTAATATTTTATTATTATTTTATTATTAAAAAATAAAATTTAGATTTTTCAAGTTTTTTCATTTTTCTTAGTTCACATACATTAAGTTAGGAATTTTACAATTTTTTTAATATTTTTATTGTCATTATATTAATTTTTAGAATTATTTTAAGTTTTAATAGTTTTAATTGTTTTTAAATAGTTTTAATTAATTTTAAAATTTTCAAAAATAGTTTTAAATTTAGTTAAGTCATTTTAAGGGTTTACAAGTGACAAAATCTCATTTTGGGCTTTTTGTTAATTAAATTGATTTTTGGGCTTTAATTAGCATTAAAGAATTATTATTTAGTTAAATAAAATGTTTGAGTGGTTTTTGATTTTTTGTAAACTCTAATTACATTTTTTAGGATTTATTGCAATTTTCTAGGAATTTTTAGGGTAAATTTTTAATTTTGTCGCTTTTTACGGTTTTACGTGTACGACTATTCGTCTTAGTTTAATCCATAATCGTAACTGTCATTCTCTTCTAATCTCTTTTCTTCTTTTCATTTCTCATCAATATAATCACAAAAGTTAATCATCTCTCTACACAACACACTAGCCTCCTTGGGAAACGAACTTGAACTTCATTGGTCATTAGTGCTTGGTTTTCCTAAACCGACACTTAATACTTTCCCTATTTTGCTCTCTTTTCCTAAAGAGTAGTAAAAACACTACATCACCCCTCCACGTAATACACCCTTTAAATCGTAACATTCCCAATTTGATATTCACCATAACCCATGATCTTTGCAATATGGTCGTTGCCAAATTTCACCGTTCCTAGAAACTTGCTGACGAAATTTCTGAGCATCGAGCGGTCTCCGATCATATGCTTTGAGCATCTAGAGTCCAAGTACCAGAGGATGATTTGGACCACCTGAAAATATCACCAGACGAAGACAATGTATCAGAATCTAATTGTTCCTCTGTGTTAGCAGGTATAAATATATTTATCTTAGATTTGCTATTAGAAGAATTCTTAGGCTTCCAAATTTTCTTCCTAGATGCTGGCTTAGATTCTCGTTGTCTAAGATCCTAAGGTACTTCTTCACTGGTAGGCACAATAGTGGAGGCAGACCTAGTTAAAGGGCGCTTTTTCCATTTTTAGTGCTAGTGTTCCTATTTAAAGGACGATGAGACCTAACTTCCGTGGATGTGATCCTAGTTAAATGGCACGTAGTTCCATTTGCAGTAAAGGTCCTACCAGTGGGTTTCTATTGCCAACCATCTTGGGTGAATTTCTTCCCCGTTGGAGTCCATTCAAGATTGTTCCTAATTGCATACATTTCATTCATATGGTCAACAAGACATAAATCATGACGCTGAGAAAACATGCATTCATTACAATTCCAACATCTCAAATTAGAATTCACATTTTGCTGAGGCTGCTGCACAAGCGCAAGGCCTTTAGTCTTAGCTACATGATTCTTTTTATTCAAATTTGAAATAACATTCCTAGGGCGAACTTCTACTTTCTTCTTCGCGGTCCTACTAGTGGAAGGCTTGATCCTATATTTCTTGTCTTGAGATCCTTTAGCCTTAGTAGACACAATTACTCATGTAGAATCCAAGTGTAACACCCCACTTGGATTAGTGGACCGTTACGTGTATTTATGGCATGTCATCAAACCATAAGGTAAATGTCCTAAAAAATTAACTGACCATAAAGGAAATACCGGAATCAAACATCGGTAATCCAAACATAAGCTCAAAACATGAAAAGTAAATAAGCAGAATAGTGTAAGAAGTGCATAAAGTCAGAAGTCTGGATAGCTTCAATCCAAATGCACATAGTCTCAGAATCCTAAGAGCGTCCTGGTGTACCTGCCGTTAGAACATGAAAGAACTACGACTGAGCATAACGCTTAGTGAACGGATATAATGCATGATAAGAATATACTGAACTTGAAATAATTATAAATTACTGAAGCTGAAAGACTGATATGTGGAGTATGATCAAAACTGTAGAAATCTGATAAGTCTGATTTATAAATAATAAAACTGAACTGTTATCTGTTAAATATGAAAACATGCATTTACTGTATTTTAATTGCCAAGAGCTTATATAGGTCATGTGATGTAACAACTGTTTGTATGAATAACTGGAGGGGTAACCTCGTCATGCTGTAAAGGGGTGCCCTCTAAATAACTGTGCTAGGTGGAGGGATCAGATCCAAATGTGAAGGATGTAGAGCACACACCACATTCACCTGATAGCTGTAAACTGATAAGCCTAGGATGCATCCATATGCCCCACTAATAATACTGATAAAATGGCCAAGCTGAACTAAGTGGAACGCTGTGGGATATCACTCTCCCGTAGGTGAGTCATGACACCAGTGCCTCAAGTGTCATGGTTACGGCACCTCCATAACTAGTACTACTGACTGGTCATGCTTGTATATAAGGCTCAGGAAATTTTAACTTAATTATGAAACTGATTTCTGATAAAACTTATAACATATAATTGGGGAAAACATTTCGCTGCAGACGGGAAAACCTAATCATGCACATAAGGAAGTCCTTACTGAAAGGACGAAAATTCGTACCTCGGGTCCAGTAATGCAATAAGACTGAAAGCTGAAAGATCTATTCCGACTTCACGGTTACTACATAAATAACGGACGCGAATGAGTTAACTGATTTTTTTTACTATTACTGATTCTCATATGTTCTTAGTTTAATTTATTTTATACTTGTATTACTGTTTGTATATAATCTGATAATTTCTGACTGTTCGATAACATTACTGATTAGTGTATATCTCGTACTTCTAACTACTGTACATTATACTGTATTCTGATTATTGTATTATACTGTATTTTGGTATTATAATATATATATTAATAACCTACTAAAATAGCAAGTTTCCTAAATTAGAAAGTTTCCCAAAATAAACGTTTCCAAAATTGTTTCAATAAGAATTAAATCATTTAAATAAAACCAACATTTTTAAGTAGTAAGAAAAATATAAAGCTAGTATCAATTTAATGTTACTAATTAAGTTAATACAATAAACAATGAAATTAACTTTATTATAAAACTTATTATAAATGCTTTAATTAAACAGTTAAATTCCTTGTAATATTTAAATACCCATGTTCCCGAAAACCAGAGTCAAACCTTCCCGAGACACCCATGTCTCGGGTTAATCGAACCGAGCCCACCACGTGGACCCCCTGCTGACGTCACCAAGCAGCAGCCACTACTTCTCCTTAAGTTCCCACTGTTTCTGTTTAAGTTCCCACTGTTAGTTATGTTATTCCCACTGTTAATGTATTCTTCCCACTGTTCTAATTATATTCCCACTGTTAACGCAGTCCCAAACGCCCCTTTACTGCATGCTAATCCCAAACACCCCATGTTTATTCGTCGCCCCTGTTTGGGGTTTGTTCAAGGCTGATTAACAGAAAAAGAACACCACCACCGTCTCCTGTTGAGCTTGTGGTTCGAGGCTGGGCAACAAAAAGACTACTGAGACCCTTAGTGGTCTCGGCTGGGCACCAAACCCCCATATCCTTGTGGTTCATTTGCTGCTGCCGTCACACACACCAAACTAAACCACCCTTGTGGTTACGTCTGGCCCAAGCAGTAATCATACCGAGACCATAATCATCTCGGTTTTTCGTACAGTCAAATAACCCGACCCCTTTTTGATTCGTTCTATGATTCCTCTTTTTTTTCTACTGTTCTTGGTTAACACTTGTAAGATGTGGTTATTGAAAGATAAAAGAGAGGTGTATTACCTTTAACGTGATGTTAGAGTGAAGGGAACACAATGATCAAATGCTAAAAAAAATAATTATCAAAACCCTCCTTATTGTTGGATCAAAGCCGCCGGCCACCCCTATGTATTAGGGTTTTTATTTTTTTTTTATTTTTTTTGTGTTTACTGATTTTGACAAAAGGGAAGGGGCTACCCCCGTTTTTTGTTGTTTACAAGTGAAGTGGGCTCAAAGCCCATTGTCTTTTTTTTAACTTTTAAATTTATCGACGCACATTCGTATTTAATTCTTGCGTTTTTAGATTTCTTTAACGTCTCTTTTCTATATAATAATATGTTCGTAATAATTATTTTTCTGAATAATTATGTATATAGTTTATAATAGTCGAGACTGCGTATTTAACATTCTAAATTTTAAATACGGGTTTTACAATTCTTCCCCTCTAAAAAGAATAATTTGTCCCCGAATTAAGGATACGTCTGTACTGGGTTTTACAATTCTCCCTCTTTAAAAGAAAAATTTGTCCCCGAATTTAGGGTAATTTAAACTGGTGGCGTTATAAAAGCTGAAAGGACATATATGCTAAAAGAACATGAAGGCTGAAAAGACATATAGGCTGAAGGATCATTCGTCCTTGATTTAAAATATGATGTTGCCGAAAGGTATAAACCTGACATGACTGAAGTGGCATGTAACATGACATGGCTGAAGAGGATATGGAATATAACATGACTGAAAGAACCTAACTGAATTTTTTAAAGGAAAAGAATGAGAGGTCCGGATGGACTCCTCTGTTTCGAGTGGATTCCCGCTCGAAACGATTCCTTAAAAGGTTTAACCATAATGACAATCTTGGTCCTGATGACCCTGTCCTGAGGATGCTGAATAGTTTCTGGTTCCATACTTAAGATGGATTTTCTGATTCTGATAGAATGAATAAGCTATAGCATGTAGGATACATGAAACAGTACGTGTAAATATCCTGAAAGATAACATTTATATCTGAGCAAGCTGCTGAAAATATATAGGGACGAACTACGTGAACAATTTTGAACGTGCTACGTGAGCAATTGTGAACGTGGTTCACGATTATATGTGGAATGCTGGGCATGGAATATATTGTGCACAATAATGCATGAACATTCTGTGAACGTGATGCTAGGACATATCATGAACATATGCTGACTGAGGAAAGAATGCCAAACGATACGGCCTGATACGTGAAACGTCTACCTAGTTAGGGAATAGTTGTGCTATACTTGGGTCTGGTTTCTCAAGCTGCCTGTAATCGTATCCGGTAATAAACTGTGAAACGTGTATCACGAAATGGCACACGATCTTGAACGTGAACAATGTTATGAACGCTAACGTGAGCTTAAACCGTGAGATAATACGAAACATGAATTGAAACAACATCCTACTGCAAATGAGACGTAAACGTGAAAGTGAAAGTAAACGTAAACGTGAATGTGAACGTAGACGTGATCGTGAACATGGACGTAAGCGCGATTCGTGAACGCAAATTTCCATCTGACAAGATTGTTGATGGAATACCTTGGAATCATACGATCAATTGTTGAATTTCCTGCGGATTTGTTACAACGTAATCATCTCGGATAAAAGAAAATGTGTAGGCTGGGTTAACTGGTTAACAACGACTTAGATAGTATCATGCTTCGTCCGATTTGTGGTAACTGACAATAACCTCCATGGAATCTTATCTCATTTATGTTAAGAAATTTCTAATGGTTGTAATAACTCATTAGCATGTCGGTGTCCTGTCTTGAACCGGCGGTATGTTAGGCATAGAGATATGAACATAGCTGCATCAATTGTGTTATACTGCTTCTATCAAAATCCTGTTTGGGATTATGGTACGTTCTGGTGGAATCTGGGTAAATAGTCATGAAAGAATTTTGAGTCTAGGTAAGATAGATCTCTCCTAGCGTAGGATCTTATGTGATATAAAATTTTAGTGTAGGTCCTCTCCTTTATGCGTAAGCTTAGCCATGGAAGGCTAATCGTGGGAACTGTCCACAATTTTTATGGTATCAGTCAACTAAGTTCTATAAAAATTTATACTTTAGCCATAGGCGTTAATCTTGACCATCTGGTGATGGCCTTCATCTTCGCAGGACTGTCTGAAATTTCTTTCTGTTGAAATAGGGTGGTTCAGAAATGCCACTGTGTTCAACTGGAATTCGCATCTGGGAAGCTTCTTATATAATTTTCTCCTATCGGAGATTCTGTACAACTGTGAGAAGATGATTCCCAAGTACTTCTCTTAGAATTTAATAGATCAGAATGTTATCAATGAATATACTGACGATTTTGTCTGAGAATTCATGGGAAAAATTTTATTCATAAATTTTATACTATAGCTGGAGTATTAGGGAGCTCAGAAGTAGAAGTCAAAATTTTAGAGAGACTATAACGTGTGAAACAGTAGTCTAGAAAATCTCATGTTCCTTCTCTCACCACTGCTGGTGGTATGATCGTGAATTGTTCTAAAAAATATTTTAGACATCGTAGTAGGTCAGGTAAACCTTCTATTCGTGGAATGAATATCGTTTATAAATAGTGATCTTGTCAAATTTTTGGTGGTCGATACATGATCTCAGGTTACCGACCTTCTTCCTGATAGACAGAAACGGTGCACCTCCTGGTGGTGCGTTAGGGCGAATAAATCCTCGTTTCAGTAACTCTCGCAGCAATTGATGCAACTCTTTTAACTCGGCCGAAGCCCTGCAATGAAGATTTTTGAAAATGGGTTCTGTTCTTGAGACAAGCTCGATGTTAAATTATGTCTCTTGGTTAGGAAGGAATTTCTAGAAAACCTCTTGGGATGACATCTGGAAACTTTAAGATAATATGCTGATCATGAATTTAAGGAATTTCAGAAGTCGCATCATGAATGGTGACTAGATGTCTTTGCAGCTATAAGATAATAATTCACGTACTGATAAAGCTGAAACAATTTGTACCAATTTTTCTGGCAGAAATAAAATGAATATGTTCAGGAGTTGGTAAGACAGATCTCGTCGTTAACTGAAAAGAAAACTTTAATAATTATGGGTGGTGCTGTGGAGTGTTTTGTGGGTAAGAGGCAGGTAACTACCTGATTTAAGATAAAGCTGACAGAGGAATTTGTGAAGTAAACGTAGCGACTTTCACTGAATGTGTTAGTCTGTAATCTCACAGAATGAATACTGTGTGTTTAACCTGAATAATACCTAGTGACGGTAACTGAATTGTAATGGTCTGATTTATGTGTGGCATAACATAACGGGTATACCCCCTTGGAGGGTACCCTGAATTTCGGAGGACCTGGTTTAGGAGGCATACTAGTGTTATGAATCTGAATCGTACTTTGAGAAGGTATTCGGATGATGTGTACTATGACTGGTGTCCTGATATGTGTCTTCCAAAATGATACTTGAGACCTGTGTCTTGACTGTTGTCCGGACCTGTATCTTAATGGGTGAGTCTGAATAAGGTTAAGAATTTCTGGTAACTGCTAGGGTTGGCGGACCGGTTAGACTACTGACCTCTGTATTTCTGGTCACGTCCGTTCCGGAGTTCCGATGGTTACTGACTGATTAATTATAAGCACGATGGTTGTCATTACCGCCTTGTTTGTCAGTTTCCTGACGGTTGTTATCATGACCGTGATTCACATAACTATTTCTGCTGAGTGACCGGATGGGTACCGGTTCTCACTATTCCGACTGGAAGATTAGCTGGGTGACGTGTGACAGCTAACTTAGGAAGTAAGGCATGGAATAGAATGGTAGTGTCTGATGGTTGAAATTTTTTTCTTGTCAGAAATTTCAAATTTATATGTTTCGACCTTGTTCTGTAGAGTCTTCATAGTATAAACAGCATCAACATCTTGAGAAATCTCCAAAGCATCAGCAGCATCAGCATTTGCGAGGTCTTCAAAGTGTTAGCAGCATTAGTATCTGGTAAAATCTTCAACTCACGGGCAGCATCAGCATCTGTTAGCATATCGACAAGTCGCAGCGCCTGAGATGAGTGAGGATTGATTAGTAATATCCACGGAGTAGGGTACCTGGAGTACACCTGGACTACTGTACATGAAGTAAAAAATGAATACTGCACATAGAGCATATCTGAGACACTGTACGTGGAGTACTCATGAAATCTGTACATGGAGTATAACTGAGACATTGTACATGGGGTATAGATGAAATACTGTACATGGCACTGGAGGAAACTTTATGGAATGATCAATACTGGTGTCACTTGTCTGACATGATCAAGGATTAAATTGATTTAAACGGTAGTAAACTGAACTGAAATCGGGTAACGTGGTAGCCTGGTAATTCCTACATAGACTTAATGCTGGTGGTATAGAGGTTCAAGAATATGTTTAAATGGAATTTCAACAATGGTCAGCATGACAAAATGCCTGATGAAGATCAAACATGATTTATTATGAAAACAGGATTTTACTATAACTCTTCTGTATCTTAGCGTGAAAACATCATCACCTTCCTGAAAATGAAATCCTCATAAGGAGACATGAACTTAATCAACATGAAAATGACATCCACTTGAAGGTATGAAACTTGATTGTATCAAGAACATAAGGGTATAGTCAACTGAGGTCTAATATCAACTGGTGTGGATGTATATGGTTCAATCCACATAATTTACAGGATAAAGCATGTGACTAAGTATGGGCGATTCTGGTTCGATCCATACTTGTCAAATTTTCTGAGAACTGTCATGTATAGAAATTTACGATCTGGGACTAAATATGGGTGGTTGTAGTCCAATCCATACTTGTCAAAATTTGATGTAATGTCCTGATATGACAAAGGTGAACAACTATGGATCAGTTTACAAAACAACATTTGACTATAAAGCATGAAAATCTGATCTGAACATTGGTGAACGTGTATGGGCTGATTCACCAAGTAATATTCGACTGAAAACATGAATCTGACATGAGTAAGGATGAACGCCTATGGTCAGTTCATCTATACAAAAATCTGAACGGGCAAGGGTGAACGCCTATGGTCAGTTCACCAAAACGAAAATTCGCTAAAAAATGCACATGCGACTAAATATGGCCAGTCCTGTACCAACCCTTTACTTAGTCAAAAATTTAAGAAAAACTGACTGATAACTGAAGGAAACTGACTGATAATTGCATGAGAAACATGAAAGATAACAACGCCAAAATCTGGGAAGCTCCTGGTGACTACCCACTAGTCACAAGTCAAGTTTTAGAGCCTACAGGTCGAACAGGCTCTGATACCATAATTGTAACACCCCACTTGGATAAGTGGACCCTTACGTGTATTTATGACGTGTCATCAAAACATAAGGTAAATGTCCTAAAACATTAACTGACCATAAAGGAAATACCGGAATCAAACTTTGGTAATCTAAACATAAGCTCAAAACATGAAAAGTAAATAAGCATAATAGTGTAAGAAGTGCATAAAGTCAGAAGTCTGGATAGATTCCATCCAAATGCACATACTCTCAAAATCCTAAGAGCGTCCTAGTGTACCTGTTGTTAGAACATAAAAGAACTACGGCTGAGCATAACGCTCAGTGAACGGATATAATGCATGATAAGAATATAATGAACTTGAAATAATTAATAATTACTGAAGCTGAAAGACTGATATGTGGAGTATGATGAAAACTGTATAAAATCTAATAAGTCTGATTTATAAATAATAAAAATAAATTGTTATCTGTTAAATCTGAAAACATGCATTTACTGTATTTTAATTGCCAAGAGCTTATATAGGTCATGTGCTGTAACAACTGTTTGCATGAATAACTAGAGGGGTGACCTCGTCATGCTATAGACGGGTGACCTCTAAATAACTGTGCTGGGTAGAGGGATCAAACCACATTCACTTGATAAGTGTAAACTGATAAGCCTAGGATGCATCAATACGCCCAACTAATAATACTGATAAAATGGCCAATCTGAACTTAGTGGAACGCTGAGGGATATCACTCTCCCGCAGGTGAGTCATGACACCAGTGCCTCAAGTGTCATGGTTACGGTACCTCCATAACTAGTACTACTGACTGGTCATGCTTGTATATTAGGCTCAGGCAATTTTAACTTAATTATGAAACTGATTTCTGATAAAACTTATAACATATAATTGGGGAAAACATTTGGCTGCAGACGGGAAATCCTAATCATGCACATAACGAAGTCCTTACTGAAAGGACGGAAAATCCGTACCTCGTGTCCAGTAATGCAATAAGACTGAAAGCTGAAAGATCTATTTCGACTTCACGGTTACTACATAAATAACGGACGCGAATGACTTAACTGATTACTGTTTACTATTACTGATTCTCATCTGTTCTTAGTTTAATTTAATTTATACTTGTATTACTGTTTGTATATAATCTGATAATTTCTGACTGTTCGATAACATTATTGATTAGTGTATATCTCGTACTTCTAACTACTGTACATTATACTGTATTCTGATTATTGTATTATTTGTATTCTGGTATTATAATACTGATATTAATAACCTTATAAAATAGCAAGTTTCCTGAATTAGAAAATTTCTCAAAATAAACGTTTCTAAAATTGTTTCTTTAAGAATTAAATCATTTAAATAAAACCAACATTTTTAAGTAGTAAGAAAAATATAAAGCTAGTATCAATTTAATGTTACTAATTAAATTAATACAATAAACAATGAAATTAACTTTATTATAAAACTTATTATAAATGCTTTAATTAAACAGTTAAATTCCTTATAATATTTAAATACTCGTGTTCCCAAAAACCCGAGTCAAACCTTCCCCGAGACATCCATGTCTCGGGTTAATCGAACCGAGCCCACCACGTGGACCCCCCTGCTGACGTCACCAAGAAGCAGCCACTGCTGCTCCTTGAGTTCCCACTGTTTATGTTTAAGTTCCCACTGTTAGTTATGTTATTCCCACTGTTAATGTATTCTTCCCACTGTTCTAATTATATTCCCACTGCTAATGCAGTCCTAAACGCCCCTTTACTGCATGCTAATCCCAAACACCTCTTGTTTATTCGTCGCCCTGTTTGGGGTTTGTTCGAGGCTAACAAACAGAAAAAGAACACCACCACCGTCCCCTGTTGAGCTTGTGTACGAATTTGCCCGGTTGGGCGCTTTAACCATTCAGCCATTCCGCCTCCATTTGGTCGTACTGCTATGATGTAACGTGCAGTCATCCCGAGGCATTTTAGGGCCCCCTATTTTATCTCCCTTAAAGTCCTTTATGGATTTCAAGTCGGGAATAGAGCTGTTACTTATTCGGCGCTATATCACACTTCATTAATTCTCGGGCATAGCTGTTCACGAAACGTGGCATGGGACATCTGTCGACGACGGGTTAATTCCGAGCGAGAGGTCAAACCAATCCCATTCATCCTGGTCTGATCCGAACGGATCTTGTTGAATGAATTGATCCATTGTTCTACGCCCTACTTCTTAGTTCATTTTTGCCTACTCGGACCCGCCTCCTTTGACTACTCCTGATGAGATATAGTGGAAACATTTTGTTATGGTGGAGAGTGGGGAGTGAAAACACCAATAAAGCAGAATAATGATTGTCATCTGAAGTACCCCTTTCAGTAGTTGAAATATTTTATATGTCTAAATGCTTTCCGTAACTCCTTTGATCGAATTTAGAGTAGCTCGCGTCTAGTCCCCCGTTTGATTCAGACGCATTCTGGGGGCAGTCCTCTGATGTTGAGCTTGTGGTTCGAGGCTGGCCAACAAAAGGACCACCGAGACCCTTAGTGGTCTTGGCTGGGCACCAAACCCCCACATCTTTGTGGTTCGTTTGCTGCTACCGTCACATACACCAAACCAAACCATCCTTGTGGTCATGTCTGGCCCAAGAAGTAATCATACCAAGACCATAATGGTCTTGGTTTTTCGTGCAGTCAAACAACCCGGCCCCTTTTTGATTCGTTCTATGATTCCCCTTTTTTTTACTGTTCTTGGTTAACACTTGTAAGATGTGGTTATTGAAAGACAAAATAGAGGTGTATTACCTTTAACGTGATGTTAGAGTGAAGGGAACACAATGATCAAATGCTAAAAAAATAATTATCAAAACCCTCCTTGTTGTTGGATTAAAGCCGGCGACCACCCCTATGTATTAGGGCTTTTTTTGTGTTTACTGATTTTGACAAAAGGGAAGGGGTTACCCCTGTTTTTTGTTGTTTACAAGTGAAGTGGGCTCAAAGCCCATTGTCTCTATCCTTTTTTTTAACTTTTAAATTTATCTATGCACATTCGTATTTAATTCTTGCGTTTTTAGTTTTCTGTAACGTCTCTTTTCTATATAATAATATGTTCGTAATAATTATTTTTCTGAATAATTATGTATATAGTTTATAATAGTCCAAAATGCGTATTTAATATTCTAAATTTTAAATACCGGTTTTACACCAAGGGAACATTAGTGACAGATTTTGATTTAGCCTTGATGGGTGTGTTTAAAATAGGCTTAACTCATGGATTCTTATTGAATGGAGTCATGGCAATGGTGGGGGTTTGTTGTTTAAGTGGTGCAGAACCCCGGTTGTCCTATGTAATTCAAATGCTCTAAGCATTGTTATACCTTCTCAATGTAAGCATGAGTAGAGTAATAGTGACTATTTGAGGGATCTAGCTCATAGAGATCATCTACAACATCCCTAGCAAGATTCGCGTGCTTAATTGCATGTTGGATATAGACCATATATGATAGAGGATTGTTCTTATGGTACGGGTTCTTATAAAATACCACCTTTTTGGTTTTTGGAGCACTAGAGGTCGGGGCAGAGATTGTAGCTAGATTATCAACAACTTCTTGTTCTTTGAGTTGAAGTGTCTCCTTTAATTCAGCCAAAACCATGTTTTTGACTATGAGTTAAATATTTAAGTTAGAGATTTCCTCACACTTATGGTTCCGTTGGTCAACAAGTGAGTTTTGCTCTGCCGCATTAATAGCTAAGCGTTCTTCTAATGAACCATAAATTTGTGAAAAACCCTGCTTTACTTTATCAAACTCTCATAGCATAGAAGTAATTATATCTTCTAGGGCATGATTTTTAATCTCTGCAGCCTCTAGTTCTAATTTCTCTGCTAATGATTCTCTCTTAAGTCTCATGATTTCTTCCTCTAATACCTGAACAACCTGAATAATCTTGTCACTAGTCTCAACGGTGTTTTCACAATCATTTGTTTTTTAAAGAGTTCCATTGTTAGATTGATTTTCAATTTCAAGAGATATACAATGTTGTTGAAGCTCATCAAAACGTTTTGAGAGTGAGTTATAAGAATCTTGAAGCTTTAAAAATTCAGCGTTAGATTCGTGACAAGAATGATTATCTACATTATTCACAGGCTCAACAATATTCATAGAGAGATCATGCACATCATCACATTATTAGCCGAATTATTTGGCCCATCCATTAGTTATTATTATCGGGCTTAGCCCATATTAGTTATCTTATTATGCAAGACTTACATATGTATTTATATTGGATAATCAATAATATTCTTGCATTGAGAATTACCAATTCTATTATGGTAATCAGAGCCCTAAATATCCACCACAAAAAATTATCAGTCGAAGGTTAAAATCACTGTCAAATAAAATTGTCGCATGCTTTATACCTACAATTCTCAATTGCTTTTAATTTTTAAATACTTTTCTTTAGTCAGCCTACAATTGTTGACTAGTTGAATTGCTCTTGCTTATTTCCTTCGCATCATATATCCATCAATTTGCAATTGCAAAGTTGTTTGTTTTTAGATTTGCTTATTTTTTTTACTATTATTTCTTTTATCGCTTCCTGCTGCTTTTCTTCGCGTCACATATACAATCATGGTTAGTGCCATTAATTATGGTTCGGGGAATTCTATAAATCAACATGTACCATGGATACAAGGACAAAGTTTGACTACTTCATCGATCCAGTCAGTTTTCCAAACTCACCATTTTTGTCCAAGTCCTCAACAACCGGCCTTGCAACACCAAGCCCAGTTACTAGCCCCACAGTCCACATATCAGATTGTTGAATCGCAACAATTAATGTATCCTCAAGGCGTTAACTTTAATAGTGTCGGGAATTATGCATACACGCCGAAGGTTTTTCAGTCTCAAGCTACCATGCTTCCGCAAGCATTTCAAACTATTACTACTCAAGATCCCTCTTGGAACATGGACACTGGAGCATCTAATCACTTGACGGACAATACAGGTATACTCACTTCCTTTAGTAATTCGAGCATATATCCATCTGTATTTGTTGGCAATGGTCAATCTATTCCCGTTAGGTATACCGGACATAGCTTTTTAGCTACATCTCATAAGCCTATTCATTTAAACCATATCCTTGTCACACCTCATATAATTAAGAATTTAATTTCTGATGAGACTGCTTTTATACATAGTCTCATCGTCCAAAAAGGGCTTTAAATGCATAAAATATCATGAAATTGGCCAAATATATGCTTGTGTTTGTTGCTTGTGTATTTTAGGTACGGATATTGAGAAAATGACAAAAGATCACAAGAATCATACAAAAACGAACACGGGAAACGAAGCCGCACATTGAACCAAGCCCTAATGAAGATTTTCCAAGACAAACCCTTGAAGATTTGAAGATTATGCAAGAAGGGTCCTCTAATATTGAAGAATTGACACTTTAAACCCTTGTATCTTCATAATTACAAGATTGGTCCAAAAAGTTTGTCAATAATACAAAAAGGGCCCTCCACTTTGAAGAATTGGCAATTTTAGTCCCTCAAGAAAACTAAATTGTCAATATTAGTCCTCCTCAAAGTCAAACACACCATGAAGGACTTCAAGTTACAAGAAATTACAAGTTTGGTCCTTTAAAAATGTCAAAATTATCAAAAGAACCCTTGACTTTGAAGAAATGGCAAAAATGGTCCCTCATAAATCATGATTTGTCAAAATCAGTCCTCCAAGAAGTCAACAAGACAAGTCAAGACTATTATAAATGAAGAAAATGCCAAAACATCCCTTCAAGAATCAAGAATTGGCAAGAAATACCCCTGAAATTACTTTACAAAACTTTTTGGGGCAAAAGTGTGAAAACCAAAACTTCAAATAAAAAGGGAATCCGGACTTGGCTAGTTTTATTGCAAGTGAAAGGAGTGTGAAAGATGGAGGGTTATTCATGGCAGACATCAAACCTTACCTAGACTAATGGGAGCTTGACACTTGTCCCACTAACTCCCCTAAACCAATCAGCACACCCTATTGTGCCATGTCACCTTCCACCCACAACAGATTATAACTAATCTGTTTATTTTATTAAACACGCGCTAAACACAAGTTTAAATCCCCAAAACAGATTAAACTTGGCACTATTCATCCCAAGAACACAATTGGGTTTTCCTAATTGTGTTGTAATTAAACCCCCAACTGCTCCAGATTTATGATTAAGCTAATCATAAACACAACCCAACTTCAAAAACACATGCCACATCATCCCTTTGTCACATGTTAAGCCCTGTTTTGTCACCATTGAGGAAGAAGCCAAAACAGTGACAGCAATCCAACCATTTACATTCCAACTTGCATTTTAAGCTTATTCTACACCATTGGATGCAATTTCACCTTGCCAGCTACAACAAAACGCCAAGAACAAGTCACATGATTCTCAAGTTATTCAAACTTCACAAGGGCATGTTTGGACTTCTAAACCATTAGGGTTACGATTTTTATTCAGCATTTAGGTTTCTCGTAGCCTATATAAGGCATTAGCATCACTACATTTGTTTTTTGCTCTTGAATTTTCCTTGTTCACTTTTCTGTAAATCATATATTCAAGTTAATGAAATGTGTTTGAAATTGTGAAGAAAACTCAAGTGCCAATCATTATATCTGCTTGTTATTGTTCTTTGTTAAGTAATCTTGAATTCTAAAACCTGTTTTCAAAGGAGTGTGCAAAAGTTTGCATATTTTCCTTAAATCTTGATATTTTGCTAAGTCTTGTTCAAACCTTGGAATTTCTGGGCTATAAGTTGATCATAGCATCCTGATATTGTGATATCAAGGTGTTGTAAAGTTTATAACTTGGGGATAATCAAGTGTGCGGAAATAAGGTTGCATTAATCAAGTTTTTCCACTTTTCCGATTTTGAATATTTTGCTATTAACTTTGTTGAATCTTAGCAGGAGTTTGTGTGGAAGCTTGTGCTTGTTCTTGCTAGCACATAAGCTCAAAATTCGTGGGTGTGGATGTACATCCATGAGGTTCACACCATTCTACCTAAAATCTGCTTAAAATCTTGATTTTTGGTGATTTTGTGTGTTACTTGTGTTCTTGTGGAATTTATGGTCTAATCTTGTTCAATACTGCACATTATACTTGTTAATGTGTTTGATTGGGCTTGGGTAGTCTTGGAATACACTTATACTTGTTTAAAATTGATTTGAAAAAGATAAGGGGTGTTTGGGATTATCTGTTTAATATCATAGGTTGCTAGTGTGTTGTTGAAAGTTGTTGTTTATGCCTGTTATCTATTATTTACTTGGTTGAGAACTAAAACCTGCAAGTTATTGGCCTTAAATCCTTGAATCAAACATTGTGCTATATCTCATTGGATTTGACTGATTTTGACCTAAGATTTTGTTAATACTTAGAGTATATGCATGCTTAGGGCTAAAAGTTGTTAAATCATTGTTAATACAACCTATGTGATAGATTTGAGTGTTTGAATTTGGCTTGTTGGTCAAGTATATCAGCAAAGTAAAAATCTGCTTGTGTTAGTGTTCATCAGTAACCTTATTGTGCTTGAATCTTGATTAGGCCTTAAACCATTGCATGAAACCTGTTTAAACTTGTTCATTTGAGTTTATTATAGCTTGTGTATGCTTTTGGTGCAATTTGGTTGGCTGAATTTTGCTTAAATAGCTTATAAGTTCATAACTGCTTATTGTTCATGTCTGGGCTAGATCTGGTGATGTTTTGAATTAACTGTACTAATTGGCTGATTGTGATTGTGTTTTTGTGATTGTTATTGACTCCTTATGATTAACTGATCATTTGGGTGCCTTTGTGAAACTTGAATCCACAAAAAGTCACTAAAGACAAAAAGTCAATTAACTCAAGCAGTGGAAACTTTTCGCACTGCTCAGACACCAAAACTAGCCCCTGCTAGTGTGAATTTTCAGTCAGCTTATTAATAAGCCATATTGGCTTATCCAGACCTGCAACAACTTACTTTTTGTGATCAATCTTCATCATTTTACCCATTTGATTGAACTGGAGCTTATCAGACCTTGGCTTTGACTTTTTGCTAGAAAACTCATAAAGTTGTCTTTTAATTAAGTGCTTATTTGCTTATTCCAGCTTATTGAGTGTGCTTATTGAAAAACTTTTTGTTGATTAAGCTTAGTTAAGTCATTTAAAAGCTTTTGAAACTTGAATCAGCTCTTGGGGTGGCCTAGAACTCGAAAAACGACTATTTTGTCGTTTTGTGAAGATAGCTTATTGCTTTTTCAGGATTATTCCTTGTGCTTATTTCAAATTTCTTTTTACATAACTCTTAGGTAACTCAAAAGAAGCTTGTGTGTCTAATTTGAGCTTATGGAATCAGCTTATAGCTTAATGGGCCAAAAAGCCCATTAAGAATAAGCTGCTTTGAAATAAGCTAGCCTATACTCATTTTCAGCTTTTGGGCCTTCAGAGTTTTGTGTTTAAAATCAAATTTTGAGTCAGATAGGAGTTTTTGGGCTTAATTGGACAACATTTTTCTTATTGGGCCTTAAAAAGCCCATTAAGCTAACTGTTTAGACTTTTGGCCCATTCTAGGCCCATAAGGGGTACTTAGGTAATTTCAACTTCATTTCTATTTTTATTAGGTTAAAATAAGCTAGTTTGCAAGTTTTTAGAATTTTTTTTAAATTTTGGATTTTTAATATTATTTTATTATTAAAAATTAAAATTTAGATTTTTCAAGTTTTTATATTTTTCTTAGGTTAAATACATTAAGTTAGGAAGTTTACATTTTTTAGAATATTTTTATTGTCCTTAGATTAATTTTTATAATTATTTTAAATTTTAATAGTTTTTAATTGTTTTTAAATAGTTTTAACTAATTTTAAAATTTTCAAAAATAGTCTTAAATTTAGTTAAGTCATTTTAGAGGTTTACGATTGAAAAAATCTCATTTTGGGCTTTTTGTTAATTAAACTGATTTTTTGGGCTTTAATTAGCATTAAAAATTATTATTTAATTAAATAAAAGGTTTGGGTGATTTTTGATTTTTTGTAAACTCTAATTACATTATTTAGGATTTATTTCAATTTTCTTGGAATTTTTAGGATAAATTTTTAATTTTGCTACTTTTTACGGTTTTACGCGTACGACATTTCGTCTTAGTTTAATTCGTCATCGTAACCGTCATTCTCTTCTTATCTCATTTCTATTTTCATTTCTCATAATCATAATCACATCATTAATCATCTCATAACACAACGCACTAGCCTCCTTGGGAAACGAACTTGAACACATTGGTCATTAGTGCTTGGTTTTCCTAAACCGACACTTAATACTTTCCCTATTTTGCTCTCTTTTCCTAAAGAGGTGTGAAAACCACTACATCAATTTTGGCGCCGCTGCCGAGGAGGCGTGTTGTCTTTTGATTTGGCAATTGTTGTTTTTATATACTAACCATAAATAGTATTTGTATTAGTAGCACTCTACTAATACGTATTATCGGTTTTCCGTTTTTTTGTGAATATTATTAATATATTGTATACGTAGAACAATAAATTGACAAGTACTCCAAAAGTGTGAAAACACAACCTTGACTTGGGAGGTCATTACCCAATCATTGTATTCGAATCTCAAACAAGAAAGAAAAGGCAAAAATAGATAAATACTTTCGTGAAGCTCGATTTTGAAAAATACAAACTATAAGGTGGGTATAAGGTGGGTATTATAAAATATACCCTAAGGAAAAAGGCTCTTAAGTGCTTCGCGCCGCCTCGTTTCCCCGCTTGCTTGTGAGTATTTTGAGATTGAAAGCTAATCGAGGGTTTTGCCGCCCAAAGTATTATTAAGTTTGGTATATACTTTCTTGGTTTCATTTGATTAAACCCTCTTGAACGTTTTGGTGTTCCACCAACGTTCTAAAGTCATAGAAGGCGTTCACTTCATGTGATCATTTTCATTCCTTGAGGCTTCTTTAATCAAGAGATTTGATTAAGGAGGAGATTTGTAGATTTTGGTCTACTTAATACAATCACAAAAATCCAAAAAAAGTAAAAACAATCAAAAACCACAAAAAAATTGGAAAAATACAAAACACCAAAAAGAATCTTCTTTGCTCATCCCCTCGTTGTACGTGACGTTTATGCAAACCCGCAACCAAGCAAGACGTGCACGTAAACGAAGAAAGCGAAAGGAGTCAACACCTACTCCTAATCTTTCTAGTGAGGATATCCTATTGACGAACCTATCGTAAGAGAGGAACCAACCATGGAGAATCGAACTTTGATGGAGTTACTTCAAGCACCCACCGAGGGTTATGGAGAGGCTATTGTGATTCCCGCTATCCTTGCGGAGAATTTTGAAGTGAAAACGGGTTTGTTGTCGATGATCCAAAACAACAAATTCCGTGGTGATGAAAAGGACAACCCGCACAACCATATCCGCAAATTCAATCGGCTTACCGCCACTTGCAAATTTAAGGATGTTGCTAATGACTCGACTAAGATGATGATTTTTCCGTATTCCTTAGCGGGGCCCGCTAAAATTTGGTTAGAGAAAGAGCCACCCAATTCTATATTGACGTGGAAGGATCTCGTTTCAAATTTGTGAACCAATTTTTCCCGCCCTCTAAGACTACACACTTGAAAAACGAGATTTCAAAATTTTCACAAGAATTTATTGAGAGTTTTTCAACGGCTTGGAATAGGTTTAAGGAAATGTTACATGAGTGTCCTCATCACGGTTTTTCCGATTTGCATAAAATTGACACGTTTTAAAATGGACTTAATGATCATGAAATGGATTATCTAAATGCCGCCGCGGGTGGTAATTTTTTGTGTAAAACGGTTGAGGAAGCTTTGGTGATAATTGAGAATAGATCTAAGGTGTATAGTCCTCTTAGCACGTCGAGTGTTCGTAAGGCTTCGTCTTCGGCTTCACCCTTCTTTGTCTAATACCATCGATGCTTGCCAAATTGAGGCGAACTTGGAAAACAAAATCTTTGATAAGCTTAAAGTACTCTTAATTGAATTCAAAGTTGGAGAAAAAAGTGCTCTCGCTACGGCTAAAGCGGTTGAGGCTTCATGTATGTATTATGGTGGAGGTCATGATTTCTCCGATTGCATTACCAACGGTGGTAACACTTCGAGTGCCTACGTGGCCACGGAAACTTACAACCAAAACGGTCAAGTTACCAGCTCTAATAAATTGACTCCACCGGGTTTTGCTCCTAATCAAAATGCTAACAACAACTATCGAAACAATCAAGTTGGTTTCAAAAACAATTACAAAGGAAACTATGGGAATCAAGGGGCTAATAATCAAGTTTCAAACAAAAATCAAAACAATGATTTTCAAAACAACAACAAGGGTTTGCAAACTTTGAAAGAACTTCCAAATGAATTTGTTGAATACGCTAATAGAAACGATGATAGGTTTGACAACATTCAAAGAGAAATCATTAGCCTAAGATCCGAGTTTAAGAACGACTTGAAAAAAGAGTTGAAAATTGAGTTAGCAAATGAGCTTAAAATCCATACAAACAAAATGGAAGGAAATATAACTAGGTTACAACAAAACCAACAAAAAATGGAACAAGGGCAACATGAAATTAAGCAAGAAATGATTAAGGCCGAGAAGAGGCAATCCATGTTTGAGGACAAAATTTCATCTATGTTTGAGGCTATTATGTGCAAACCATCTTCGAGTAGTCTTCCTAGTAACACCATATTGAACCCTAAGGGAGAGATGAAAGTGATTACCACACGTAGTGGTAAGACACTTAAGGAACCGACTCCTCAACCAATTGCTCCAACGGAGGAAGCAATTGAGGAAGAACCCGAGGTGGTGGTTGATAAGGAGCATGTCCCAATCCCACGAAGTACCGCTCATGCCACACCTACGGTTGACCCATTACCAACATTGGAACCCGAGATTCCAAAGGCTATGCATATGCCTCAACCCACACCACCTTTGCCCTATCCATCGGGACTTAGGAAGGAGAAACGTCAAGAGCGCGACAATTACCAATTTGAGCTTTTTATGAAAATGTTTCGTGACGTTCATTTTAATGTGAGTTTCGCCGATGCTTTGGTCATGATGCCTCGGTTTGCCGCTAACTTTAAGAGTATGTTGAACAACAAGGAGAAATTGCGACAATTGTCTAGTTGTTCATCGGTTTATCTTAACCGCATACCTCAAAAAGTCAGTGATCCCGGTAAATTCTTGATCCCTTGTGCAATCCAAGATATGGAAGAATGATATGCCTTGGCCGATCTTGGTGCTAGTATTAACTTGATGCCACTTGAAATCTTCAAGTCGCTCAATCTACCAAATCTTACTCCTTCACTAATGTCTATCGAGTTGGCCGACCATTCCACGATTCCCGCATGTGGATTGGCAGAAGACGTTTTTGTGAAAGTGGGAAAGTTCTATTATCCAGTAGACTTTATCGTTGTCGATGTTCCCACGGATCCTCAAGTTCCTCTCATTTTAGGTCGTTCGTTTTTAGATACGTCTATGGATTTGATTGATGTTCATGCTAGAAAGATCACCTTACGTTTCAATGACGAGGAACTTGTTATAAACGCAACTCAAAATTCTCAAATTTCTCATGTTTATTCCGTTGCAACCATAAACCTCGTTGATATGATTGACGTTGTTTGCGAGGAATTTTCACAAGAAGTTTTAGGTTTTGGTGATGTAGTGGCAATCCCACTATGTTAGATCCCATCCTTGAGAACTCGACACCAACCTTCACTCCATTTGAAGGTGGTGGTTTTACGTTGGAAGAATTTGATGTTCCACGTACTTGTGACGAAGACCTCGACAATGATGAGGACTTCTCGATTATCAAGGATTTTCTTAACGATTTCCCATTTCCTCCACCCGAGGAGGTTATGAGTATCGAGCCCAAATCTTCAATTGAGGAACCACCTATCCTCGAGTTGAAAGATTTACCTCCTCATCTCGAATATGTCTATTTGGAGGAGGACGACAAGTTGCCGGTTATTATTTCGAAAGAACTTTCAAATGATGAAAAAACCGTACTTGTCGATGTTCAAAAGGATCACAAAGGGGCAATTGCGTGGAAGTTATCCGACATTAAGGGGATCGATCCCAAATTTTGTACCCACAAAATCTTAATTCAGGAGGAATACAAGCCCGCAATCCAATGTCAAAGGAGGGTCAACCCTAAAATTCACGACGTCATTAAAAAGGAAGTCCTAAAACTCCTTGACGCGGGAACGATTTACCCTATTTCCGATAGCCCTTGGGTGAGTCCTATTCATTATGTCCCTAAGAAGGGAGGAATGACCGTTGTGCCAAACGATGCCAACGAGTTAATTCCCACTAGACTCGTGACCGGATGGAGAGTGTGCATTGACTATCGTAAGTTGAATGACACCACTCGAAAAGACCATTTCCCCTTGCCCTTCATGGACCAAATATTGGAGCGTCTTGCGGGAAACGATTTCTATTGCTTTTTAGATGGTTTTTCCGGTTACTTCCAAATCCCCATCGATCCTCGTGATAAAGAAAAAACTACGTTTACGTGTCCATATGGAACGTTTGCCTATCATAGAATGCCATTCGGACTTTGCAATGCACCGGGAACCTTTCAAAGGTGCATGATGGCTATTTTTCATGACATGATCGAGAAGACGATGGAAGTCTTCATGGATTACTTTTCCGTGTTTGGTAGTTCGTTCGCTTCGTGTTTGTCGAATCTTGAGAGAATGTTTAAACGTTGTGAGGAAACCAACCTTGTGCTTAATTGGGAAAAATGTCATTTTATGGTTAAAAGTGGAATCGTCTTAGGGCACAAGGTTTCAAAAGCGGGGATTGAGGTAGATCAAGCTAAGGTAGACGTCATCTCCAAATTACCTCATCCCAAAACCGTTAAGGGAGATAGGAGTTTCCTAGGACACGTGGGATTTTATCGTCGATTCATCAAGGATTTTTCAAAGATCTCTCGACCTATTACACATCTCCTTGAAAAAGATGCACGTTTTATATTTGACGAAGATTGTGTACGAGCCTTTGAAATCCTTAAAAGGAAACTTACCGAAGCTCCCATTCTTGTTGCTCTCAATTGGAACCTCCCCTTTGAGCTCATGTGTGATGCTAGTGACTATGCTATTGGGGCCGTATTGGGGCAACGTCATGAAAAGCACTTCTTGCCTATTCACTATGCTAGCAAGACGATGACCGAGGCTCAAGTTAAATACACTACAACGGAAAAGGAATTCCTTGCCGTGGTGTATGCATTTTAGATATTCCGACCTTATCTCGTCTTGACGAAATGCATAGTGTATACAGATCATTCGGCTATCAAGTATCTCATGGCTAAACAAGATGCAAAGCCGAGATTACTTCGTTGGGTTCTCCTCCTTCAAGAATTTGATCACAAAATCGTTGACAAAAAAGGAGCCGAGAATCTAGCGGCCGATCATCTTTCTCGTTTGGAAGATCCTCACCAAAGTGTTTACGATCCCAAGGAAATCACTGAAACATTTCCGCTTGAGACACTTGGTGTAGTGAATTCTAAGCTTGATTCTTCCACCCCAAGGTTTGCGGACATCGCAAATTACCATGCGGGCAACTTCATCATCAAGGGTATGACGACTCAAGAAAAACGAAAATTCTTTCGTGACGTCAAGTTCTACTTTTGGAACGACCCTTACTTGTTTCGAACTTGTGCGGATCAAATTATTCGACGTTGTGTCTTTGGTACCGAAGCTTCTAACATCCTTATAGCTTGTCACGAGGGACCCACGGGTGGTCACCACGGTGCTAATCTCACGGCTAAGAAGGTATTTGATGCCGGTTTCTTTTGGCCTACTATTTACCGAGATGCACATGAGCTTGTGAAGTCATGTGACTCATGCCAACGACAAGGAAAAGCCTCACAAAAAGATGAAATGCCACAAAATATCATCCAAGTGGGTGAGATCTTTGACGTTTGGGGCATTGAGTTTATGGGTCCGTTCCCATCATCTCGTGGTAATAAGTACATCCTTGTCGTTGTTGACTACCAATCTAAGTGGGTGGAAGCTAAGGCTTTGCCCACCAATGATGCTCGTGTGGTAGTCAAGTTTTTGAAAAGCTTGTTTTCTCGGTTTGGAACCCCTGTGCGATCATAAGCGATCGTGGAACCCATTTTTGTAACGACCAATTCGAAAGGGTCCTAAGGAAATATGGGGTTACACATCATCTTTCTACGGCTTATCACCCACAAACGAGTGGGCAAGTCGAGGTTTCAAACCGAGCGTTGAAGAGGATCTTGGAGAGATCGATTGGGGAAAACTGACAATCTTGGTCGGATAAGTTGGACGATGCTTTATGGGCCTTTAGGACCGCTCATAAGACGCCCATTGGGTGCAATTCTTATAAGCTCGTGTATGGGAAAAATTGTCACTTACCAATTGAATTGGAACACAAGGCTTATTGGGCCCTAAAGCATTGTAATGATGATATGGAGACCGCGAGAAAACATCGGAAAATGCAATTAAATGAATTGGATGAATTAAGGGATATTGCTTATGAAAATTAATTGATTTATAAAGAAAAAACTAAAAAGTTGCATGATTCAAAAATTAAAACCGGGTTTTTAACATTGGGGATCAAGTTTTGCTTTTTAATTCTCGTTTGAAAATCTTTTCCGATAAGTTGAAATCCCGTTGGTCCGGTCCATTCACCGTGACTCAAGTTATTTCCATATGGGAGCATCGAGCTAGCTCAAAATTATGGCCCCAATTTCAAGGTGAATGGACATAGGTTGAAGCACTACTTTGGCGGGGAAGTTCCATCCTTGAACTCCCTCGACCAAATCACCTTCCCCAATGATAATTAGTATTGAGGGGATCGAGTCGAGCTCATGACTCGGTAATCAAAAACGAGGTGCCTCGTGGGGGAGTCTCATGCTTATCCTATGTAAATATTATCGCTTTCTAATGTAGTAACGTGTGGGGATTTGTGCCCTTCCATCCTTTGTTCCGTGGTTGTTTGTGAATTGTGGATTTTAGATGATCATTACCTTCACGATTGGAGCCTCTCGTGTCCGTTTTATGGGAGCACTCGATCGTTTGCTTTGAATACTTTCTCAATATCCATGATATATCCTTTGATGTTCTAACCTTAGGTTATAGCACACTTCATAAACGGCTTTAAATTTAACGGTTACACCCTTTCCATGCTAGATTAGGCATTCGACTACGTCTCTAGTATGGGGGTGTTTGCACCCCTAGACTCGAAACATTGAGGACAATGTTTAACTTTAGTATGGGGGGTGAATATATACTTGCCTTGCCAAACCTTCACGCTTTCCAAAGTTTATCTTTTTGTTTATCGTTTTGTTGCAAAATAAGGCTAAAAATGGCCAAATTTTAATTTTTTTTTCATGTTTTATAAGTGTTTGAAGACACGAATGTAGGTTTTCCGCTGGCGAGAATAAGAGTAATTTTTGACTCGACCGTGAGCACTTAGCTTTGATTCCTTAACTTCACATTAGGCTAAGTCTCTTAAATGAGGACGAGAAATGATAGAGTTAATTATAAGTTACTATGCTGAACGTAGAGTACTCGTATTCTTTCAAAAACTCATGTGTTCTCGTTGTTTGCTTATTCTCCCTTCGCTTGTAAATATTTTTTTCTTAATAAATATTGACTTAGAGGTTTAGTCTTGATTGTTGGTTACTAGTCTTTTCTAGTAGCTTCCGTGTAATTAAATTGGGAAGACATTAAGGTATCGCCAGCGTCACGGTTTTGAAGTATTGGCACCCGAATAATCGAAAGCTTCACCCAATAATAAGATTTCAAGTGCTCACCTAAATCAAACAAACAATTTGAAGCTCACAAGGCCTAAAAATCTATGCAAAATTGAAAGTGAATCAAGCCTTAATCTTTGAAGCTTTAAAGATCCAAAATTCACCTTAGCCTGAGGATATACGTCTTTGGCTAATAAAACTACCGATGAGGTGGATAATAAAAGGCAAGGCAAGACCGAAGTCATAATAAAAGCTTCATGGCGAAGTCTAATAAAAGATGGAGGTAAACCTATGATAATAAGGCCCTTCCGTTAGGGGGCGCATAAAAGTCTTGGTAATAAGTCTCATGTTCAAAACCGTTATAAAACCGTGTTTATCGATCCTTCTTGTTGACTTAATTTTTTGACATCGCTGTCTATTAGGAGGGATTATTAAATTGATGGTCTTGGTTACACCGTTAGGACTCTATTTTTAGACCTAAATCTCTATCATCGCATAAGTCAAATAATGTATCCTCGTGAAACATTCAAGACATATAAAATATAAGAGATACAACTTAGGATAATGGGAGGATAAGTACGTGATTAGGGCATATGAGTAGTGTTAGCATTACTAACTTATAATGATAATGATCTCGTTACACGCTTGGCGTAGAACTGGGTGAAAATCGAGGACTACGAAATTATTTCTAACGAAGCATTCACGTGTTCTTGTTCTATGAACCTAAACGTCCCATTTTGCGATGAAAATCATACATTATCTCTAAAACTCAAGTAGTAGTAGTGTAGCAAGTTTATCATTCAATAAAAGTGCATAAAATGAATTTTGGAAGTGCTATGATACTTTATTCTAGCATTGCGTGAGGGCACGACAATGGTTTAGTATGGGGGAGTGATGAGACTGCTTTTATACATAGTCTCATCGTCCAAAAAGGGCTTTAAATGCATAAAATATCATGAAATTAGCCAAATATATGCTTGTGTTTGTTGCTTGTGTATTTTAGGTACGGATATTGAGAAAATAACAAAAGATCACAAGAATCATACAAAAACGAACACGGGAAACGAAGCCGCACATTGAACCAAGCCCTAATGAAGATTTTCCAAGACAAACCCTTGATGATTTGAAGATTATGCAAGAAGGGTCCTCCAATATTGAAGAATTGACACTTTAAACCCTTGTATCTTCATAATTACAAGATTGGTCCATAAAATTTGTCAATATTACAAAAAGGGCCCTCCACTTTGAAGAATTGGAAATTTTAGTCCCTCAACAAAACTAAATTGTCAATATTAGTCATCCTCAAAGTCAAACACACCATGAAGGACTTCAAGTTACAAGAAATTACAAGTTTGGTCCTTTAAAAATGTCAAAATTACCAAAAGGACCCTTGACTTTGAAGAAATGGCAAAAATGGTCCCTCATAAATCATGATTTGTCAAAATCAGTCCTCCAAGAAGTCAACAAGACAATTCAAGACCATTATCAATGAAGAAAATGCCAAAACAGCCCTTCAAGAATCATGAATTGGCAAGAAATACCCCTGAAATTACTTTACAAAACTTTTTGGGGCAAAAGTGTGAAAACCAAAACTTCAAATACGAAGGGATTCCGGATTTGGCTAAAGGAATTTGAAAGATGGAGGGTTATTCATGGCAGACATCAAACGTTACCTAGACTAATGGGAGCTTGACACCTGTCCCACTAACTCCCCTAAACCAATCAGCACACCCCATTGTGCCATGTCACCTTCCACCCACAACAGATTATAACTAATCTGTTTATTTTATTAAACACGCGCTAAACACATTTTTAAATGCCCAAAACAGATTAAACTTGGCACTATTTATCCCAAGAGCACAATTGGGTTTTCCTATTGTGTTGTAATTAAACCCCCAACTGCTCCAGATTTATGATTAAGCTAATCATAAACACAACCCAACTTCAAAAACCCATGCCACATCATCCCTTTGTCACATGTTAAGCCCTGTTTTGTCACCATTGAGGAAGAAGCCAAAACAGTGACAGTAATCCAACCATCCACATTCCAGCTTGCATTTTAAGCTTATTCTACACCATTGGATGCAATTACACCTTGCCAGCTACAACAAAACGCCAAGAACAAGTCACATGATTCTCAATTTATTCAAACTTCACAAGGGCATTTTTGGACTTCTATACCATTAGGGTTATGATTTTTATTCAGCATTTAGGTTTTTTGTAGCCTATATAAGGCATTAGCATCACTACATTTGTTTTTTGCTCTTGAATTTTCCTTGTTCACTTTTCTGTAAATCATATATTCAAGTTAATGAAATGTGTTTGAAATTGTGAAGAAAACTCAAGTGCCAATCATTATATCTGCTTGTTATTGTTCTTTGTTAAGTAATCTTGAATTCTAAAACCTGTTTTCAAAGGAGTGTGCAAAAGTTTGCATATTTTCCTTAAATCTTGATATTTTGCTAAGTCTTGTTCAAACCTTGGAATTTTTGGGCTATAAGCTGATCATAGCATCCTGATATTGTGATATCAAGGTGTTGTGAAGTTTATAACTTGGGGATACTCAAGTGTGGGGAACTAAGGTTGCATTAATCAAGTTTTTCCACTTTTCTGATTATGATATTTTGCTTCTAACTTTGTTGAATCTTAGCAGGAGTTTGTGTGGAAGCTTGTGCTTGTTCTTGCTATCACATACGCTCAAAATTCGTGGGTGTGGATGTACATCCATGAGGTTTGCACCATTCTACCTAAAATCTGCTTAAAATCTTGATTTTTGGTGATTTTGTGTGTTACTTGTGTTCTTGTGGAATTTATGGTCTAATCTTGTTCAATACTACATATTATACTTGTTAATGTGTTTGATTGGGCGTGGGTAGTCTTGGAATACACTTATACTTGTTTAACATTGATTTGAAAAAGATAAGGGGTGTTTGGGATTATCTGTTTAAGATCATAGGTTGCTAGTGTGTTGTTGAAAGTTGTTGTTTATGCTTGTTATATGTTATTTACTTGGTTAAGAACTAAAACCTGCAAGTTATTGGCCTTAAACGCTTGAATCAAACATTGTGCTATATCTCATTGGATTTGACTGATTTTGACCTAAGATTTTGGTAATACTTAGAGTATATGCATGCTTAGGGCTAAAAGTTGTTAAATCATTGTTAATACAACCTATGTGATAGATTTGAGTGTTTGAATTTGGCTTGTTGGTCAAGTATATCAACAAAGTAAAAATCTGCTTGTGATAGTGTTCATCAGTAACCTTATTGTGACAATCTAACATTTTCAGGTAGCGAATTATTTTCTCGTATAATATTTTGAAACTTATTTTTGTGTTGGTTGATGAACTCACAATTTACGGATTTAAATTTGGACTTACGTGCATAATTTAGCGTCCTTTACGACTAAACCGGAAACCTTAGGATTACGTATTTACGTTTTTGAACTCCGTTTTTGATGAGACAATTTTTATTAGATTCGTTTTGTGCCGTTGATTCATAATTTATAAAAATGTTTTTCGTAAAACGACCCGAGGGCACGCAATTCGAGGAAACTAGAATCGAGGAATACCCGTAAATTAGCGGGATGGGAAAAAACTAGTTTATCCCACCCTACTAAAAGGGACGGCCAAACTAGGGACACCACATCCTTTGATGTGGCATCCTTACACTAAGTTTACTTACACTTGTAACTTAGCTTCACTTTGAAGCTTATTCACCCACCAAAACTAGCTAAACCACCATCATTTCCCATTTACTTCCATTCATACATGCAAAACAACTAAGCCTCTCCTCTCTCTCTACACTTGCCGTCCCACTTCACCATACCACACCACCATTTGATCTTTTCTAGCCACAAGTTACATGTTATCTAGCCATATTATGGAGAAACCTTGAAGCCTTGATTGATTGGTGGCCATTTTAACAACAAAGGAGGTGATTTGCTTGTGTCCTAGGGCTAATTTCTCAACAAACTATCTTGGTGATTGATGATCTTGGAGATATATTTGGTGTTCATTAAGTTGTTGTCTTCCAAAAACAAGATATAATCTTGGTTGGTAAAGAAGATCATCCTTTCCATTTCTCTTGTTATTTTTGTAAAGATCAAATGTATTTTATTTCTTATTGTATATGTATATGACGAATATATGATGATAAAAATGTTGTGTGGGGATCAAGTGTTGATAAATATGCTTAAAAAGATGAATAACCATAAGAAACAAGGCTAAAATCATGCTTAAATTGTTGGCTGTATAAAAACAGTAAGTAACCAAGTCTTAAACTGATAAGATTGCATAGTGGAATCCATTTACAGTAAGTATAAGATGTCATACACATGTGAGAGTTAGCCATGCAATGGAATCATCAAAATGAGTGAGATATGATCAAAACAAGATGAGTGTGCTAATCTGAATAGTCTGTTTTGTAGAGACTGTTAAGGATAGTTAGACATGGAATGAGCAGTAACTATAGCTAACTTATTTTTAGCACATAATATGAAGTTCATGCCATCCAAAAATGAGCTTCTATCTCATTATAGAACTCTAGATATGATAAAAATGGTGAAGATGAAACTAAAAATCAGAATTTGAAGAATTAATGTTTAATACTATTATATAAGCACTCAAATAATATAGTATAAAATGTGAAATTAAAACCCACTAACTTTTAAATTTCATTTATATAAATATGTATAAGGTTAAATAAATGGACACTTTATAAAAATAGTAGTTGAATAATATTTATAAGTTATAAAAACTATAAACATGATTTTTACGACTTTTTCGGCTATTACCGTAAAATTAACGTTTTTCGCCAATTAAAACTTAGACGATCAAAACCGTCTAATGTAAAGTTTTTAAAAGTCATATACTGATATATAAGTACCTAATACAAGTAAAAACCGATAAAACCCGAACTATATGACATATGGACATTAACGAGCTAAGTTAGCATATTTGGACTAATAATTTAACTAAATAAGTTAAACACTTATAAAAATTACTTATTGGGCTTAACCCATTTGGGCCCAACATGTAAAGTATAAATACTGATAATACAAGTATAAAATGGATTAATACAAGTTAATGAACTTATAATAGGCTTATTGGACCTAAAACATGTAAATAGGTAAAACTAGTAAACTAGTAAAAAGTTACCAATACATAAACACTAAAATGAGTAAATAAGAGTATATAAACCCACTTGATCATCATCATATGTACAAAATCATCATATGTATATTTGTTATTTTGATAAAGTCATTGGACAAAAGTCTAAGACCGATTATTATTTATATAGGTTGCCGTGACCAAAGCACACCCATAGCCGATAATCCGCCTTTCGTTATCAACGTGAGTTCATAGCCTCGCACTCTTTTAAATGTTTGATAAAATGATTTGTAAATCCGCGAGGGAGATAACATGCTAGTTTTTGATAAAAATAGAACACAAGTAGTCCCTATTGTATGCTTAATGATATGGACCCGAATGATGCGATGACCCAATAAAAGAGATAAAAAAAGGATTATTAGTAGTTAGGTTATGTCTCTCAAAGTCCCATTAGCATGAATTGTGAACTACCGGGATTTGGTAGACGCTTATGCATATGATAGTACTATTTGGGGACGATTACCCCAGTTCGCGCCTTGACGGTTGGTCCCCGTCGTACCACATTGATTGGTAAGAGAATTTATGTATGAGAAGATTTACATAGCGTGATTTTTGTGACGACACGCTAACTTAGATGGGAAAATTGTTTGTCGAGTTCGCGGCCCATTGTTGTGATAGTAAGGTAACAATGTCATGCGGCTAATAATAATCCAATGTAATCTAAATATCTGATATGATAACGATGCTAATAACGATAATGATATTACCTATAATGGTAATATTGAGGCTATGGTCTCATGGACGGTTTAAGATGTATGCTTTGATTTATATATTGCCTGACTAGCAATACCAGGACTTACTTCTGATATTATACTTGTGTTCTGATTTCAACAATTGTTTTATATAACGGTTTTATTAAACTCTATGAATTCACTCGGCATTCGCTGATATGATTTTTGAATGTTTTTATCTCATGTCCTTGAAGGTAATTCGGATGAAGATCGACTCTGATGGCCCACATAATAATAAAAATGTTCATTCGATCTATGTTTTGTAAACTTAATGACCTGTGTAATTTGGGACCTGTTGTACACTTGAAACTTTTTATCGAATGAATGTATGTTAAACATTGTACAACCATTTTTATGTGTTGTCTATGATTGGAGTTATTGTGCTATCCCGTAACACTCTAAAAGACTTTTCCGATGTACCGATATGAAATTTGAGAGTGTTACAGTTTGGTACCAGAGCTCTCGTTATAGAGAACGAAAGATTTTAAAAACCAAGGTTTTGAACAAAACTTTTCAAAATCTTTTAACTAAGAAGATTTGAGAAAATATTTGAAAAATCTTTTGACTATAACGGTGCCAAAGATCTCTGACGTTACCAACAAGCCCTATTGAGAAGATATATATTTTGATATATACAATTTAATTTATATATATGTATATATCGTGGTTTCAGTATGTAATTGTTTAATAAGTATGTTATCCTAATACGAGATATATATATAAATGCAGATTGTCATGGCTGACCCTAATATTCCTGTAGAGAACCATGCTATTCTCGAACCTAATATAGATGATGACCCTTATTTAGACTTAGTAGATTATGATATGGATGATGATGAGGAGGAACCATTTGAGGATCCCGAGCCCGAGATAGGACTAGGAGATCAGATTGCCCCTCAGGTTGATATGGTAGAGAATGAGATTGATAATGTTGATATTGAGAATGATGATGAGATTGGGATAGATAATTTAGATAATGAGGTTGAAGACGAGGATGTCGAGGAGGATATAGGTATAGACGATGAGGTTGATGATGATGAGGAAGCTGAGCTTATTTACCCCTATGATGTTCCGGAGGGCGAGCCCTTACCCCCTCCAGTTTATTTGTCTGATTCTGAGGTTGAGCTACCTAGAGATGAAATGTCTGAATCGTCTGAATCTGATTCTGAATCAGAGGAGGATGAGGATGATGATGCACCTGTCGGTACTGATGGTATTGCTACTCGTAGACATGTGGTAGGAGAGTCGTCTAGGGTTCGAGAGGCTACTCATATGGATGGTCTTGCACCTTGGGCCTTGAGACGTGATTTAGATGCTTCCCGTGCTCAGAGTAGTATGACAGAGATTGGATTAGGTGTTGTTCAGACTCATGTTGCTTATTTGGAGTCGAAGACTAAGGTTGATGAGAAAGAGCGGGAATTGCTGAGTTTGGATCTGACTGATGTAGAGCGTGGTTTGAATGAGGCTTTTAGGAGGTTATCTGTATTAAAAAGTGGTGAGTTTGCTGCAATGAAGAAAAAGGTGAATTCTATGGAGATTCAGTTGAATGTAGCTCGTGCGATGCGTGAGAAAGCTGAGAAGGAGTTGAATATATCTGTGGGTTGGAACAGTAGATTTTATGCTGATATGGTTGAAAGAGGAGTGATCCGCAAGCGCCCAGCTGAAGATGTGTCTAGTGATCGTCCAACAAAGATACAAAAGACGATGGATGATGGACCATCTAGCGGTTCTCAGTAGACCAGTCTGTGTTTAGTAGTGACCTTTGTATCTTTTGTACCTTTTGTAACTTTGACTGAACCAACTTGTTAGTAGTAGATCTGGCACGAATTTTGAGTATGTATAGTGCTAGAACTATGATATGGGATGTAATTAATACAATGCTTTTGTTTCAAATCGAATGTAATATGTATCTTGTCTTGAATTCCATATTGTGCCTTATTTGTATCTTGATTATGAATTCAATCCATATTATATGAATCCTTTGTTGGGTGAATGCTTAATACTTTGAAATTGTGAAATTATAGAACTATGCCACCCAAGAAAGCTGTGACTGAGGATGATGTACGTAGGATTATTACGGAGCAAGTTACCGCATCTATGACTGAATTTATGGCAAATGCTAGAAATGAAGCTGGCGGTAGTGGAGCTGGTGGTAGTGAAACTGGCGGTAGTGGAGCTGGCGGTAGTGGAGCTGGTGGTAGTGGAATTGGTGGTACTAATGTGAATGTCAATGCTAATAATGTGAATGCTAATGCTGGAGGAAATATAGGAGGACTTGGAACTAATGCACCTGAAGTTGGTGGCTGTACGTATGTGACGTTCATGAAGTGTGAACCTCTACCTTTTAATGGAACTGAAGGTGTTGTAGGATTAAGCCAATGGATTGAGAAGATTGAGTCGGTGTTTCGGATTAGTAAGTGTAAGGAGGAACATAAAGTGACTTTTGCTATGGCTACTCTTAAAGGTCGTGTGTTGACTTGGTGGAACGGGAGAATTGCTTTCATGAGTATTGATGTTGCTAATTCTACTCCTTGGGCTGAAATTAAGAAGTGGATGACTTTGGAGTTTTGTCCACGTAGTGTGATCATTAGGTTAGAACAAGAGTTGATTCATCTGAGAATGAAAGGTGTGGACATTGATAGTTACACAAACCGATTCCATGAGTTGGCCTTGTTGTGTCCTCGATTGGTGGAACCCGAAGAGATCCGAATTGAACAATATATCAAAGGGTTGACCAAGACTATCTGGGGGGGACGTGACATCATCGAAACCACTGACCATTGATGATGTTGTTCGAATTTCTTACCAACTCATTGGACAGATAATTCAGGATAGGGAAGATGAAGCCCGTGTTGGTAAGAAAAGAAAGGGAGACGGTGATCGTGTAGATAGAGGTGATAATAGGAAGAATTTCAATCGCCGTCAGAACCGGAGAAAGGGGAATGCAAATGCTCTTACCAACAACACACCGCGCAACGATGATAGATGTCCTAAGTGTGGCAACAAGAGGCATGCTGGAGACTGCTGGAAGTGCCGAAATTGCGGAAAGCTTGGACACAAGGTTGAAAGGTGTAAAAAGGGAACCATTTGCTTCAACTGTAATGAAGAAGGTCATAGAAAATCGGAATGCCCCAAGTTGAAAGCGATTGTACCTGGAAGAAACCCCCAGGGTGGTGTCTATCAACTTGGAACAATTGAGGTGAAGAAAGAGGATCCAAATGTCATTACCGGTACGTTTTTACTCCACAATCTATGTTGTTGCTTTATTTGATTCGGGTGTTGATAGGAGCTTTGTATCCACTAAATTTAGTGCCCTTATTGACATTGAACCTGTTGAGATAAATACCAGTTACGAGGTGGAATTGGCTGATGGTAAATTAGTAAAAACTAATAAGCTATTAGAAGGATGCTCTCTAAATCTCTTGAACTATTCCTTTCTGATTGATTTGATGTTGATAGAATTAGGTAGTTTTGATATTATTATTGGTATGGATTGGTTGTCATTGAATAATGCTACTATTTTATGTGGAGAGAAGAAGGTTAAGATTCCTCTTAGGAATAGGACGTTAGTAATTGATGGTAATCGAGGTGAATCCCTTTTGAAAATCGTTTCATGTATTAAAGTCCAAAAGTACATCAGGAACGGTTGTGAGTTATTCTTAGCTCAAGTGACCGGGAATGAGTCTAGGGAGAAACGATTAGAAGATGTACCTATTATTTGTGAATTTCCTGAGGTATTTCCTAAAGATTTACCCGGACTTCCACCGATAAGGCAAGTAGAGTTTCGAATCGATTTAATTCCTGGTGCTGCACCGGTGGCACGTGCGCCTTACCGATTAGCCCCTTCTGAATTTAAGGAGTTATATGAGCACCTTAAGGAGTTGTCTGATAAAGGTTTTATTCGACCAAGCTCGTCGCCTTAGGGAGCTCCAGTCTTGTTCGTTAAGAAGAAGGATGGATCTTTCCATATGTGCATTGATTATAGGGAACTGAATAAGTTGACAATTAAAAATCGATATCCTTTACCAAGGATTGATGATTTGTTTGATCAACTACAAGGATCTAGTGTATATTCTAAGATAGATTTGCGGTCCGGATATCACCAACTTCGCGTCCGTGAAGAAGATATTCCTATAACTGCATTTAGAACTCGTTATGGACACTATGAATTTCAAGTAATGCCATTTGGGTTAACTAACGCACCTGCGGTTTTCATGGATTTAATGAATTGAGTGTGCAAGCCCTACTTGGACACATTCATGATTGTGTTTATTGACGATATTCTAATCTATTCTAAGAATGAAGATGAACATAGAGAACATTTAAGGATTATTTTGAATTTGTTAAAGGATGAAAAGTTGTATGCTAAGTTTTCGAAATGTGATTTTTGGTTAGATTTTGTGCAATTTCTTGGTCATGTGATTAACAAAGATGGAATTCATGTTGATCCTGCAAAGGTTGAAGCTATTAAGAATTGGTCTGCACCGACAACGCCAACGGAAGTGCGACAGTTCTTAGGATTGGCTGGCTATTATAGGCGATTCATTAAAGAATTTTTTTTGATAGCTAAACCCTTGACTAAGGTTACCCAGAAGAATAAACCTTTCGTTTGGGGAAGTGATGAGGATGGAGCATTTCAGACATTGAGGCAAAAATTATGTAGTGCGCCAATTTTATCATTACCCGACGGGAGTGAAGATTTTGTAGTGTATTGTGATGCCTCTCTTAGAGGCTATGGAGTTGTTTTGATGCAGCGAGAAAAAGTGATAGCTTATGCTTCTAGGCAATTAAGGAAGAATGAGGAGAATTATACTACTCATGATCTTGAGTTAGGAGCTGTAGTCTTTGATCTTAGGTTGTGGAGACATTATCTGTATGGCACCAAGTGTACGGTATTCACCGATCACGAAAGCCTACAATATATTCTCGATCAGAAGGAATTGAACATGAGGCAACGAAGATGGATAGAATTGTTAAGTGATTATGATTGTGATATAAAATATCACCCAGGAAAAGCCAATGTTGTTGCCGATGCATTAAGTAGGAAAGATAGAGAGCCTATCAGGGTACGTTCTCTAGTCTTGACCGTGCACAATAATTTGCCTAAGCAAATTAGAAATGCGCAAATAGAAGCCTGTAAGAAAGAAAATTTTGCTAATGAAGGGTTCCGAGGAGAAGGAGATCCTTTAGAGGTTAGAGCTGATGGAGTGAAATGCTTAAGGGGTCGCATGTGGATACCTAAGTTTGGAGGCTTAAGAGACTTGATTATGTTAGAATCCCATAAATCTAAGTATTCCATTCATCCGAGATCTGATAAAATTGTTAATGCAATAATGACTAAAAACGTTACTTGCATTTTTCGGTCTCGCTTAGTTTTGATTACGACAATATGTAAAAACAAGCATTTACGAAAACAACGAAAAACGAATTCTTGAGTTCAAATATTTTTCATTTTACCCATTTTCACTTAAGGTATGGATAAACAAGTACTAACCTTAATCAAGTGATCAAGTGATTTAATCTTTTCTTAAAACTCACTTTTTATTAAATGTGAAAAGTTTTTATTAAACTTTATTTTTAAGAAAATGTTTTATTAAATTAATTATTTGAAATTTGAAAATGGCATATTCTTATTCTGTTAAGAATATCCTTTCAGGATATTTTTATACCCAGATAAGACCTCCACCACTAAAGGACAAAAAGGAGCGGAGTCTAGTCCGGCGGTACCTTAGCGCCTAGGCGGTACCTTATCGATAAGGTACCGCGGGCTGTGATAAGGTACCGCGGGCAGAACTAGCCGTTGGCTCCTTTGTCCTTTAAATAGTTGGCCATTCTCAGCTTTTCACCTACCCTCTTTTGCACATTCATTTCCAGATTCAAACCCCTTCTTTAATCACTCAAATCTTTGATCATTTGTTTGATTATTACTTGTTTAAGAAGTGAATCTTGTTCTTCCATCTCTTCCTCTCCAAGTGCAAAGAGAAGAACACTATCCTAGTGAAGTGTTGAGTCCACCACCAAAGATCCATTGAAGATCAATTTTTATATACTTGTAGTTGTGTCATAGTTGTGAAGATCCAAGTAGTTGTGTCTATTTGGAAGTTTTGTATGTACTAAGTATAGTTGTGTAGATTGGTCCTAGCTACGATTAGGGCTCGACTTTTAGCTTAGAGTCGGAAATTGGTTAAGCGACGTGTACGGTTTTCTCCACCATAAGGAGCTTGTTGTGTAGTGAACTCTCGAGTAAGGAGTACTCGAGGAGTGGAGTAGGAACGAGGAGTGAGCTTCGTTGCCGAACCACTATAAATCCTTGGTGTTCGGTTTGATCTTTCTTTACCCTTAACTCTTTACATTCCTTATTACTTTTTGCATATACATGTGTTAATATTAGATTAGCTACACTATTATTCTTTATTCTTTGTGGATATATTTTTGTTAGTATTAGTTTAGCTACACTATCATTGTTCATATTTGTGCATAAGAAGATTTCACATATTTCCTCAAGCCTAAGTGTTTTGAAAAAGAATTTTTGGAAAACATATTTTAACAAGTTTAAGAAACTATTCAACCCCCCCTTCTAGTTTCTACAATTGGTATCAGAGCGGGTTGCTCAAGAATTTTTAAAGTATATTGTATTTTAAAACTTGAATCGATCTATGGATTCCAACAAGTACCTAGAAGGGCAATCTATACAAAGACCACCACTTTTTGAAACTGATAGTTTTATTTATTGGAAAAATAGATTTGAAACTTATGTGAAATCAAAAGATTTAGATCTTTGGCATGTTATTACCAATGGTGATTTTTTACCCTTTCAATTTAATGAAGTTTCTAAAATAAAAGAATTAGTCACTTTTGACAAAGCTAATGATGATACTAAAAAGAAACTTTCAAAAAATAATGAGGCTAAAATGGTGTTTTGTAATGCTTTGCCTAAGAAAGAGTATGAAAGAATTTTTATGTGTGAAACCGCTAAAGATATTTGGAACACTCTTTTAGTAACCCACCAAGGTAATAGGCAAGTCAAAGAAAGTAAAATCGATCTTCTTGTCCAACAATATGAACAATTTGTCATCTTAGAAGATGAAACTATTGATAGTGCATTTGCTAGGTTTAACACCATTATTACTAGTCTAAAAGCACTTGATGAAGGTTTTTCTAGCAAGAACAATGTTAGGAAGTTTCTAAGGGCCTTACATCCAAAGTGGAGAGCAAAAGTCACGGCTATTGAAGAGTCGAAAGATCTCTCAACTTTATCACTCGATGAACTCATAGGAAACTTGAAGGTTCATGAGATGATAATTTTGAAGGACTCGGAATTAGTAAAAACCAAGAGTGAAAGGAAATCTCTTGCACTTAAAGCCAAGAAGGCACAAAGTGACCATGATAGTTCCTCGGAAAGTGATGACGAGGAGTATGCATTGGCGGTGAGAGATTTCAAGAAGTTCTTCAAGAGACGAGGTCAACACGTTAGGCAACCAAACTATGACAAGAAACCATCGTCAAAGAATCGGTTTGTCAAGAACGAAAAAGGTGATAGGAGTTGCTTTAGATGTGGTGATCCAAATCACTTCATTGGTGATTGTCCAAAGCCCGCTCGTGATAAGAACCACACGGCATTCGTTAGTGGCGCTTGGAGCGATAGCGGTGAAGATGATGATGACAACCCCAAAGAGGAGAAATGTCTTATGGCTCACACATCTAAAGAGGTACATTCCGAAACTGAATATTATAGCAATGATAGTTCCACTTTAGATGATATTAAATTTGAAGGCAAATATGATAACTTACACAAACGTAGTCTTAAATTCATAGAAAAGAATAAAACCTTAAAATCAACCAAAACTAAGCTTGAAAATGAGATCAATGAACTTAGGGAGAAATTGGCTAAACTTGAGAAAAACAAAGAGGTTGATTTTGGTTGCTTAAGTTGTGAGAAACTTAGATTAGAGAATGATGATCTCAAGAGCACCTCCATTAAATTGGAAAAGTTCATGAAAGGTACTAGTGCTCTTGATGATATGTTAAACAAACAAGTTCATTCTAAGGAAAAACTTGGTCTAGGTTTTAACTCAAATGAAGCCTCATCTAGTGAACCAAAACAAGTCAGGTTTTCACAGAAAACACCTTCTGGACGCGGTTCCACATTGTATGGCGCGATTCCTTATCACTATGGAACCGCGGCCATAGATAAGGTACCGCGGCCAGAAGCTGATTTTTGTGAAAACTCTGAACTTTCTGAAAAATCTAAGTTAAATGAAAAACCAAAGCATCTTACTGTTAATAAGGTTCAATTACCCATACTTGACGACAATGCTATTAGTAAGTTCTATAAGCCGTTAAGTAAACCTCTCATGGGAAATAGAAGTTTATCTAGACTATCTTCTACTCCACCTAGAGTACGGAATGAGTCTAAGCCTAGAAGTAGAACGACAACGCCTACAAGAGATAATCAAAACAACTCATGAACTAGAAGTAAAACTCCAACACCTAGAAAGAATAATAATAACTCTAAACCTAAATCAAACACACCTAGGAGAAGTAACAAACAACAAAATGGTTACATGAATTACTACCCTCCTCTGTTTTGTTCTCCATGGGGAATCCCCACCTTATTCACTCATCCCAACCAAATGCAAGGGATGTTTGGAACTAACATTTTTGGACCCATGAGATATTGGGGACCAAATGTTTGATCTTGTGTATTGTTACCTAGATATGCTTGGGAATTGATTTGGAGCCCGATGAGTGGATTAAGGATAGTGGATGTTCTAAACACATGACGGGTAATCGAAATTTGTTCTCGCATTACAAAGCATATGATGGAGGTAACGTCACATTCGCTAGTAGTCTACGTGGTAATATCATTGGCAAAGGTACGGTTTCTCTTGACTCCATGACCATTGAAAATGTTGAGCACGTAGATAACTTAGGTTTTAACCTTTTAAGTATAGGTCAAATTTGTGATAATAAGTGTAGGGTCATCTTTTCGGAACATGACAGTGAAATCGTAAAAGATGGAAAAGTCATTGGAAAAGGTGTTAGAAAGCATGGGCTTTATGTCATGAAGGTTAATAAGAAGTCAAAAGACAACATATGTCTTGCGACTATAGATGATAGTTCTACTCTTTGGCATAGGAGATTAGGTCACGCTAATATGCGTTTAATTCAATCTTTAGTCTCTAAGGAGTTGGTAAGACACCTCCCCAAGATTAAGTTTGATAGTCACTTTTGTGATACTTGCAAAGTTGAAAAGCAAGTTCACTCAAGTCACAAAGCCAAGAATTTGGTTTCGACCTCTCGGTGCTTAGAGCTCCTACATATGGATCTCTTTGGACCTTCCGCCATACGGAGTTATGGAGGTAACCTTTATACCCTAGTTATAGTTGACGACTATTCTAGATTCACTTGGACTAGATTTTTAGCATCTAAGAATGAAGCTTTCGATCACTTCGAAATCTTTAGTCGGAGAATTCAAAATCAACTAGGATGTTCAATTGTTTCTATTAGGACGGATCATGGTAGGGAATTTGATAATAAAGTGCAATTTGGTGCCTTTTGTGAAGCACATGGTATTACCCATAACTTCTCGGCTCCTCGCACTCCACAATCAAATGGGGTAGTTGAAAGGAAGAATAGGACTCTCCAAGAGATGAGTAGGACGATTTTAAACGAGCAATTGTTGCCTCAAAAGTTTTGGTGCAATGTCGTAGATACATCGACTTATATTCTCAACCGAATTCTTATTTGACCTTTCCTAGGAAAGACCCCCTATGAGATTCTTAAAGGTAAGAAACCTTCATTAGAATACTTTAGGGTGTTTGGAAGCAAGTGCTTTATCCTCTACACCAAATACTACCTTACCAAGTTTGACCCAAAGTCTTACGAAGGTATCCTTTTAGGTTATTCCCAAACTAGTAAGGCCTACATAGTCCTAAATAGAACCTCAGGGGTTATTGGAGAATCACTCAACGTAACCTTTGATGAAACCCCTCCTTCACCCAAGACACCACCATTGGTTGATGATGACTTGGATGAATTAGAAGTAGTTAAAGCCAAAGAGGTTAGAAAAATAGGAGTTGAAGACCTTAGTGTTGAAAAGGAAGTAAACATTAAGGAGTCTAGGGATCATACTCTCAATAATGTCATTGGTGACTTAAATCAAAGGACCCTAAGATCTCAAGTCCAAAACCAAAGCAACTTCTTTTGTTTTGTCTCCTTGATTGAACCTAAGAATGTTAAAGAAGCCTTGACGGATGAGAGTTGGGTCATTGCGATGCAAGAAGAATTGAATCAATTCGTTGCCAATGATGTTTGGGAACTTGTTCCTCCACCTAGAAGTTCTACCATTATAGGAACCAAATGGGTATTTAGGAATAAGCTAGATGAGAATGGTGTTGTGTCTCGTAACAAGTCTAGACTTGTAGCTCAAGGCTATAATCAACAAGAAGGGATTGATTATGACGAGACATATGCACCGGTAGCTAGATTAGAATCAATTAGAATCCTTTTAGCCTACGCTTGTGCCTTAGATATTAAGCTTCAACAAATGGATGTAAAGAGTGCATTTCTTAACGGTTTGATCAATGAGGAAGTATATGTGGCTCAACCTCCCGGCTTAATTGATTTTGAGAAACCGGACCATGTTTACAAGCTTAAGAAAGCACTTTATGGACTCAAACAAGCACCCAAAGCTTGGTATAATAGACTTAAAGCGTTTCTTGTTAAACATGAGTATACCATGGGTATGGTTGACAATACACTCTTTACAAAGAAGAAAGGTCCTCACCTCATAATCGTACAAATATATGTTGATGACATTATATTTGGCTCAACTTGTCAAGAATTGTGTGATGACTTTGCCAAAATCATGCATGATGAGTTTGAAATGAGTATGATGGGAGAACTTAACTTCTTTTTAGGACTCCAAAATAAAAAAGTGGACGATGGTATTTTCTTTAGTCAATCTAAGTACGCTAAAGAAATGCTAAAGAAATTTGGATTAGAAGAATCTAGACCAATGAAGACCCCTATGGCCTCGGATACTAAACTCACCGTAGATGATGATTGTGAGTCGGTAGACAACACCAAATATAGAGGTATGATTGGTAGTTTGTTGTACCTAACGGCAAGTCGTCCGGATATCATGTTTAGTGTTTGCCTTTGTGCTCGCTTCCAAGAGGCTCCTAAAACCTCTCACCTTGAAGCGGTTAAGCGTATCTTTCGATACATTAAAGGCACTATACATTTAGGATTATGGTATCCTAAAGGGACCGGCGTAGAAACCATTGTCTACGCGGACTCGGATCATGCGGGAAACCATGTGGACCGGAAAAGCACTAGTGGAGTTTGTACCTTCATGGGTTGTTGTTTAACTTCTTGGTTCTCCAAGAAACAAACCGCTCTTGCGATATCCACCACGGAAGCCGAGTATGTGAGTGCCGGTAAAGCATGCCAACAAGCTCTATGGATAAAGCAAGCGCTTGTTGATTACGGGATTTCTCTTGATGATTTTCCCATCATGTGCGATAATAAAGGCGCTATAGACCTAAGCAAGAATCCCGTGCAACATTCGCGAACCAAACACATAGAAATTAGACACCATTTCCTTAGAGATAATGTTCAAAAGGGGAACATTACTATCGAAAAGGTGCCCTCCGAGGACAACTTAGCCGATATCTTCACTAAGCCACTTAAGAGGGAACCTTTTTATTACTTACGTCTAGGTCTAGGATTAATGGAACATCTTCCTTAAATTCTTTTCTTCTTGTGTGTTTTCTCCTACCACCTTGAGTCCTTGAGTCTTTTAAGATTCTTTTGAAAAATCTTCTCATCTTCTTTTCAAAACTCTCAAAGTCTCTTTCGAAAACGGTTGAGAAACTCGTTTAACATTGTTAATTCAATCTAAAAACGATTTTTCATAGATTCTCGCTATTAAAATAGAGCTTACATAATTCATATGTGATTCTCTCAAACATAGCAAGAACAAGATTGAATCATGGAGGATCATTGTGTCATAAGGTCTTGTCTTACACACCTCCTACATTGATTTTATTTTTTTTGTATTTTAGTCAAATCTCTATTTGGTAAGTTTGCATATACTTTTCTTGTCTATCTTAGCTTTTAAGCACATCCCTATGATAAGTTAGACTAGAAAAATAAGATTTGCTGAAAAATCTTTCTCCAAACACCAAACCCTGCTTCTGCAGGCGGTTCCATAAGTGAGCCGCGGTACCTTATTGATTAGGTAACGCCAACATAGATAAGGAACCGCCTACAGTGGCCTTCCTTTTCGGGTTTTTGTCTGAAACTCCATATTTGCTCCAACCTTTTTGAGAATCTTTGTTTCAAACCCTTTGACCACCCCCAAAATACCCTAAGCCTTCCCTATTTAAACCATACGCATTTTGCATTCTTCACATACAAAATGTCTTTCTCTCCAAATGAAAGCCTTGAATCTCCTCCATTTTCTCCAATTTCTTTCAATCCAAACCCACCCAAGAACACTCTTAATCACATTTCTCCTACCAAGAATGTTTTGTGGAACTTCCTTCCTTCCACAACCACCCTTTAGTGTTCTTCCTCCTTCTCATGATAATGTCATGCATCTTGGAACATATTGTCATTGTTCTCAATATCAACATCTTGCTATGGCACACATCTATGAGGAGTTGAGCTACATTAAGAGTCTCTTAATCAAGCTTCCTCTTCATTTTGATTATGAGATCTCCAACAAGCCACCACCACCACCCTCTGCTATTACCTTGTCTTTCATATAAGCATTGGTTGCTTATCCTCAAGACACCAAATTCAAGCAAATCTTAGAATTCTAGAATAACTAGGATTAGATTTATGCTTTTGGCTTGTTTCCTTTTTCTTTCTTTTCATACTTCCTTGTATGATGTTTCTTTAGTAACCTATCTTGGATCTTTGTCATTGTGTTCTCTTCTCTTTTAAATTTTTTTGTGACCTATTGCTATATATTGTTGGTTGTTTCTTTTGTTCAACTAACCCTTCTATGTAGCTTGTCATCATATCTCGATTCCCCGGTGCCCCAAGCTAGGGGGAGTAAGCACCAAGGGGGAGTCTTTGCAAAGTCCGTTTCTTCAACACCGGCTTACGCAACCTTTTTGCTTCGACAAAGGCGGAGAAATGAATAAACTCGTCTTCGAAAATCTTGTTTTTTTGTGTGATTGAGTTTATGTATTGTCGGAATCAAAAAGGGGGAGATTGTTAATGAAATAATGACTAAAAACGTTACTTGCATTTTTCGGTCTCGCTTAGTTTTGATTACGACAATATGTAAAAACAAGCATTTACGAAAACAACGAAAAACGAATTCTTGAGATCAAGTATTTTTCATTTTACCCATTTTCACTTAAGGTATGGATAAACAAGTACTAACCTTAATCAAGTGATCAAGTGATTTAATCTTTTCTTAAAACTCACTTTTTATTAAATGTGACAAGTTTTTATTAAACTTTATTTTTAAGAAAATGTTTTATTAAATTAATTATTTGAAATTTGAAAATGGCATATTCTTTTTCTATTAAGAATATCCTTTCAGGATATTTTTATTCCCAGATAAGACCTCCACCACTAAAGGACAAAAAGGAGCGGAGTCTAGTCCGGCGGTACCTTAGCGCCTAGGCGGTACCTTATCGATAAGGTACCGCGGGCTGTGATAAGGTACCGCGGGCAGAACTAGCCGTTGGCTCCTTTGTCCTTTAAATAGTTGGCCATTCTCAGCTTTTCACCTACCCTCTTTTGCACATTCATTTCCAGATTCAAACCCCTTCTTTAATCACTCAAATCTTTGATCATTTGTTTGATTATTACTTGTTTAAGAAGTGAATCTTGTTCTTCCATCTCTTCCTCTCCAAGTGCAAAGAGAAGAACACTATCCTAGTGAAGTGTTGAGTCCACCACCAAAGATCCATTGAAGATCAATTTTTATATACTTGTAGTTGTGTCATAGTTGTGAAGATCCAAGTAGTTGTGTCTATTTGGAAGTTGTGTATGTACTAAGTATAGTTGTGTAGATTGGTCCTAACTACGATTAGGGCTCGACTTTTAGCTTAGAGTCGGAAATTGGTTAAGCGACGTGTACGGTTTTCTCCACCATAAGGAGCTTGTTGTGTAGTGAACTCTCGAGTAAGGAGTACTCGAGGAGTGGAGTAGGAACGAGGAGTGAGCTTCGTTGCGAACCACTATAAATCCTTGGTGTTCGGTTTGATCTTTCTTTACCCTTAACTCTTTACATTCCTTATTACTTTTTGCATATACATGTGTTAATATTAGATTATCTACACTATTATTCTTTATTCTTTGTGGATATATTTTTGTTAGTATTAGTTTAGCTACACTACCATTGTTCATATTTGTGCATAAGATGATTTCACGTATTTCCTCAAGCCTAAGTTTTTTGAAAAAGGATTTTTGGAAACCATATTTTAACAAGTAAATTTTAAGAAACTATTCAACCCCCCCTTCTAGTTTCTACAAAAATGTATCATGATTTGAAGAAGTTGTACTGGTGGCCGAATATGAAAGCTGATATTGCTATGTATGTTCTTCAATGATTGACTTGTGCTAGAGTTAAAGCTGAACATCAAAAGCCATCAGGACTACTTCAACAGCCAAAGATTCCTGAATGGAAGTGGGAGCGAATTACGATGGACTTTATCACCAAGCTTCCTAGAACATCATTTGGAAACAACTCGATTTGGGTTATTGTCGACAGACTGACCAAATCAGCATACTTCATTCCGGTTAAAGAGCAGTTCTCACTGGAGCAGCTGACTCGTATATACCTTGATAATGTTGTATGCAAGCATGGAGTGCCTGTATCGATCATTTCAGATCGAGATCCTAGATTCGCATCAAATTTTTGGAAATCTCTTCAAAGATCTTTGGGAACGAATCTCGACATGAGCACTGCTTATCACCCCCAGACTGATGGGCAGAGTGAAAGAACGATACAAACACTAGAAGATATGTTGAGAGCTTGTGTGTTAGATTTTGGTAAGAATTGGGATAAACATTTGTCGTTAGCAGAGTTTTTGTATAACAATAGTTACCATTCTAGTATTAAGGCTGCACCGTTTGAAGCTTTGTATGGTAGGAAGAGTAGATCTCCTGTATGTTGAAGTGAAGTTGGGGATACTCAGCTCACGGGACCGGAATTGATCCGGGAGACTACGGAGATGATAGTTCAGATTAAGAATAGGTTGTTGACTGCCCGTAGTAGACAGAAAAGTTACGCGGATGTGCGGCGGAAGCCGATGGAGTTTAAAATGGGTGACCGAGTAATGTTGAAAGTATCGCCATGGAAAGGCGTTATAAGATTTGGAAAGCAAGTAAAATTGAATCCCCGTTATATTGGACCCTTTAAGATTTTATCTAGAGTAGGTCCGGTGGCTTATTAACTAGAGTTACCCCCAGAACTTCATGGTGTTCACAACACATTCCATGTATCTAATCTGAAGAAATGTCTAGCAGTGAGTGATGAGAAAATTTCGTTTGATAAGGTTCGAATAGATGGGAAGTTGCATTTTATCGAAGAACCCGTAGAGGTTATGGATCGTGAGGTAAAGCAACTTAAACAAAGTCGGATACCTATTGTCAAGATCCGATGGAATTCAAAGCATGGACCGGAATATACTTGGGAACGAGAGGATGAAATGTGGAAGAAATATCCGCACCTCTTCGATTTCAATAAGAAACGGACATCAAAATGAAATGGATCACGAGGACGTTGATCCCTTTTAGGAGGAAAAGCTGTGACAATCTAACATTTTCAGGTAGCGAATTATTTTCTCGTATAATATTTTGAAACTTATTTTTGTGTTGGTTGATGAACTCACAATTTACGGATTTAAATTTGGACTTACGTGCATAATTTAGCGTCCTTTACGACTAAACCGGAAACCTTAGGATTACGTATTTACGATTTTGAAATCCGTTTTTGATGAGACAATTTTTATTAGATTTGTTTTGTTCCGTTGATTCATAATTTATAAATACGTTTTTCGTAAAACGACCCGAGGGCAAGCAAATAGAGGAAACTAGAATCGAGAAATACCCGTAAATTAGCGGGATGGGACAAAACTAGTTTATCCCACCCCACTAAAAGGGACGGCCAAACTAGGGACACCACATCCTTTGATGTGGCATCCTTACACTAAGTTTATTTACACTTGTAACTTAGCTTCACTTTGAAGCTTATTCACCCACCAAAACTAGCTAAACCACCATCATTTCCCATTTACTTCCATTCATACATGCAAAACAACTAAACCTCTCCTCTCTCTCTACACTTGTCGTCCCACTTCACCATACCACACCACCATTTGATCTTTTCTAGCCACAAGTTACATGTTATTTAGCCATATTATGGAGAAATCTTGAAGCCTTGATTGATTGGTGGCCATTTTAACAACAAAGGAGGTGATTTACTTGTGTCCTAGGGCTAATTTCTCAACAAACTATCTTGGTGATTGATGATCTTGGAGATATATTTGGTGTTCATCAAGTTGTTGTCTTTCAAAAACAAGATATAACCTTGGTTGGTAAAGAAGATCATCCTTTCCATTTCTCTTTTTATTTTTTTAAAGATCAAATGTATTTTATTTCTTATTGTATATTTATATGATGAATATATGATGATAAAAATGTTGTGTGGGGATCAAGTGTTGATAAATATGCTTAAAAAGATGAATAACCATAAGAAACAACGCTAAAATCATGCTTAAGTTGTTGGTTGTATAAAAACAGTAAGTAACCAAGTCTTAAACTGATAAAATTGCATGGTGGAATCCATTTACAGTAAGTATAAGATGTCATACACATGTGAGAGTTGGTCATGCAATGGAATCATCAAAATGAGTGAGATATGATCAAAACAAGATGAGTGTGCTAATCTGAATAGTCTGTTTTGTAGGGACTGTTAAGGATAGTTAGACATGGAATGAGCAGTAGCTATAACTAACTTATTTGTAGCACATAATATGAAGTTCATGCCATCCAAAAATGAGCTTCTATCTCATTATAGAACTCTATATATGATAAAAATGGTGAAGATGAAACTAAAAATCAGATTTTGAAGAATTAATGTTTAATACTATTATATAAGCACTCAAATAATATAGTATAAAATGTGAAATTAAAACCCACTAACTTATAAATTTCATTTATATAAATATGTATAAGGTTAAATAAATGCACACTTTATAAAAATGGTAGTTGAATAATATTTATAAGTTATAATAACTATAAACATGATTTTTACGACTTTTTCGGCTAATTAACGTTTTTCGCGAATTAAAACTTAGATGATTAAACCCGTCTAGTGTAAAGTTTTTAAAAGTCATATAATGATATATAAGTACCTAATACAAGTAAAACCGATAAAACCCAAACTATATGACATACAGACATTAACGAGCTAAGTTAGCATATTTGGACTAATAATTTAACTAAATAAGTTAAACACTTATAAAAATTACTTATTGGGCTTAACCCATTTGGACCCAACATGTAAAGTATAAATACTGATAATACAAGTATAAAATGGATTAATACAAGTTAATGAACTTATAAAAGGCTTATTGGACCTAAAACATGTAAATATGTAAAACTAGTAAACTAGTAAAAAGTTACCAATACATAAACACTAAAATGAGTAAATAAGAATATATAAACCCACTTGATCATCATCATATGTACAAAATCATCATATGTATATTTGTTATTTTGATAAAGTCATTGGACAAAAGTCTAAGACCGATTATTATTTATATAGGTTTCTGTGACCGAAGCACGCCCGTAGCCGATAATCCGCCTTTCGTTATCAACGTGAGTTCCTAGCCTCGCACTCTTTTAAATGTTTTATAAAATGATTTGTAAACCCGCGAGGGAGATAACATGCTAGTTTTTGATAAAAATAGAACACAAGTAGTCCTGATGGTATGCTTAATGACATGGACCCGAATAGAACACAAGTAGTCCCGACGATCACCCCAGTTCGCGCCTTGACGGTTGATCCCCGTCGTACCACATTGATTGGTAAGTGAATTTATGTATGAGAAGATTTACATAGCGTGATTTTTGTGACGACACGCTAACTTAGATGGGCAAACTTTTTGTCGGGTTCGCGGCCCGTTGTTGTGATAGTAAGGTAACAATGTCATGCGGCTAATAATAATCCAATGTAATCTAAATATCTGATATGATAACGATGCTAATAACGATAATAATATTACCTATAATGGTAATATTGAGGCTACGGTCTCATGGACGGTTTAAGATGTATGCTTTGATTTATATATTGCCTGACTAGCAATACGAGGACTTACTTCTGATATTTTACTTGTGTTCTGATTTCAACAATTGTTTTATATAACGGTTTTATTAAACTCTATGAATTCACTCGGTATTCGCTGATATGATTTTTGCATGTTTTTATCTCAGGTGCTTGAAGGTAATTCGGATGGAGATCGACTCTGATGTCCCACATAATAATAAAAATGTTCATTCGATCTATGTTTTGTAAACTTAATGACCTGTATAATTTGGGACCTGTTTTACACTTGAAATTTTTATCGAATGAATGTATGTTAAACATTGTACAACCATTTTTATGTGTTGTCTATGATTGGAGTTATTGTGCTATCCCGTAACACTCTAAAAGACTCTTCCGCTGTATCGATATGAAATTTGAGAGTGTTACACTTATTGTGCTTGAATCTTGATCTAGGACTTGAACCACTGCATGAAACTTGTTTAAACTTGTTCATTTGAGTTTATCATAGCTTGTGTATGCTTTTGGTGCAATTTGTTTGGCTGAATTTTGCTTAAATAGCTTATAAGTTCATACCTGCTTATTGTTCATGTCTGGGCTAGATCTGGTGATGTTTTGAATTAACTGTACTAATTGGCTGATTGTGATTGTGTTTTCGTGATTGTTATTGACTCCTAATGATTAACTGATCATTTGGGTGCCTTTGTGAAACTTAAATCCACAAAAAAAGTCACTAAAGACAAAAAGTCAATTAAGTCAAGCAGTGGAAACTTTTCCCACTACTCAAACACCAAAACTAGCCCCTGCTAGTGTTAATTTTCAGTCAGCTTATTAATAAGCCATATTGGCTTATCCAGACCTGCAACAACTTACTTTTTGTGATCAATCTTCATCATTTGACCCATTTGATTTAACTGGAGCTTATCAGACCTTGGCTTTGACTTTTTGCTAGAAAACTCATAAAGTTGACTTTTAGTTAAGTGCTTATTTTCTTATTCCAGCTTATTGAGTGTGATTATTGAAAAACTTTTTGTTGATTAAGCTTAGTTAAGTCATTTAAAAGCTTTCTAAACTTGAATCAGTTCTTGGGGTGGCCTAGAACTCGAAAACGACTATTTTGTCATTTTGTGAAGATGGCTTATTGCTTTTTCAGGCTTATTCTTGTGTTTATTTCAAATTTCTTTTTAAAGAACTCTTAGGTAACTCAAAAGAAGCTTGTGTGTCTAATTTGAGCTTATGGCATCAACTTATAGCTTAATGGGCCAAAAAGCCCATTAAGAATAAGCTGCTTTGAAATAAGCTAGCTTATACTCATTTTCAGCTTTTGGGCCTTCAGAGCTTTGTGTTTAAAATCAATTTTTGAGTCAGATAAGAGTTTTGGGCTTATTTGGACAACATTTTTCTTATTGGGCCTTATAAAGCCCATTAAGCTAACTGTTTGGACTTTTAGCCCATTCTAGGCCCATTAGGGGTATTTAGGTAATTTCAACTTCATTTATGTGTTTATTAGGTTAAAATAAGCTAGTTTGCAAGTTTTTAGAGTTTTCTATAAATTTTGGATTTTTAATATTATTTTATTATTAAAAATTAAAATTTAGATTTTTCAAGTTTTTATATTTTTCTTAGGTTAAATACATTAAGTTAGGAATTTTACAATTTTTAGAATATTTTTATTGTCCTTAGATTAATTTATATAATTATTTTAAGTTTTAATAGTTTTTAATTGTTTTTAAATAATTTTAATTAATTTTAAAATTTTCAAAAATAGTCATAAATTTAGTTAAGTCCTTTTAGAGGTTTAAAATTGAAAAAAATCTCATTTTGGGCTTTTTGTTAATTAAATTGAATTTTTGGGCTTTAATTAGCATTAAAAAATTATTATTTAATTAAATAAAAGGTTTGGCTGATTTTTGATTTTTTTAAACTCTAATTACATTATTTAGGATTTATTTCAATTTTCTAGGAACTTTTAGGATACATTTTTAATTTTGCTACTTTTTACGGTTTTACGTGTACGACATTTCGTCTTAGTTTAATTCGTCATCGTAACCGTCATTCTCTTCTTATCTCATTTCTATTTTCATTTCTCATAATAATAATCACATCATTAATCATCTCTTAACACAACGCATTAGCCTCCTTGGGAAACGAACTTGAACACATTGGTCATTAGTGCTTGGTTTTCCTAAACCGACACTTAATACTTTTCCTATTTTGCTCTCTTTTCCTAATGAGGTGTGAAAACCACTACATCAATTTTGGTTCGTAAATTTACTCGTGACAATAATGTTTCTGTTGAATTTGATGCTTATGGTTTTTCTGTAAAGGATTATCATATCCAAAAGCTTCTTCTTCATTGTGATAGTACGGGTGACCTTTACCCGGTCACTCAACAAACTCTAGTTGTTTTGCTTTCATTTAGTTCCACTACTTGGCACAGACGCCTCGGTCATCCCGGGGAAGATGTGCTACGATGTTTAGAGTCAAGTAATTGAATTTCGTGTAATAAATCAAAGTTGTCCACTTTGTGTCATGCGTGTCAATTAGGTAAACATGTTAAGCTTCCATTTAATAGTTCTGAGTCTTTTGTTGAGTCTGTCTTTGAAATTATTCACTCGGATTTATGGACATCTCTAGTTCTGAGTGAGAGTGGAATTAAATATTATGCTATTTTTCTAGATCACTTTTCGCACTTTTTTTGGGTCTACCCTTTACATAAAAAATCCGATTTGTTTGCTACTTTTGTTGCTTTTCGAGCTTATGTCAATAAACAGTTTAATGTAGATATTAAGGCTTTGTAGTGTGACCATGGGGGTGAATATGATAACACTCTTTTTCATGACCTTTTTCGCCAACATGGCATATAATTTCATTTTTCTTGCCCTAGTACCTCCCAGCAGAATGGCAAATCCGAACGTATGCTTCGCACCATAAATAATCAAATCCGTACATTGCTTTTTCAAGCCCACATGCCTTCCTCTTATTGGGTGGAAGCTCTTAATATGGCCGCTCACCTTTTGAATATATTGCTTTCTACAACCATTAACAACGAAATACCATTCACGAAACTATTCAACCAAATACCCACATATGAAAATCTGCGGGTTTTTGGATGCCTTTGTTATCCTCATGTTGATGATGCACACAAACTCGAACCCCGTTCTACACGATGCATATTTCTAGGTTTCCCTACCAATCACCATGGTTATCGATGTCTCGACTTATCCTCCAATAAGATAATTATCTCAAGACATGTACGGTTTGATGAAGACATTTTCCCATTTGGGACTGTCATGTCTTCTACTAAACCTTCGTATGATTTCTTACTTCCGCCATTACTTCCACCTTGATGTATCATGCCCAATCACACAAATGCTAACCAACCAACCTAACCCTGTACTCCAACCCCATCACCCCCTCATACACCACCAACTCACCAAACCAATGATAGTCCACCACCCACTGGTTTCCCTACAACCCAAACTACCCCACAACCACATGTTTCACCCACAACCCAACAACAAACTACTAAACCTTCGTATGATTTCTTACTTCCGCCATTACTTCCACCTTCATGTATCATGCCCAATCACACAAATGCTAACCAACCAACCTAACCCTGTACTCCAACCCCATCACCCCCTCATACACCACCAACTCACCAAACTAATGATAGTCCACCACCCACTGGTTTCCCTACAACCCAAACTACCCCACAACCACATGTTTCACCCACAACCCAAAAACAATCAACCTCCACCTCTAACCCGGCTGTTGTCCCTTCTGCGAACCAACCATCAGCTGAACCTGTCCATAACGTTCATCCCATGGTTACACGAGCAAAGTCTGGTATTTCAAAACCTCTTGAGAAAACGTGTCTTAATTTTACCACTCCTTCACCGCTTCCTCATTCTCATGTTTATGCTCTTCGAGATTCTAAATGGAAAGAAGCTATGTTAGATGAATAGAATGCTTTAATTTCAAATAGAACGTGGGTTCTTGTGCCCTGACCAACTAACGTTAATGTTGTTCGTTCTATGTGGATTTTCAAACATAAGTTTCATGCAGATGGCTCATTAAGCAGGTATAAGGCTCGTCTTGTTGCTAACGACAAGGTATTGATTGTGATGAGACATTTAGTCCGGTGGTTAAACCGGCTACCATTCGCATCGTTTTGAGTCTCACAATTTCTCGTCAGTGGCCTATTCATCAGCTTGACGTGAAGAATGCCTTTCTTTATGGTCATTTATATGAGACGGTGTATATGCACCAGCCTCCTGGGTTTGTTGATTCTGCTAGACCTGATTATGTATGTCACTTGAAGAAATCATTATATGGCCTTAAGCATGCTCCTCGAGCTTGGTTTCAGCGTTTTTCTAGCTTTGCTACACGGATTGGTTTTCAGCAGAGTAAAACAGATGCATCCTTATTTGTTTATCATTTTGGATCGGACATTGCTTATCTGTTATCATATGTGGATGATATTATATTTACTGCGTCATCTACATCATTGCTACAACGTATTATTGGCTCTCTTCATGGCGAGTTTGCGATGACAGATCTTGGCTCTCTTAATTATTTTCTTGGTATTTCTACTCAACGGACTGCATCTGGTTTATTTTTATCACAGTCCAAATTTTGCTGAAGAGATTATTGAGAAAGCTCATATGCAGTAGTGCAATCCTTGCAGTACCCCGGTTGATTCTGAATCCAAGATAGGTCCTAACGGTGACCCAGTTTCTGATTCTACCATGTATCGTAGCTTGGCAGGTGCTCTTCAGTATCTTACTTTTACGCGACCAGATATTTCTTATGATGGTCAACAGGTTTGTCTTTATACGCATGATCCGCGTGAGCCTCATCTTGTAGCTTTAAAGAGTATTCTTCGGTATGTTCGTGGTACTCTTGATCATGGTCTTCAGCTACATGTTTCTACTACCACTCAACTCACTGCATATACTGATGCTGATTCGGCAGGTTGCCCAATCACCCGTAGATCCACTTCGGGGTATTGTGTTTTTCTTGGGGATAATCTACTATCATGGTCTGCTAAACGCCAGGTTACTGTTTCTCGATCTAGCGCAGAGGCTGAATATCGGGGTGTTGCTAATGTTGTTGCTAAAACTGCTTGGATTCGTAATCTTCTGTTGGAATTGCATGCTCCTTTGCATATTGCTACACTTGTTTACTATGAAAACGACAGTGCCGTTTACCTTTCTACTAATCCGGTACAACATCAGCGTACTAAACATATCGAGATAGATATACATTTTGTTCGTGATTATGTGGCTTCTGGGAAAGTGCGTGTTTTACATGTTCCGTCTCGGTTTCAATATGTGGATATCTTCACCAAGGGTCTCCCGAGTGCTTTATTTCTTGAGTTTCGTTCCAGTTTGAACGTCTGAAGACCTCCCGTTCTAACTGTGAGGGAGTATTAGCCGAATTATATTTGGCCCATCCATTAGTTATTATTATCGGGCTTAGCCCATATTAGTTATCTTATTATACAAGACTTACATATGTATTTATATTGGATAATCAATAATATTCTAGCATTGAGAATTACCAATTCTATTACACATTTATTCACAACAAATGTAATCTCAATAGCACATTTAATAGTTATAACTTGCATCACCTCGAGAGACACTACTTGTTCCAAGAATCGGTCATATTCGGACAAAATCTTTTCTTTCTCAATTAAATGTTGCTCATACGCATCATCTATTTCATGGAAAACTTTTTGAACTTCAGCCATTTTGAAATTAAGATTGTCCCCGAGATCTAGAAAACCCTCTTTAATATTGTTTACAAACGGAACGATCTCTTTCTCAAACACCATTTTTATGTGTTCGAAAGCCCATTCTCCAGCGGTTTGAGCCATTGAAGTCGTACATTCCTAGATGACCTTGTCAAATCCGGTAAGGTATCGCCTAATCTCTTTCAAGCTTAGCAATACTGTACTTACCGGTGGAAGACCCTTTGGAATTTCCTTAGGTTCATTCGGATTGACAAGTGTAGGAAATATACTAAGGTTTTCTCTAGTAGACATGTAAGTTGGTGTATGGATAAATTCTATTTATATATTAAAGCGAATTCTAAAATCCGTGTTTGCATTCTCTTCATTAAGCTGTTCATAATCATACTTAGGATATGTAAAAATCACTTTTGACCGATTCTCTTCATGCAGTGACATATTCTCGGATTCATTCGAATTACCAATCGGTTCTAAGACCAAACCTAGCTTTGTTTCATCATAAAGTCGCGGGTGTGGTTAATAGATTGCTTTGCATAACCCGGGTTAGGTGGAAGGACTGTTAGACGGGATAGAGTAAATTCCTTAAAAGATGAATGAAACAAGTGTACTAGATATGAAGCGGAGTATTGGTTTAAAGTAAAACTTCAGTCTTTTTAATTTTCTCAAACGCCTTAATTTCCATTTCAACCCTTTTATACTCGAGAATTTCGAAATCCGTTTGTAGTTTTTGAAAATTATTAACGACTGACTCTTTTTCTTTAAGTTCTTTTGAAATATTTGTTCTTAAACTTTCAATTCTAGCAAATTATCCATTTGGACTTTCCTAAACCTATCAAATTCGGATTGGTTAAGGTATTGGTCAACGGAGTTAATTCTAAGGTTTTAACATTTTCCTTATACAAAGCAAGCTCGGCAGATAATGTCTGATTAACACATAGGGTTTCAAGGACCGCATTATTCATTTGGCCAAGCATAGATGCCGACACCATAACCAAATCTTGTTGAGCAGACGAATTTGTAGACGTAATAGCTCCCGGTTGGGTTTCACTCAAAGTCTGGGGACTTGCATTGATATTGCTATCATTGTTTGTCTCCTCGTTTGAATTACTAACCATCAGAGGCTGTTCTGGATACTCAGACACTTGCTCAACTTAATAAGGTACAATACTAGTATCAGTGGCAGTATTTGGTACCTCAGAGATTGTATCAGCCATAAAGTGAAAGATTTGCCATAAGACCTGCCTTGGCGGTATTGAGGTCATCACAGTCTAAATCGTATGCATCAAGATCATCGCATTGATATGTTGCATTGTTGGTAGAAGCTATTGTAAGTCCTTCAGTATCCGCAACTCCTGGATCTGCTAGAAATGCTAACTCCTCTTCATCGAGTTCTTGACCTTGTGCTTGAGCATTAACCAAGTAAATCTTTTCCTGAAACCATGTACCATCCCTCTTCCTCTTTGGTTTCTTACACTCCCGAGCCATGTGTCCTTCCCCTTTGCAGTTATAGCAGATAATCATCTTCACTTGGCCACTGTTGTTTCCTCTTGGAGCAGTGTTGAATGGGCGTGCAACAGTATTGGATGAGCTTGGTCTCCCCTGAAGTGGTTGCACAGTAACTCTACCATCTTGAATTGTTGCTTGTTGACGAGAGTTAGAAGAAGTTCTCAAATGATTGTTTGTTGGAGATGGTCCTCTATATCCTCTTTTGTTCTACGTTTGAGTTATGTAGGCAGACATTTGTGATAGTACATCAGTAGGATTATCCCCTTGTCTGAGCTCAGGAATTGGAACCTCATCATCGTAGTATAAAACCGGTGCTAGTAGAGCCACATACACGCTTGAAGGAGTACTGACATTTTGTGAGTGATGAGATTGAGGAACTTCATGCTGTTGGTAGGTGATAGCAGGATTTGTTGGTGGTTGATAAGGAGAGTATGGTTGTTAAGCACGTTGTGATGATAATGCTGGTTGCAGATATTGTTACAGATATGACGTAGGTGGTTGTGGTAGAATCGAATACTGAGGAAAGCTTGGAGTTTGATACAAGGGCTGATATGAAGATTATTGTCCCATAGCATACGGAGTGTTGTTATATGACAAAGTTGGATGATTTGCCATTAACGCCAATGTTTCGGAATAAGATCCTTGAGACATGCGTTTCTGGAGCACATGCTTCTCGTGTTGTTGCAAGAAAGCATAGAGTTGATCTAAATTTGATTTGTGCAAATCCCAAATCAATTTAACATCAGTGACATATTGGCTCCAATCTTGGGGTAACGTATTCAAGAACTTGGTGTTGAGTTGAAATTGAGCAATCCTTAGATTATACACATTCAAATCATTCATCAATGTAGTGAAGCGCCAGTAGTAGTCATGAAGTGTTTCCCTTGGAATGTATGAGAACCTGTCGAATAAGTGATAGAGTTGACACTCTTGTTCCTGCTTAGAGAGGGAAGTCCCTTGTAACAAAACCGTTAAGCGATCCCAACATTCCTTTGCTACCTTGTGTTCGCTTACCATTCGATAAATATCGGGTGGAAGAGCTTGAAGTATGGTCTGAACAGCCTTGTCATCCGCATCGGCAATGATTTGATTAGCAGCCGTTAGTTCATGAAATAACCTTGGCCGAGTCACAATGTCTACAGTAACATCGCCCCAATCGAGTGTACCTTGCTCAATGGATTGAACCATAAATCTCCCACTGGGTTTACGCATTATATAAGTCCTCATGCGACCTTGTCATTCTTCAAATAGCTCTTTGATGAGCAACGGTGGGCGGGTATCTACCTGAGATGATAGAAGTATCGGTAAGTGATGTCATTGTCGGCATAAATGAATGAGGATTCATTTTGATCACTTGAAAGAAAAAGATTATCTTTTGATCGTCCAATGAAATAAAGTTATGAAACAGTGTTGTTCTTGTCAGTTTTGGAAAAGTGAATAAGTTGAGTTTCGGAAAAATTAAATGGTGAGTGAGTTTCAGAATATTGTGGACTTTCGGAACTTTTGATATGTTGAACTTTTGGAACTGATGATTGTTGATCCCAAACTTAGATCGATTTAGCTTTATGTATACGAGATTAGATCAAGTAATAAAGTTAGAGAAACCTTTGTATATGTATATGACAATCCAAGTGTTATGCGGAATTAACACTTAAACAAGAACACACAAGATGTAAACAAACCTTCACTTTGATTAATGATATCAAACTTGCTTACAATGAAAGTGTTTAACGTATGAAAACTTATATTGAACAATAACCTAAGGGTCTTGTTTTATAGACATAAGAAGCCTTGTACAATAATCTACGTATCAACTATTCTAGGTAAAGATAAATATAGAAAATACATTGTTGTTCCTATCTTTACTAGAAGTAATCTAGAACATAATAAACGTGTAGATCATATCCTTCCATCAGTGCTTGTCTTCAATGTATCAACGCTTGACTTTGTCTTGTCAACGCTTGATCTGTCAGCGTTTGTTTTACTCATGTCAACGCTTGTTTTACTCTTGTTAGCGCTCAAGTAGACTGGCTATATTTTATTCCCAACAATCCTCCCCTAAACTTGATATCTACTCTAGTAATCAAGTTTCTGAATAAACATTAAGGACTAGGAGGAATCTTACAAACCTTCTCATATTGGTAACAAATAAATCTGATCAAATCTTTGGCCACGTCACTTGAATAATCAATTTCCTGCTGTGTGTTCTTCATCTTCTCCAAGACTTCCTTGGACATGAAATACTGACCATCTACAAGCAGATACTCAGCAAACTTTGTAGAACTCAAATTATAAACACCAGCAGCTGAATACAATCTCCATTGAAGACCACTGAGGTCATCTTCAAGATCCTTCTAAATAGCAGGATCTTCATCTCTTGGTCCACACATTCTCTTGAATGTTGACCACAGTTTTATTCCATTGACTGAAGTTGGTGCTTCAGTCTCATACTTGGCCTCTAACAACCTCCATAGGTCTACCAAGTCTTCTCTATCAAAACTTGAAAACAAAGATATAAGAGTGGTAAAAGTGTGAACCTCTTTTCCATACCTGCCAATCTTCCAAAACCCACATTCATCTTCTTCATAGCTTATAATAGGGTTTCTGGAATCAAGTGGTAACACTTGTACCATATCTGAAGCTTCTAATGGTGAGAGCTTGAGGCTCTTTCTTATAACAGCTTCACTTGGATGTAATGGATCCATATCTTTGGGAAACTCAAGAGGAACTCCCTTTTTCACTGGTCTGTGAACAAACATTGCCTTCTTAAGCTCTATTTCCTCTGCAAGCTCTTCTTTTCATTCATCAGAAAGAAGTCTTAGAGTGTTTTCTTCCTGCACTCTAACCCAAATGGGATAAGCTCTGCACTCCAACTCTTCAAATGTCAATCCAATCAATTTCTTATAAGTCCACCCTGTTCCATGACATCTGAGCAGCATAAAGTACAACTCCTTTCTATCCCTTTTCAAATTTGAGAGAACATTGCTTGCTTTGTGTTTCAGAATGACCTTGCAATCCTTTTGTACTCTGAGAAGAATCTCCAAACTCCATATCTGATCTAAAATGGTCAAATGTGGATTCTCCGTACACCTATCTTCCCAAGCATGGTACATCTGAACAACCTCTGGCATATCAAAATCAACCTGCAATTTCAGCTCATTCAACTTCTCTTTTGCTAATTCATCACCATACTCAAGTCTTTCTGGTTGTTCTATGATCATAACACTTGAGTCTGAACTGGCTTCATCACTTCCTTCTTGCTCTTCTGAAGTGACAACAAAAGGTGATTCATCCACCTTCTTTCTTTCTTGTTCCACAATTTGTGCAGCCAACCTTCTATCAAACTCAATTTGTGCTGCATTCTTTGGAACAACTTCTTCTACCATAATACCCTTACCCTTATCTAATGGATCAACTGTTGGTACGGTAGATGGTAATACCTGTGAAGAAACCTCTTTGATGATGGATGATGACTAGAATACATCAACCTCATTTGCATGTGTGTCAACGCCCAATTCTGCTTTGTCAGCGCCCAAGATACTCATGTCAGCGTTCAAATTCTGCTTGTCAACGCTCAAATTACCTGTCTCAGCGCCTATTGCAATTTCCTCCAACATGGCTGTAAATGACAAGTTTTTAAGTTTGTAGGAGTAACTAGAGACGTATCAAAACGTGTCTGTTTCTTCAACTCAGTAAGGGCTTCAGCAACACCCAAAGATTCTTCATTATATGAACCTTTTCTGCTCTCAACAAATGATTCTGTAGCAGCTTCATGTGAGCCTTTATCACTCAAATTAACAGGCTCTGTAGCAGCTTCCTCCCCTTTGTAAGAATCCTCCTCAGATAAAAGGACCCTTGTCTGCCTTCTCCTTGACTCAGTTGTTTCCAAAATAACAATCCTCTACCTCAATTGCTTGAGTTCAAGGCCTTGTGTACTGACTGTTTGTACCAAGTCTGCATTTTGCTTTTGCAAGCTAATGCAGACAACCGTCAATTCCATTAATGTCATTGGTTCCATTCTGCCCTCCTCTAAAATGGGTATTTGACCTCCCAAGTCAGATTCATGAGGCATGGATGAGGTCTTAAAGATGTTAGGACTGTCTTGGCCATCATCTAAGCCAGAACCAATAGTCCCAGCCTCATCCATAGCACCAACCACACTAGTGGTGGTGGTTCTCTCTGCTACATGGCTAGGACCACTAGAGGAGAACATTCCAGTATTCCTTTGGCATTTTTGTAACCTAAATTGTATTGGGGGAGAAGAAGATGTGGATTGGGTGGATGTGGGTTGGTTAAGGGGTGTTTGGGTCTGTGAAGGATTTATGTCAACGTTTGAAATAGGCACATCAACGCCAACATTTAATGTGTCAGCGTCGTAGGGTTCTTGGTCAATTTGCATATGTTGTGGTGAAGGTAAAGGTTCAGGTATTGGGTCAATTTGGGGTTGGGGGTCTGGTTGGGGTTGTGCTACTTCAATGACAACAATCATAGCAGGGGTTAGGGGTAGATCACGATATGGGGGTGAGTTCATCTTCATAAGAATTGCTTTCTTTTGCACAGGGATCTCATAAAAATCATCATGATCCCTTGTGTAGTAACCTTGGACATCAAAAACCATTTGTAAATCTGGGATAAGCTAAAGTCATTTTGTTCCCTTTATTTTTACACATGCCCTCAAAAATCATTTTGGAATAATTAAATTTTTGCCCAGTAGCAATGCACACAATAGAACTAGCAATAGATCTATTGATCTCATTGTGTGCAGTGCACTTGGGACTCAAACATTGCAAGAGGACATGTATTAGGTACTTCCAGGCTGGGGGAAACTCCTGTTTATGATATTTATTTAAAGTTCCTTCAGCAGTAAAAGGATAACCCAAAGCCCTTAGTCCTTGTTCTATTTCACTAATGGGGAGGGTGGTTATACCATCTGCATCATCAAGATGCAAAGCTTGGCGAACCAGAGCTTCAGTAACCACCCATGTGCGCCCATGAACAATATAAGATAATGTAGTCACTCTATTAACCGTTGAGGAACTGACATTGTTCCAAAACTGTTTAATATGTGTGACAGGAATGAGTGGAGCATGAGAAAGAGCATACCTAAAAGGGGATGCGTTCAAATACGCCACCATTTGTGTGTATTGGGGAAACAGAGTATCATTAGCTTCAAGATATGCAACCATGTTGTGTTGACTTCTGAACCCCAATTCCAAATCACTTGGTTTAAACTTTGGTGCCATTGTTGAAAGCTGTTATGAATGATTCATAAAGATGAATTTTATAGGAGAAAAGTGTGTTAGACAAGAATAATAGGTACCCTGTTTAAAATAGGAGCCAAATATATAGGAGAAGAAAATGCATGTGATTGGCCCAAAAATAGGCAAGTATTTTCAAAATGCAATCATGAAAATATTGAAAAAGAATAAGTTTATCTCATGCATTAAATGAGAGTTATCTGCTCCCAAAATTACGGCCTAAAAATATGTCAAAAAGTAACAATTGGGTAGGTCCCATTGAGTGTCAACGGTCAAAAAGAGCCTATCAACGCCCAACGGCTATATTCTTGTCAACGTTTGCCAAAGCCATGTAAGCGTCTAAATTGGTCACAACAACGCTTGGAAAATACTTGTCAGCGTCCAAAAATAAAAATTTATAAAAATGAAAAATGACCTTAACAAAGTAATTTATCCTAGAGAAGATAACCAAAAAGTTGATAATTATTATAGGGCGGCAAGCACTGTCCAGTTATGCACACTTGCTTATGCAAGATAGACATAACAGTCCTCTAGTGTCCCTTGCTAACAAAAACTCTTAACAACTAAGTTACCTTATAAAATCCCTTGTTACTCCCAGGTAAAACCCATGATAAAATCAATCCCAAGTCTCCCAACAGACCACAACCAATTCTAGGCCAAAAATGTCTTGGCAGCATGCATAGTATATCAACTTTGCATGCTACAACGCCTCATGATTTAGTAAAACTAACTCATACTCACCTGTGGACACAATATAGAATTGTGATAAGAGTATCATATGGATACCCAAACATCCTAAAGGTTCCTAAAACCTCCCCTTAAACGGTGATACAAATGTTGCTAGAAATTTGCATGAACATAAAAAATTTATGTCAAGATAGGAATTGAAAATTCCAACCATCATCCATAAACAAAAACATGTCCAAATGCTTCTCCAATGATCCATAAGCAACTCTGTATCCAATGGTATAATGCTAACACCACCTGCACATTTAGATTGAAAACCACAAAACTAACATTGTTGCTGACAACGCCCCGATAACACTTGTCAGCGTTAAAGAAACATTTGTCAGTGTTAGACAAATATATTGCTGACAACGTCACAATAACACTTATCAGCGTTAAAGTAACCTTTGTCAGTGTTAGAAAAAGATAGTAGAAAATCTAAATCCTCAATAAGACCAATAACAATGCATTATCTTGTACATACTTTTACAAAAAGACTCCAAAACACATATTATGTGAGATTGATCATTCTAATACTTGTTACCAAGTATTAAAACCTTCCAGCATCAAAAGGTTTAGTTAGTAAATCTGACACATTTTCTTCTGTGTCAACCCTATCAGGTTGTATTAAACCCTTTTCAAAACAATCCTTATAAAATGGTGTCTAATTTCTATGTGTTTAGTTTTAGAATGATGTACAAGATTCTTAATAATGCGTAATGTGCTGTTATTGTCAACAAATATCTTGGTATGCATGAAATTGTACCCATAGTCCAACAACTGGTTCTGAATCCACAAAACTTGTCCACAACAAGCAGCTGCAGCCACATACTCTGCTTCAGTTGTAGAATTTGCCACCACTGTTTGTTTCTTGCATTGCCAAGATATTAACCTGCTCCCAAGAAACTGATCCACCAGTTGTGGATTTTCTATCAAACTTATCACCTCCATAGTCACTGTCTGAATATGCAATCAGCTCCAATGGTGAATCCTTTGGGTACCACAATCCAAGACTAGGATAACATCTTAGGTACCTAAAGATTCTCTTGACAGCATAAAGGTGACATTCTTTGTGAGTCACTTGATGGCGTGCACAAGCACACACAGCAAACATGATGTCAGGTCTAGAGTCTGTGAGATACATCAATGAACCAATCATTGATCTATAGTGCCTGACATCAACATCATTTCCATCTCCAATCTTTCCCCAAGGTTGTTCTCTATCCATAGGATTAGTAGCCCTCTTTTCATGTGGAGAAAAGCCAAACTTCTTCAAGATCTCTGCCACATGTTTATCCTGGGAGATGAAGATACCATCTTCTTTCTTTTGAACTTGTAACCCAAGAAAGAAGTTCATCTCCCCTATAGCACTCATCTTGAATTTGTCTGTCATAAGCTTGAAGAAATCCTCACTCATCTTTGGATCTGTGGATCCAAAAATGATGTCATCAACATAGACCTGAACAAGCAACACATCCTTACCTTTCTTCTTTGTAAACAATGTCTGATCTATGGTGCCCCTCTTGAATCCATTATCCACCAAATAAGTAGACAAAGTACCATACCATGCTCTTGGGGCTTGATGAAGTCCATACATAGCCTTCTTGACTCTATACACCTTGTCTGGATTCTCTGGATCCTCAAAACCAGGAGGCTGTATCAAATATACCTCCTCAACAATTGTTCCATAGAGGAAGGTACTCTTGACATCCATTTGATAGACAGTGAAGCCTATGCAGGATGCATAGGCTAGAAAGATCCTTATAGCTTCAATCCTTGCAACTGGTGCAAAGACCTCCTCATAGTCTATCCCCTCCTCTTGTGTATATCCCTGAGCCACTAATCTTGCCTTATTTCTGACCACAATACCTCTTTCATCTCTCTTGTTTCTTAGAACCCACCTTATCCCTATAGGTCTGACATATCTAGGACAATCAACCAGCTCCCAAACATCCTGAATTGCAAATTGGTGAAGCTCATCTTGCATTGCTTCCACCTAACTTGGTTCTTCGAGAGCATCAAATATCTTCTTGGGTTCCTGTTGTGACAGAAAACAGGCAAACAAACATGCTTGCACAAGAGGGGTATCAACCTTCTTGTGAATATTGGCAATAAATCCACCAAGACCTTGATGAGATCTTCTAGTCTGAACAGGAGTCATAATATCACCAATGATTTGAGAAGTAGGGTGATTCTTTATAGTAGAAGTGAGAACTCCTCCTTCAAAAAGTCTGGTGTCTTCAATCTCATTATCCATGTTGCCAATATCTTCTTCTTCAGACTCTCTTTCATCAATATAAGGATGAACCTCTTCATATAAATTGGAAGGTTCACCCTGTTCAAATGTATAAGAGAAAAGATGCGCAAAAGTGTTGTCAACGCCTGAACCTTGGTTGTCATCGTTTGGGCTAACAACGCTTGAAATGTTGTTGTCAACGTTTGAGCCATCACCGTCTGAATTGGTCTTGTCAGCGCTAGATTTGCCTTTGTCAGCGCCTGAAGGACCATGCATGTTGTTATCTGGTGGTACTTGAGGACCACCATTATCTTTTCCAGCAGCAGCAGTGTAAAACCCGCATGATTTTACCATGAATAATACCCTTAAGATCGTACGTACTAGATTAAGACATTCCTATTATAGCATGATTACGATTACGTGTTAGGATTTTACGTATTACGTACGTGTTAAAACACGATAAGTATTTACTACGCACGAGCACGTAATAATTATTTGACAATAATTAATCTCGAACATGCGATCATGAAATCATGAACGTAATTAAATCACGAACTATTATTAATTACATATATATATTTATTACGAGCGTAAATAAATATATTAGGTCACGGTGATTATTTAACAAGAACACATAAAACGCGAACACAAATAAACACGAACAAACACGTAAAACACGAACACGAGAACACACTTATTAATTAGACACGGAAAATGATCGGGTTACCCCATGTGGGCCCCATATGCCACGAAATTAGGAGGGAAGATGGGCCAAGCCCATCAAAATTTACTAAAAGGGGGTTAACGGGAAAAACACTACTCATTTTTCTTTACAGGGGATTTTACAGAAAACCTAAAACTTCTCCTCCTCCATCTTTTTCTCTTTTGGCCGCCACCCTCAAACACACCAAAGGGGTGTGATTTGATCTTTGATCTTGGAATTATTGCTAGTGTTCGTGTTTGTTTATCGTTCTTTAGATCCACGCATTCGGTGAATCCTTTAACCCGTTTCTTTTGATTTAATCTTTTAAATAATTAAGAACATGTTATGTTTTTTTATAAAACCTAATTAAATCATAGATCTAACATGATATTGGTTTTGGTATAAATCAAAAAGGGTTGTTTAAGGGGTGTTTGCTCTTGGCCGCGCCTAAACCGAACCCGAGAGGGTCTCGGTTTGGCCATTTGACCACCACCGAGACCATATAGTCCCGGTTGGTTGGTGTGGGTCCCACGACAGCATCAAGACAAAGGTAACCCCAACTTGGTTCGGGGTATGGTGTCGATTTCATGTCCGGTTCATGGTTCTTAGTCAAGATCCGGTTCACGGAGTATGTTTAGATTTTTATTTTTTTATGATCTTATGTTAAAATTAATTTAATAACATGACATGATTAATTTAATAACATGACTTAGGTTATATTAATTATTAAAATCATGAAATTATTAACCTAAGTATTTTTATATTTTAGACTTATAAATTAATTAATTATTTAAAAACCATGGTTATAATTAATTAATTAATTAACATGACTTAGGTTATATTATTAATAAATAATAATACATGTTTTAACCTAAGTATTTAACTTTATTTAATTAAAAACATGTTATATTTTAATTAAATATTTTAACCTATAGTTTATTTTAATTACATGAAATAATTAATAAACTATACCTTATATCATATGACTTAGAAAATAATCATGAAAACACTTAGGCTTATATACTTAGCTTATTTAACCAGCTTATTTCTAATTATGGAAACTTTCTATTCTTAGAAACTTAATTAAACAAGGCAGCTAATCTATTTATGGAAACTTGCTATTTTTAGAAACTTAATTATTTCAAGCAGCTAATCTATTTATGGAAACTTATTTAATTAAGGCAGCTGATCTATTTATGGAAACTTTCTATTTTTAGAAACTTATCTATTTTTAGCAATAATTCTATTTTTGTAAACTTTCTATTTTTGAAAACTTTCTATTTTTGGAAACTTTCTATTTTTGGAAACTTTCTATTTTTGGTAACTTTCTATTTTTGGAAACTTTCTATTTTTGGAAACTTTCTATTTTTGGAAACTTTCTATTTTAGGAAACCTGCTATTTTTGGAAAGTTACTTATTATTACACAGTAAGTATAATAATACATGAAATACCAGAAATACTTAATCAGAGTAAACAGAATATAAGATAAACACAGTTTAAGGCTTTAAAACAGTAGAACATGATAAGAACACATAAAATAAGCTAAGACATGACATAAAACCAGTTACGTAGTTAGTAAGCAGATACTTATTCATGTATGTATTTATGTAGCATTAGTGATACGGAAGTAGGATTCCTCTCAGTTCATCTTCTTCGTTCACTGGACATAAAGTACGGATTCCCGTCCTTTCAATATGGACATTCTTTCCTTATTAGGATTCCCCGTATGCAGCCAACTGTTTTCCCCAGTATATGTTTTATGTGTTTTTGAATTACTTATGATTAATTAGAATACCTAAAGCCATATACATGCATGACCAGTTTCACCTAGTTATGGAGGTACCATAACCATAACATTAGAGGCACTGATGTTATGACTTCACCACGGCGGAGTGATTGCTCGTGGCGTCCCTTCAGCTTTTGGCCATTTATATTATATTTATCATGTGGGGCGTATGGGTGCATCCTAGTTACATGTTTTCATTCAGGATTTCATGGTGAATGTGGTGTGTGCCTTGCATCCTTCACAAGGAGCTGATCCCTCCTACCCAGAACCAGTATATTAAATTAGAGGCAGCCCCTCTAATTTGCATGATGAGGTCACCCCTCCAAGTATTCATGCACGGTGGATTTTCATGACCTATATTGGCTAATGGTAAAATATGTCAAACAGTTTTCATAAGATAAACATAAGGCTTTTCAAACTATAAAACCAGTTTTATGAACATGTTCCAGGTTTTCCAGGACTTATACTTTTCCGCTGCTATTAAGTATTTATTATGCTTAGTCATTCATACTATGTCTATATCCGTGCACTGAGCATTTTGCTCAGCCGTTACTTTCCTTTCCATGTCCCAAAATGGCAAGTACCCTAGGGAAGACTCGAGCATTTGGAGGACGTGCATAGGATGGAACCTGCTAGAGACTTCTTTTCCTTTTTGCCTTCATATACTTATGCTTGTTTAGTCTTTCATTCATTTCTTTTGGCTTTATTATGTTTTGGGCTTATGTTTGGGAACCGATGTTTAATTCTGGTTTTCCCTATGGTCATGTATGTTTTAGTACATTTACCTTGCATGCTTTGATGACACGCCATAATTACGCGTGACATTCCATTTATCAAAATGGGGTGTTACAATATGCTATCAGAGCCAAGGCTTCGACCTGTAGACTCTAAAACTTGACCTGTGACTAGTGGGTAGTCACCAGGAGCTTCCTAAGCCAACGTTTGTTATTCTACGTATTGATGTTTTCAGCGCATTGTTGCTTTAACCATGATGTTTTCAGCACCTTGAGGTTTTAACCTTGATGTTTTCATCAATATTGTTTTACTAATATGGATGGACAACCGTCATTCATATTTAGTTATGTGTCATTGTTTCATGCATAATGTTCCTCGAGAACTGTGGCTATGTGGACTAAACCCCAGTAGTTCATAATTAGTCACATAAAATTTTTTTCTGATAAGTTTTGACAGATGAGTTTCATTTATTTATGTTTCATGTATCATTGTTGCAGGGATTATGACTAAGTAATGGTTGGTACAGGACTGGCCCTATTTAGTGGCATGTGCTTTTATTGAAACTTTTAACTTTGGGACCGACCCATAGGCGTCCCCTCGCCATGTATTTTGTTTTGGGACCGACCCATAGGCGTCCCCTCGCACATATAAAGGTTTTTATAAACTACATTACGCATTCATGCATTGTTTTTCATGCATAAAATTTTTCTCATGATTTTTGGCATAAAATTTTTTTATGTCCCCTCATAAGTTACTATGTTTTTATGTCAAGTATGTTTTCATACTGTCATGGTTAAACTCAGTTTCATGCTAATTATGTTATACACTCCTCCATGTTAAATCGTTTCGTGTTTCTTCATGATAATTATGTCTTCATGTGGATTGCGTCTTACGCCTCATTTGTTATTATGCCTTCATGTAAGACATAGTTGGATTCATTGAATTCTGCTTTCATGATAGTCATGGTTAGTTTTCATTGATCATGCTTTCAGGCAAATCATCTTAAATTTGTATGACCACACTTTAGCGTTTCTCTATCCAACCAGAATGAGGTATATACTGGCATTGCCAGGTTATCATGATGGTTTTCCTAACCGTTTAACCGATATACTCTCCTTAAATCATGACAAATGATCGACCCCATACCGATCATTTCATGTGCATTCAACGTGTACTCCATGTACCGTGTTCCATGTGTATTACACGTACCTAAATCCATGTGTATTTCACTTGCAATACTGTACGAGTATTCGCTAGTCGATTCTGAATCATCTCAGGCATATGTTCACTTGCTAATACTCTACAAATTGCTGATGCCGCACATAACTTGGAAATGTTACTAAAGGTTGATGCTGCTGACGTTCGGAGACGCTACGAGATGCAGATGCTGTTCACAACCTGGAGATCCTACAAGACGAAGACAAAGGCGTCGGAGCAAAGCAACTAGACGAGAAGATGCTTCACCATCAGACGATTCCCATCAATCATTGTCCCTAATTCTTAGTTACATGTCACACGTCATTCGGCTGTCATTTCAACCATATGAGTGCAAACCGGTACCAGTCAGCCACTCAGCTGAATAGTTACATGAATCACGGTCATGAGAATGACCATCATGGAACTGACAGACAGGACGTTAGTAACCACTACTATGACAACAACTATCCTAGAAATCGCAACCGAAACTCTGGCCACGGACGTGATCAGAAATACAATGATTAGTAGTCCAACCGATCCGCCAATTCTGGCATAATAACCTTATATTGTGGTTATATTTGTTTCGCATCTCGAAACACATGTCAAGACATCAGTCAAGACACATGTCTCACGTATACTTTCTGAAGACACATGTCAAGACATTAGTCAAGACACATGTCTCACGTATACTTTCTGAAGACACATCTCAAGACATCCGTCAAGACATCCGTCAAGACACATGTCTCACGTATACCTCCTGAAGACACATGTCAAGACACCAGTCAAGACATATGGCATGCTTATAGTTCCAAGAAACGAGTCAAGACACATGACTCACGTCCAACTATGGAACATTTCTAAGAAATTCAGGGTACCCTCCAAGGGTATATACATTTTGTTGTGCCATGTATTAATCAGGCCACAAGAATTTCAATACCATTATCGGCGCATCAGTGAGAACTGTCACGTTGCCGATGTCACTTTCATTTCTTTCACCATAGTTCATATATTCATGACCATGAAGGACGCCTTTCGTATTCCCACGCATACGAAGGTTTTCCTTCAGTTTAATGATGAGATCCAAGCTTCTAACGCATTTCCTCGGACAGACACGAGATGAATTTTATCCTAATTATGGACTATGAACAGCACACCATGCTACGATTCATAATTATGTACAGTAGTGTTCAGGCCCCTGAATACATTCAGCTTGACTCTCCATCAAGAAAATCTGTACAAATTATCTATGCTTCCCAAGCATGTGCTTTGTTAGCCATGATTGCTAAAATTTTCTAGTGGTCAGTAAGACACGACTACTAAAGTCCTTTTACGCATAACCAACGGATTATTCCAAAATTGTTCCTTACACTCCAGAAGAACCTTCAAGGAGAAGGACGGTAACATAAGATTATGTGTCGACTACCGTCGATTTTTAAACAAATCACCATTTACGACCGTTACTCTCCTCCATGTATTGACAAGATCGGATTCATGATCATGCTGCCAATAGTGACGGGTGAAAGAGCAGGACATGTCCATTACTGCTATTCGTACACGACTCGGTCATGCTAGATTTATGATTTTGAATTAGTCTCATCAATGCTCCAACAGCATTATGGACTTAATAAATTGAGTTTCCATGAACTCATAAGCAAACTCATCAGCGTTTTCATTAAGGAGAACCTAATTTCCTCTAAGCCTAGAGAAGAACAAGAAGACCATATCTGCACTATATTGCAAATTCTATGACAAGAGAAATTTTACCCTGGAAATTTTTTTTTCCAATATCAATTCTGTTTGATTTCAGTGACACGCTGAATCACATGGCTTTCTACGGTTAATCTTACCATGACTCAGCTTATGCGTATAGGAGAGAACCCTACACTACATTAGGTGTTCTAGAAAATCCTACGCTAAGAGAAGTTTCGATTCATAGACTCAGAGTTTCGCAAACTCCTATGTATCAAGTTCGATGAAGCAAGATACAGTTACGTTCATATCTTCATACCTGTCATACAAACAGGTTAAGATAGGACACCAACAGACTGGAATGTTTTCATCATATGAAATTGTGAATCGAAAATGGACAAGATCTCCATGGATTTTAGTTACCTGATTTCAGCAAACTCAGAAGAAGCATGATGCTATCCGGGTTATTGTCAACAGTTTGATCAAGTCTGCAAAATCCTTACATCCGTACGTATTTCAGAACCAACAGATTGATCGGACATGTTCCAGCCAAGGCTCATCCGATCACTTGGCAATCCCTCAGTTATCGGGCCAGACAAATATTCATAATTGTGCTCCTAATTTACTTCACATCCTTGTTCAAATTTCACGACTTGCTTTCACGCTCGTGTTCATGACACTATTCACGTTCATGATCGTATCTTGGCTTACGATTTTACGTTCATTTTTCTCATTTGGGAAGTTTTGCAAGAACTTGAGAGACCAGACCAAAGTTTAGTATAACTCTCCATCATCAGATAGACGTTTCACGTCATATTCCACGTCTCACCTTGTAGCGTTTGGCGTTACCGCCATTCCTCATATCATGATCAAGATATGTTACACGTATCATGGATCACGATATGTTTACTCATACTACACTCGCGATATCTCCACGTAGCACGTTCAAAATTTTTCACGTATCACGTTCAAATTTTTTCACGTACTACGTTTCTTTATGTCTCGCGCATCGTTTCTAATTATCAGTTAAGTCAGATTGTCTTGCATCGTAACGTTTCAGTTACCCTAGCACGTTAACTCTTATTTTCCTCGATCGAATTTAGGGGATCTACCTTCCGTTGATAACCAAGAATTTCTTCGTATTCCAAGTCAAGGTCAGGAGGACCAATATTTATCATTAGTGTCAAGATCTTCTGAAGGAACCGTTCCAAGAGGGAGGCCACATGGAAACGGACAAGTTCATCCGGACTTTTATCCGTTTTCTCTCATCAATTAGATATGTCCTTTCAGTCACGTCACGTTCCATGTCCTTTCAATACATGTCACGTTCCACGTTCGTTCTACCATGTCACCTGTACGTTCATTAATCTTACATACCCTCTCAGTTTGATTCGGGTATGTTTCTCTTTTTGTTACGTTATCTATAATTCGGGGACGAATTATTCTTTTTAGGGGGGAAGAGTTGTAAAACCCGCATGCTTTTACCATGAATAGTACCCTTAAGATCGTACGTACTAGATTAAAACATTCCAATTATAGCATGATTACGATTACGTGTTAGGATTTTACGTATTACGTACGTGTTAAAACACGATAAGTATTTACTACGCACGAGCACGTAATAATTATTTGACAATAATTAATCTCGAACATGCGATCATGAAATCATGAACGTAATTAAATCACGAACTATTATTAATTACACATATATATTTATTACGAGCGTAAATAAATATATTAGGTCACGGTGATTATTTAACAAGAACACACAAAACGCGAACACAAATAAACACGAACAAACACGTAAAACCCGAACACGAGAACACACTTATTAATAAGACACGGAAAATGATCGGGTTACCCCATGTGGGCCTCATATGCCACGAAATTAGGAGGGAAGATGGGCCAAGCCCATCAAAATTTACTAGAAGGGGGTTAATGGGAAAAACACTACTCATTTTTCTTTACAGAAAACTTAAAACTTCTCCTACTCCTTCTTTTTCTCTTTTGGCCGCCACCCTCAAACACACCAAAGGGGTGTAATTTGATCTTTGATCTTGGAATTATTGCTAGTGTTCGTGTTTGTTCATCGTTCTTTAGATCCACGCATTCGGTAAATCCTTTAACCCTTTTCTTTTGATTTAATCTTTTAAATAATTAAGAACATGTTATGTTTTTTTATAAAACCTAATTAAATCATAGATCTAACATGATATTGGTTTTGGTATAAATCAAAAAGGGTTGTTTAAGGGGTGTTTGTTCTTGGCCGCGCCTAAACCGAACCCGAGAGGGTCTCGGTTTGGCCATTTGACCACCATCGAGACCATATGGTCTCGGTTGGTTGGTGTGGGTCCCACGGCAGCATCAAGACAAAGGTAACCCCAACTTGGTTCGGGGTATGGTGTCGATTTCATGTCTGGTTCATGGTTCTTAGTCAAGATCCGGTTCACGGAGTATGTTTAGATTTTTATTTTTTTATGATCTTATGTTAAAATTAAATTAATAACATGACATAATTAATTTAATAACATGACTTAGGTTATATTAATTATTAAAATCATGAAATTATTAACCTAAGTATTTTTATATTTTAGACTTATAAATTAATTAATTATTTAAAAACCATGGTTATAATTAGTTAATTAACATGACTTAGGTTATATTATTAATAAATAATAATACATGTTTTAACTTAAGTATTTAACTTTATTTAATTAAAAACATGTTATACTTTAATTAAATATTTTAACCTATAGTTTATTTTAATTACATGAAATAATTAATAAACTATACCTTATATCATATGACTTAGAAAATAATCATGAAAACACTTAGGCTTATATACTTAGCTTATTTAACCAGCTTATTTCTAATTATGGAAACTTTCTATTCTTAGAAACTTAATTAAACAAGGCAGCTAATCTATTTATGGAAACTTGCTATTTTTAGAAACTTATTTATTTCAAGCAGCTAATCTATTTATGGAAACTTATTTAATTAAGGCAGTTGATCTGTTTATGGAAACTTTCTATTTTTAGAAACTTATCTATTTTTAGTAGTACTTCTATTTTTGGAAACTTTCTATTTTTGGAAACATTCTATTTTTGGAAACTTTCTATTTTTGGTAACTTTCTATTTTTGGAAACTTTTTTTTTTGAAACTTTCTATTTTTGGAAACTTTCTATTTTGGGAAACCTGCTATTTTTGGAAAGTTACTTATTATTACACAGTAAGTATAATAATACATGAAATACCAGAAATACTTAATCAGAGAAAACAGAATATAAGATAAACACAGTTTAAGGCTTTAAAACAATAGAACATGATAAGAACACATAAAATAAGCTAAGACATGACATAAAACCAGTTATGTAGTTAGTAAGCAGATACTTATTCATGTATGTATTTATGTAGCATTAGTGATACGAAAGTAGGATTCCTCTCAGTTCATCTTCTTCGTTCACTGGACATAAGGTACGGATTCCCGTCCTTTCAGTATGGACATTCTTTCCTTATTAGGATTCCCCGTATGCAGCCAACTGTTTTCCCTAGTATATGTTTTATGTGTTTTTGAATTACTTATGTTTAATTAGAATACCTAAAGCCATATACATGCATGACCAGTTTCACCTAGTTATGGAGGTACCATAACCATAACATTAGAGGCACTGATGTTATGACTTCACCACGGCGGAGTGATTGCTCGTGGCGTCCCTTCAGCTTTTGGCCATTTATATTATATTTATCGTGTGGGGCGTATGGGTGCATCCTAGTTACATGTTTTCAGTCAGGATTTCATGGTGAATGTGGTGTGTGCCTTGCATCCTTCACAAGGAGCTGATCCCTCCTACCCAGAACCAGTATATTAAATTAGAGGCAGCCCCTCTAATTTGCATGATGAGGTCACCCCTCCAAGTATTCATGCACGGTGGATTTTCATGACCTATATTGGCTAATGGTAAAATATGTTAAATAGTTTTCATAAGATAAACATAAGGATTTTCAAACTATAAAACCAGTTTTATGAACATGTTCCAGGTTTTCCAGGACTTATACTTTTCCGCTGCTATTAAGTCTTTATTATGCTTAGTCATTCATACTATGTCTATATCCGTGCACTGAGCGTTTTGCTCAGCCGTTACTTTCCTTTCCATGTCCCAAAATGGCAGGTACCCTAGGAAAGACTCGAGCATTTGGAGGACGTGCATAGGATGGAAGTTGCTAGAGACTTCTTTTCCTTTTTGCCTTCATATACTTATGCTTGTTTAGTCTTTCATTCATTTCTTTTGGCTTTATTATGTTTTGGGCTTATGTTTGGGAACCGATGTTTGATTCCGATTTTCCCTATGGTTATGTATGTTTTAGTACATTTACCTTGCATGCTTTGATGACACGCCATAATTACGCGTGACATTCCATTTATATAAATGGGGTGTTACAAGCAGCAGTAGCAAAAGCATCTGTCCATATGGGAATTGTGACATACTCTAGTATAGGAGATGACTTTTCTGCCTGTGATCCAACCTTTTCATGAACCTGTGTACCTGAAACATCAACAACTTGTTCTTCCACAACATTTGAAGTTACCTTCACAATGTCTGGATTAGTGACAGGCATATAATTTAAAGTCCTAGATAAAGGTTCCAAGTCAAACAACCAATTTGGACCACTTTCAGGATCACTAGGTTTATTCTCTAAAAACCTAACATGTACTCTTTCAAGAATACGTTTTTCCTTTTTAAGATAAATCCTATATCCTTTGCTCTGCACTGAATACCCCATGAAATAGCCTTCATCACCTTTTGCACTAAATTTACCTAAGGCATCACTAGTATCTAAAACAACTACATGACAACCAAAAGGTCTGAGAAAACCAATATTAGGTTTTCTTCCCCAAAGTAATTCATAAGGTGTTTTGTTTTGTATTTTGTTGACCAATGCTCTATTTTGAACATAGCAAGTTGTATTAACAGCCTCAGCCCAAAAAGCTATAGGGAAATGAGCATCAGCCAACATAGTTCTGGCTGCTTCAATTAGGGTCCTATTCTTTCTTTCTGCAACCCCATTTTGCTGAGGGGTTCTGGCAACACTAAAATGCCTAGTAATCCCGTTCCTGGCACAAAAATCATCTAACACTTTATTCCTAAATTCACCACCATTATCACTTCTAAGCATTTTAACTTCATTTCCAGTCTTCTTCTCAATCTGAGTGATAAAGTCAATTAAAGTGTCAGCTGTATCACTCTTCATAGCTAAAAAGAAAGTCCAAGTAAACCTAGAAAAGTCATCTGTAATGACAACGCAGTATGATTTACCATTCAAACTTTCTATATTTGTTGGACCAAATAAGTTCATATGAAGCAAGTGAAGTGGTCTAGTACTAGAATGCACCTGTTTAGACTTGAATGAGATCTTGTGCTGCTTGCCTTTAAGATATGCAACACAAGAGTGGTCATTGTGGAAGGCCTTTTCAGGCAAACCATCAACCAAGCCAAGTCTCACAAGCCTGTTTATATTCTTAAAGTTTATGTGCCCTAGTCTCCTGTGCCATAGATTACTTTCATCTACTGAAGCTTTAGCATAAAAACATGACATATTGCTATTCATTCTAATCCCATTCAGATTCATATTATATATGTATTTATGTCTAGGTGTTCTATAGTCAATATATTTCTCATCAGGGATCTTATAATCCTTGCTTAACACCAAACATTCAGTATCAGTAAACAGAACTTTATTTTTGTTATCACAAACTTGTGATGCACTAAAAAGATTGTAATCAAGTTCCTTTACCAAAAATACGTTCTCAAAACACAAGTTCTTGGTGAGAAGTGTTCCTTTGCCTGTGATAGTACCATATCCGCCTCCAAAGTAAACCTTATCACCATCCTTAATGGGAGTGAAGTTAGTGAGATAATCTTCCTTCCCTGTCATGTGCCTTGAGCATCCACTTTCCCAATATCCATAATCATTGACCTGTTTTTGAATGCCCTGCACATAAAGAAAACAAGTTAGTTTTCTTTGGGAACCCAAGCCTTAGCAGACTTGGATTCATCTGGTTGTTCAACAAGAACAGACTTAGTTCTCATAACAACCCCTTGTTCATCCCTGTTTGGATGAAATACCCAGTTAACCCCAATAGGTTTTGTAATGACCTTTGAAATGTAATTAAATCTGTTGCAGGTCATTGAAATCCCATTATCATTAGGGTTTTGATCTTTCTTTGGTCTCCATGTTAAGCTTGAAGAAGCCTTTGACCCCTTACCCTGTGGTTGCAAATATTTAGGTTCGGTCACGTTTCTATCAGCGTTGGATTTGGTCTTGTCAACACTGAAATTACCCTTGTCAGCGTTGAACCTAGGGTTTGCTACAGAAACCCATTGCCTATTAGACCAAGTATTTGTCTTTTGAAATGGTCTTTGTCCATGAGTGTTAGACCCTCTAGTGAAGAATGGGGCAGGTCTAACAACTTGTGGACTTTGCTGCACACAAGGTTTGGGTCTGATAACGTTTGGCTTTCTAACAACGTTGACTTTGGAAGCGTTGACACACTTATATGCTAAATGTGAAAAGCTACCACAAGTGTAACAGGCTTTTCTAGACACAACCCCAGGTCTAGAAGAGAAGAAGCCTGTTCCATCATTGCTAACTTGGCTCTTAGGTGACCTAGTATTCCTATACATCTCTATATACTTAATGCTAGGTTTTCTAACAGTGTTTGAGCCAAGGTCAACAGCCTTACCAGTGATTGGGTTTGTAACCTTAATGGGGGTTGACTCATTAGGACTTTCACATAACAAGCCACCCTTAACAAATAAGGTAGGGTTAGCTTTCTTCCATTCATTCAAGTCAGTCAACTTATGTTGATACTCTTCAACTGGGGTAATGACTCTTGGTGGAGGAATGAATTCCTCCTCTTGGAGTTCTGGTAAACCAGTCCAAGATAGGTCCTTTTGTTGGACACCATAGAAGTCACCAGCTGGTGGTGGAACCACAGAGTAGTCTTTCATCCCAATCCCAGTCATGTCCTTAGGATCCCTTTGTTTATTCACACATTCTCCTAGGGTTTGTGTGGCCTTATCAAATCTTTGAATTTTAAGGCCAACATTATCTTTATTCTTAATGGCCTCATCTAACTTAGCTTGTAGCTCACCATTAACCCTTTCCATAATGGTCCTAATATCATTACTAGCATTCAACTCATGTTTTAAGATATTTATTTTATCTTTTAAATCAAATTCCATTTTCTTGTACTCAGAAACTGTCTTCTCAGTTTGAGTGAGAGCTAATTGATAGTTAGACAGTTTGCATCTCTCAGTACTCACATCATCTAGTAACCTTAACACCTCTTTGTTAAGTTTCTCAGTATTTAACCTACAACCCTTACTACAAAAAGCATCATCGTATACCTCATTATCTAATGAAGAGGAGGAGTGTGCCATGAGAGCATATTGAACATGCTCTTCTTCTTCAATCTCAGCAACCAAAGCTTTATCCTCTTCCACATCTTTAGCCAGATAGCTCCAATCCCATCCTATACCATCAATTCCTTGAACTACAACCATGGCCTTAGGATCCTGAGCCTTAACAATTTGGCTTGAGGGTTTGGCAACATCAGATCTTCTAGGAGATCTGCATTCCCTCATGAAGTGCCCCATACGATGACATTTGTAGCACTCAACTTTGGATTTATCAAATCCAGCAGTGTCCTTTACATTGAAGGTCATCTTCTTCTTAAACCTTCTATTCCACCTGTTTGCTCTTATACTAGCAAGAGCCATGTTCCACTTAATATCCATCTCTTCCAAGTACTCATCACTTATTTTCTCAAGGTCCTCATATGTAATAACTGAACCATTGGGCAAAGAATCAATATAAGCACATACAGTATCCAGATCCAAACCAGCAGGTTTAACTCTTGGTGAGTAACTTTTGTATGTGTCAGCGTCTGAGTATGAGGCGTTGACAGGACATGTTCCAGCTTTGACACATGATGATCCAATAACTGGATGCATGTAAGAGTCCTTCTGATTTAACTGACGTTCACTATGAGAAAAAAAGGCCATGTTACTGTTGGTAGACTTGCTTCCATGCTCCAAAAGAGTTTCATCTTCCAACAGCCTTAGTTTGTTGTAGATATCATCAAAAGTAGAATTTTTGTGAGTGTTGTTGGCAAGTATAGATCTTGCCTCAATCTTCCACGCCTCACCAAGACTTTTCAGAAAAGTGGCATTAATGTCAACATCACCAAGTTGTGTCCCCATGAAGGATAATTTGCTTGTAATGTCAAGCAATCTGCTTCTCACACTGCTAAGCTTCTCATTAGGTTGAGCCTTGAAGACAACATAATCATGCATGAGTTGCTTCTTCTTCTCTTCCTTAGTATCCTCATTGCCACCATATGCTACTTCGAGAGCTGCCCAAAGGTCTTTATCAGATTCATAACCTCTGTATTTATGCTGGTTCTCTTGTCCTAAAGAGAGTTTCAGAATATTTAGGGTTTTCATATCAACCCTTTTCTTTGCTATGTCTTCAGCGGCCACAGCTCTACCATCCTCTGGCTTTTCTCTCTTATCTGCTTTTGAACATCCAGCAACAGCTGCTCTTCCAGCAATAGCATTAGCAATCTTTTGGGCTTTATTAAATGTGTTTCCATATTCATTAATCTCCCAGAGCATGTAGTCATAGATTCCTAGATATTGCTCAAAGTTGAATTTCCACAATTCAAAGTTGGCAGCATCAAGCATGGGAATCTTGATGTTTGGTAAAGGTGAGGAGGAGGTAGGTACTTCTAGATTTGACATGATGTTTGTAGGGTTTTTGTGAAAATTAGGGTTTTGGTGATTTTAGGGTTCTTGTGTTCTTTAAGATCAAAAGTTCCTCAACATGCTCTGATACCACTTGTTGATCCCAAACTTAGATCGATTTAGCTTTATGTATACGAGATTAGATCAAGTAATACACTTAGAGAAACCTTTGTATATGTATATGACAATCCAAGTGTTATGCGGAATTAACACTTAAACAAGAACACACAAGATGTAAACAAATTTTCACTTTGATTAATGATATCAAACTTGCTTACAATGAAAGTGTTTAACGTATGAAAACTTATATTGAACAATAACCTAAAGGTCTTCTTTTATAGACATAAGAAGCCTTGTACAATAATCTACGTATCAACTATTCTAGGTAAAGATAAATATAGAAAATACATTATTGTTCCTATCTTTACTAGAAGTAATCTAGAACATAATAAACGTGTAGATCATATCCTGCCATCAGTGCTTGTCTTCAATGTATCAACGCTTGACTTTGTCTTGTCAACGCTTGATCTGTCAGCGTTTGTTTTACTCCTGTCAACGCTTGTTTTACTCTTGTCAGCGCTCAAGTAGACTGGCTATATTTTATTCCCAACAATGATATTGTTGAACTTTCGGAACTATGTGGACTTTCGGAACAATGTGGACTTTCGGAACAATTAACTTTCGAAACTTGTGGACTTTCGGAACAATTAACTTTCGGAACTTGTGGACTTTCGGAACAGTTAACTTTCAGAACTTGTGGACTTTCAGAACAATTAACTTTCGGAACTTGTGGACTTTCGGAACAGTTAACTTTCGGAACTTGTGGACTTTCAGAACAATTAACTTTCTGATACTCCTATAAACCCTTTTGCGAAAGTCTAACTTTCGGAAGAAAACTAAAACCCTTTTACGAAAGTCAAATATTACCAAAAAAAATCAATCTTAATACAACCGAATACCACTAAAACACTACACGAATCAAATTTTTTTTTGTGATTTCTACCAAAACGCGTAAAACAAATCACTACCACAACTATGTAGATGATTTGTTTACAAACCTAAACCATAAAATCACAAAAATTTCAAGATTTGAGATAAACTATCCTAAAATCCACTAATACAATCAAAACTAAAGAACCACGAATCAAAATCTTAAATCACCCCATGGCTCTTGATACCAATTGTAGAAATATGATAATCTATGATACTATCAAGAGGGTTGTTGTTTCTAGAGAGAGAAACTAGAGAGAGAAAGATGAGAGAAATATCTGTTTATTAATGTAACACTCTCATTTTTCGTATCGGTACAACGGAAGGGTCTTTCAGAGTGTTACGGGATAACACAATAACTCCAATCATAGACAACACATAAAAATGGTTGTTCAAGGTTTAACATACATTCATTCGATAAAAAGTTTTAAAGTGTACAACAGGTCCCAAATTATACAGGTCATTAAGTTTACAAAACACAGATCGAATGAACATTTTTAATATTATGTGGGCCATTAGAGTCGATCTCCATCCGGATTACCTTCAAGCACCTGAGATAAAAACATGCAAAAATCATATCAGCGAATTCCGAGTGGATTCATAGAGTTTAATGAAAACCGTTATATAAAACAATCATTTAAAATCAGAAAACAAGCATAATATCGGAAGTAAGTCCTCATATTGCTAGTCAGGCAATATATAAATCCAGCATACATCTTAAACCGTCCATGAGACCGTAGTCTCTATATTACCATGATAGGTAATATATTCATCGTAATAGCGTCGTTATCGTTTATTATTTATGTTTTATATTGTAGGATTATTATTAGCCGCATGACATTGTTACCTTACTGTGAAAACAGCGGGCCACGAACCCGACAAACAGTTTGCCCATCTAAGTTAGCGTGTCGTCACAAAAATCACGCTATGGAATCTTCTCATACATAAATTCGCTTACCAATCAATGTGGTACGACGGGGATCAACCGTCAAGGCGCGAACTGGGGTGATCGTCCCCAAATAGTACTATCAAATGCATAAGCGTCTACCAAATCCCGGTAGTTCACAATTCATGCTAATGGGACTTTAAGTGACATAACCTAACTACTAATAATCCTTTTAGTCTCGTTTATAGGGTCATAGAATCATTCGGGTCCATATCATTAAGCATACAATCGGGACTACTTGTGTTCTATTTTTATAAAATCTAGCATGTTATCTCCCTCGCGGGTTTATAAATCATTTTATAAAATATTTAAAAGAGTGTGAGGCTATGAACTCACGTTGTTAATGAAAGGCGGATTATCGCTACGGGCGTGCTTCGGTCACGGAAACCTATATAAATAATAATCGGTCTTAGACTCGGTCCAATGACTTTTATCAAAATAACAATATATATATATATGATGATTTTGTACATATGATGATGATCAAGTGGGTTTATACATCTTTGTTTACTCATTTTAGTGTTTACGTTTTGGTAACGTTTTACTAGTTTGCTAGTTTTACCTATTTACCTATTTTAAGTCCATTAAGCCTATTATAAGTACTTTAACTTGTTTTAATCCCTTTTATACCTATATTATCAGTAATATACTTTCCATGTTGGGCCCAAATGGGTTAAGCCCAATAAGTTCTTTTTACAAGTTTTTATCTTATTTAGTCTAATTATTAGTCCAATATGCTTATTTAGCTCGTAAATGTCCGTATTTCTTATAGTTCGGGTTTTATCGGTTTTTATTTGTATTAGTTATTTATACATCAGTATATGACTTTTATAAACTTTACATTAGACGGGTTTGGTCGTCTAAGTTTTATTTGGCGAAAAACGTTAATTTTACGGCAATAGCCGAAAAAGTCGTAAAAATCAAGTTTATAGTTTTTACTACTTATAAATATTATTTCACCACCATTTATATAATTTATCCATTTAATTAACCTTTTATATATTTATATAAATAAGTTTTATAAGTTAGTGGGTTTTTATTATACATTTTATAAAATAAAATGTGAGTGCTTATATAATAATAATAATAAACATTAATTCCAAAAATTTGATTTTTAACTTCATGTTCACCATTTTTACCATATCTAGAGTTATATAATGAATTAGAAGCTCATTTTTGGGTGACATGTTCTTCATATTATGTGCTACATTTAACTTAGTTATAACTACTGCCCATTTTAAGTTTATCATGCCTTAACAGTCCTTACAAAACTGCTTATTTAGATTAGACCACCTAACTTGTTTTGATCATATCTCACTCATTATTTTGATTCCATTGCATGGCCAACTCTCACATGTGTATAACATCTTCTACTTACTGTAAATGGATCAAACCATGCAATTTTATCAGTTCATCTTTTAGTTATCTACTGTTTTTACACAGCCAACTAAATAATCAAGATTTTAGCTTCATTTCATATAGTTATCAACCTTTTTAAGCATATTTATCAACACTTGATCCCCACACAACATTTTTATCATCATATATACATCATATACATATACAAAATGAAAGAAAATACATTTGTTCTTTACAAAATAACAAGAGAAAAATGGAGAGGATGATCTTCTTTACCAACCAAGTGGATTTCTTGTTTTAGGAAGACAAGAACTTGATGAACACAACAAGTATCTCCAAGACCATCAAATATCAAGAATATAGGTTGGAAAATCAGCCCTAGGACACAAGAAAATCACCTCCAAAGATGTTAATATGGCCACCAAATGAGCAAGGCTTCAAGAGAACTCCTTAATAGAGCTAGTAAACATGTGTTTCATGGCTAGAAGAGATCAAAAGGGGTGTTTGTTGGTTAATTTTGGACGGAAAGGGAGGGTAGTTTGAGAGAGTTTTGGTGTTGATTGCATGTGAGAAATGATGGAATGAAAAACAAGTAGCTAGTTTTGAGTTAGTGGTAAAGGCTTAAGGTGTAAGCTAGCTTACACTTGGTGTAAGTTAGCTAACATGATGCCACCTTGATGGTGTGGTGTCATGTTGCCGTCCCAACCAAGCTAGTGGGGTGGGACAATGTGTTTTGTCCCATCTCACTAGTTTACGGGTATTTCTCGATTCTAGTTTTCTCGATTTGCGTGCCCTCGGGTCGTTTTACGAAAAACGTTTTTATAAATTATGAATCAACGTCACAAAACGAATCCAATAAAAATTGTCTCATCAAAAACGGAGTTCAAAAACGTAAATACGTAATCCTAAGGTTTCCAGTTTAGTCGTAAAAGACGCCAAATTATGCACGTAAGCCCAAATTTAAATCCGTAAATTGTGAGTTCGTCAACCAACATAAAAATAAGTTTCAAAATATTATACGAGAAAATATTTTACTACCTGAAAATGTTAGATTGTTACAGCTTTTCCTCCTAAAAGGGATCAACGTCCTCGTGATCCATTTCATTTGGATGTCCGTTTCTTATTGAAATCGAAGAGGTGCGGATATTTCTTCCACATTTCATCCTCTCGTTCCCAAGTATACTCCGGTCCATGCTTTGAATCCATCGGATTATGACAATAGGTATCCGACTTTGTTTCAGTTGCTTTACCTCACGGTCCATAACTTCTACGGGCTCTTCGATAAAATGCAACTTCCCATCTATTCGAACCTTACCTAACGAAATTTTCTCATCACTCACTGCTAGACATTTCTTTAGATTAGATACATGGAATGTGTTGTGAACACCATGAAGTTCTGGGGGTAACTCTAGTTTGTAAGCCACCGGACCTACTCTAGATAAAATCTTAAAGGGTCCAATATAACGGGGATTCAATTTTCTTCGCTTTCCAAATCTGATAACGCCTTTCCATGGCGATACTTTCAACATTACTCGGTCACCCACTTCAAACTCCATTGGCTTCCGCCGCACATCCGCGTAACTTTTATGTCTACTACGGGCAGTCAACAACCTCTTCTTAATCTGAACTATCATCTCCGTAGTCTCCCGGATCAATTCCGGTCCCGTGAGCTGGGTATCCCCAACTTCACTCCAACATACAGGAGATCTACACTTCCTACCATACAAAGCTTCAAACGGTGCAGCCTTAGTACTAGAATGGTAACTATTGTTATACGAAAACTCTGCTAACGACAAATGTTTATCCCAATTCTTACCAAAGTCTAACACACAAGCTCTCAACATATCTTCTAGTGTTTGTATCGTCCTTTCACTCTGCCCATCAGTCTGGGGGTGATAAGCAGTGCTCATGTCGAGATTCGTTCCCAAAGATCTTTGGAGAGATTTCCAAAAATTCGATGCGAATCTAGGATCTCGATCTGAAATGATCGATACAGGCACTCCATGCTTGCATACAACATTATCAAGGTATATACGAGTCAGCTTCTCCAGTGAGAACTGCTCTTTAACCGGAATGAAGTGTGCTGATTTGGTCAGTCTGTCGATAATAACCCAAATCGAGTTGTTTCCAGATGATGTTCTAGGAAGCTTGGTGATAAAGTCCATCGTAATTCGCTCTCACTTCCATTCAGGAATCTTTGGTTGTTGAAGTAGTTCTGATGGCTTTTGATGTTCAGCTTTGACTCTAGCACAAGTCAAGCATTGAAGAACATACATAGCTATGTCAGCTTTCATATTCGGCCACCAGTACAACTTCTTCAAATCATGGTACATCTTATTAGATCCCGGATGAATGGAATACTTAGATTTATGGGATTCTAACATAATCAAATCTCTTAAGCCTCCAAACTTAGGTATCCACATACGACCTCTTAAGCATTTCACTCCATCAGCTCTAACCTCTAAAGGATCTCCTTCTCCTCGGAACCCTTCATTAACAAAATTCTCCTTCTTACAAGCTTCTGTTTGTGCATTTCTAATTTGCTCAGGCAAATTATTGTGCACGGTCAAGACTAGAGAACGCACCTTGATAGGCTCTCTATCTTTCCTGCTTAACGCATCGGCAACAACATTGGCTTTTCCTAGGTGATATTTTATATCACAATCATAGTCACTTAACAACTCTATCCATCTTCGTTGCCTCATGTTCAATTCCTTCTGATCGAGAATATACTGTAGGCTTTTGTGATCGGTGAATACCGTACACTTGGTGCCATACAGATAATGTCTCCACAACCTAAGAGCAAAGACTACAGCTCCTATCTCAAGATCATGAGTAGTATAATTCTCCTCATTCTTCCTTAATTGCCTAGAAGCATAAGCTATCACTTTCTCTCTCTGCATCAAAACAACTCCATAACCTCTAAGAGATGCATCACAATACACTACAAAATCTTCACTCCCGTCGGGTAATGATAAGATTGGCGCACTACATAATTTTTGCTTCAATGTCTGAAATGCTCCATCTTCATCACTTCCCCAAACGAAAGGTTTATTCTTCTGAGTAAGCTTAGTCAAGAGTTTAGCTATCAAAGAAAATTCTTTAATGAATCGCCTATAATAGCCAGCCAATCCTAAGAACTGTCGCACTTCCGTTGGCGTTGTCGGTGCAGACCAATTCTTAATATCTTCAAACTTTGCAGGATCAACATGAATTCCATCTCTGCTAATCACATGACCAAGAAATTGCACAGAATCTAACCAGAAATCACATTTCGAAAACTTAGCATACAACCTTTCATCCTTCAACAGTTTCAAAACAATCCTCAAATGTTCTCTATGTTCATCTTCATTCTTCGAATAGATTAGAATATCGTCAATAAACACAATCACAAATTTATCCAAGTAGGGCTTGCACACTCGATTCATTAAATCCATGAAAACCGCAGGTGCGTTAGTTAACCCAAATGGCATTACTTGAAATTCATAGTGTCCATAACGAGTTCTAAATGCAGTTATAGGAATATCTTCTTCACGGACGCGAAGTTGGTGATATCCTGACCGCAAATCTATCTTAGAATACACACTAGATCCTTGTAGTTGATCAAACAAATCATCAATCCTAGGTAAAGGATATCGATTTTTAATTGTCAACTTATTCAGTTCCCTATAATCAATGCACATACGAAAAGATCCATCCTTCTTCTTAACGAACAAGACTGGAGCTCCCCAAGGCGACGAGCTCGGTCGAATAAAACCTTTATCAGACAACTCTTTAAGTTGCTCAGATAATTCCTTTAATTCAGAAGGGGCTAATCGGTAAGGCGCACGTGCCACCGGTACAACACCAGGAATTAAATCGATTCGAAACTCTACTTGCCTTATCGGTGGAAGTCCGGGTAAATTTTTAGGAAATACCTCAGGAAATTCACAAATAATAGGTACATCTTCCAATCGTTTCTCCCTAGACTCATTCCCGGTCACTTGAGCTAAGAATAACTCACAACCGTTCCTGATGTACTTTTGGACTTTAATACATGAAACGATTTTCAAACGGGATTCACCTCGACTACCATCAATTACTAACATCCTATTCCTAAGAGGAATCTTAACCTTCTTCTCTCCACATAAAATAGTAGCATTATTCAGCGACAACCAATCCATACCAATAATAATATCAAAACTACCTAATTCTATCAACATCAAATCAATCGGAAAGAAATGGTTTAAGAGATTTAGAGAGCATCCTTCTAATAACTTATTAGTTTTCACTAATTTACCATCAGCCAATTCCAACTCGTAACTGGTACTTATCTCAACAGGTTCAATATCAATAAGGGCACTAAATTTAGTGGATACAAAGCTCCTATCAGCACCCGAATCAAATAAAGCAACAACATAATGATTGTTGAGTAAAAACGTACCGGTAACGACATTCGGATCCTCTTTCTTCACCTCAATTGTTCCAAGTTGGTAGATACCACCCTGGGGGTTTCTTCCAGGTACAATCGCTTTCAACTTGGGGCATTCCGATTTCCTATGACCTTCTTCATTACAATTGAAGCAAATGGTTCCCTTTTTACACCTTTCAACCTTGTGTCCAAGCTTTCCGCAATTTCGGCACTTCTAGCAGTCGCCAGCATGCCTCTTGTTGCCACACTCAGGACATCTATCATCGTTGCGCGGTGTGTTGTTGGTAAGAGCATTTGCATTCCCCTTTCTCTGGTTCTGACGGCGATTGAAATTCTTCCTATTATCACCTCTATCTACACGCTCACCGTCTCCCTTTCTTTTCTCACCAACACGGGCTTCATCTTCCTTATCCTGAATTATCTGTCCAATGAGTTGGTAAGCCATTCGAACAGCATCATCAACGGTCAGTGGTTTAGATGATGTCACGTCCCCCCGGATATTCCTGGTCAACCCTTTCACATATTGCTCGATTCGGATCTCTTCGGGTTCAACCAATCGAGGACATAGCAAGGGCAACTCATGGAATCGATTCGTGTAACTATCAATGTCCACACCTTTCATTCTCAGATGAATCAACTCTTGTTCTAACCTAATAATCACACTACGAGGACAAAACTCCAAAGTCATCCACTTCTTAATTTCAGCCCAAGGAGTAGCATTAGCAGCATCAAGACCCATGAAACCAATTCTCCCGTTCCACCAAGTCAACGCACGACCTTTAAGAGTAGCCATAGCAAAAGTCACCTTATCTTCCTCCTTACACTAACTAATCCGAAACACCGATTCAATTTTCTCAATCCACTGGCTTAGTCCTACAGCACCTTCAGTTCCATTAAAAGGTAGAGGTTCACACTTCATGAACGTCACATAAGTACAGCCACCAACTTCAGGTGCATTAGCTCCAAGTCCTCCTACATTTCCTCCAGCATTAGCATTCACATTATTAGCATTCACATTCAAATTAGTACCGCCAATTCCACTACCGCCAGCTCCACTACCGCCAGCTCCACTACCGCCAGCTCCACTACCGCCAGCTCCACTACCGCCAGCTTCATTTCTAGCATTTGCCATAAATTCAGTCATAGATGCGGTAACTTGCTTCGTAATAATCCTACGTACATCATCCTCAGTCACAGCCTTCTTGGGTGGCATAGTTCTATAATTTCACAATTTCAAAATATTAAGCATTCACCCAACAAAGGATTCATATAATATGGATTGAATTCATAATCAAGATACAAATAAGGCACAATATGGAATTCAAGACAAGATACATATTTCATTCGATTTGAAACAAAAGTATTGTCTTAGTACATCCCATTTCAAAGTTCTAGCACTATATACACTCAAACTTCGTGCCAAGTCTATTACTAACAAGTCGGTTCAGTCAAAGCTACAAAAGCACAAAAGATATAAAGGTCACTACTAAATACAGACTGGTCTACTGAGAACCGCCAGATGGTCCATCATCCATCGTCTTCTGAATCTTCGTCGGACGATCATTAGACACATCTTCAGCTGGGCGCTTACGGATTACTCCTCTTTCAACCATGTCGGCATAAAATCTACTATTCCATCCTACGGATATATTCAACTCCTTTTCAGCTTTCTCACACATCGCACGAGTTACACTCAACTGAATCTCCATAGAATTCACCTTTCTCTTCATAGCAGCATACTCACCACTTTCCAACACCGATAACCTCCTAAAAGCCTCATTCAAACCACGTTCTACATCACTCAAATCCAAACTAAGCAATTCCCGCTCTTTCTCGCCAACCTTAGTCTTCGACTCTAAATAAGCAACATGAGTCTGAACAACACCTAATCCAACCTCTGTCATACAACTCTTAACACGGGAAGCATCTAGATCACGTCTCAAGGCCCATGGTGCAAGACCATCAATATGAGTAGCCTCTCGAGTACTAGACGACTCTCCTATCTCACGTCTACGAGTAGCAACACCATCAGTACCGTCAGGTGCATCATCATCCTCATCCTCCTCTGATTCAGAATCAGATTCAGATGATTCAGACATTTCATCCCTAGGTAACTCATCCTCAGAATCAGACAAACAAACTGGTAGGGGCAAAGGCTCGCCCTCTGGAACATCATAAGGATAAATAAGCTCAGCTTCTTCATCATCATCGACCTCAACATCTATACCTACATCCTCCTCGACATCCTCGTCGTCAATCTCATCATCTAAATTATCTAACCCAATCTCATCATCTAAATTATCTAACCCAATCTCATCATCATTCTCTATATCAACATTCTCAATCTCATCCTCGACCAAGTCAACCTGAGGGGCAGTCTGATCTCCTAGTCCTAACTCGGGCTCGGGATCCTTAAATGGTTCCTCCTCATCGTCAATATCATAATCTACTAAGTCTAAATAAGGATCATCTTCTATATTAGGTTCGGGAATAGCATGGTTTTCTACAGGAATATTAGGGTCAGCCATGACAATCTGCATTTATATATATATCTCGTATTAGGATAACATACTAGTTAAACAATTACATAATGAAATCACGATATATACATATATATAAGTTGAATTATATATATCAAAATATATATCTTCTCAATAGGGCTTGTTGGTAACGTCGGAGATCTCTGGCACCGTTATAGTCAAAAGATTTTTCAAATATTTTCTCAAATGTTCATTGTCAAAAGATTTTGAAAAGTTTTGTTCAAAACCTTAGTTTTTAAAATCCTTTGTTCTCTATTACGAGAGCTCTGGTACCAAACTGTAACACTCTTATTTTTCGTATCGGTACAGCGGAAGGGTCTTTCAGAGTGTTACGGGATAGCACAATAACTCCAATCATAGACAACACATAAAAATGGTTGTTCAAGGTTTAACATACATTCATTCGATAAAAAGTTTTAAAGTGTACAACAGGTCCCAAATTATACAGGTCGTTAAGTTTACAAAACACAGATCGAATGAAATGTTATGTGGGCCATTAGAGTCGATCTCCATCCGGATTACCTTCAAGCACCTGAGATAAAAACATGCAAAAATCATATCAGCGAATGCCGAGTGAATTCATAGAGTTTAATGAAAACCGTTATATAAAACAATCATTTAAAATCAGAACACAAGCATAATATCGGAAGTAAGTCCTCATATTGCTAGTCAGGCAATATATAAATCCAGCATACATCTTAAACCGTCCATGAGACCGTAGTCTCTATATTACCATGATAGGTAATATATTCATCGTAATAGCGTCGTTATCGTTTATTATTTATGTTTTATATTGTAGGATTATTATTAGCCGCATGACATTGTTACCTTACTGTGAAAAAAGCGGGCCGCGAACCCGACAAACAGTTTGCCCATCTAAGTTAGCGTGTCGTCACAAAAATCACGCTATGGAATCTTCTCATACATAAATTCGCTTACCAATCAATGTGGTACGACGGGGATCAACCGTCAAGGCGCGAACTGGGGTGATCGTCCCCAAATAGTACTATCAAATGCATAAGCGTCTACCAAATCCCGGTAGTTCACAATTCATGCTAATGGGACTTTAAGTGACATAACCTAACTACTAATAATCCTTTTAGTCTCGTTTATAGGGTCATAGCATCATTCGGGTCCATATCACTAAGCATACAATCGGGACTACTTGTGTTCTATTTTTATAAAATCTAGCATGTTATCTCCCTCGCGGGTTTACAAATCATTTTATAAAATATTTAAAAGAGTGCGAGGCTATGAACTCACGTTGTTAATGAAAGGCGGATTATCGGCTACGGGCGTGCTTCGGTCACGGAAACCTATATAAATAATAATCGGTCTTAGACTCGGTCCAATGACTTTTATCAAAATAACAATATATATATATGATGATTTTGTACATATGATGATGATCAAGTGGGTTTATACATCTTTGTTTACTCATTTTAGTGTTTACGTTTTGGTAACGTTTTACTAGTTTGCTAGTTTTACCTATTTACCTATTTTAAGTCCATTAAGCCTATTATAAGTACTTTAACTTGTTTTAATCCCTTTTATACCTATATTATCAGTATATATACTTTCCATGTTGGGCCCAAATGGGTTAAGCCCAATAAGTTCTTTTTACAAGTTTTTATCTTATTTAGTCTAATTATTAGTCCAATATGCTTAGTTAGCTCGTAAATGTCCGTATTTCTTATAGTTCGGGTTTTATCGGTTTTTATTTGTATTAGTTATTTATATATCAGTATATGACTTTTATAAGCTTTACATTAGACGGGTTTGGTCGTCTAAGTTTTATTTGGCCAAAAACGTTAATTTTACGGCAATAGCCGAAAAAGTCGTAAAAATCAAGTTTATAGTTTTTACTACTTATAAATATTATTTCACCACCATTTATATAATTTATCCATTTAATTAACCTTTTATATATTTATATAAATAAGTTTTATAAGTTAGTGGGTTTTTATTATAAATTTTATAAAATAAAATGTGAGTGCTTATATAATAATAATAAACATTAATTCCAAAAATCTGATTTTTAACTTCATGTTCACCATTTTTACCATATCTAGAGTTCTATAATGAATTAGAAGCTCATTTTTGGGTGACATGTTCTTCATTTTATGTGCTACATTTAACTTAGTTATAGCTACTGCCCATTTTAAGTTTATCATGCCTTAACAGTCCTTACAAAACTGCTTATTCAGATTAGACCACCTAACTTGTTTTGATCATATCTCACTCATTGTTTTGATTCCATTGCATGGCCAACTCTCACATGTGTATAACATCTTCTACTTACTGTAAATGGATCAAACCATGCAATTTTATCAGTTCATCTTTTAGTTATCTACTGTTTTTACACAGCCAACTAAATAATCAAGATTTTAGCTTCATTTCATATAGTTATCAACCTTTTTAAGCATACTTATCAACACTTGATCCCCACACAACATTTTTATCATCATATATACATCATCTACATATACAAAATGAAAGAAAATACATTTGTTCTTTACAAAATAACAAGAGAGAAATGTAGAGGATGATCTTCTTTACCAACCAAGTGGATTTCTTGTTTTAGGAAGACAAGAACTTGATGAACACAACAAGTATCTCCAAGACCATCAAATATCAAGAATATAGGTTGGAAAATCAGCCCTAGGACACAAGCAAATCACCTCCAAAGATGTTAATATGGCCACCAAATGAGCAAGGCTTCAAGAGAACTCCTTAATAGAGCTAGTAAACATGTGTTTCATGGCTAGAAGAGATCAAAAGAGGTGTTTGTTGGTTAATTTTGGACGGCAAGGGAGAGTAGTTTGAGAGAGTTTTGGTGTTGATTGCATGTGAGAAATGATGGAATGAAAAACAAGTAGCTAGTTTTGAGTTAGTGGTAAAGGCTTAAGGTGTAAGCTAGCTTACACTTGGTGTAAGTTAGCTAACATGATGCCACCTTGATGGTGTGGTGTCATGTTGCCGTCCCAACCAAGCTAGTGGGGTGGGACAATGTGTTTTGTCCCATCTCACTAGTTTACGGGTATTTCTCGATTCTAGTTTTCTCGATTTGCGTGCCCTCGGGTCGTTTTACGAAAAACGTTTTTATAAATTATGAATCAACGTCACAAAACGAATCCAATAAAATTTGTCTCATCAAAAACGGAGTTCAAAAACGTAAATACGTAATCCTAAGGTTTCCGGTTTAGTCGTAAAAGACGCCAAATTATGCACGTAAGCCCAAATTTAAATCCGTAAATTGTGAGTTCGTCAACCAACATAAAAGTAAGTTTCAAATATTATACGAGAAAATATTTTACTACCTAAAAATGTTAGATTGTTACAATTAAGAACATGAAATGAACAACCAACACCCTCTTCATCAAAGGAGAGGGCTTATATACCCAAGTCCTTAGTGGACTTGGGCCTTCCAACCCATGGACAAGCCCATGGGTTAGGATAATAATGTAAATATAGTAACATTCTAACTACGAGCTTACATCGTTTAATAATATTGTTGGAGTGACCGATACTTCTATTATACGTTAAAAACGTATTTCCAACATTGTGTCCCTTTTTTTGTCAATTATTATATAGAATTTATATATAATACAACTTTCTTTTACTACACAGTTATCGCCAATGACTATTACTCCTCGACGCACGCATTTATCTCTTTTGTATCAAGCAGACACTAGACTATTCCCACCTGAACTTGTAAGCAATTTTCTTCATACTTTAAAGTAAATAACTATTGATAATCGCTTATTATTATATGCACTGTTTTTATGTTAAATATTTGTGTATATAGGATTCTGACCATTGCCAAACTATTAAAACCTTTAAGTTACTAAATGACAATCGTTTAATGTACAAATGCAAAATAGTCCGTATAGAGTTCGTTTGGATGGACAAGAAAGAAAATAGACTATGACTTTTTTTAACTAGACAAATTTGTAAGTCATATATGTACACGATTATGTTTATCAAAACAAGCATAATACACGCATATTGTTTTACGTACTTATTATTACTATATGTATTCTAGGGACAAAAAATGGCTGCTCTTGTTCCTTACCCGTTGATTCCTTCGTATTTGGGACAAAAATTGGAAGGTGGACTATTTTCTATAAACTTCTTCACGATAGATAAAACCCACCCATACAACTATCCAACATTAGATAACTATAGTTTTGTGCGTAATAATTGGGCAATCATGATCAACGACAAGACAGAACTTGTACCAACAATAGCAGGACAATATGATTGGTTTCCTAACTATCAGTTGGTTCCTTCAATTAAGGAACTTATGGAGGAACAGTCAACTTTGCAAATGCTAATTGGTATGTCTAAAACACTTATAACTTTGTTTTTCTGGCTTTAGTTTCTAATGTAACCAATATCAACTACATGAATACTTTCGATACAGATGTGGTTGGTAAGATGAAAGAAGTGTCTTTAATAACTTACCTTCATGTTATTAATGTTGGGCGAAGAGGTTCGTGTGACTTGTTTCTAGAGGATTGTATGTAAGTCTTTTTTCTCCTACTATTTTTTAAATACAAACGGAAAATAAAATATAAATATGCTCACCAAATTCAAACTCTAACAAAAACAGGGGCAGAGAAATAAAACTGATGTTGCATTACATTCCACATGCTCTACCATCAATGATATCAAAAGCAAGTGTCGAATGTGTTAGCATATATGCGGCTAGAGTTAAACTTATTCGTATAGAAACATGTATTTTAAATTATAAAAATATGATAACTTATGATATTTCTTACTCTTTTCTACACTACAAAACAAAAATTTTAATGTTGGTTATATATATATATATATATATATATATATATATATATATATATATATATATATATATATGTGTATATATATTAATATGTATATATATATATATATATATATATATATATATATATATATATATATATATATATATATATATATATATATATATATATATATATATATATATATATATATATATATATATATATATATATATATATATATATATATATATATATGCAGGTAACGTTCTAGATTCTACAAATGTTACAAATATCAAGTTCAACCCGATCATGCAGGAAATACAAGAGCTGAAGCGTCTACTGAAGTTATATTGAATATTGTGTTGGTGATTTAAGTTTTTTATCAAGTTGCTCGAATAATTTGTTTTACTTTGCGTGTTATTTTCCTTTCGGATTTTGTAATAATTTTACCACTGTGCTTCATTTGCAAACTAATCATTATTTCACACTTTTTATTTATAAATCAAGTCGTTGTTACAATTCTGTTATTATGTGTGTCATCCAATTGTTTCTGACATGTATATACAATCCTTACACAGTCCAATTAATAAGTAAATGGTTAGAATTGACATACCCTGCGTTTTAGTCCGTCAGAGAATGGTCGTCTGTAGGGTTTCCATCAGCTTTGTCAAATTACCTTCTTTTAGGATGTTCACGCAACTGATCACAAGAAAAAAATACAGTTAAACATCTAGACGGTGAAACTATTGGCCGGGTTAAAAAATGGGTCAAATGGGTCGAAATACAATAAAGGGTGATAATCAAATAAGTCATAACTTATCTATATAAGTTGTGTCAAATGGTAGACATTGTATCTTCTGCTTCTATTTCAACCCATTGCCTGGACTCGTGTTTCTTCTTCCACAAAACCATGCTCCAAAGCATTCAACAAAATAATAACAAACCCTTCCATCCTACTGTTCCCATTGTACTCCCGCCCTAAAGGACTCCTAAAAAGAGCTACAACCACTTGGGTCTGAACTGGGCTGTCTAAGTTAGGAGACATGAACCGAAGGCGGTAAAATTAGTGGTGTTGATCACACTTCGGCTGGGAAAATAGATTCAAATCCAGAAACAAAAAGCAAACTAATAACTGAATGGTTCACAAAACAAGCATCAAACACCAAAATCAGCCTCGACGCTTCACGGTACTTGCTACAAAGACGAAGTCATCTTAGCGATTCAAATCAGTTTGTTTTATCCCTAATCTGTACTAAAAAACACAATAACAATACGCTCCAATAAGTCACTAGCAGAAAATAACGTCTTAACAACTATAACGACCAATCCTGATATAACCATAAGTAATAAGCAGATAATCAGTTTTATAAAGCAATCCACCAAACACCCTTAACTAAACAACTTGAAAGATTTTAGAAAAAAACAAGTTGATAGCTTTTAAAAAAATATAAACCGTCAATGGTGTTTGTTTCAGCTTTTAACACGATTATAAAAGTTTATTGTATTTTGAGGACGTTTCTTATTTTGAGGACGTCAAATTAAATGGATGAATAATAAGTGTGAAAACACTTATCCTTTCACCACTTAAAACAATTAAAAACGAGACCAAAACGTGTATTTAATGTCGAAAAAGTTGGAATTATGTGTGGTTTGTGTTTTTATTGTGTTTTAGGACCAAAATATGAAAAATGAAGAAAACACGGGCTTTAACGGGCTTTTATCGAAGAAAAAGACAAAAGACGAAGTCAAAAGATCAAGAGTGCAAAAAGAACGGAAGTCAAAGGCCTATTTTGAAGATTCATCAAAGAAAAAGACCAAAGACAGAAGTTTAACGAAGTCGAAGAACCAAGTCTAATAAAAGAAAAAAATTAGAATACGAGTTCATTTTATATCGATAAATCCCGAGACAAAGTCGAGAAAGGCGAATTAATTAAAAGACGAGAAGATAAAGTGAAAGAAGGAAGCAACAACACAATTTCCCTTCCACCTATAAATAGAGAAAAATGTCTTTCATTTGTTTAATTAGTTAGTAGTTAATTAGTTTATGTTTACCGTTTTAGGAGTAGGTGTTAATTAGTTTCTCTCTCTAGATTTATTTCAAGTTTGCTTAATATTTCATCTTTAATTTGTGTACTTGAATCTTTAATCATCTTCATTAATTCAAGCGTATTAAATATATCTCATTCTACCTTTCTTATTTTTAATCTTTGGTTTGATTTGGTTAATCATGTAGTTTGTTTGATCTTGTTAAATGTTTGATTGATTTGCTTAATTGATTGTTCTTATTGATTTTGATGTGTTTGATGTTTTAGCTTATTGTGCTTATTGCTTATTGTGTGTTTAGTTTATTTTTAATTAAGTGTATTTGATAGTTAATATTTTTTAAAGTTGATTTTAAATATTTAGATTATTTAGTGTTTTTAGAGTTTTTAAATTGTGGCTTATTAGCTTTTTCCTAAAATTAGTTTGGTTAAGTTTTTGGTAAGTGCTTATTTAATTTTTGCTTATTTTTTTATGCTATCTGGGTTTTATAAACCCTTGTCCTGAACTAGATCAAAAACATTTCCCGAATTAGTAGTAATTCCATATTCCGAATTGTTTAGGACTTGTAGTATTCCGGATTATTAATAGTTAGATATTCCGGATAACTTGCAAAACATACTATTCCGGATTATACATCAAACTCACATTCCGGATTGAGTTAAGAAATAACATTCCGGATTGAATGTTGGGTCTTGATTCCAGATTATAAGCAAAAACTTGATTCTGGATTGTGTACTCTATACCAATTCCGGATTAAGTTGGAATCACTGATTCTGAATTGCTTACAAAAGCTACATTCCGGATAAGGTGAAGGATCCTTATTCCGGATTACATCAAGAATCCACATTCCGGATTGTTTGTATTTTGGTTTATTCCGACATAGGTCTAGTTCTAGTTTCCCGAATTGTTTTAGATTTCAAGCATTAATTTTTCCCGCCATTTTTCTTTAGATTTATTTTCAAAGTGTTTTATCCTAGTTAATTTTCAAGTTTACATTTTATAAAGTTTTAATTTTCAACATTTACTTTTAATTAAGTTTTAATCTTTAGTCATTTATTTTTAAAAGTCTTTATTTTAGTTTATAGCTTTAAAGTTTTCAACTTTAGTTTAAAATAGATAATCACTTTCTTTCTTTTTACCAAGAACAACTGAGTCACACGTTTAACCGTGATCAATTCGATTAGACCAAATCCAAAGAACTTAAAATTCTGTTTATTAAAATGGCGCCGCTGCCGGCTCTTTTCGTGAAGATTATCTGTTTTTTGTGAGAGACGCGTTTGATTTTGGGATCCGTTCACTTTTGAACGTTATTTTTCTTGCAAAATTTTCAAAAGTTTTTAAAAATCCATAAAAATCAAAATTTTCAAAAATCCAAAAACATTTAAAAAAACCATTAAAAAGCATTTCTTTTTCAAACGTTTTACACCAAAAAAAAAATTTTTTTCACATTAACTTTATTTCTTCTATTTCTTTGCTTTATTTATCTTTTGTAGGTGTATGCGTACCCGTTCACGCAAGAGGAAGTCCATTCAAGCCGTTATCATCGAGCCTCCTGTTGTAAACACGATGGATAACCGTCCAATGATCGAGCTCTTGCAATCACATGTTGAAGGAAATGAAGATGCGATTGTGGTTCCGGCTATTGATGCAAATAACTTCGAGCTTAAGACCGGTTTCATTCAAATGGTTTCCGTGACGCCTTTCTTAGGCCGCACTCATGATGATCCACATGATCACATAAGAAAGTTTGTTCACTTAACCAATACCGTGAAATACAATGGGTTTTTACAAGAGGAAATTCATTTGCTCCTCTTTCCTTTCTCTCTTGAGGGACAAGCCCAGACTTGGCTGGATAAGGAACCACCCTAAAGTATTACAACATGGGCGAACCTAGAAACCAAGTTTATCAATTACTTTTTCCCACCCTTACGTACTAACGCTTTGCGGAATGACATCATTAATTTTGAACAAAAGTACGGTGAGACGTTTAGTGAATCTTGGGATCGTTTTAAGGAACTTTTACGAAAGTGTCCACAACATGGTTTTACAAAGGTACATCAAATTAATACTTTTTACAATGGATTAAGTTTGAATGACCAAGATTCCCTAAATAGTGCTTCGGGGGGTAATATTCTTGCCAAATCTATGAATGAGGCTTGGGCTATCATTGAAAACAAAGCCATCGTCCAAACCAAGAGTGTTCGGGCTACTATGGCTAGTGCCAGTGAGAGTGAGTTGACCAATCATATTAAGGAACTTACTTCAGCAGTAAAACAACTTGTTTTAAGATATAACCCTCCTAATCAATATGCCCATGCTCTTAATATAACTTGTGAAACTTGTGGTGGACCACACTCTTATGCTAATTGTGATAAAGCTTATGATCAATCTCACCGGGAAGTGTATGCTTACAACAATACGGAGAGGGTTCATTTCAAGCCTAATGTCGATGTTAATCACTTGTCTTATAACTCGACGAATTACTTGGCTCCACCCGATTTTCAACAAAGACCACACCCACCCACCCATAACAACCAAGGGCCACCAAGAGCAAATGTTCAACAACCTACAAATGTGAGGGGATACAATGCAAACCAAGGCAATTATCAAATGCAAAATCAAGGCTTTCAAAACCAAGGTTTCAATCCTCAAGGTTTTCAACCATATACCCAAACCAAGGTTTTCACCGAACAAGGGTTCAATTTACCTCATCCGCACATGGACTTGATTTTACAGAATTTAATCAATCATGAGAAAACACTGAAAGAAATGCAAGAGTCCACGGATAGGAAATTCGTTCAAATGTTTCAAACCCTTCGTCCTGAAGGTGCTCTTCCTTCTACAACCGAAACAAACTCTAGAGCTAATGTGAGTGCTATTACTACACGTAGTGGAGCAACTCTAGTAGGACCTTCTACCCATCCCCTAGTTACTCCATCTACACCTCCTCTACCCCCATTTATCCCTCCTACTACCACGCCTAGTACTAGTTCTCCATTATCGTCTCCACCTCTTACGGAAGAAGTACCAAATAAAAACCCTTCACCCTCTCAACCATCAACATCTCAACCTTCACCTTCTACACCTACACCACCTAAACCCAATATCCCTTATCCTTCGAGATTAGACAAGTGCAAAGTGCTAACTAAAGAGGATTCTCAAATTACTTCCTATTTGAAGATGATCTCCCAAATGAACTTTAACATTAGCCTTGTTGAAGCACTTGTCCAAATGCCGAAATTTGTCAAAGCATTCAAGGAGTTGCTTAGTAAGAACGAGAAGATGGTTGAGTTTTTCAACACACGCTTAAATGAAAATTGTTCTGCAATCCTTCTTAAATAACTTTGGAAAAACATAGAGATCCCGGTCGTTTTGTGCTACCTTGTACATTTTACAAAGTCGAAGAATTTATTGCCTTAGCCGATCTCGGGGCCAGTATCAATTTAATGTCATTAAGTGTTTGGAAGAAGTTATCATTACCCGACCTTACACCAACACGGATGACTCTTGAGCTAGCAAATCGAACTCTCGCTTACCCTGTTGGTATTGCCAAAGATGTTTTTGTTAAAGTTGGTACCTTCACTTTTCCGGTCGGTTTTGTTGTTGTTGATTATGAAATGGATCCTCGTATTCTGTTAATACTTGGACGGCCATTCTTGAGAACCGGAAAAGCTTTAGTCGATGTTGCCGAAGGTGAATTAATTCTATGGGTCGGGAATGATCAACATTTTTTTAAGATGGGTAAGATTACAAGAAAATCAAATGGAAAAGAATCGGCGAAAATGATTAATGTGCTTCAAGACGAGCTTGTTACAACTGCTCTGGAAAGTACAAAGCTTGATGCTTTTGTGCTACATAACAATCCTCTTTTCGAGACTTGCTATGATAATCCACTTTTTCAAGACCATGTGGACGATCCTAATGATTTTCTTTCCAATTAGGATTCCCCGCCAATATATGATTCTCCACCAATCTATGATGAGTATGATGATGACTCTAATTCCGATTTGGAAGATTATGATGATTTTTCTTTTGAGTATAAAGACATGCCGACTTATGATGACTTTGATGATGTTGACACTCTTTCGAGTGATTCTTCAAATGACATGTCTACTAATGATGATCTTGCTCCTATTTTTGATGAAGATCCTCCACCAACAATGCTTAATGCTACTTTAGAGGATTACTCATTTGAGGAAGATTTCGCCACCTTTCTAAATACATACTTACCTAATGAGCATGATTCTCCTCCTTTGGATTTTGATTATGGTCTCTACCCTCCTTCGGATGTCAAGAAGCCCGTTTCAAAGAAGAAGAAACCGGACGACACCAACGTCCGTAGTACCTATGTATTGACACCTCTCTTTCCACCTTCTTCGGATGAGATTGTGCGGTTTATGGGCGAATCTTCAAGGTCTACTGAGTGTCAGTCTTATTTTCCCCTAAAGGAAAAGGTGTTTGATCTGGGTATCACAAATTTTAAGCCATCTCAGTATCCATCTGATGAAACAAAAGGAAAGACTTTTGTAAAAAATAGAGCTATGCTTTTACTTCACCATACCTTCTACCACCGTGCTCAACTTTTGCTTAAGGGAACCTCGCCTACTCTACTTTGGCTTGTGTTGTTCACCTTAGGCTTATGCTATTTGATGGATGAAAACCATGTATTTGACCCTGGCGGATTTTCTTCAAGGTTCTGACCATAGTACTCAAGGTCGAGTCAGGCTCGTGACTCGGTGAACAAAAACAAGCGCTTCTCGGGAGGCAAACCAATGATCTATCCTTTATTATCCGTTTTTATAATCAGTGTAGGGGGAGAACCTAGTATGTGTTTGTTGTTTTCTTTCTTATGATGTGCAAGGATTCGAGCTTTCAAAGATCCACTTTTGATGACTTTTGACTACCCGTGATTCCGTGTACCCGTCTTCCCAGTTCTATCCTAACCTTTTGATTCACTATTTTATCATTTATGTTGAAATAGAAATCACTTTAGTTGTCTTTTCCTTAGCAAGATTTAAACAACGTGCACAATGTCCTAAATGAAGGGGAGTTTACACCTACATGCTTAAACATTGAGGACAATGTTTATATTAAGTGTAGGGGGACTTCCATCGAATTTAAGTGGGCTTTTCAAAGAATTTGGCCTCATTTTAACCAGAAAATTTAATTTTTCGACATTTTTCAAAATTTTTGATCTATTTTGGCCTAGTAGTATTTTCCTTTGTTATTTTATTTGCTTTCATTGCTATAATAAAGTTAAATAAAACGGTTTTAATGAGTTTAGATATCTTTGATATATTAGGCCCGTCATGAATCTTTTGACGCAACCCGAGTTTACTTATTTGAACTCTAGCCAGTATCCTTAATGTGTTTAAAACAAGTTTTGCTAGACTTTTATATAGGGAACTTTAAAACACGAAAGTCTTAACTCATACGGGTTTAAGAACAAGAACTTTTTGCAAGTCCTATAATTGATCCTAGAAAGTCATTTATCAAGGGAACTTTAAAATGCAAATTCTAAACTTGAAAAAGTATAAGAAGTTACAAGATCCTATATATTACTTGAAAACCCAAAACTTTGATTTAATAGGCTAAGCATCCACGAGTCTCATTCCTTGAGATTTTAAATTGTGGAGAACGAGAGATGATAGAGTCAATTATAAGTTTTGTATTCTTTCATGTATTTATGTGAGTTAATTATGAGCTTTTTCTCCCATCGCTTGTTAAATAAATAATTGCAATAAATAAGGTCAAATAATTGCAATAAATAAGGTCATACTATTTGAAAAGTTACTTAGCTTCTAGCCCAAGATCGTTTAAAAGTTGCTCGGGATTAATTAGAGTTCATAGCCAAGGCATAACTTATTGAAGCGGGATGCGAAGATTGGCGATTCCGAAAAGGCCCTAACAAGGCATGAGGGCAACATTTTGTTGCTAAATATCCAAAGTGACGTGAAGAATCATTTATCAAAAATAAATATGACGGATCGAGACACATGACGAAAAGCAAATACTCCCTTAAAGATCATGGAGAAGTCTATCCAAAAAAAAACCTAACAAGGTATGAGGATAAACAGATACAAGTCCTAAAAGGAGGCGGATCGTTGTATATCAAAATCCCAAATAAAGATTGGAGAAAAATGAAGAAGTCGTGGTCCAAGTTTAAAGAATCTCTCAAAAACTTCAAGTGAAGAAATTCCTATTATGAAGAGAATACCATTATTTCAAGAACGTCTCTCAAGATTCGAAGTATGAAGTCAATGCCAAACATCGGTCCGAGAAAGGTCTCAAATCGTGAAACGATTTATGCCAAGATATGAACTTTATGAGGTTTCGAGAAGCAGTTTTAAAAGATTTTGTCCTTTAGCTAACTATTGATTAATCGGCCTACTTTATTTTCGGCCTAAATAAACTATCGAAATAAGTCAAAAATGCATCCTAGTGATCATTTAAGACAAAAATAAAATATAAGATATACACCTAAGAATAAGGGGATCTAAGTGAATAATTGAGCCATATGAGTAAGTGTTAGCTTTACTAACTTGTAATAACAATGATCTCGTTTTTAAGCTTGGTATGGGGAACGTGAAACTTGAGGGTGATAAATATTCATGACACCAAAAGTCCTAATGTAAGTCTTATATTTCTTTGCAAGTTTCTTCCTTTCAAACATTTTGTAATTTTCTATCTTTTTAGTTTCCTTAGTGTCGTAGTATGTAATAAAGGCCAAGGTGGGTTAATTATGATGGAGAATGTAAATTGTGCTTTGAAATTAATGCATTACATGAGGCCATTGCAATGGTCAAGTGTAGGGGATTTAATAAGTGTGAGAACACTTATCCTTTCACCACTTAAAACAATTAAAAACGAGACCAAAACGTGTATTTAATGTCGTAAAAGTCGGAATTATGCGTGGTTTGTGTTTTTATTGTATTTTAGGACCAAAATATGAAAAAAGAAGAAAACACGGGCTTTCACGGGATTTTATCGAAGAAAAAGATAAAAGACAAAGTCAAAAGATCAAGAGTGCAAAAAGAACGGAAGTCAAAGGCCTATTTTGAAGATTTATCGAAGAAAATGACCAAAGACGGAAGTTTAACAAAGTCGAAGAACCAAGTCTAATAAAAGAAGAAAATTAGAAGACGAGTTCATTTTATATCGACAAATCCTGAGACAAAGTCGAGAAAGGCGAATTAATTAAAAGACGAGAAGATAAAGTGAAAGAAGGAAGCAAAAACAAAATTTCCCTTCCACCTATTAATAGAGAAAAATACCTTTCATTTGTTTAATTAGTTAGTAGTTAATTAGTTTATTTTTAAAGTTTTAGGAGGGGGTGTTAATTACTTTCTCTCTCTAGATTTATTTCAAGTTTTCTTAATATTTCATCTTTAATCTTGTGTACTTGAATCTTTAATCATCTTCATTAATTCAAGCTTATTAAATATATCTCATTCTACCTTTCTTATTTTTAATCATTGGTTTGATTTGGTTAATCATGTAGTTTGTTTGATCTTGTTGATTGTTTGATTGATTTGCTTAATTGATTGTTCTTATTGATTTTGATGTGTTTGATGTTTTAGCTTATTGTTATTATTGCTTATTGTGTGTTTAGTTTATTTTTAATTAAGTGGATTTGATAGTTTAATATTGAAAGTCCCTAAACTACGCTAGAAACAATAAACTTAACTAATCAACACATGTAATTACTTTTCAAACATAATACTTATTATTGTATAATTAAGAATTACAAGTGTTATGGATAACACCGTTTGATGACAATGTGTTGTGCACACTTTGAAAAACCTAAAACCTAACTTATGAACACAGTCGCAGCTGTTTGGTTCTGTAAGTTCTAAGCATTAATGTGTGAATTCTAACAAAGTGTTGAACTTTAATGCTAGGCTACATAACCTATTTATAGTGGTATGAGGTTGACTCTAAGTACTTGTTGATGGTGACTACACTAGACAAACACTTGTCAGACATCTGTCACAAGATGCTCTTCTATTCCTGGTAGTCTGCCACAATGCTTTAGGGAAACAGAGCTGACACAGTTTCCATTTTCTTCATAGTCTCGTACACACTAAGGTATGTCTAAAGTGTGCTGAGTGTTAACAGGGTATTGCCACCCCTGTAAACCCTCAACCCCTCAGAGTCCCTGATACATTTTGGCTGTTATCCATCACAGCTAATGAGTATGTCTTCAAGTAATCTTCGACTTCCTTGACAATGTCTCTGACATTGACTCCTCTGAGGTTGCTTATAGAGACTTTGATCTCTGTGAGTCTTGCGATACTTGCCTGCCTCCTAGGCACAGGCAAGTTACTATCTAACAGCTTGATTTGTGTTTAAATCTATGATACAGGGAATCTAACAAACTTAGATTCCCAACAATCTCCCCCTAATTAAACATAAATACAGCTAGATCTATCTAAGTTAAGGTAAGTGAGATAACAGCTTCTTCTTACTCATAATAGATCTAAACAAACATACCTCATGATTTTATTCACACTTAAAGGAAATTACAAGTACAATACAAAAGTGAAATAAAACATGAAGGTAAAACTCAACTGAATTCCTTCGATAGTCATCATTTTATATTCTTTCTTCAGCTTCAACTAAGTCTGTCCTATTATCTAATTCGGCCTGCAAAGCTTGTGCAAAAACTTTGGAATACTCTGTGTTGATTTTAAGTCCCTTTTGGAGATAAATCAGCTGAATGGTTGATGCTAATCCTAGCTCATCTTCCCTTTGGAATGCATATTGAAAAGCTCTGTTCATGAAGGCCATACCTCTTTCAGGCTCAGTATAAGTCTGACCATCAATAGGACCTACAATCCAATTTGGTAAAATCAAATCCCTGTGCATTCCATCCACTTGAACATCATCAGTAACGAAGGTCTCCTTAACAAGTTGAGTCATCCTTCTTCTTTTCTTTCCAGACTTTGGAAGGTCTTGTTCAAACAGCTGTGGTGGGGGATCTATCTTAAGTTTAGCTACAGTTTCTTTTACCCAATTGAACTTAGCTTTGAGGGTCTTAAGAAGAGTGAAATTAGCCTGTCCAGTTCTTTTAGCAGCCAAAGCCTCAAGTTCAAACCATTCAGTCAAGCCAAGTTTCTTTAACCTAAAGTTGTCAAAGACATTCATATTGGCATGTTGGTTATCTCTCCACAAAATCATTTGTGGTGTGTTAGTAGACTTGTGAATGGTATACTTAAACTTGGTGATTTTCTCAGGTGCAAACCTGTTGTTGATGCATGCATCATAATCAGCTTTTACCTTATTCAGTGCCTCTGTGCGTTTGGCTTCCATCTCTTTCAACCTTTGTCTTTGTTTCTCCCTTTGAAGTGGAGTCATTTTTCTTAGAGTTTCCTCATTGAGCTCCTTGGCTTTCTTGATTTCATTCAACCTTTTGAATTAAATAGCATGTTTCTCAATTTCTTAAGGTGTAAGAGGATTCTCATTTTAAGTCGTGAAGGTTGTAAATTGGTATGGGTCTGTGGTTGATCCTCTTGTCTCTAGCATTGCATCTATTTTATTTAGTTTGGCATCTGAGTCTGCCATAACTATTTTCTTTCCTTTCTTTGAGACAGAGGATGCCACACTTAAGTTTTCAGCTCTTTAGCTCTTTTGAGAAAATCCGTCTGAGTTTGGGTTTGTATAGCTTTGGGTAGGGAGCTAACAGTGAACTTGAGTTTCTTGGCAGCTGGTTCACCATCATCCACAACCTCGCTGGTGTTAACCAGAGTCAGGGATTTTGATGAATCAACTCCATCCTGTGTCTGTTGATCCCCCTAAATTTCATCCTCATCATCTGTATAATAATTGGTGTGATGACTTGGAGAGGGACAGGTGAAGGGATAGTGTTGTTGTTAGCAGAGTTTGAGCCTTGTTTGGTAGATTCAAGGTTAAGTACCTTTTCCTTCTCCCCCTCACATTCAGCCTGTCGTTTCAGACGTTTGGATGAACGTGCCTAAAAGTGCTTAGCAATTTGCTCAACAGAGGCAGCCATTTCTCGTTGCCTGGTCCTTGAAGCTCTGGCAATTTTCAGCAGGTGGTTGCAATTTCCATTTATGTTGCGATGAACACGATCAATGATAAAGTTGGTATGACGAAGTTGCTTGTTTCGTACATCTTCAAACTGTCTATGCATTGTTAACTCATGAGCATGGAAGAGTGTAGGGACCTCTGTGACGATGGCATCTTTGATACGTGTGGGCAAATGACTAAGTCCTTGGGACACTCCCTTTCTTATACCATCCTTGATAGGTTCAGTGACTACATCCTTAACTGCCTGTGTTATGATCCTTGGAAAGTTGACAGTGAAAGAATGCATTTCAGATTTTATGACATCCAGCTTTCTTGACAGGCGTTCCATATCTGATTGATGATGTTCAGGTTTAAGATCATGGATGTTCAGGCTTTGTTGTGCATAATCATCCTCCCTTGGCAATATATCAAAGTTGGTTTGGGTAGGAGGATCAAACAATAGCAATTCAGCTGTCGGATCATATACAGGTCTTTGGAAGACTGTAGTGGCAGAGGTAGCAGAGGTGGGAGTTACTACATCTTCCTTGGGAGGAGGAGTGGAATCAACAGCTAGCATGGACACCGTGATATCCTTTGGAGGAGACAGAGATTGTTGGTCATCATCTTCATCATCTTCCTCCTCCTCAATCATCCCCTCAGGGAGAATCTCATCATCAGGCATGGATTCAGGTTCAGAGAAGTCATCGACTAAGAAGAGCACATCCTCTTCAATATCAGGCATGGGCTCCTCCTCGTTTGGTGGATCCTGAATCATTGTATCAGCTTCTTTTTCTGGCTGCTCCAGAGATTCAAAATTTGGTTGTACAACATCAGCCTGCAAGTTGTTTTAAATTATTAACAGGGAAATAAATAAGGGGAATGGTCGCTAGTTCGCTGTCCAAGAGAGGCTGAGGGTGATTATTCAGCCACTCCAAAGGATAAATCCTTGGGATTCTTTTAAGAGTGAAAAGCATGAGGTTAATGGTCGCCATTCGCTGCCACTAGGAAAGCTGAGTGTGATTATTCAGCCCCCCCCCCCCCCCCCCCCAAAAAGTTTAAAACCTTTGGGACTCTTTTGATTGTGAAACATATGTTGTTAAGGATCGCCATTCGCTGCCCCTAGGAAGGCTGAGGATGATTATTCATCCCCCCCCCCCCCAAAAAAAAAGGTTAAGAAACCTTTGGGACTCTTTTAAGTGTGAAATATATGTAGGTTAAGATCGCCTGTTACGCTGCCCCTAGAAAAGCTGAGGGTGATGATTCAGCTCCCCCTGAAAGGATAAATCCTTTGGGATTCTTTTAAGTGTGAAAAAGATGTAGGGTAAGGTCGTCCTGTAACGTTGTCCCTAGGAGAGCTGAGGATGATTATTCAGCTCCCCTAAAAGTAAAAGTTTTGGGATTCTTTTTCTGAGGGAACCAAGAGGCTGTGTGAGATACAGCTACTCTAGGTCGAGACATATATGTATTCAGGTTGTTGTTTGCCTGAATACTGTCTAGAGGGTGCAGGGTCATCGGGGTGCTTTATAAACACAAATGAATCACTCCCTGGTGCAAAGACAGGGTGTATAGAAGTCTTAAGGATTTCTAAGTGCATACAATGACTCCTATGGGTCGAGGATAACCCTAACTTCACCACTCTCACCTACAGACATTTGAGAGTGGCTGCTTATGGACCTCTAAAAATGATAAGACTGATTACATGTGCGATATCAGCAGAATTTGGTTGGTTCCTTGTTGTGTCGGTTGACAGCGAGACGCTAGACCCTTGTTGTTGGTTAGCTGAAGTCTCTGATTCTACAGGAGTCTCTGGAACAGAGGAGGATGAGAGCTTCATGTTCTTCTTTACCCTGGCCTTTGCAACTGTTTTGGTGTGGGAATAAGATGGGATTTTCTTCTTCTTTGGCTGTTGGCCAGTTGTTGCCTTAGACGTCGTGGTGTGCTGCCCAGAGGTCAAAGATGTAGACTTGCTAGACACATCAGAGGTAATCACCTTATCAGAGGAAGGGAGCAAGGACTTCACAACAGAAGGTTTGATTATTGGCGATGTTCAGAATGTGAGAAGTAGCAGGGACATCTTCAGGTCCAATCTCCTTGTAGATTGCTCCAGTAATGCGATAATGCTTCAGGGATGTGAGAGTAGAATTATGGTAGCTGTCACCCAGCAGGCTTTCGAAGAGAAGAGAAAGAAAGCGAACATAACATATATTTTTCTCCCTGACCTGATTTGGTCCCTTGAGCTTTTCCACGAGGTTAGAGAAGAGTATGCTTCCAACATCAATGTATGTGCCCCAGATCAGCCCAAAAGCAATGGATTTGTAATTAAAAGACATTTGGTCTTGAGAACCCTACATACCACCCAGGGACTTGACTATGTGAGTGAAGAGGACACTCCACATAGGGGAAAAGTACTTGATCTTCAGGGGAGACTTGGAAAGAACTTCAACAGGAGCGAGAGCTGGGTTTACATCATGAGTGGGTTTAAGTGTGGCAAGGGCGTCCTTTACAGCCTTTTTGTCTACAACCTTCAGGCATGCATCGCCATGTCTTATCCCAACCACATTTGCAAAGTCTTTGAGAGAGAAGGCGAAAGGGTGTTTGTTGCATGAGAGGCTAAAAGTGATGGCGTCGTCAATGACTTCAGCAGAATACCAGAATTCCTTAAGGTATTCTTGGTAGAAGACCGTTGGGGTTTTTGTGAGTGCTTCACTAACATCACAATTCTTCAAAAAGTTCACCAGATCTGTGTAGGATTCATTAGGAGCCTTGAGCCATCCAATCGAGTTGTTAGAAGCAAGGATGCTCTCATTGAGTTCGAAGGTGACGTTTGAAGCCTTGGGAACTGGGTACGCCATGGATTCAAGGTTGAAGAGAAACGAAAATGGTGGAAGGGTTTAGAGAGAGAAAGCTTAGAGAGAGATGAGATTGTGAGAAATGAGAATAGTGGTAGGTGAGAAGAGACGTGAGACAATATTTATATTCAAATTTTTTGAAACAGTTATTCAAACACATTTAATGCGTAGTGGGACAAAGACTGCACAAGTGGGTCCCTTGACCTTTCAAAACCTTTTGTCTCCTCGTTATTCTAAAAAGAAATAATTAAATATAGGGAATGTTTTTTAGCATTTACTTGGAAAGTAACTACCTAGTTTCATGTGAAAAAACATTTAATATTTAATCAGACATTTAATGAACACATTTATTATCAAGCCATAGGCTTTTAGATATCAAGCATCCCTAGCTCAGCAACTAGCCTGTTGAATGAAGGTTCAGCCAAAGGCTTTTTAAAAAGGTCAGCTAGTTGCAGCTCAGTGGGAATAAAGTGTAGCTCAATATCTCCCTTCATTATGTGATCCCTGATAAAATGATACCTGATATCAATGTGTTTAGTTCGAGAGTGAAGAACAGGGTTGTTGGAGATGATAATGGCGCTGGTGCTGTCTCAGAACATTGGCACTTTATCATATAAGATCTCATAGTCAGCCAATTGACTTTTCATCCAGATCACCTGAGCACAATAGCTGGTAGCAACAACATATTCTACTTCAGCTGATGACATGGCCACAGAGTTTTGCTTCTTAGCACTCCATCCAACCAATTTTCCTCCTAGGATTTGACAGCTACCTGAGGTGCTTTTCCTGTCAACACAGCATCCAGCATAGTTTGAATCTTAATAGGCCTTGAGATCAAAGCTTGATTCCTTTGGATACCATAAACCAAGTGAGGTTTTTCCTTTGAGATACCTGAAAATTTTCTTAACAGCCACTAGATGGGATTCTTTTGGGTTAGCTTGGTACCTTGCACAGAGACATGTGGAGAATTGGATATCAGGACGACTAGTTGTTAAATACATCAGTGACCCAATAATGCCTCTGTATAAAGTCTCATTAACAGAGACCCCTGACTCATCAGGACACAAGTTGTTGGGTGGAAGCATGGGGAATTTCACTGATGCACAATCAGCTAAGTCATATTTTTTAAGTACATCTTTAACATATTTTTCTTGACATATTGAAATTCCCTTAGGACATTGTTTAATTTGAAAACCCAAAAAGTAAGTTAATTCACCCATCATACTCATCTCATATTTCTTGGTCATCAATTTAGCAAAACGTTTACTAAGATTAACATTAGTTGACCCAAAGATGATATCATACACATAAATCTGCACAATGATGAAATCACTCTTTTCCTTGAAGGTAAAGAGTGTTTTATCAATAGAACCCCAAAAAAATTTATTTTTAGTTAAAAAACTGGAAAGAGTTTTATACCATGCTCTTGGAGCTTGTATCAGCCCATACATGGCTTTGTGTAGTCTGTACACATGATTGGGAAACTCGCTGTTCTTGAATCCTTCAGGCCGTGCAACATATACTTCCTCAGCCAAATCACCATTGAGGAAGGCACTCTTAACATCCATCTGATACACAGTGAAGTTGATATATGCTGCATAAGCAAGGAAGATTCTGATTGCTTCAAGAATTGCCACAGGAGCAAACGTTTCATCATAATAAATCCCTTCAGTCTGTGTATACCCCTGTGCCACCAGCCTAGCCTTGTTTCTGATGATGTTTCCAATTTCATCCATCTTATTTCTATAAATCCATCTAGTGCCTGTGATGTTCTTACTAGGTGGAGCTGGCACTAGAGTCCATACCTTGTTCCTTTTGAAATGATTAATTTCTTCCTTCATATCAGCTACCCACCCATCTTCTATCAGAGCCTTAACTACTCTCTTAGGTTCAATTTGAGAGAGAAATTTAGCAAAGAGACATTCGTTGGCTGAGGCTGAATCTGAGTCATGAATTCGCTGTCTAGTAGTAACCTCTGCATTAGGTTCCCCAATAATGTTGACAAGAAGAATGTGTTGATCTCTTGACCATTTAGTTTGAGGAGCTGGGGAATCATGGACAGGGACATCTGTGGGGGTAGCTGGCACTATTTGAGTTTCATCCTGTTGAATAGGAGGGCTTTCTTCAAAGATGACCTCAGTATCTGTGTCAACTTCAGCCATATCAAGGGGTACAGATTCATTATTAGCAGGAGAGTCTTCAGGGATTTGAAGAATTGGTGAGTCATATTTAGCAGTTGAGGAAGAAGGACTACAAGAAGGTTGTGGTTCTTCTTCATCAAGTTCTTGAGACGAAGGAACTTAAATGTTGTGTGTTGACAGAGGATCGAATGTAGGAACATAAGGAGTGAGAATGTTGGTGTGATGATGGTGATGACAGGGAGGTCTTGGCTCTGAGAATTCATCACTTGGGAAAGACACGTTTTCATTAAAATCAATTTCATCACCCTCTGTTCCGGATCTATTTATGACGTCATCATCTTCATTGAATCTGACATGAAAGGTTTCTTCTACTTCTTGTCTTCTAGTATTGAATACCCTGAAGGCCTTGGCAGTTGGAGAGTATCCTAAGAAGAAACCATCATCAGCTTTTTCATCAAATTTTCCAAGTTTATCCCTGTAGTTATAAATGAACACAGGACATCCAAAAACATGGAAATAGCTGACGTCTAGAGATCTATTTCTGAAAACTTCATAGGAAGTTTTACCATTTCTTTTGACAATGATTGATCTATTTTGGGTGTAGCAAGAAGTGTGAACAGCTTCTCCCCAAAATTGCTTTGGTAAAGTTGCACCATTTAACATAGTTCTGGTTGCTTCAATCAGAGTCCTATTTCTTCTTTCAGCCACACCATTTTGTTCTGGGGTGCCAGCTGAAGAGAAGTTTTGTGATATTCCTTTTTCATCACAAAAAGATTCAAGTTGTTGATTCTTGAATTCAGTACCATTATCACTTCTTAGAGCTTTGACTCTAACATCATTTATATTTTCAACCTGTTTGATGAAGGACATGATGGTATCAGCAGCATCACTTTTCCTTCTGAGGAAGAAAACCCATGTATACCTTGAAAACTCATCAACTATGACCAAGGTGTATTTGTTTTGATTAATGGTCTGAGGTTTGACAGGCCCAAACAAATCCATGTGAAGGAGATGTAAGCACTTGTCAATAGAGAATGATTGCATGGTCTTAAAAGAAGATATGTGACGCTTTCCCTTGACACAAGCTGAACAAGTTTTGTCTTAGAAAACATCACTGAAGGTAGACCAACAACTAGGTTTTGTGTGGCTATCTTGTTGATGTTCTTGAAGTTGAGATGAGACAGTCTTTTGTGCCACAGCCAATTGACACTTTCAGAGGCTTTGGCTAGAAAACAATTGGAGCTGTCTTCAAATCAAGTAGCCATGTTTATGACATACACATCTCTCCTTCTTGGTGCAATAAGTACCACATCATTGTTCTTGTTGAATATGGTTCCCTGAGTCTTAGTAAACAAAACCTTGTAGTCAGCATCACACAATTGGCTGATACTAATAAGATTGTGTTTAAGACCATTCACATATGCAACCCTTGTAAACGTTATCCCATTGTAGTTCACTGAGCCGTATCCCTCTATGTCGCCTGAAGAATTATCCCCAAACACCACTTTATGACCTGGCTCCTTTGAGTATATGTGCAGGTATTGTTGAATCCATGTCATGTGTCTAGAACAGCCACTGTCTAGATACCATACCGATTCCTTAAGATGTTTCTGCACAGATACATAGAAACAAGTTAGTTCCTATGGTGAACCCACTTTCCAATGGGTTCCCTGAATTGCTGATTAGCAACTCTTGAGTTCCTGTAGAACTTTTGACGATGGGAAGGACAGTTAGTTGTCTCATGGGTGAACCTTCCACAGATATCACATCCTGGAAAGTCACGACACTCATCTAAGTGATGGTCTATGAATCCATAAAATTTACAGGGAGGATAAGGTTTGTAGTTACCTATTTGTCTCCTAGAAGCCTGTTATCTCTCCCTAGAAGGTGTTTGAGCTCTCTTAATAGCCATTTGTCTATCATGATCTATGGTCATGTGATGAGAGTTTTTACAAATATTGTAGTAAGGTTTGACTATCCTTTCACCTTTGGGTTTACCTAAAATAGACTTAGGTTTGTAGGTCCACGTTTTCTTATGATTGATACAAGTGTTGTAATGATCTAAATAGTGGGAGAGGGATTAAGATCTAAAGAGAGAAAGTTAGAGAGAGAAAGGAGAGGATTAGAGAAAGAAAGATGTATTGGTGAAATGTGAGAAACAAAACAATGAGCAACCCCTCCTAACATGCTAGGAGGGGGTATATATAGCCCACTCTACATGTGGGCTATATGGACTATATGTTTACATAATAGATCACGAGCCCAATACTTGAATATATATTGGAGTAACCGATCCTTTCTAAATAGGTAAAAACGTATTTCCAACAATCTCCCCCTAAGGGAGGTCACTCCAAGTTACAATGTCCTAAATAGTCTATAGCTCGTGATCTATGCTAATAATGATGTGACCGAGACTTTCCTTGGAAAAACATATTTCCAACAATCTCCCCCTAAGGGAGGTCACACCATTTTACAAAATCTTAAACCTAGCATACTATGCTTGAGTGTTTGATCTTGTTCTTGTGAATATGCTGATGAGATCTTTGACTTTGGTCTTGAGCATGTGTCATTGCTTTGACCTTGTGCATTCATCACTTGTGATATTTGCCTCCTCGTGACTTCATGTTCTACATACTTATACTTTTATAAATTCTTGAAAGCTTTAGATTTTGATACAGCGGAAGACTTGACTTTTAGACTTTCTTGAATTTGTTGAAGTATTAAGTGCATATAGTATAAGCATGTGGTGACGACTTCTTCTAGATTGTACACCGCAATGCCACCTTCTTGTTACGTTGCATGAGACAGTTAGCAACAAAACATATACACGGATGAAATGGCCTTGAACATTTCATTCTATTTCGGTAGCATTTTACCTCCGGTCGGTGAAGACTGTTGGACGATATTAAATATCGTACTTGTGGCAGGTAGTTTCAACTAAGAACCTCCTTGACAAGATTTCACGGGTAAACACGTTCTCTTGATTCGACCGTCCAAAGCTGACTGCAAACATAAAGAGTGAATCATTTGGATAATATTATCCGCATGATTTAAAGCCGTCAATTCATGTTCCTGGAACAAGTGAAGTTCAATTAAGAACCGCACCATCGTTGTTTTCCAGTTGTCACGAGCTTGATTCATATAGAATCTTGCAAGTTACCTACCAAGTGCTGTTTGAGGTTAACACTAGAAGGATTTCCACTCATCGCTGTGAACACTATAGAGTGTCACTCTGAGTGTTCTGGCAAGATCACTAAGATATTGCGTAGAGGCCTGGAACGTGTTTAAATTTAGTTAAGAATTAAACCACTGTTGCTTTCCAGTTATCACAAGCTTGATTCATAAAGAATCGCACAAGTCACCTACCATGAGCTTTTTGATGTTCACTCAAGAAGGATTTCCATCTTCATGGTAAATACTTTCGTATTACTCGGATGTTCAGGCAAGATCATGAAGATTTTGCGTAGGACTCATAAAATCTTTCTTACTTTTCATAGTGTGTGAAGAAAAAAAGAATTATGAAAGTGTGTCCTAATGAGATATTTGATGATCTCAAATGGCTCCAGACTCGATCGTGCATTTTGGAATTTTAGTGATCGGAGGCAGGAGAGGAGTCCCACCATTTCAATACCAATTTATTCGGAGTGAATAAATCAATAGATAATGCATTGTCTCCGTGTGATTAAAACAAATATCTTTTAAGAGATATCTGAGTTAGCTGGGATGGGTTGTGCATTGCATCATTGGGTCCATGATTTCTATCTTCAATATCAAGCATCGTTAAAAATGATCTCAATAGCTAATGAGTTGACCCGGTTTCTACCTAAGTTGTAAGGAGGGCTACTTTCTTTACACCCTTTATCTTTACAATTCTTTTTCATTCTTCAACCCCTTCAATGCTTACCAATACGTCATAACTACCACCTTGTTATGATTTTTCCCGTGCTAACTTAAGTACTTGGTCGGCATTCAGCTACGTTCACAATCTTTCTCCATCTTTCCTAAGGACTACTATTTCTAGCTATGGAATGTCCTTGGGAAGATTCCTCCGGTTTTAGAAGAATCATTGGACTTAACCTATCCTACCATCCTTATGTCACCACAATCGTCACTGTCGTGAATAGAGATGTTGTGGGTAAGTATATGTCACCATGAAATCCATTTTGATATCCAAATCCATTTTGCTCCCGCTTAACATATGCCACGATATTCGAAAACATTTCGCACATGTCGGGATGAGCCAGCACATTAAGTCAAACCATTAAATTGATTGATCTCATTATTAAATCACATTTTCTCCCCCATATTAAAAATATTAACCCAATCGATGTTTTTAATATCAATTGATTTAATAAAGTTTTAAGAAAATTTAGGAAGAAAAATGCAAATCCAATTATCTTCATGCGTTACACAAGCTCCCCCTCAAATTAATGAGGGTGAGTACCTTTTAAACACAAGTGTAAGGTACTTATCACATGCAAAGATCATATACGATAATGTATTCACAAGATTAGTGATTTATGAGGTTGGACCTAAATGATGGAGAACATCATATGAAAGAATCACATGGCTCTTGTTCACGAATGTTGGTCGCCTCATCACATCTGAAGTTATCTCTTGACTCCATGTGTACGATTGATATCGTTGTCTTGACACCAACATGTGAACTTGGCACTTTCGACGTCAAAGCATCTGAAAGCTGGACAATTGCTCCCCCTCAGTTGTTGACCCGTGTTCTATTGAAAGAGTTGTAGTCGCCGTTTGAGTAGTCACATCGTCGAGTATGTAGATATCAATTATAAATTGCTACGGGTTGGTGGAGATGATAACTTCATAAAAAAACAAGATTTCTCTTGTTTTAACAAATAAATGCACTGACACGTACATATATTCGTGTTAGATTGTGTTATTACGTAAACGCAATCCCTTACATGGTTATAAAGTAAACCATGCCCGATAAAATTAATTCCCGTTGTTGAGTCAAAGCTTTCCGATGAAATGCTTGACTTGAATAAGAAAATCAGGTTACTATCTGAAATAATAGCAAGCCATTTTGAGCATGTTTGAAAACATTTGAACTTCTGCTAGAACTTTATTTACAACCCCGTCTCATTATTGAATGACATTTCTAGTATCGTAAATATTATCGATTCCAGAAGACATGCTCTTTTTATCAAAAAAATTTTGAACACACAATTTTGAAAGATTTAGAAAAACCTTTTGAGAAATTCTCGAAAAATTGTGTTCAATGCTTTGAAAACTAATTACTTGAACTTAAGATGTTGAATATCTTACAAAACAAGCTCAAGTCCGAGAAGTTGTAAACTTCCCGTTGTGAGGATAAGTTACCATCGGCGATAAACTTTCCTTTTAACTGAAGAGCGAGTTCTAAGCTAACATTTACTTAGAAGTCGTGTTCATGAGCTTGAAAAATTTTGAATGTTTTAACGGAAAGCTCATGACCGAGAAAGATGAATTTCTCGTTATGAAGAAAAGTTCTCTTATTTAAAAGATATACTTTCCTTTATGAGCTTAAAACTTGGAATGTTTTAATACAAGCTCATGACCGAGAAAATTTAATTTCCCGTTACGAGGATAAGCTATCTTCAAAGATAAGCTCTCCTAAAATTGAAGTCCGAGTTACAGTTTGATATTTAACTGTAAGTCATTGTGCATGAGCGTAAAAACTTCGAATGTTTTTAATATTAGCTCATGCCCGAGAAAAATTAATTTCTCGTTGTAAGGATAAGTTTATCATCGGCGATAAACTTTCCTTTCTTTGAAGTCCGGGGCATAATCTGAAATATAATTATACGCCATTTACACTAGCTTAAAACTTTTGAATAGTTTTAATGTAATCTCGTGTCCGAGAAAAATTAATTTCTCGTTGTGAGGATAAGTTTATCATCGGCGAGAAACTTTCCTTTATTTGAAAATCGGGTCATCATCTGATATTTAACGATGAGCCTTATACACGAGCTTAAAACCTTTGAATGGTTTTTGTATAAGCTCGTGTCCGAGAAAATTTAATTTCTCGTTTTTTGAGGATAAGTTTATCATCGGCGTTAAACTTTCCTTTATTTGAAGTACGGGTCATCGTCTGAAATTTAACGATGAGCCATATACACGAGCTTAAAACCTTTGAATAGTTTAAATGTAAGCTCGTGTCCGAGAAAATTTGATTTCTCGTTTTGAGGGTAAGTTATCGTTGCGTAGATAGACTTCCCTTTCTCTGAAGTTCGGGTCACAGACTGTGATTTGAATGTGAGCCATGTACACGAGCTTAAAACCTTTGAATAGTTTTAATTTAGCTCGTGTCCGAAAAAAATAATTTCTCGTTTGTAAGGATAAGTTTATCATCGGCGATAAACTTTCCTTTCTTTGATGAACGGGTCATAGACTGTGATTTTTCTATAAGCCTTCTGTAGGTAAGCTTAACCGTGAATCCCTTGTGACACTTGTTTCTCCGATATCTGCTTCTTTAGTAACCAAACTATGAGAGTTTCCTTAGTTGAACGGTATACAATGATTGGACCGCTTCGTTCTTTTGGAACATCAACTTTGGTACTTGCATTCTCATTAGGAATTTGCATGCTTGGATATGGGTTATCGATATCAATTTTAGAAGCACGTGGGGGTTCACAGTTGGCTTTACTTGTGTCAGAGGCGACCTGAGTAGATGATTCACTAATCTTAGCTGGCAAACGTTTCCTTTTATAGAAAACCTTAAGTGTAGGCTTAAGTGATGTATCATCCTTCTCAATTTCCTCCCTAGCAGTCTTAGTAGGATTGGAGACTATCCTAGTTAAAGGGCACTCGTTTCCTACAAGAGTGAAAGTTCTACCAGTGGGGCGCCAAACTTTACCAATGGGTTTGATTTTAGCTATCCACTGGGATTTAATTCTAGCACGAGAGTTCACCTCATTAAGTAATTTCTTGACACAAGAGTCATGATTTGCCGTAAAGACACATTTTCAACATGTTTTACAAGTAGCATATTTAATGTTCGAGTAATTCCTAGATGATTGATCGATGCTCCTAGGAGATGACATGCTACAGTTAGCAGTGTTGGGTAATCTAGAAGGCATCTGACTAGGTTTGACATTGCTAACTCTTACATGTGTCTTTTGCTTAGCTTCCCTTAGACCAGATTTATAGCAAACGTCATTTGAACTAGTTCTAGACGTGGTCTTGGTATATTTAGAGAAACTAGAGGCAATCATGTGATTAGGTCTTGCTAAATCTGTTTTGGTCACATTGGGCCTAGCTGCTGGATTGACTGGTCTAGAAAGATGAACAAAATCAACTTGGGAGGCAAACCACGGTCTCGAGGATTGTGGTCGCTCGGATCTAAATGCAGTAGGTTGTCTGACGGTCGGCTGTCTGACAAACTGATTTGTAGGCGGTTTCCCCAAGATTGATGGTTTTTTAAGCTTAATGTCCACACTAGTTCCTCTATTTTTCCTTAATTCGTTTTTCAACGCAACTATAGCAAAAACCTTTTCCTGAACATGAGCTTTTAAAGTCTCATTCTCTTTGAGCAATTTATCTTTGGATGCCAATTTAGATTCTAGCAACTTAATTTGTTTCAAAAGATTATCCTTTTCAGCTTTAGAATCTAGAACTTTTTGATCCAATTTTCGTTCAAGAACAACATTTGACTTTTCAAGTTTTTCAAAGTATGTTTCAAATTTGTTGGTATTCTTCGGAAATTCAAGTATGACATCCTCAAGATCTTTTGATTGCTGAGCTACGATCGTTTCGAGCTCTTTAATCTTAGAATCAGAATCAGTTAATGAAGCAGTTATAAGACAATTATCATGATGTTTAGCATTTTGAACACTTTCTCCCCCATTATGACTCACATCGGATGAATCATAAGTGGTATCTCTATCACTCTTTTCCATCCCATGTTTGTCATAATTAGGTTCAGAATGCTCAATATGCGGCATATCATCAGCATATACATCATAAACAACATTACATTGTACCATGTTCACAGGCTCTTCCTCATAAACGGGTAAGGTGTCATCAAAAGAGATCTCGTGAACATTCCCTGACGTGCCACTGGTATCATGTTGTTTTCCTGATTTCGTGCTCTTGCCATCGTTAGGCTCCAAGTTGTCAACCATATGACCATTCTCCTCTTGCGTCTGCATCATAGATTCTTGCACTCCATTATCATACGCTTGTTGAAGTCTGGATCTTTCATAAATCGAATATGAAACCGATGTAATAAATTTCAACAGTTTATCACGGAAGTCTTTAACCTCGTTATGTGTGTATTGAAGAAATGACCGGCATATCCCTGAATTGTCACACTTGATGATATTGAATTGGAGGAAAGGCGTGAGTTGTGTCATAAGAGCCTTATAAGCAAGTGCCGATACAGAGTGATTAAAGTCTTCTTTTTGAAGTTGATCAGCAAGTTGGTTCAAGTTGAGGAGTAGTGAATCGATGAATATATTACGATCTTGACCAAAGAGTGTCAAAAATTCGCTCCCTCCTTGAAGCCATGAAAGAGTCACTAGATGAGACTGAAGTAGTCGAAATGAAGTGATACCACTTTCTCTAGCTTTGTCTTGCATTAGATGCAATTCTCCCTCTTGAAACATCGAATTCAATGATTCCATTAAAGTTCGATAAAGATAAGGATTGATGATCGATCGAGTTATGGAATGAAGTAATTTTGTTGTTGTCTAATTGATCCCTTGATTAGTGTACTCAAGAAACCAAAATAAACAGTCATGTCTTTTTGACACGTCACAAACCGTATCAGAATCAAACTCGGCTCATTAGTTGAAATACATAAACTCAGTCCAAATGATATAACGTAGCAAAAGTTATACTAGTATTACTTTGGCAGAAAATGTCATAAACGAAGGCCCACTACGTTATCAATTGAACCAAATCCATACAACATTTAACCAAATCCATCTTATCAATTTGTACGTTCACAAATGAAGGCCCACTACAATTTGTAATACCCGGTCAAACACTTTAACAGTTTACTCAACCCCACTTATATTTAAACAACAAAAAAAGAAAAAAAACATGGCATAACAGAACAATGAGTTGGATATGTTTTAAAAAGAAAGAAATGTGGCTTGTTTTGTAACGCGTGTGTTATGAGTATATAGCCTTCTCACTTTTATTGGAACCTCCGTCGAAAAAAGAAACTCCTATTAATACTCCTTGCAACCCCTAATGACCTTAAAACTCCGCCCCCACTTTTCACTATTAAACTTCCTCCGTCTCTTTCTTACTCAAAAACTCCAGCCTCTATGTTTATGTCTAATAAAAAATCTGCCTCCTTTTATGTTTTCTTGAAAACACAGCCATCAAACCCTATATTCTTCATAAATCTGAAATCTTTATTCATCAAGATTAATCATCATCTCAAGCTTAGATCATCTAAAACGAGATCAATCAAAAGAATAACAACAACGGCTTCAAGATCTTAAATTTATGAGGTCTCGGGTAAGTTTAGTTAAGAACTGATTGTTGCATGTCGGTTTTCGTGTAATTAACCGAAATAAGAACTTGATTGAAACAATCTTGTTATCAATCCTTCTTTAATTTCGAAAATCAATTACAGATCGATGATGATGAGATTCTGGTTGAATAGATCATAACGATCTTGATTCTTCTAAGGAAGATGGAACCGAAACTTAAACTGAGATCTTGGTTTTGATGTTCTGAGTTAAGAGTCAGAGTCTGATTCAGGTTTGTCGAGGCTTCGAGTCTTCGTCTATTCGAGTGAACGAGTCTTCGTCTATTCGAGTTGGCGTGTGAGAACGAGAGTTAGTTTCGTGGGGTCTTCGAGTCTTTTGTTTGAGTAGGTGTAATTGAGTCAGTTTTGTGGGGTCTTCGAGTAGGTGTAATTGAGTTTTTGTTCGAGTTTTGTGGGGTCTTCGAGTAGGTGTAATTGAGTTTATGTTCGAGTGTTGTGGTTGAGAGTTTGAGGCTGTTTGTTTGTTTGAGGCTTTTTGTGTTTTGAGTTTAAGTCCAGATGATGTTGGGATGTTGATGTTGTCGAGTGTAGTCAAAGTTTTTTGAGTCTTGAGGTGTTGGATGTTCAGGAACTACGTGTCGAGTCAAGGCTGGTGGTCGAGGCTTGGGTTCACGCGAGAGTCTGAGTCGTTGAGTTAAGTCGTTGGGCTGTTGAGTCATGGGTACAGTCTTGAGTCTTGGATTGAAATAAAAATTTTGTTAAGTCGTTGAGTTAACTAAAGTATCACAGTCTTTAGTCTTGAGTGAAAACCTTTCGTAACAAAATCTTTCTTTCGTAACAATTGAAAATTTTCTACGAAAAGCTTTCGTAACAAATTTTAAAAAATCTTTTCGTAACAAATTTTATAAACCGTTTCGTAGAAAAATGAAAATAAAGATTTCGTAGAAAGATTAGAATGAAGATTTCGTAACTTTTTGAAAATTTCATAGAAGATTTCGTAACAAAAAAATGAAGCTTTCGTAACAAAATGAAGATTTTATGAAACAAAAATATGAGAATGAAACTTTTCGTAGAAATTTTACAAAATCTTTTCGTAGAAATGTTACAAAATCTCTTCGTAGAAATTTTATAAACCTTTTCGTAGAAATTTTATAAAATCTTTTCGTCGAAAAATGAGAATAATGACATTTCGTAGAAAAAGAATAAACCCTTTTACGAAAACTTTAATACAGCCACAAAGGTTAAACAGAAACTAGATAGGGTGACTAGTTTTAGATCGAAACCCAAAAATAACAACATAAATTAAAAAACATTTGTGACTTTAACCAACACAATAAACAAAAACACCACCACAACTAATTGAGTCAAAACAAAATTTTAAGATTTAAGCTTGATTAAATCAAAACCCACCAAAATCAATAAAAAACAAACACAAGAACAATCAATCAACCATAGCTCTTGATACCAATTGTAGGTCCACGTTTTCTTATGATTGATACAAGTGTTGTAATGATCTAAATAGTGGGAGAGGGATTAAGATCTAGAGAGAGAAAGTTAGAGAGAGAAAGGAGAGGATAGAGAAAGAAAGATGTATTGGTGAAATGTAAGAAACAAAACAATGAGCAACCCCTCCTAACATGCTAGGAGGGAGTATATATAGCCCACCCTACATGTGGGCTATATGGACTATATGTTTACATAATGGATCACGAGCCCAATACTTGAATATATCATTGGAGTGACCGATCCTTTCTAAATACGTAAAAACGTATTTCCAACAAGGTTCATGGGAAGTAGAGCATTCAGCGGAAGGCTTAATATGTTGTTTCAAGAGTTCTACTTCTTTCATTAATGACAACAGGCGTTCTTCAGTTGAGGAATCAACTTTGTTCACAGATTTTGTTGAGACAGGCTTAAAGGCAACTTGCTGAACATATTGTTTAGCAGGTATAGAAAATACCTTAGCTGGTGGTTTCTCAACATCTGTTTTGGGTTCAGCCTTAGCTCCTCTAGAGGAACTGCTGGGTTCAACTCCTGAAAGTTTAGGTAAGGGTGGTAAATCAACCACATCTTCAGAGATAAGGACATCCGTCAAGAGGGAATCTGACATATGAATTGTCTCTATAGATTTGAAAACAATCTCTTTGGGTTTGGTGAGAATTTTCAACTTATTTTTCTTGGCAGAGATATCCCTTTTAATATTAGCAGGTAGTTCATCATTAAGCAATTCATCGATAGTGAACCTACTACACAGCCATTTGTCTATAACCTTATTTAATTCAGATACTTGATCATTTAAGGCACTATTCTTCAAGGTTAACCTATTAACTTCGTTTTGAAGAGATATCTTTTCTAAATTAACCTGTTTGAGAGTTTCACATTCAGCCCTAGCAATAAACAGTTCATGTTTAACAGAGTGAAACTTATCAAGCAAGTTCTTTCTTTGTTCCTCAACAAAGTGCAAAGTAACAATGGTGTAATCAAGGACATGTTTGCGTTCATCACTTTTAGACATAGATAAAAGCCTGTGTACCTTTTTTATTGTGACGTCAACCCATTGTCCTGATCTTGCATCTCCTTTCCCAGCAGCTGGTTCATCCTCAGCTATTGCCATGAAAGCCCTGACTCTAGTAGTATCTTCCTCATCTGAAGTCAGCGGCTCATCATTCCAATCATACGCTTCAGCTACCAACCCTTTCTCTGTCTTTTTATCACCCCCTTTCTTCTTAGACAGCGCTTCAAGCTTCAAATTCATCTGTTCTAACTCAGCTTTAAGTGCCTTATACTTGTTCTTGTAATCCTTCTTCTCATTGTCTGAGGATTTGAATTGGTGACATGAGTTGTTTTGTTGTGATTTGAACTTGTAAGGTTTGGTGGAAGATGATGGATAAGAAGGTGAGGATGTCTTTGTGGAAGGACAGTCTTTTTGAAAGTGTCCAAGTTTTCCACAGGCAAAGCAAGTTTCTTTTGATTTGTCAGTTTGTTTGCTAGCTGATCCTACTCTCCCTGATCTTTTGTAGAATCTCCTTTGATTAGCTAGCAATGCTCTTTCATGAAATTCAGCATTAAGGTCTGTCAAGAACTCTTGGCTGTTGTGTGTGTCTTCTTCAACATCAGAGTCGCTGTCATGAGGGTGTGGGGTAGAAATAAAAGATTTGGAAGTTTCTCCCTGAACTACAAATCTTTTAGTCTCTGATTTGTATATGGTATCAATCAGCCCTTCTTCATAATTGTACTTTCCATAATGTTGAGCTAAGGTGTCATTCTTGATTGAGTTATTGGCTCTCTGAGTCTGATTCATACTCAGCCATTTTCTTGGAAGGTTGTTGACAAATGTGGAATTAATTTCAGCTTGACCAATGGTGACGTCATTCATAGCAAGGTCATTGAGAAGAATCTTCAGCCTTGTATATGTTTGTTGAACCTTTTCACCTTCAAGTGCCTTGAAAGCATTGAACTAAAGTCTGAGTGCTTGAATCTTGGTTTCTCTGGTTTCAGAGGGTCCTTCATGACCAAGGATAAGGTCTGTCCACATTTTTTTGGCTGTGGGACACTGAATGACAGACTTCATGATGTGTTTGGGAAGACAGAATATGATGATGCTTTTGAGACGTTTGTCTTGGTTTGCCAATTTCCTATCAGCTGGAGTCCACTGCTTGAGAGGTTTGGGAAGAGGATTCTCATCAGTAGAGGTGAGCGCCATGAGAACATAAGGACAATTGTCTAGAATTTCTAGAAGAAATGGTTCATGTCTGTCGAGATACACGAGGAATTGACTCTTCCAACTACCAAAATCTTCTTCATCAAAGACTGGTACATTGGTGACATGAGATCCGCCTCTTGAGTCAAGAAGTTAAGGTAGATCATCTTCATTTGGAGGTGGAGGAGTGAGTCTAGGTGAAGTTGGTGGTGCATTGATGTTGTTCCCAGAAGACGGTGGTGCATTGGTTGTTTTTGGCATAGTGGACGATACAAGAGATTTTGTTAGGTTGAAAAGTTCTTTGTCGTATGTCTAATCGAATTGATCCTGGTTAACTGTGTGACTCAGTCGTTCTTTGGTGAAACAAATAGTTGTGTCGTTGTAGTAATTAAAAAGTGCAAAGACTTTAATGAAAATGACGTTAATTTAAATCTAACTCTAATTTAAAATAAATGACGGGAATTTAAAAGCGTGACGAGAAATTAAAAGGCAGTTAATGTAAATAACGCAAACTTAAATCTATCTAAGGCAAACTTAAAACGTAACTAAAACTTAAAACTAAGGCAAGGCTAAAATAAATCTAAGGCAAGTAAACTTAAAGTGCAACTAAGGAAAAAGGCGGGAAAAGTAAAGCTTAAAAATCAAAAATTAAAAACTGAAATTAAAAAGAACCTGAAAACAGCTCACTCGGAATAATCCTTCGTTCGGAATAATCACTCATCCGGAATGTCACCTTCGTTCGGAATGATTCTTCTTCACTCGGAATATTTACCAAAACCCTTGATCCGGAATAAAATACTCACTCGGAGTAATGGTTCATCCGGAATATGTCACTTATCCGGAATATTCACTATTCCGAATGAACACCTTGGTTCGGAACAATTGTTGATCCGGAATGTTGCTGATCCGGAATAAATGAGATAAAAGCTTGATTCAGAATGTTCCGAATGAACAGCTTCACTCGGAATACACAGCTTGATTCGGAATATGTTCCGAATAAACTCTTTGATTCGGAACAATTGATGTTCCGAATGAACAATCCCTAAAATCCTTCACTCGGAATGTTGTTGATCCGGAATATGGCCTTGATCCAGAATATGTCACGTATTCCGAATGAACACCCTTTATTCGGAATAATCAACAAACAATCTTCGTTCGGAATAATCTACTGAAACCCTTGATTCGGAACAATTTTCTTTGATCCGGAATAACCTGAGAACAACAGTAACAGCGAAGAACACGCAGGAACAAATATAACACGAATCCAATCTAATCTAATCAAAATCAACCACAAGATTAAATCAAACTAATCAATAAACATCTACTAATCATAAACAAACAATCCAAAACAATCAAACTAACAATAATAATCAAAATAATCAAAAACCCACTTAAATCAAATCAATAAAACATCAAAAACATAAACATAAAGATTAAAGATTAAAGAAAGGTAGATAGGAGACGAACAATAAAAGTAAAGATTGACAAGAATTAAAAGGAAACTTACTTGAAATTAAATGAATTTAAGGTGCAAGACAAGTATTTAAATGGACATGAATTTAAATGACAAGGTAATTAAAATGGAAGAACTAATTGTCACTATTAGCCAACAAAATGAAATATAAATCCTAATGTTCTATTTATAGGGGAGGATTAGGAGGTGCTTAGGAAGCTTCCTCCCCTCTTTCTTCTTTCTTTAATTGCATGCTTAAGTCCTTTTCTTCTTAATCTTTGACTTTAATGACTTTGTCTCGGGATTCTTTTAAACTCGTCTTGTAATTCTTCAATAAATTAGACTTGAGTTCTTCGGCTTTAAGTAAACTTCCGTCTTTTGACTTTTTCTTCGATAAATCTTCAGAATAGGTCTTGGACTTCCATTCTTTTCGCACTCTTGATTTCTTGACTTCGTCTTTTTCTTCGATAAAAGCCCGTGAATGCCCGTGTTTTCTCCCTTTTTCACATTTTCGTCCTAAATCACAACAAAAACACAAACCACACATAATTCCGACATTTACGACATAAAATACACGTTTTGGTCCGGTTATTATTGTAATTAAGTGGTAAAAAGGATGGGTGTTTACACACCTATCAAATCCCCTACACTTGACCATTGCAATGTCCTCATGCAATGCATTAGTTACAAAGCACGATTACACTTTTCATCATAATCAATCCACCTTGGTCTTTATTAAAGAGATAGAAAATTATAAACATTCAAAGTAAATAAATTAAAAACATACCTTCGGGTTTTGGAAATGTCATGAATGATCATCATCCTCAAGCTTTCACTTTCTCCAAACCAAGCTTAAAAACGAGATCATTGTTATTATAAGTTAGCAAACTAACACGAACTCATGTGGGCCAATTATTTACTTAGACTCCCTTATTCCTAGGTGTATCTCTTATATTTTATTATTGTCTTGAATGATCACGAGGATGCATTGTTGACTTATTTCGATAGTTATTTAGGCTGAAAATAAAGTGGGACGATTTAATCAATAGTTAGCTAAAGGATAAAATCTTTTAAAACTGCTTCTCGGGACCTCATAAAGTTCATATCCTGGCATAACTCGCTTCGCGATTTGAGACCTTTCTCGGACCGATATTTGGCAGCGACTTCATACTTCAAACCTTGAGAGACGTTCGTGAAATAATGGTCTTCTCTTCATAATAGGAATTTCTTCACTTGAAATTTTGAGAGATTCTTCATATTTGGACCACGAATTCTTCATTTTTCTCCAATCTTTATTTGGGATTTTGATATACAATGATCCGCCTCCTTTTTGGACTTGGATCTATTTATCCTCATACCTTGTTAGGGCCTTTTCGGATAGACTTCTCCATGACTTTTGGGGAGTTTTTGCTTTTCGTCGTGTGTCTTGATCCTTTATATTGATCTTTGATAAATGATTCTTCACATAACTTTGGATCTTTAGCAACAAAATGTAGCCCTCATGCCTTGTTAGGGCCTTTTCGGACTCGCCAATCTTCGCATCCCGCTTCAATAAGTTATGCCTTGGCTATGAAATCTAATCCATACCGAGCAACTTTTAAACGATCTTGAGCTAGAAGCTAAGTAACTTTTCAAATCGTACAACCTTATTTATTGTAGATAAATTTATTAGCAAGCGATGGGAGAATAGGCTCATAATTAACTCACATAAATTCACGAAAGAATACCAAACTTATAATTGACTCTATCATCTCTCGTTCTCCACAGTTTAAAATTTCAAGGAATGAGACTCGTGGATGCTTAGCCTATTAAATCAAAGTTTTGGGTTTTCGAGTCATCTATAGGATCTTGCAAACTCTTAGACTTTTTCAAGTTTAGAAATCGCATTTTAAAGTTCCCTTGATAAACGACTCTCTAGGATCAATTATAGGAACTTGCGAAAAGTTCTTGTTCTTAACCCGTAAGAGTTAAGACTTTCGCGTTTTATAGCTCCCTATATAAAAGCCTAGCAAAACTTGACTTAAAAACGTTAAGGATACTAGCTAGAGTAAACTTAGACAAGTAAACTCGGGTTGAGTCAAAAGATTCACAACGTTTGAAAATTAAAACCACTTTATTAAAATTTATTCTAACAAAGAAAGAAAATAACTATACAAAGGTAAAAAACTAATAGGCCAAAATAGATTAATAATTTTGAAAAATGTCGAAAAATTGATTTTCCGGTTAAAATGAGGACAAATACAAGGAAAAGGCACTTAACTTCGATAGAAGTCCCCCCTACACTTAATATAAACATTGTCATCAATGTTTAAGCATGTGGGAGTAAACTCCCCTACACTTAGGACATTGTGCACGTTGTTTAAATCTTGCTAAGGAAAAGACAACTAACGAGATTCCTATTTTAATATTGGAAAATATAAAATAGTGAATCGAAAAGAGTTTAGGACAGAACTGGGAAAATGGGAACACGGAATCACGGGTCGTCAAAAATCATCAAGAGTGGATCATTGAGCGCTCGAATCCCTGAATATGAGAAGAGAGGAAATAGCAAACACCAACGGGTCGCCCCTACACTTAGGATATAGATAGCTAAAAGATAGATACATGGGTTGCCTCCCAAGAAGCGCTTGATTTTTGTTAACCGAGTCGTGAGCCTGACTCGACCTTGATTAGCATAGGAAGAAGCATGAAACATATCCACCGGGATCAAAGACATAGTTTTCGTCCATCAAATAGCACAAGCTTAAGGCGAACAAGGGAAGCCAAAGAAGAATAGGCAAGGTTCCCTTAAGCAAAGATGGAGCACGGTGGGAGCAAGGGTGAAGAGGTGCAATCAGATTTCCATAAGTTCCAAAGATTTTTCCTTTTATTTCATCAGATGGAGACTGAGATGGCTGAAGAATATCGATACCAGGGTCGAACACCTTTTCCTTTAGGGGAAAATAGCACTCAGGCTCAGCAGAATGTGAAGAAGATCCGCGAAGAAAATGCACAACCTCGTCCTCAGAAGGTGGACAAATAGGTGTTAAATCATACGTGCTGCGGATGTTGGTGTCGTCCGGTTGCTTCTCCTTTGAAAGAATTTTCTTCAAATCCGAAGTAGGATCAAGACCATAATCATCAAAGTCCAAAGGAGGAGCATCACTCTTATGAGGGAAGTAAGTATTTAGAAAAGTAGAGAAGTCTTCCTCAAATGAGTAATCATCCAAAGTAGGATTAAGCATGGATGGCGGAGGATCTTCATCATGTGAAGAATCACTCGAGAGAGTATCGGCCTCATCAAAATCATCATACGTGGGCATGTCGGGATACTCGGAAGTAAAATCATCATAATCATCCGTATCTGAGCTAAAATCACCATCATAAGCATCAAAGATCGGTGGAGAATCATAAATGGGTGAAGGTTCCAAATTAGAGAGAGAATCATCTACATCATCTTGAAACAATGGATTATCATTGCAAGACTCAAATAGAGGATTGTTGTAGATGAATAAATCATCGAGCACATTAATCATATTCGCTGTTTCTCGTTCATAGGATTTGCTTGTAAGCTTCCCCATTTTGAACACTTGTTGTTCATTCCCGACCCTTAAAATTAATTCACCTTCGGCAACATCAACTAAAGCTCTTCCGGTTCTCAAGAATGGCCGACCAAGTGTTAAAGGAATACGAGGGTCCATTTCATAATCAACAACAACAAAGTCGACCGGAAAAGTAAAGGTGCCAACTTTAATGAACACATCTTCGGCAATACCAACAGGGTAAGCGAGAGTGCGATTTGCAAGCTCAAGAGTCATCTTTGTTGGAGTAAGGTCGGGTAATGATAGTGCTGTCCAAACACTTAAAGGCATCAGATTTATACTGGCCCCGAGATCAGCTAGGGCAATATATTCTTCGGTTTTGTTAAAAATGCAAGGCAACACAAAACGACCGGGATCTCCAAGTTTTTCCGGAAGTTCTTTAAGAATAACTGCAGAACAGTTTTCATTTAAGCGTATGTTGGCGAGCTCAATTAGCTTCTTCTTCTTGTTAAGCAATTCCACGAATGCTTTGACAAATTTTGGCATGTGGACAAGTGCTTCAACAAGGCTAATGTTGAAATTCATTTGAGAGATCATCTTCAAATAATTCTACACTTGAGTGTCATCCTTGGTTAGCAATTTAGCCTTGTCTAGCCGTGAAGGATAAGGAATGCTGGGTTTGGGTGGTGGAGGTGTAACAGGTAAAGGTTGAGATGTTGAAGGTGGGGTTGGTGGAGGATTCTTGGTGGGTACTTCATCACGACGAGGCGGAGACGGTAATGGTATACTAATACTAGGTGTGGGAGTAGTAGGGATAAATGGTGGTGGAGGAGGTGTAGATGATGGGGGCGGGATAGGTGGTCCTACTATGGTAACTCCACTACGGGTAGTAATAGCACTCACATTCGCTCGCGGATTGGTGACGGTGTTTGAAGGTAGAGAACTCGAGGTAGAGGGTTGAGTGGTGGACAAGAAACAAGCCATCATATTCTTTAAATCATTCGTTTGATTGCTGAAGGAGGATTGTATATTATCTCGAAGCTCGGATCTAATGTCATTCCCTTGCTTGGTGATATCCCCTTTCAAATTGATAATTTGGCTCTGTAGGTTCTTGATTTGCTCACCTTGGGTTCTCATTAATGCTTCAACATCTTGATTGATGGGTGGGGCTTGTTGAGCGGGTGGGTGATAAGGATTAGAAGCTCTAGGTGGGATTTGGTTGCTTCTATTGTAGTTGTTGTTGGGGTTTTGGTTTTGAGGAGAAAAACCGGGTGAAAGGTAGTTTGTTTGATCGGTAACTCAGCAAATTTCTATCCCCTTGAGGTCGAGCTTGGTAATTTTCTGGTGAATAATTACCATAAGCTGCATACACGTTTTCCGGATTTCCTTGAGTAGAAGGACAATCGGTGTATGGGTGAGGACCGCCGCATGTTTCACAAGGACAGGCTACCGCTTTAACTTGTTGTTGATTTGTAGCGAGAAGCAAGATATTTTTGTTCATTTCGGTCATCATGCGGGTGAATTCGGTCATATCGGGGTATGCTGAAGTAGAAGAAACATTGACTCTCGGGTTGTTCTTTGAAGAAGCGGAGGAATCCCAGATTTTATAATGAGTAGTCATGTGCTCAATAAGCTCTCTACACTCCTCGGGTCTCCTTTTCATAAATGTGCCACCGGCGGCTGCATTAATCGTATCACGATCTCGAAAAGTCAAACCGTTGTAGAAAGTATCAATTAAGGTCACAGGGAGCATGTTTTGGTTTGGACAACGATCGATCAAAACATTATATCTTTCCCAAGCATCAAAGAGAGATTCATCGAGTTCTTGCATGAAACCGCTGATTTGATTGCGAAGGCTCGTGGCCATGGATGGTGGAAAGTAGCGCGACAAAAAGCGTTGAGTCATGTCATCCCAAGTATGAATGGAATTCTTCGGGAGACGATCAAACCATTTCTCGGCGTGGTGTGATAAAGTATGTGGAAAGAGTTGAAGGCGTAGAACATCCATTGTGGCACCGGGCAACTTCATGCTTTGAGTGATTGTAATGAATTTGTCGAGGTGTTTGTTGGCATCATCATCAGGCATTCCTCGAAAAGGATTTGTTTGCACTTGCTGAATCATGTGGTGCTTCAACGAAAACTCCGGAGCCGTGATTTGCATCGGCGTAATCGGTCCTCCTCGTCCAAACATTGTTGGTTGACAAAGCTCCTCCATTGTCCGAAGATCGGGCTGTGGAAGAACATTGTTATTGTTATTATTGAGGTGCGGTGGATTATTGTTGTTGTTAACACCTGCCATAACTAAATCTTCAGGAGTCTCGGGCTCTTGATAAGTAGAAGATCTAGTACGCATACACCTACAAAGGCAAAAGAAAACAATACCAAACACAAAGACAATATATATACACAATAAAAATAAAATCTTTTTGGAGTTTTGAAATTTTTTAATTTTTTTTGGATTTTTACAATTTTTAATTTTTATGGTTTTTTGAAATTTTGAGCAAGAAAATAACGCTCACAAGTGAACGGATCCAAAAAACAACGCGTCTCTCACAAAAAACCATTAATCTTTACGAAAAGAGCCGGCAGCGGCGCCATTTGATACAAGAGATTTTGTTAGGTTGAAAAGTTCTTTGTCGTATGTCTAATCGAATTGATCCTGGTTAACTGTGTGACTCAGTCGTTCTTTGGTGAAACAAATAGTTGTGTCGTTGTAGTAATTAAAAAGTGCAAAGACGTTAATGAAAATGACGTTAATTTAAATCTAACTCTAATTTAAAATAAATGACGGGAATTTAAAAGCGTGACGAGAAATTAAAACACCAACACGAATGCCATGTGATCGAGGCTCGGTTGTCTACACCTCAAGTTCATGATCCACTTGCAATGTATGCTTCTCAACAAAACATGGCTTATACTTATCAGCAACCATCATACTTGCAGCAGCCACCACCACACAACTATCAGCAACCATCTTATCCACCACTAATGATGCCACATCAAGCATCTCAACAAAGTGTTCATCAACAATCTTTTTCACCGCAACCAGCATATCAGACATCACCATCACAAGCCAACACTTCTCCAATGGGCTATACCCCTCAGCAAGGATATTTTCCAATAGAAACATAAGCAACACAAGCTTTCTACTCTAACGAACTTCCACCAATCCAAGCACCGTTCTTTACTCCAAATGATACGCCAACTGATGTACTAAACCATCTCACTGCCTACTTGTCAAAACTTGTTGCAACTAGAGGATTTCCACCAACAAACAATCAGCTCCGCACCTCTTCAAATCCTCGACAACAAGCCACTGTTCAAGATGGTCAAGTGACGGTGCAACCTATTCAGGGAAGGCAAAATTCATATGGACCTCCTACAAGGACTGGGAACAATCAAGCTAGTGGAAATGGAAGTCCTATTGGTCCTAAAAAGGTTGTGACTTGCTACAATTGCCGAGGACAAGGTCATATGGCTAGGGAATGCACTCAACCGAAGAGGAGAAGGGATGATGCATGGTTTCGTGAGAAGATGTATTTGGTTGATGCTCAGTCTAAGGGGAAGATTTTGGATTCAGAGGAGTTAGCATTTCTTGCAGACCTAGGGGCAGCAGATACTGAAGGCATTGCAGTTGTTTCTACCTCTAATGCATCTTATCAAGCAGATGATCTTGATGCATATGATTTGGATTGTGATGACATTCACTCTGCCCAAGCTGCTCTCGTTGCTAATCTATCTCACTACGGTTCTGATGTCGTCAGTGAGGTACCAACCACATCTAATAATATTGATGATAACCAACATCAAGTTGGGCATGAAAATGACAACCTCGAACAGCATTCGGGGACTAGTAACTCAAATGATGTGATACCCAATCCTACACATTTGAGTGAACCTCAACCAAATGCTACGACGGGTATGGCATCTTATGCTCAACATGATTTTGTCATGGTGCCTAAACATATAATTGATCAAATGCATATGGCCCTCAGACAATCCGTAGATACCAATTCCACCCTAACTGCTGAGCTTGCGTTGCATAAAGAAAAAGTCAAAACTTTTAAAATGGTTCCTCAAGCAGAGAAAATAACATGTTCTGAATTTGACCAATTTTGTTTTGAAAAGATTGAACACTTGAAAGAAATAGAATCATTAAAAGCTAATCTTTCCAATGAATTAAAAGAAAAAGAGTCGGTTGTCAATGATTTTCAGAAACTTAAAATGGATTTCGAAACTCTCGAGTCTAAAAAGTTTGAATCGGAAATTAATGCTACCAAACTTCTTAAATTCAAAGAACAACAGCTTTTAAAACAATACGCTTCCACAGAAAAGGTTCATCTTTTAACTAAATCCTTTAAAGAACTCGAACTTAAGCGTCTTCAAGATTTACCACCTAATCCCGGTTATGCAAAACAAGCTCAGGAATATATTCCCGGTCTTTATGATATGACCATAATTGGTAAATCGAAAGAAGCACCTTTTGTTCGTAGTACTGAGGAGATGCAGTCACTTGCGGATGAAACTCATTCTAAAATGTTTTCAAAATTCCATACAATTGATTATGATCAACATAACAAAGATCAAATTTCGAAAAAGACACACATTCGTTTACAAAAGGAATTAGCAGAATTGATAGTTCTTGTGCCCCAAAATTTGTCAAATGAAAACCTTCCTAGTACGTCTCCTACACTTGTCAAAACGGATTTAACACAATTAATTCCACCGGTAAGCAAGGCGTCCGTTAACTTAAATTCGGTTCACCAACACTTAGCCGATTTTGACAAGGTCATTTTGGAACGTACGACGGCTTCGACCATAACAGAAGGTGAATGGAATTTTGAGAACACGAGAGCTGCGTTTCGAGACGAAATTTTTCCGTTTGTAAAGAATGTTAAAGCTTGTCTTAGTAATCTTGAACAAGATTTGCTTTTGGAAATAGAAGAAGTTAGACGTGTTTTCAATGAAATGGAAGATGATTATGAAAACAGTTTACTTGAAATAGAACGGGTCTCACGCCAAAATGATCAGCTTCTGAAGCAAGTGATGTCTCATGATATAGTTTCTGTCTGTGTGAATAAAAGTGTTGATAATGATTCTATTGTGCATAATGTTGAATTCGTGGATAATGTGGTAGATAGTACTTGTCACGAATCTGACGCTGAATTTTTAAAGCTTCAAGATTCATATTCTTCACTTTCAAAATGTTTTGATGAGATTCAAACACATTGTATTTCGCTTGAATGCAAGCAACAATTTATTCAAGAAATCTTTGAAACGTCATTCGAAGGTGTTAATATCGATGATGCAAACTTTGAAAAGAATTTTCAATTGAATTTACAATCAAAACAGCGTCAGCCAAGTGACAAAGTTGCTACATCTTTGCCGATAGAAATAGAGAAATCTAAGGAGCTTAACTGTGTGAACGTACTTGAGGCTGCTGAGAATTTTAAACTTGATCTAGATAATCGCGTTTCCAAGATTTTGTCCAAAGTTGATAACTTAAAACAGAAAAATACACGACTCTTCGATTCAGTAAAGCCCGCATGTGTTGATACCACTGCACAGAATCAATCATTGATTGAACAATTGAATCGAAAGTCGATGGAAATATCTGATTTGAGGGAACAAATTTGTGATAAGAATATGGTCTTGGCTGAGTTAAAGGAAACACTTCGTACTCTAAAAGGTAAGAATGTTGTGGATAACGCAGCCACTGTCTCAGCATCGTCCTCTAGTGCAATCAAAAGGAACCTTATAGCCGTCACACCACTTAACAAGGGCCCTAGGACTAAACCATCTCAAACTTTGGTCACTAATGATAAGGCGGAATCAAAACCAGCTTCTAATATTCCCGTGTTGCCTTCTACAGGAGGAAGCACCACTACTAAGGCTCAAAGATCTAAGCTTAAAAGAAACAAGAAGAATGATAGGATCTTGCCCCCATCTAGTAGTCAAGTGAAGAAGAAAGTAGAAGCCCATCCTAGGAATGTTATTTCTGTTTTGAATAAAAAGAATCATGTAGCTAAACCTAAAGGCTCTGCGGTTGTGCAGCGTTCTAAGCCTACTGTGAATTTTAATTTGAAATGTTGGAATTACAATGAATGTATGTTTTCTAGTCGCCATGATTCTTGCCTTATTGACCATGTGAATGAGATGTATGCCCGGAAAAACGGATTAGAATGGAAACAGACTGGGAAAGTGTTAACCCAAGTTGGCTGGATGTGGCGCCCCACTGGTAGAACTTTCACTATAGTAGGAAATATGTGCCCTTTAACTAGGATCACTCCCACTGAAGTGAAGAAAGCGTGCCCTTTAACTAGGAGTACCAAGGCTACCAAAACACAAGCGTGTCCTTTAACTAGGAACACTGACACTACTGTAGGAACAAAGTTCCCTTTAAATAGGTCTACTCCCACTGTAGTGCCCGCGAATAATCCAAAACCTAAGAAAGTTGGAACAGTAAAAGCTGTTAGTGCTAAAACTCACATTAGAAAACGCGGGAAATCTAAGGGTCTAAAAAATGTTAGCAATTCTGATAATTCTATATATGTAACTGCTAACACTCCGAAACCAATAGTTTCCAATGCATTGTCTACTGTTGTTGTTGAAAACAGGTGGTCCAAATTGTTCTCAGGTATTTGGACTCTGGTTGCTCCAAGCATATGACCGGAGATCGCTCTCTGCTCAGAAATTTCGTCAGCAAGTTTCTTGGTACGGTTCGATTTGGAAATGATCATATTGCAAAGATAATAGGTTATAGTGAATATCATATTGGGAATGTTATAATTTCAAGAGTGTATTACGTGGAAGGTCTTGGTCACAACTTATTTTCTGTGGGACAATTTTTTGATGGAAACCTATAAGTCGCTTTTTGAGAGCATACCTGCTTCATTCGTAATTTGGAAGGGGTTGATTTATTGAAAGGTACTTGAGGGAATAATTTGTATACTTTGTCTCTACAAGACATGATGGCCGCTTCTCCCGTATGTCTTCTCTCCAAAGCATCAAAGACTAAGTCATGGTTATGGCATCGACGGTTATCTCATCTTAACTTTGACGTTATTAATCACTTGGCAAAAAACGAACTTGTTCGTGGTCTTCCTAAACTATCATTTCACAAGGATCATTTATGTTCCGCGTGTACAATGGGGAAAAGCACAAAGAAGTCATACAAACCCAAGACTGAAGACACAAACCAAGAGAAACTTTATATTTGGCATATGGATCTTTGTGGGCCAATGCGTGTTGAAAGTCTTAGTGGAAAAAAGTACATCCTCGTCATTGTCGATGATTACTCTCGGTTTACATGGGTGAAATTTCTTAAAGCAAAAAATGAGGCACCTAAATTCATCATCGGATTTCTCAAGATGATTCAAGTGCGTCTCAACACTACTGTCCGACGCATTCGTACAGATAATGGAACCGAATTTGTGAATCAAATTTTGCGTGATTATTATGAAGAAGTTGGCATTTCTCATGAAACATCTGTTGCTCGCACTCCACAACAAAATCGGTGTCGTTGAAAGGCGAAATCGCACACTTATGGAAGCTGCTCGAACGATGTTAATTTACGCAAAGGCTCTATTGTTTTTATGGGCAGAAGCAGTATCTATAGCTGTGTACACCCAAAACCGGTCACTAATTCATAAACGCCATGCTAAAACACCTTATGAGCTTCTCCATGGAAAACTACTAGATTTATCATATCTTCATGTATTTGGTTCTCTTTGCTATCCAAATAATGATGGTGACAATTTGGGAAAACTTCAACCAAAGTCTGATATTGGTATTTTCATTGGTTACGCCCCCGCAAAGAAGGCATACCGAATCTACAACCGTAACTCTCGCAAGATCCTCGAAACTATGAATGTTGATTTTGATGAGCTGACAGCAATGGCTTCTGAGCAAAGCAGCTCTGAACCCGCACTTCATGAAATGGGACCCAGTAACATTAGTTCTGGTCTTGTCCCAAACAACCCTACTTCATCATCATTTACACCACCTTCTAGGACTGAATGGGATACGTTGTTTCAACCGTTCTTTGATGAATTCTTTACTCCTCCCAGTATTGTTGCTCCAGAACCTAAAGGTAATAGCTCTGGTCACCGAAGTTATCGCTCCAGCAACCGAAGCACAATCAGACACATCTGCACCTACAATTGGTCAAGATTTACCATCAACAAGTAATTCTCAACCAACACCTGTTTCAACTACCCATGTCATGCCTATTGATGATGAAGAGGATGATGATGATCACGCTTTGGAATTCGCTCAAATGCGTGAACTTCCATTCTTTGGTGTACCAATTCTCGACCCTAATTAAGTCGGGTCGTCCACCTTAGAGGAAGCTCCTTCTACAGTTTACTCCAATCCACGGATTCATGAACATGACAGCAAGTGGACAAAGGATCATCTTATAGATTCTATTATTAGTGACCCTAATCGTCCGGTATCCACACGAAGTCAGTTACAAGAAAGTGCAATGTTTTGTCACTTTGATGCTTTTCTTACTGAAGTTGAACCTAAGACATGGCAACAAGCTTTTACTCAATCATGTTGGATAGAAGCTATGCAAGAAGAACTTAATGAATTTATACGTCTTGAAGTATGGGAACTTGTCCCATGCCCGGATCAAGTGCAGTTACTCACTTTGAAATGGGTTTACAAGGTGAAACTCGATGAGTTAGGCGGAATATTGAAAAACAAAGCTAGACTAGTAGCTCGTGGATACAAGCAATTATTGGGCATCGACTTTATGGAATCTTTTGCGCATGTTGCCCGTTTGGAAGCTATTAGACTATTCCTCGCTTATGCAGCCCACATGAATATGATCGTCTATCAGATGGATGTGATGACGGCATTTCTGAATGGTGAAATCAAGGAAGAGGTCTATGTTGAACAGCCGGATGGTTTTGTGAATCCTAAATATCGTAATCATGTGTACAAGCTTAAGAAGGCTCTATATGGGTTGAAGCAAGCTCCTCGCGTATCGTATGATCTATTGTCACAATTCCTCATTACGCAAGGCTTCGCTAAAGGCAAGGTGGATCCCACGCTGTTCATTCAGAAACGAGGTAAAGATACGATTATGGTACAAATATATGTTGATGATATTATATTTGCAGCCTCGACCCAAACTTTATCCGACGAGTTTGGGAAACTCATGTCTTCCAAGTTTAAGATGTCAATGATGGGCAAGGTATCATTCTTCTTAGGTCTTCAGATATCTCAGAGTCCCAGAGGCATCTTTATCAATCAATCCAAGTATGCCCTTGAATCGCTTAAGAAGTATATGATGGAATCTTGCGACCCCGTGGATACTCCAATGGTGGAACGAACTAAGATTGATGAAGATCCACATGGAGTTGCCGTTAATCTGACACTGTATCGTGGAATGATCGGTACTCTTCTGTATATCACAGCTAGTCGTCTTGATCTTCAGTTTGCTATATGTATGTGTGCTCGGTATCAAACTCGACCTACCGAGTTACACTTGTCTACTGTGAAACGGATATTTCGATATCTTAAAGGAACCATTAATCGGGGACTTTGGTATTTGAAGGACTCTTCGATTGCACTTATAGCATATGCAGATGCGGATCACGCGGGTTGTCAAGATACAAGACGTAGCACGAGTGGAACTTTGCAACTACTAGGAGATCGGCTAATCAGTTGGGCATCAAAAAGGCAGAAAAGCACTGCAATTTCAAGTACGGAAGCAGAATACATAGCTATGTCCGGTTGCTGTGCTCAAATTCTTTGGATGAGATCACAATTAACCGACTATGGTCTAGGTTTCAACAAGATTCCGATGTACTGCGACAACAAAAGTGCAATTGCCTTATGCTGCAACAATGTTCAATTCTCCCGGTCGAAGCATATTGACATTCGCTACCATTTCATCAAGGAGCAAGTGGAAAATGAAGTAATAGAGCTTTACTTTGTCCAATCTGAGTATCAATTGGCGGATATTTTCACGAAGGCTTTATATCGCGCTCGAATTGAATTTTTGGCCGACAAGCTAGGAATGAGAACCTTCTCGCCTGAGACTCTAAAGGAATTGGCAGATGAAGCGAAAGAATAGTGGTGGTAAAACTATTCTCCGTGTCCTCGGTGATCATTTGTATATATTGTTTATATTTTTATCTACAAAAGCAAAATACAAAAATGTAAAACCATATAAAAACCATAAAAATTGAAAAATTCATAAAAATCTAAAAAAAAATTTACTTTATTTTTCAAAGGCATGTCTTTTGGTACGATAATATTTACGGCCTTAGAAATGTTGATTAATATCGACACGACGCCATAAATAGAGTTCATACAAAAGTTGTAAATGTTTCATAAAACATGCCCTTATGGCTTGTAGTTATATCAGACTGCAACCCGGTTTTCACATTAAAGTCAAGTATTTCTTATGAAAGCTTTGGCTCAACAACGGGAATTAATTTTCTCGGGCAAGGTTTACTTTAAAACCTTGTAAGGGATCAAGTTTACTTTATAACTTGGTCTAACACAAATATATGTACGTTTCAGTGCATTTATTTGTTAAAATAAGAGAAGTCTTGTTTTTATGAAGCTATCATCTCTACAACCATCGCAATCTACAATTGGTATCTACATACTCGACGATGCGACTACTCAACCGACGACTACAGCTCTTTCAATAGAACACGGGTCAACAATTGAGGGGGAGCAATTGTCAAGCATTCAGAATCTTCGATACCGAACGTGCCAAGCTCACTAACTGGTGTCAAGACAACAATACCAATCGTACACGTGGTGTCACGAGATGACTTCAGATGTGACGAGGCGATCAACATATGCTGACAAGAACCATTTGATCTTATCATATGATGTTCTCATCTATCAGGTCCAACCTTGTCAATTCTTTTTAAATATGGTGAATATGTGATCATGTTACAAATTGGTATCATATCTCATACGTTTGATATCATGAAGATAAAATGGACTTGCATTTTTCTTCCCAAAAACTTTGTTAAAACTTCATTAAATCAATTGATATTAAAAACATCGATTGGGTTAATACTTTTAATATGGGGAGAAAATGTGATTTAATATGGGATATTATCACAAATGGTTTGACTTCATGTGCTGGCTCATCCCGACATATGCGAAATGTTTTCGAATATCGTGGCATATGTTAAGGGGGAGCAAAATGGATTTGCATATCAAAAATGGATTTCATGGTGATTTATACTTACCCAAAACCCATTTATTTCACGACGATGAAGATTGTGGTGACATAAGGATGGTAGGATAGGTTAAGTCCTATGATTCTTCCAGAACCGGAGGAATCTTCCCAAGGACATTCCATAGCTAGAAGTAGTCGTCCTTAGGAAAGTTGGAGAAAGATTTTGAACGTAGCTGAATGCCGACCAAGTACTTAAGTTAGCACTGGAACAATCACAACAAGGTGCTAGTTATGACGTATTGGTAAGCATTGAAGGGGTTGAAGAATGAAAAAGAATTGTAAAGATAAAGGGTGTAAAGAAAGAAGCCCTCCTTACAACTTTAGGCAGAAACCGGGTCAACACATATGCTATTGAGATCATTTTAATGATTCTCGATATTGAAGACAGACATCATGGACCCAGTGATGCAATGCACAACCCATCCCAGCTGACTCAGATATCTCTCAAAAGATATTTGTTTTAATCACACGGAGATCAACACGTTATCTATTGATTTATTCACTCCGAATAAATTGGTAGTGATGAGACTGCTTTTATACATAGTCTCATCGTCCAAATCGGGCTTAAAATGCATTAAATATCATTAAAACTGCCAAATATATGCTCATGTTTGTTTCTTGTGTATTTTAGGTACGGATATTGAGGAAATGGCAAAAAGATCACAAGAATCAATAAAAAACGAACACGGGAAACGAAGCCGCACAATGAACCGGGCCCAAGAATGGATTTTCCAAAAATGACCTTGAAGAATTGAAGATTGGCAAAATGGCCCCTCAACTATTGAAGACTTGTCATTTTATACCCCTATAAATCCTCAAAATTACTTGTGGGTCCCTAAAATATCAAGTATTTGCATAATCAGCCCTTGAAGTATGAAGAAATTGCATTTGAAGTCCTTGATACAAGTTTAAAAACATGTTGTGCCATATTTGACAAGTAGTCCAAACTTGTAACAAAGGAAATGGGATGTTTGTGCTGTTTTTACAAAATGAACAAAACAAAGAACCTTGGGGGCCAAACTGGCCAGACAACCAAACTCACACTCCCAACCAGAATCTTACACGTCACCAATACCCGACCCTACCCATTTACCCTACCCATTAACCCGTCCAAACCCATAGTCCAAACCCACCACCCAGGTTTATTAATAAACCTGGTCAATAACCCAGTCAACCCTCCTTTTATTTCCCACCAAACACTTTATTTAAATTTAACCACCCCCAAAACGGATTAAACACACCCTAATTATCCTATAAACCCTAAATTAATCCAGACCCAATTGAACTAAAAACAAAGGGGTTTTATTTTATCCTTTCCAGATCTTTGATTACCCTCTTTGTCACCAAAACCCACACAAAAAACATGACCAAGACACACCCATGTGTCTTGTAGGACCACCCCTGCAATGTCCCTTTCCCTCAAAACCCTAAACCCGACCAGATAAACAGCTCATATCCACTCCTTTGTCCCCAAGGACTAATAAACGGCCAAGATCAACACAAGTACACCCATTCCAACTGGCAATCACGTGAAGACGAATTTTGACCAATTTTCAGTCAAACAATCAAGGGCATGTTAGGAATTTTATTCATTAGGGTTCCCAGTCTCTAGATAGTTCTATTGTAGTCTAATTAAGGAGGATGCAACATGTGCATACCCCTTGTTCCAGATTTTTGATCTCACCTTAATGTAATTCCTTTTTTAAAGTTATAAAAGTTGGTATTTTTATAAATTGTAATTCCTTTTTGTTTTTTAAAAAGTTGGTATTTATTGTGCATGAGATCAATCTGAGTTCCATAATTTGTTCATTAGTTTAAGGATTTTCAAAAATCATTCTTGTTTTCAAGTATCTGAAAAAGGTTGATTTTTTGGTAAAATCTTGTTCCAAAATTGGTTTTCCAAGTTATTAAGTTGGTTTGTGTAAGTGGTGTTTAAGCAAAGAATTTAAGGAAGGTATTTGAAAAAGGTTTAAAAAAGTTGTAAAATCAGAAATATTGGTTATATTGTCTCTGCCTTTGTTGATCTTAGCAGGAATCCATTGGAAGCTTGTTATCCAAGGTTCAGTACAAGCCCGAGCTTGTGGAAGATGGCTATGCAGCCATTGTGGGACCTGGATGTGGGTCCCACAAGGTAAATCTCTTTTTCCTTGTTTTCAGTTTCAAAAATTGTTATTGATGAGATTTATGTGATTTTGCATGAAAGTTGTGTAAATGCTAGTTTATAGGTTTGTTCATGTTTGATTTGGTGTTTTTATGCATGTTAGGACTTGTTTAATCAGTTTGGATGATTTGTGAGTAAATTTGGTGTGATAAAAATCATTTTCAGAAATTAAGGGGTGTTTGGATTAAGGCTTAATTTGGGTGTATTGACATCAAGCTTGCTTAAAAACCTGTTGGAAACACTCATTAGGTTAGTAATAGGGTGCATGTTAGTTTATATTCAGTTTGGTAGAGTTAAAATCAAGTTTGCATGTTAAATTTTTGGAAAAATAGCATAAAACTCAGTAATCCATTTTCTGCCAGATTTTGTGCTTATTTGATATTGAAATCTTGTTCATTGCTAGATGATTGGATAAAGTAGGGTTTGCAATTGCTTATATGCTAGTTGGTAGGATTGTATGCAAGATTTGAGCTCTTGAAATCCAAATTTGTGCACTTTGAATCAGCAAAACACTCCCAGTCCTGCTCATGCTTAATGAGTAACTTATTGTGCTTATTTTAGCTTAATTTTGTGAAGTGACTTGTATTTTTCTTGTTTGCTTGACTTCCCACAACCCAACTGGTTGTGGTAGTGCCCATTTGTCCAAAGAAAATCAAGCATTATAGCTTTCCTAAGCTATTTGGTCAACCGACCATAAAAATACACTACCAGTGGGAACATAGTTCCCCCTGCTTGCACAAAGGTTACCACTGCTACACTACTGGACAAAATCCAGTCACATGTCACTTTCAGAATTGTAGTTTTTTGTCTTTAGTGGGTGAAAACAAGAATTAGGGTTTGAAATTTATGGCATTATTTTTCTATTTTAATTTCTGATTTTTCTGTTTAATTAGAATTTTTATTACTGTTCATTTAGTATTTTTTACATTATTTAGCTATTTTTAATACTTTTTAATATTCTGTTTTTGGCATTTAGTGTAAAAAAAGTGTTATTTTTCAGTTTTAACATTTTTCATAGATTAAGAAAAACATTTTAAGATTTTTAGTTCAAAAAGTTTTTATTGTTCACTTTTTATTCATTTTCTAAAATTAATTTAGTTTAATTAGGGTTTTAATTATAACTGTTTTGTCTTCTAGTGAAAAAAGTTTATATTTTTCAAACTTTTTCATTTTTCTACTGTTCCTTAGAATAAATTAGGATTTTTAAAATTTTCAAATTATTTTTGGCATTATTTTTTTTTTTTTTTATAATTATTTGGTTTTAAACTAGTTTTTAGTGATTTAAAAATAGAAAAATAGTTTTTAAAAATTAGGAAAAATACTTTTTAGTCTTTAAATAATATAAGTAACTTATTAGTTCAATAATAATATTTTGGACATTTTGATTAATTATATTTAATTTTAGGGCTTTAATTAGCATTTAAAATTGAATATTTAATTAATAAAAGGTTTTAAAATATTTTTATTGGATTTTTATTTTTATATTATTTAAGACTTAGTTTTAGCTTTTAATTAATCTTAGGTTTTAAAATTTTTAAATTTGTAGTTTTTTACGGTTTTACGTGATCGCCTTTTCGTCTTAGCTCGATCCGTCTTCGTAACCGTCATTCTCTTCTCACCCCATATCTATTTTCTTTTTTCTCAATATAATCACAAACCATTAATCAATTCATTACACAACGCACTAGCCTCCTCGAGAACGAACTCACTTTAGGGTCATTTACACACGGTTTTCCTAAATCGTCGTGCTTACCCTATATTTTAGGTGCTTGTTTTTCCTAAAGCAAGTGTCTAATTTTACAACTATCATTTTTGGCGCCGCTGCCAGGGAGGCGTGTTGTGTTTTGATTTGAACAATTGTTGTTTTTATATAGCCATAATAATTATTTGTATTAGTAGCACTCTACTAATACGTATTATCGGTTTTCGGTTTTTGTGTGAATACTATTACTATAGTGTATACGTAGAACAATAAATTCACAAGTACTCCAAACACGTGAGAAATCACAACCTTGACTTGGGAGGTCATTACCCAATCATTGTATTCGAATCTTAAACCAAAGAAAAAAGGCAAAAATAGATAAATACTTTCATGAAGCTCGATTTTGAAAAATACAAACTATAAGGTGGGTATAAGGCGGTTGTATTTCACGACCTAAAGGAAAAAGTCTCGTAAGTGCTTCGCGCCGCCTCGTTTCCTCCGCTTGCTTGTGAGTATTTGATTTTGAAAGCTAATCGAGGGTTTTGCCGCCCAAAGTATTATTACATATCATATATATTTTCTTGGTTTCATTTGATTAAACCCTCTTGAACGATTTGGTGTTCCACCATCGTTCTAAAGTCATCGAAGGCGTTCACTTCACGTGATCATTTTCATTCATTGAGGCTTCTTTAATCGAGAGATTTGATTAAGGAGGAGATTTGTAGATTATTGTCTACCTAATACAATTCCAAAATCCAAAAAAGTAAAAAACAATCAAAAATCCAAAAAAATTGAAAAAGTTAAAAACACCAAAAAGAATCTTCTTTGCTCGTCTCCTCGTTGTACGTGACGTTTATGCTAACTCGTAATCAAGAAAAACGTGCACGTAGACGAAAGAACAAAACTCCCACTCCAAATCATTCTAGTGAGGAGTCTCCTATTGACGAACCCATTGTAAGAGAAGCACCAACCATGGCGAATCGAACTATGATGGAGTTACTTCAAGCACCCACCGAGGGTTATGGAGAGGCTATTGTAATTCCCGCTATCCTTGCGGAGAATTTTGAGGTGAAAAACGGGATTGTTGTCGATGATCCAAAACAACAAATTCCATGGTGATGAGAAGGACAATCCCCACAACCATATCCGCCAATTCAATCGTCTTACCGCTACATGCAAATTTAAGGATGTCTCGAATGACTCGATTAAGATGATGCTTTTTCCGTATTCCTTAGCGGGGCCCGCTAAAATTTGGTTAGAGAAAGAGCCACCAAATTCTATATTGACGTGGAAGGATCTCGTTTCGAAATTTGTGAACCAATTTTTTCCGCCCTCTAAGACTACGCATTTGAAAAACGAGATTTCAAAGTTTTCACAGAAGTAAATGAAAGTTTTTCAACGGCTTGGAATAGGTTTAAGGAGATGTTACATGAATGTCCTCATCACGGTTTTTCCGACTTGCACCAAATTGACATGTTTTACAATGGACTTAATGATCATGAAAGAGATTATTTAAATGTCGCCGCGGGTGGTAATTTTTTGTGTAAAACGGTTGAGGAAGCTTTGGTAATAATTGAGAATAGGTCTAAGGTTTATAGCCCTCGTAACACACCGAGTGTTGCCAAAATGGGCTCGTCATCGTCTCGTAGCATTAATGCCTTACATGATGAAGCAAATGAGGAGAATCGATTTTTTGATAGATTTGCTAACCTTATGTCCCATTGGAAAGCTCAAGAAGCTTCAAATTCCGCTTCGGTTAAAGCGGTTTCTAAGAGTTGTTTGTCTTGTGGTGGAGCTCATGATCTTTCCGAGTGCATTACCGCGGATGGTAACACTTCGAGTGCTTATGTAGCCACGGGAACTTATAACCAAAACGGTCAAGGTTCCCGCCAAAATCAAGCTCCACCAAATCAAAATGCTAATAACTATCGAAACAACAATCAAGGTGGTAATTATCAAGGCAATCAACGTAATTACAACAAGGGTAATTATCAAAGTGGAAATGGGCAAATTTCAAACCAAAACCAAAACCGTGATTTTCAAACTACCACACAAGGTTTTCAAAATGATCACACCAAAAATCTTCAAGGAGAATTTTTGAATTATGCAAAGGCAAACGATGCTAAGTTTGATAATATGCAACGTGAAATGGTTAGCTTAAGATCCGAGTTGAAAAACGAGCTTAAAAACGAACTTGCTAATGAACTTAAGACTCATGCTAATAAAATGGAAGGAAATGTCCAACGACTCCAACAAAATCAACAAAAAATGGAGCAAGGTCAACATGAGATTAAGCAAGAGTTGTTAAAAGCGGATGCTAGGCAATCTAAGTTTGAAGACCGTATGGGAAAAATGTTTGAAGCTATCATGTGTAAACCTTCTTCTTCGGGTGGTCTTCCTAGTGATACCATCGTGAACCCGAAAGGAGAATTGAAGGTTATTACTACTCGTAGTGGTAAAACTTTCAAAGAACCCATTTCTCGTCCAAGTACTTCTATGGAGAAGGAAAAAGAGAAAGAACCTGAGGTGGTGGTCAAAAGGAGCAAATTCCAAGCCCACGAAGTACCGCTCAAACCACACCTACGGTTGAACCAATACCAACCATGGAACCCGAGATTCCAAGGCCTTTGCCTATGCCCCAACCCACACCACCCTTACCTTACCCTTCAAGACGAAACAAGGAAAAGGCACAAGAACGAAATAATTATCAATTTGAACTTTTTATGAAAATATTTCGTGACTTGCATTTTAATATAAGTTTTGCCGACGCCTTAGTCATGATGCCTCGATTTGCCGCGAACTTCAAAAGTATGTTGAATAACAAAGAGAAATTGCAAAAAAATTGTCTAGTTGTTCATCGGTTTTTCTTAGCCGCATACCTCAAAAAGTCGGTGATCCCGACAAGTTTTTAATCCCATGTGCTATACAAGATATGAAAGAATGCTACGCCTTGGCCGATCTTGGTGCTAGTATTAATTTGATGCCTCTTGAGATTTTTAAATCGCTCAATCTTCCCAATCTCACTCCTTTAAGAATGTCAATCGAGATGGCCGATCATTCTACGATTCTAGCTTGTGGAGTAGCCGAGGACGTCTTCGTGAAAGTTGGAAAGTTCTACTATCCCGTAGACTTTATTGTTGTTGACATTCCCATCGATCCTAAAGTTCCTTTAATTTTAGGTCGGTCATTTTTGGATACCTCGAGAGCACTTATCGATGTGCACGCTAGGAAAATCACTCTTCGTTTCAATGAGGAAGAACTCGTCATAAATGCAACTCAAAACTCCACACTTTCTCATGTGTATTCTATCACGTCTTTGTACAATGTCAATCCCATCAAAATCATTTGCAAAAGGATTTCAAAAAGAGTTTTAGGAGTTGATGATAAAAATGAAGTTCCGTCCCCTCCGCCGGTGGAGGTTAAGAGTGTTAAGCCTACTCTTCAAATTGTGAATGATTCTTCGGATGATGAATATGTTGACCCAAATGGGGGAGTTTTCTTTGTTGACAAAAGTTTTGAGAACTTACCACCACCTTTACCAAAACGGTTTTCAAATGTGAGAATTTTTAGTGTGACTAACATTGCTTTAGAAACACCAAATATTTTTGACATAATTAAATCGAGTGTTCATAAGGAGAGGTTAAAAGATGAAAAAGGGAAAGATTTTGAATTGGATTTAAAAGATTTTTCTATAATTCTAACTCCGTCATCACCACGTGTATTTAGTACTACAAGCTCGTCTTCTCCTTTTGACGATGCTTTGTGTGGACCTAGTGTGGGGGAAGCCCCTTATGTTCCCTCCCCTTTCTCCACCGAGGACGAGATATTTGATCCCGGAATTGCATATAAAGGGAAATCTCGTTCTTCCACCGATGCAATAAATGGAAAATCTTTCTATTTGATTGGTGCGAGTCTACCTCGAGTAGCTCAATGTTTTTATGACTTACCCATTGTCTCACCCTTCTATTTCTTCTCATCTATTTTCTTGAAACCCTTTGGGTTTTTGTTGGCACATGATGAATTGGCGTTGATTTGTTTTTCTAATGAAAACGAAAACGCCATCTTCGATCCCGGTATTTTGCACCATCAAAGGACTTAGTCCTTAATACCGGTTGTTTTTGGGCCTTGTTTATCATGTAAGCCCCACCAAAAATTGACCATACCATGATTATCCCTAAATAATCACATTTATGGGGATTCGAGTCGAGCTTTTGACTCGGTTATCAAAAACAAGGTGCCTCGTGGGGGAGACCCATGCTTATCCATGTACATATTATTGCTTTCTAATTAGTTTAATGTGAGGGGATTTGTGCCCTTTCAACCTTTGTTCCGTGGTTGTTTGTGCATTGTGGTTTTTAGATGATCATCTTCACGATTGGAGCCTCTCGTGTTCGTTTTATGGGAGCACTCGATCGTTTGCTTTGAAGACTTTCTCAATATCCAAATGATATATCCTTTTGATGTTCTAACCTTAGGTTTATAGCACACTTTATAAACGGCTATTAATTTATTGGTTACACCCTTTCCATGCTAGATTAGGCATTCGACTACGTCTCTAGTATGGGGGTGTTTGCACCCCTAGACTCGAAACATTGAGGACAATGTTTAACTTTAGTATGGGGGGGTGAATAGATACTTGCCTTGCCAAACCTTTACGCTTTCCAAAGTTTATCTTTTTGTTTATCGTTTTGTTGCAAAATAAGGCTAAAAATGGCCAAATTTTAAAATTTTCCTCATGTTTTATAAGTGTTTGAAGACACAAATGTAGGTTTTTCGATGGCGAGAATAAGAGTAATTTTTGACTCGACCGTGCGTGTTGAGCACTTAGCTTTGATTCCTTAACTACACATTAGGCTAAGTCTCTTAAATGAGGACGAGAAATGATAGGGTTAATTATAAGTTAGTATGCTAAACGTAGAGTACTCGTACTCTTTCAAAAACTCATGTGTTCTCGTTGTTTGCTTATTCTCCCTTCGCTTGTAAATATTTTTTGCTTAATAAATATTGACTTAGCGGTTTAGTTAGGATTGTTGGGTTTCTAGTCTTTTCTAGTAGCTTCCGTGTAATTAAATTGGGAAGACATTAAGGTATCGCCAGCGTCACGGTTTTGAAGTATTGACACCCGAATAATCAAAAGCTTCACCCAATAATAAGATTTCAAGTGCTCACCTAAATCTAGCAAACAATTTGAAGCCCCACAAGGCCGAAAAATCTATGCAAAAATTGCAAGTGAATCAAGCCTTAATCTTCGAAGCTTTAAAGATCCAAAATTCGCTTTAGCGTGAGGATATACGTCTTTGGCTAATAAAACCACCGATGAGGCGGATAATAAAAGGCAAGGCAAGACCCAAGTCGTAATAAAAGCTTCATGGCGAAGTTGAATAAAAGATGGAGGTAAACCAAAGATAATAAGGCTCTTCCGTTAGGGGTCGTATAAAAGTCTTGGTAATAAGTCTCATGTTCAAAACCGTTATAAAACCGTGTTTATCGATTCTTCTTGTCAACTTAATTTTTTGACATCGTTGTCTATTGGGAGGGGTTATTGATTTGATGGTTTTGGTTACACCGTTAGGACTCTATTTTTAGACCTAAATCTCTATTATCGCATAAATCAAACAATGTATCCTCGTGAAACATTCAAGACAAAATAAAATATAAGAGATACAACTTAGGAATAATGGGAGGATAAGTACGTGATTAGGGCATATGAGTAGTGTTAGCATTACTAACTTATAATGACAATGATCTCGTTGCACGCTTGGCATGGAATTGGGGTGAAAATCGAGGACGATGAAATTATTTCTAACGAAGCATTCACGTGTTCTTATTCTATGAACCTAAACATCCCATTTTGTGATGAAAATCATACATTATGTCTAAAACACAAGTAGTAGTAATAGTAGTAGTGTAGTTAGTTTATCATTCAATAAAGTGAATAAAAATGAATTTTGGAGATGCTACGATACTTTATTCTAGCATTGCGTGAGGGCACGGCAATGGTTTAGTATGGGGGAGTGATGAGACTGCTTTTATACATAGTCTCATCGTCCAAATCGGGCTTAAAATGCATTAAATATCATTAAAACTGCCAAATATATGCTCGTGTTTGTTGCTTGTGTATTTTAGGTACGGATATTGAGGAAATGGCAAAAAGATCACAAGAATCAATCAAAAATGAACACGGGAAACGAAGCCGCATAATGAACCGGGCCCAAGAATGGATTTTCCAAAAATGACCTTGAAGAATTGAAGATTGGCAAAAATGGTCCCTCAACTATTAAAGACTTGTCATTTTATACCCCTGTAAATCCTCAAAATTACTTGTGGGTCCCTAAAATATCAAGTATTTGCATAATCAGCCCTTGAAGTATGATGAAATTGCATTTGAAGTCCTTGATACAAGTTTAAAAACATGTTGTGCCATATTTGACAAGTAGTCCAAACTTGTAACAAAGGAAATGGGATGTTTGTGCTGTTTTTACAAAATGAACAAAACAAAGAACCTTGGGGGCCAAACTGGCCAGACAACCAAACTCACACACCCAACCAGAAGCTTACACGTCACCAATACCCGACCCTACCCATTTACCCTACCCATTAACCCGTCCAAACCCATAGTCCAAACCCACCACCCAGGTTTATTAATAAACCTGGTCAACAACCCAGTCAACCCTCCTTTTATTTCCCACCAAACACTTTATTTAAATTTAACCACCCCCAAAACGGATTAAACACACCCTAATTATCCTATAAACCCTAAATTAATCTAGACCCAATTGAACTAAAAACAAAGGGGTTTTATTTTATCCTTTCCAGATCTTTGATTACCCTCTTTGTCACCAAAACCCACACAAGAAACATTACCAAGACACACCCATGTGTCTTGTAGGACCACCCCTGCAACGTCCCTTTCCCTCAAAACCCTAAACCCGACCAGATAAACAACTCATATCCACTCCTTTGTCCCCAAGGACTAATAAACGGCCAAGATCAACACAAGTACACCCATTCCAACTGGCAATCACGTGAAGACGAATTTTGACCAATTTTCAGTCAAACAATCAAGGGCATGTTAGGAATTTTATTCATTAGGGTTTCCAGTCTCTAGATAGTTCTATTGTAGTCTATTTAAGGAGGATGCAACATGTGCATACCCCTTGTTCTAGATTTTTGATCTCACCTTAATGTAATTCCTTTTTTAAAGTTATAAAAGTTGGTATTTTTTATAAATTGTAATTCCTTTTTGTTTTTTTAAAAAGTTGGTATTTATTGTGCATGAGATCAATCTGAGTTCCATAATTTGTTCATTAGTTTAAGGATTTTCAAAATCATTCTTGTTTTCAAGTATCTGAAAAAGGTTGATTTTTTGGTAAAATCTTGTTCCAAAATTGGTTTTCCAAGTTATTAAGTTGGTTTGTGTAAGTGGTGTTTAAGGAAAGAATTTAAGGAAGGTATTTGAAAAAGGTTTAAATAAGTTGTAAAATCAGAAATATTGGTTATATTGTTTCTGCCTTTGTTGATCTTAGCAGGAATCCACTGGAAGCTTGTTATCCAAGGTTCAGCACAAGCCCGAGCTTGTGGGAGATAGCTATGCAGCCATTGTGGGACCTGGATGTGGGTCCCACAAGGTAAATCCATTTTTCCTTGTTTTCAGTTTCAAAAATTGTTATTGATGAGATTTATGTGATTTTGCATGAAGTTGTGTAAATGCTAGTTTATAGGTTTGTTCATGTTTTATTTGGTGTTTTTATGCATGTTAGGACTTGTTTAATCAGTTTGGATGATTTGTAAGTAAATTTGGTGTGATAAAAATCATTTTCAGAAATTAAGGGGTGTTTGGATTAAGGCTTAATTTGGGTGTATTGACATCAAGCTTGCTTAAAAACCTGTTGGAAACACTCATTAGGTTAGTAATAGGGTGCATGTTAGTTTATATTCAGTTTGGTAGAGTTAAAATCAAGTTTGCATGTTAAATTTTTGGAAAAATAGCTTAAAATTCAGTAATCCATTTTCTGCCAGATTTTGTGCTTATTTGATATTGAAATCTTGTTCATTGCTAGATGATTGGATAAAGTAGGGTTTGCAATTGCTTATATGCTAGTTGGTAGGATTGTATGCAAGATTTGAGCTCTTGAAATCCAAATTTGTGCACTTTGAATCAGCAAAACACTCCTAGACCTGCTCATGCTTAATCAGTAACTTATTGTGCTTATTTTAGCTTAATTTTGTGAAGTGACTTGTGTTTTTCTTGTTTTCTTGACTTCCCACAACCCAACTGGTTGTGGGAGTGCCCATTTGTCCAAAGAAAACCAAGCATTATAGCTTTCCTAAGCTATTTGGTCAACTGACCATAAAAATACACTACCAGTGGGAACATAGTTCCCCCTGCTTGCACAAAGGTTACCACTGCTACACTACATGACAAAATCCAGTCACATGTCACTTTCAGAATTGCAGTTTTTTGTCTTTATTGGGTGAAAACAAGAATTAGGGTTTGAAATTTATGGCATTATTTTTCTAATTTAATTTCTGATTTTTCTGTTTAATTAGAATTTTTATTACTGTTCATTTAGTATTTTTTACATTATTTAGCTATTTTTAATACTTTTTAATATTCTGTTTTTGGCATTTAGTGTAAAAAGTGTTATTTTTCAGTTTTAACATTTTTCATAGATTAAGAAAAAAAATTTAAGATTTTTAGCTCAAAAAGTTTTTATTGTTCACTTTTTATTAATTTTTTAAAATTAATTTAGTTTAATTAGGGTTTTAATTATAACTGTTTTTGTCTTCTAGTGAGAAATTTTATATTTTTCAAACTTTTTCATTTTTCTACTGTTCCTTAGAATAAATTAGGATTTTTAAAATTGTCAAATAATTTTTGGCATTATTTTATTATTTTTTTATAATTATTTGGTTTTAAACTAGTTTTTAGTGATTTAAAAATAGAAAAATAGTTTTTAAAAATTAGGAAAAATACTTTTTAGTCTTTAAATAATATAAGCAACTTATTAGTTCAATAAAATAATATTTTGGACATTTTGATTAATTATATTTAATTTTAGGGCTTTAATTAGCATTTAAAATTGAATATTTAATTAATAAAAGGTTTTAAAATATTTTTATTGGATTTTTATTCTTATTTATATTATTTAAGACTTAGTTTTAGCTTTTAATTAATCTTAGGTTTTAAAATTTTTAAATTTGTAGTTTTTTACGGTTTTACGTGAACGCCTTTTCGTCTTAGCTCGATCCGTCTTTGTAACCGTCATTCTCTTCTCACCCCATTTCTATTTTCTTTTTTCTCAATATAATCACAAACCATTAATCAATTCATTACACAACGCACTAGCCTCCTCGAGAACGAACTCACATTAGGGTCATTTACACACGGTTTTCCTAAATCGTCGTGCTTACCCTATATTTTAGGTGCTTGTTTTTCCTAAAGAAAGTGTCTAATTTTACAACTATCAGGTATTGAAAAGGTGGCACTCCTCTCCAGCCTCCGATCACTAAAATCCAAAATGCACGATCAAGTCTAGAGCCATTTGAGATCATCAAATATCTCATTAGGACACACTTTCATATTTCCTTGCTTCTTCACACACTGTGAAAAGTAAGAAAGATCTTAAGAGTCCTACGCAAAATATTCATGATCTTGCCAGAACATCCGAGTAATACGAAAGTATTTACAATGAAGATGGAAATCCTTCTTGAGCAAATATCAAAAAGCTCATGGTAGGTGACTTGTGCGATTCTTTATGAATCAAACTTGTGATAACTGGAAAGCAACAGTGGTTTAATTCTTAACTTAATTTAAACACGTTTCAGGCCTCTACGCAATATCTTATTGATCTTGCCAGAACACTCAGAGTGATACCTTAGTGTTTACAGTGATGAGTGGAAACCCTTCTAGTGTTAACCTCAAACAGCACTTGGTAGGTAACTTGCAAGATTCTATACGAATCAAGCTCGTGACAACTGGAAAACAACGATGGTGCGGTTCTTAATTGAATTTCACTTGTTCCAGGAACATGAATTGATGGCTTCAAATCATGCGGATATTATTATCCAAATGATTCACTTTTTATGTTCGCTGTCAGCTTTGGACGGTCGAATAAAGAGAACGGGTTTACCCGCGAAATCCTGTCAGGAAGTTACTTAATTGAAACTATCCGTCATGTGTACGATATCTAATATCGTCCAACGGTCTTCACCGACCGGAGGTAAAATGCTACCGATTTAGAATGAAATGTTCAAGGCCATTTCGTTCGTGTCTACTTATGTTGCGGCATTTGAAGACAGTGGCGTTGCGGGATCCAAGAAGAAGTCGTCCCCCCATGCTTATACTTTATGCACTTAATACCTCATCTAATTCAAGAAAGCCTAAAAGTTAAGTCTTCCGCTGTATCGAACTCTGAAGCTTTCAAGAATTACGAAGGTATAAGTATGTGGGACACGGTGTCACGAAGAGGCGAAGATCACAAGTGAAGGATGCACAAGATCAAGGCAAAAGATTAATGCTTAAGATTGATATCAAAGATCACATCAGCATGTTCACCAGAAAAGAAAAAGAAAAAGAAGGACGAAGACTACGAGCTCAAGACAATCATAGTATGCTAGGTTATTGTAACTTGGGTAACGCCCTTGTTTGGAGTGACCTCCCTTAGGGGGAGATTGTTGGAAATACGTTTTACGTATTAAGAAGGATCGGTCACTCCAACGATAGTCCATGTAATAGCTCGTAGTTTAGTTAACCTTCTTTATTTATCAAACAAGTCCAAGCCTAGCCTACAACATGTGTAGGCTGGCCCAAACGTGTAAGCCCAAGCCCATTACAAGGCTTGGGTATATAAACCTTCTCCTTAGATGGAGAGGGTGTGTGGTTAATCATTTTTCACATAGTTCTTATTAAGTTTTTCTCTCTAGAATTGTGTGTAATCCACCATCTCTCTATCTCTTTCTCTCTCTAAAACATAAGAAAGATTTACATATCCAACAGGCAATTAATGTAAATAACGCAAACTTAAATCTATCTAAGGCAAACTTAAAACGCAACTAAAACTTAAAACTAAGGCAAGGCTAAAATAAATCTAAGGCAAGTAAACTTAAAGTGAAACTAAGGAAAAAGGCAGGAAAAGTAAAGCTTAAAAATCAAAAATTAAAAACTGAAATTAAAAAGAACCTGAAAACAGCTCACTCGGAATAATCCTTCGTCCGGAATAATCACTCATCCGGAATGTCACCTTCGTTCGGAATGATTCTTCTTCACTCGGAATATTTACCAAAACCCTTGATCCGGAATAAAATACTCACTCGGAATAATGGTTCATCTGGAATATGTCACTTATATGGAATATTCACTATTCCGAATGAACACCTTGGTTAGGAACAATTGTTGATCCGGAATGTTGCTGATCCGGAATAAATGAGATAAAAGCTTGATTCGGAATGTTCCGAATGAACAGCTTCACTCGGAATACACAGCTTGATTCGGAATATGTTCCGAATAAACTCTTTGATTCGGAACAATTGATGTTCCGAATGAACAATCCCTAAAATCCTTCACTCGGAATGTTGTTGATCCGGAATATGGCCTTGATCCGGAATATGTCACTTATTCCGAATGAACGCCCTTTATTCGGAATAATCAACTAACAATCTTTGTTCGGAATAATCTACTGAAACCCTTGATTCAGAAACAATTTTCTTTGATCCGGAATAACCTGGGAACAACAGTAATAGCGAAGAACACGCAGGAACAAATATAACACGAATCTAATCTAATCTAATCAAAATCAACCACAAGATTAAATCAAACTAATCAATAAACATCTACTAATCATAAACAAACAATCTAAAACAATCAAACTAACAATAATAATCAAAATAATCAAAAACCCACTTAAATCAAATCAATAAAACATCAAAAACATAAACATGAACATAAACATAAAGATTAAAGATTAAAAAAAGGTAGATAGGAGATGAACAATAAAAGTAAAGATTGACAAGAATTAAAAGGAAACTTACTTGAAATTAAATGAATTTAAGGTGCAAGACAAGTATTTAAATGGACATGAATTTAAATGACAAGGTAATTAAAATGGAAGAACTAATTGTCACTATTAGCCAACAAAATGAAATGTAAATCCTAATGTTCTATTTATAGGGGAGGATTAGGAGGTGCTTAGGAAGCTTCCTCCCTCTTTCTTCTTTCTTTAATTGCATGCTTAACTCCTTGTCTTCTTAATCTTTGAATTTAATGACTTTAATGACTTTTTCTCGGGATTCTTTTAAACTCGTCTTGTAATTCTTCAATAAATTAGACTTGAGTTCTTCGGCTTTAAGTAAACTTCCGTCTTTTGACTTTTTCTTCGATAAATCTTCAGAATTGGTCTTGGACTTCCGTTCTTTTCGCATTCTTGATTTCTTGACTTCGTCTTTTTCTTCGATAAAAGCCCGTGAATGCCCGTGTTTTCTCCCTTTTTCACATTTTCGTCCTAAATCACAACAAAAACATAAACCACGCATAATTCCGACATTTACGACATAAAATACACGTTTTGGTCCGGTTATTATTGTAATTAAGTGGTAAAAAGGATGGGTGTTTACACACCTATCAGTGGATCTTGATTATAAAACTTAGAACGATGTTTCTGAAGGTTTTAATATTAAACACCGCTCTGATACCAATTGAAATCCCTAAACTATGCTAGAAACAATAAACTTAACTAATCAACATACGTAATTACTTTTCAAACGTAATACTTATTATTGTATAATTAAGAATTACAAGTGTTATGGATAACACCGTTTGATGACAATGTGTTGTGCACACTTTGAACAAACTAAAACCTAACTTATGAAAACAGTCACAGTTGTTTGGTTCTATAAGTTCTAAGCATTAATGTGTGAATTCTATCAAAGTGTTGAACTTTAATGATAGGCTACATAACCTATTTATAGTGGTACGAGGTTGACTCTAAGTACTTGTTGATGGTGACTACACTAGACAGACACTTGTCAGACATCTGTCACAATATGCTCTTCTATTCTTGGTAGTCTGCCACAATGCTTAAGGGAAACAGAGCTGACACAGTTTCCCTTTTCTTCATAGTCTCGTACACACTAAGGTATGTCCAAAGTGTGATGAGTGTTAACAGGGTATTGCCACCCCTGTTAACCCTCAACCCCTCAGAGTCCCTGATACATCTTGGCTGTTATCCATCACAGCCAATGAGTATGTCTTCAAGTAATCTTCGACTTCCTTGACAATGTCTCTGACATGGACTCCTCTGAGGTTGCTCACAGAGACTTAGATCTCTGTGAGTCTTGCGATACTTGTCTGCCTACTAGGCACAGGCAAGTTACTATCTAACAGCTTGATTTGTGTTTAAATCTATGATACAGAGAATCTAACAAACTTAGATTCCTAACAATTATTTTTAAAAGTTGATTTTAAATATTTAGATTATTTAGTGTTTTTAAAGTTTTTAAATTGTGGCTTATTAGCTTTTTCCTAAAAGTAGTTTGGTTAAGTTTTTGGTAAGTGCTTATTTGATTTTTGCTTACTTTTTTATGCTATCCAGGTTTTATAAACCCTTGTCCCGAACTAGATCAAAAACATTTCCCGAATTAGTAGTAATTCCATATTCTGGATTGTTTAGGACTTGTAGTATTCCGGATTAGTAATAGTTAGATATTCCGGATAACTTGCAAAACATACTATTCCGGATTATACATCAAACTCACATTCCAGATTGAGTTAAGAAATAACATTCTGGATTGAATGTTGGGTCTTGATTCCGGATTATTCGCAAAAACTTGATTCCGGATTGTGTACTCTATACCAATTCCGGATTAAGTTGGAATCACTGATTCCGAGTTGCTTACAAAAGCTACATTCCGGATAAGGTGAAGGATCCTTATTCCGGATTACATCAAGAATCCACATTCCAGACTGTTTGTATTTTGTGTAGGATATTGTAAATCTTGCTTATGTTTAGAGAGAGAAAGAGATAGAAAGATTTTCACACACACTTTAGAGAGAGAAAGTGATTAACTATTTGTAAAATGAAATGAAACCACACCCTCTCCATCTTAGGAGAGGGTTTATATACCCAAGCCTTGTGATGGGCTTGGGCTTACATGTTTGGGTCGTCCATACAAACCATGGACTAGGCCTTTCCTTGTTTACTTAATGTAGAATAACTAAACTACGAGCCACTACTTAATATATTGTCGGAGTGACCGAATCTTCCTAAATACGAAAAACGTATTTCCAACAATCTCCCCCTAAGGGAGGTCACTCCAAAAAAGGGTGTTACCCGAGTTACAATAATAAAATAAACCTAGCATACTATGCTTGTCTTGAGCTCGTAGTCTTCGTTTTTCTTTTCTTTTTCTTTTCTGATGAATATGTTGAAGTGATCTTTGATATCAATCTTGAGCATTAATCTCTTTCCTTGATCTTGTGCATCCATGACTTGTGATATTCTCCTCTTCGTGACTTCATGTCCCACATACTTATACCTTCGTAATTCTTGAAAGCTTCAGAGTTTGATACAGCGGAAGACATGACTTTTAGGCTTTCTAGAATTGGATGAATTATTAAGTGCATAAAGTATAAGCATGCGGGGACGACTTCTTCTTGGATTTCGCATCGCCACCATCTTCAAATACCGCAACATAAGTAGACATCTAACTTGGTAGCATTTTACCTCCGGTCGGTGAAGACCGTTGGACGATATAAAATATCGTACTTGTGGCAGGTAGATTTAATTAAAAATCTCCTTGACAAGATTTCGCGGGTAAACCCGTTCTCTTTACTCGACCGTCCAAAGCTGACTGCGAACGTAAAGAGTGAATCATTTGGATAAAATTATCCGCATGATTGAAGTCGTCAATTCTGATTCCTGGAACAAGTTTAATTCATTAAAGAATCGCACCATCGTTGCTTTCCTGTTGTCACGAGCTTGATTCATATTGAATCTTGCAAGTTACCTACCAAGTGTTGTTTGAGGTTAACACTAGAAGGATTTCCACTCATCACTGTGAACACTAAGGTATCACTCTGAGTGTTCTGGCAAGATCACTAAGATATTGCATAGAGGCCTGGAACGTGTTTAAATTCAGTTAAGAATTAAACCACTGTTGCTTTCCAGTATCACAAGTTTGATTCATAAGGAATCTCACAAGTCACCTACCATGAGCTTTTTGATTTTCACTCAAGAAGGATTTCCATATTCATTGTAAATACTTTCGTATTACTCGGATGTTCAGGTAAGATCATGACGATTTTGCATAGGACTCTTAAGATCTTTCTTACTTTTCACAATTTGTGAAGAAGCAAGGAATTATGAAAGTGTGTCCTAATGAGATATTTGATGATCTCAAATGGCTCTAGACTCGATCGTGCACTTTGGATTTTAGTGATCGGAGGCTAGAGAGGAGTGTCACCATTTCAATACCAATTTACTCGGAGTGAATAAATCGATAGATAATGCGTTGTCTCCGTGTGATTAAAACAAATATCTTTTGAGAGATATCTGAGTTAGCTGGGATGGGTTGTGATTGCATCACTGGGTCCATGATGTCTATCTTAAATATCAAGCATCATTAAAAATGATCTCAATAGCATATGTGTTGACCCGGTTTCTGCCTAAAGTTGTAAGGACCTTGTTGTGATTGTTCCAGTGCTAACTTAAGTTCTTGGTCGGCATTCAGCTACGTTCACAATCTTTCTCCATCTTTCCTAAGGACTACTATTTCTAGCAATGGATGTCCTTGGGAAGATTCCTCTGGTTTTGGAAGAATCATTGGACTTAACCTATCCTACCATCCTTGTGTCACCACAATCTTCATCATTGTGAAATAAATGGGTTTTTGGTACGTATATGTCACCGTGAAAATCCATTTTGGTATGCAAATCCGTTTTGCACCCCCTTAACATATGCCACGATATTCGAAAACATTTCGCATATGTCAGGATGAGCCAGCACATTAAGTCAAACCATTTGTGATAATTTCCCATATTAAATCACATTTTCTCACTATATTAAAAATATTAAGCCAATCGATGTTTTTAATATCAATTGATTTAATAAAGTTTTAACAAAGGTTTTGGGAAGAAAAATGAAAGACCGTTTTATCTTTATTATTCCAAATGTATGAGATATGATACCGATTTGTAACATGATCACATATTCACCATATTAGAAAAAAATTGACAATGTTGGACCTGATTGATGAGAACATCATATGATAAGATCATATGGTTCTTGTCGGCATATGTTGGTCGCCTCGTCACGTCTGAAGTCATCTCTTGACACCACGTGTACGATTGGTATTGTTGTCTTGAAACCAGTTAGTGAGCTTGGCACGTTCGGCATCGAAGATTCTGAATGCTTGACAATTGCTCCCCCTCAATTGTTGACCCGTGTTCTATTGAAAGAGTTGTAGTCGTCGGTTGAGTAGTCGCATCGTCGAGTATGTAGATACCAATTGTAGATTGTTATGGTTGTAGAGATGATAACTTCATAAAAACAAGACTTCTCTTGTTTTAACAAATAAATGCACTGAATCGTACTTAGATTTGTGTTAGACCAAGCTATAAAGTAAACTTGATCCCTTACAAGGTTTTAAAGTAAACCTCACCCGAGAAAATTAATTCCCGTTGTTGAGCCAAAGCTTTCATAAGAAATACTTGACTTTAATATGAAAAGCGGGTTGCCTTCTGAAATAACTACAAGCCATATAGGCATGTTTTATGAATATTTACAACTTTTGTACGAACTCTATTTATAGCGCCGTGTCAATATTAATCAACATTTCTAAGGCCGTAAATACTATCGTACCAAAAGACATGCCTTTAAAAAATAAAGTAAAAATATTTTTGGATTTTTATGAAATTTTTCAAGTTTTATGGTTTTTATATGGTTTTATATTTTTGTATTTTGCTTTTGTGGATAAAAATATAAACAATATATACAGATAATCACCAAGGATACGGAGAATAGTTTACCACCACTATTCTTACGCTTCATCTGTCAATTCTTTAGAGTGTCGGGCGAGAAAGTTCTCAAACCTAGCTTGTCGGCCAAAAATTCCATTCGAGCGCGATCTAAAGCCTTCGTGAAAATATCCGCCAGTTGATACTCAGGTCGGATAAAGTAAAGCTCAATTACTCCATTTTCCACTTGCTCCTTGATGAAATGGTAGCGAATGTCAATATGCTTCGACCGGGAGAATTGAACATTGTTGCAGCATAAGGCAATTGCACTTTTGTTGTCGCAGTACATCGGAATTTTGTTAAAACCTAGACCATAGTCGGTTTATTACGATCTCATCCAAAGAATTTAAGCACAGCAACCGGACATAGCTATGTATTCTGCTTCCGTACTTGAAATTACAACGCTTTTCTGCCTTTTCGATGCCCAACTGATTAGTCGATCTCCTAGTAGTTGCAAAGTTCCACTCGTGCTACACCTTGTATTTTGACAACCCGCGTGATCCGCATCTACATATGCCATTAGTGCAATAGAAGAGTCCTTCGAATACCAAAGTCCACGATTAATGGTTCCTTTAAGATATTGAAAGATCCGTTTAACAGTAGCCAAGTCTAACTCAGTAGGTCGAGTTTGATACGCACACATACATATAGCAAACTCAAGATCAGGTCGACTAGCTATGATATACAGAAGGGTACCGATCATTCAACGGTAAAGTGTCGGGTCAACGGCAACTCCATGTGGATCTGCATCAAGCTTAGTTCGTTCCACCATTGGAGTATCCACGGGGTCGCAAGATTCTATCTTATATATCTTAAGAGATTCAAGGGCATACTTGGATTGATTGATGAAGATGCCTCTAGGACTCTGAGATATCTGAAGACCTAAGAAGAATGATACCTTGCCCATCATTGACATCTTAAACTTGGAAGACATGAGTTTCACAAACTCATCGGATAAGGTTTGGGTCGAGGCAGCAAATATAATATCATCAACATATATTTGTACCATAATCATATCTTTACATCGTTTCTGAATAAACACCGTCGGATTCACCTTGCCTTTAGCGAAGCCTTGTGTAATGAGGAATTGTGACAATAGATCGTACCATGCGCGTGGAGCTGGCTTCAACCCATAGAGAGCCTTCTTAAGCTTGTACACATGATTAGGATATTTGGGATTCACAAAACCATCCGACTGTTGAACATAGACCTCTTCCTTGATTTCACCATTAAGAAATGTTGTCTTCACATCCATCTGATAGACGATCATATTCATATGGGCTGCATAAGCGAGGAATAGTCTAATAGCTTCCAAACAGGCAACAGGTGCAAAGGATTCCATAAAGTCGATGCCCAATAATTGCTTGTATCCACGAGCTACTAGTCGAGCTTTGTTCTTCAATATGCCGCCTAACTCATCGAGTTTCACCTTGTAAACCTATTTCAAAGTGAATAACTGCACTTGATCTGGGCATGGGACATGTTCCCATACTTCAAGACGTATAAATTCATTAAGTTCTTCTTGCATAGCTTCTATCCAACAGGATTGAGTAAAAGCTTCTTGCCATGTCTTAGGTTCAACTCCAGTGAGAAAAGCATCAAAATGACAAAACATTGCATTTTCTTGTAACTGAATTCGTGTGGATATCGGACGATTAGGGTCACCAATAATAGAATCTATAGGATGATCCTTTGTCCACTTGTTGTCATGTTCACGAATCCGTGGATTGGAGTAAACCGTAGTAGGAGCTTCCTCTGAGGTAGACAACCCGGCTAGATTAGAGTCAGGAATTGGTACACCAGAAGTTCACGCATTTGAGCGAATTCCAAATCGTGATCATCATCATCCTCTTCATCATCAATAGGCATGACATGAGTAGTTGATTCGGTAGTTGGTTGAGAATTACTTGTTGAAAGTATATCTTGACCAATTGTAGGTGCAGATGTGTCTGATTGTGCTTCGGTTGCTGGAGAGACAATTTCGGTTACCGGAGCTATTAACTCAGGTTCTGGAGCAACATAACTTAGAGGAGTAAAGATTTCATCAAAGAACGGTTGAAACAACGCATCCCATTCATTCCTAGAAGGTGGTGTAAATGATGATGAAGTAGGGTTATTTGGGACAAGACTAGAACTAATGCAACTGGGTCCCATTTCATGAAGTGCGGGTTCAGAGCTGCTTTGCTCAGAATCCATTGTTGTCAGCTCATCAAAATCAACATTCATAGTTTCGAGGATCTTACGAGACTTACGGTTGTAGATTCGGTTTGCCTTCTTTGTAGGTGCATAACCAATGAAAATACCAATATCAGCCTTGGGTTGAAGTTTTCCCAAATTGTCACCATCATTATTTGGATAGCAGAGAGAACCAAATACATGAAGATATGATAAATCTGGTACTTTTCCATGTAGAAGCTCATAAGGTGTTTTACCATGGTGTTTACGAATTAGTGACCGGTTTTGGGTGTACACTGCTGTAGATACTGCTTCTGCTCATAAAAACAATGGAGCCTTTGCATAAATTAACATCGTACGAGCAGCTTCCATAAGTGTGCGATTTCGCCTTTCAATGACACCATTTTGTTGTGGAGTGCGAGCAACGGATATTTCATGAGATATGTCAACTTCTTCATAATAATCACGCAAAATTTGATTCACAAATTCGGTTCCATTATCTGTACGAATGCTTCGGATAGTAGTGTGGAGACGTACTTGAATCATCTTGAGAAATCTGATGATGAATTTAGGTGCCTCATTTTTTGTTGTAAGAAATTTCACATATGTAAACCGAGAGTAATCATCGACAATGACGAGGATGTACTTTTTACCACTAAGACTTTCAACACGCATTGGCCCACAAAGATCCATATGCAACAAATAAATTTTCTCTTGGTTGGTGTCTTCAGTCTTGGGTTTGTATGATTTCTTAGTGCTTTTCCCCATTGTACACGCGGAACACAAATGATCCTTGTGAAATGTAAGTTTAGGAAGACCACGAACAAGTTTGTTTTTCGCCAAATGATTGATAGCGTCAAAGTAAAGATGAGATAACCGTCGATGCCATAACCATGACTTAGTCTTCGATGCTTTGGAGAGAAGACATACGGGAGAAGCGGCCATCATGTCTTGTAGAGAAAAAGTATACAAATTATTCCCTCGAGTACCTTTCAATAAATCAACCCCTTCCAAATTACGAATGAAGCAGGTATGCTCTCGAAAAGCAACTTCTAGGTTTGCATCACAAAATTATCCCACAGAAAATAAGTTGTGACCGAGACCTTCTACATAATACACTCTTGAAATTATAACATTCCCAATATGATATTCACCGTAGCCCATTATCTTTGCAATATGATCGTTTCCAAATCGAACCGTACCAAGAAACTTGCTGACGAAATTTCTGAGCTGAGAGAGATCTCCGGTCATATGCTTGTAGCAACCAGAGTCCAAATACCAGAGAACAATTTGGACCACCTATTTTCAGTAACAACAGTAGACAACTCATTGGAAACTATTGGTTCCGGAGTGTTAGCAGATACATATATGAAATTATCAGAATTGCTAAAATTTGTGTGACCCTTAGATTTCCTGCGTTTTCTAATGTGAGTTTTAGCACTAACAGGTTTTACTGTTCCAACTTTCTTAGGTTTTAGAGTATTAGCGGGCACTATAGTGGGAGTAGACCTATTTAAAGGGCACTTTGTTCCTACGGTAGTGTTGGTGTTCCTTGTTAAAGGACACGCTTGTGTTTTGGTAACCTTGGTACTCCTAGTTAAAGGACACGCTTTCTTCGTTGTAGTGGGAGTGATCCTAGTTAAAGGGCACATATTTCCTACTATAGTGAAAGTTCTACCAGTGGGGCGCCACATCCAACCAACTTAGGTTAACACTTTCCCAGTCGGTTTCCATTCTAATCCATTTTTCCGGGCATTCATCTCATTCACATGGTCAATAAGGCAAGAATTATGACGACTAGAAAACATACATTCATTACAATTCCAACATTTCAAATTAGAATTCACAGTAGGCTTAGAATGCTGCACAACCGCAGAGCCTTTAGGTTTAGCTACATGATTCTTTTTATTCAAAACAGAAATAACATTCCTAGGATGGGCTTCTACTTTCTTCTTCTCTTGACTACTAGATGGGGGCAAGATCCTATCATTCTTCTTGTTTCTTTTAAGCTTAGATCTTTGAGCCTTAGTAGTGGTGATTACTCCTGTAGAAGGCAACAGGGGAATATTAGAAGTTGGTTTTGATTTTGCCTAATCTTTAGTGACCAATGTTTGAGATGGTTTAGTCCTAGGGCCCTTATTAAATGGTGTGACGGCTATAAGGTTCCTTTTGATTGCACTAGAGGACGATGATGAGACAGTGGTTGCGTTATCCACCACATTCTTACCTTTTAGAGTACGAAGTGTTTCCTTTAACACTTCCAAGGCCAGATTTTTATCACAAATTTGTTCCCTCAAATCAGATATTTCCATCGACTTTCGATTCAATTGTTCAATCAATGATTGATTCTGTGCAGTGGTATGAGCACATGCGGGTTGTAATGAATCGAAGAGTCGTGTATCTTTCTGTTTTAAGTTATCAACTTTGGACAAAATCTTAGAAACTCGATTATCTAGATCAAGTTTAAAATTCTCAGCAGCCTCAAGTACGTTCACACAGTTAATCTCCTTAGATTTCTCTATGTCTATCGGCAAAGATTTAGCAACCTTGTCACTTGGCTGACGTTGTTTTGATTGTAAATTCAATCGAAAATTCTTTTGAAAATTTACATCATCGATATTAATACCTTTAAATGACGTTTCAAAGATTTCTTGAATAAATTGTTGCTTGCATTCAAGCGAAATACAATGTGTTTGAATCTCATCAAAACTTTTAGAAAGTAAAGTATAAGAATCTTGAAGCTTTAAAAATTCAGCATCAGATTTGTGACAAGTACTATCTACCACATTATCCACATAATCAATATTATGGACAATAGAATCATTATCAACACTTTTATTCACACAGACGGAAACAATAGCATAAGACATCACTTGCTTCAGAAGCTGAACATTTTGGCGTGAAACTCGTTCTATTTCAAGTAAATTGTTTTCATAAGCATCATCCATTTCATTGAAAACACGTCTAACTTCTTCTATTTCCAAAAGCAAATCTTGATCAATATTACTAAGACAAGCTTTAACATTGTTTACAAATGGAACAATTTCGTCTCAGAACGCAGCTCTAGTGTGCTCAAAATTCCATTCACCTTCCGTTATGGCCGAGGCCGTCGTACGTTCCAAAATGACCTTGTCAAAATCGGCCAAATGTTGGTGCACAGTATTTAAGGTATCTGACACCTTACTTACCGGTGGAATTAACTTCGTTTAATCCGTTTTGACAAGTGTAGGAGACCTACTAGGAGGGTTTTCATTTGACAAACTTTGGGGCACAAGAACCGTCAATTCAGCTAATTCCTTTTGTAAGCGAATACGTGTCTTTTTAGAAAATTGATCTTTAGTATACTTATCATAATCAAGCTTATGTAATTTTGAAAGCATTTTAGAATGAGTTTCTTCCGCAAGTGACTGTGTCTCCTCAGTACTACGAACAAAAGGTGCTTTTTTCGATTTGCCAATTAGGGTCATATCATAAAGACACGAAATATATCCTGAGCTTGTTTTGCATAACCGGGATTAGGTGGTAAATCTTGAAGACGCTTAAGTTCGAGTTCTTTAAACGATTTAGTTAAAAGATGAACCTTTTCTGTGGAAGCGTATTGTTTTAAAAGCTGTTGTTCTTTGAATTTAAGAAGTTTGGTAGCATTAATTTCCGATTCAAACTTTTTAGACTCGAGAGTTTCGAAATCCATTTTAAGTTTCTGAAAATCATTGACAACCGACTCTTTTGCTTTTAATTCGTTGGAAAGATTAGTTTTTAATGATTCTATTTCTTTCAAGTGTTCAATCTTTTCAAAACGAAATTGGTCAAATTCAGAACATGTTATTTTCTCTGCTTGAGGGACCATTTCAAAAGTTTTGACCTTTTCTTTATGCAACGCAAGCTCAGCGGTTAGGGTGGAATTCGTATCTACGGATTATCTGAGAGCCATATGCATTTGATCAATAATATGTTTAGGCACCATGACCAAATCATGTTGAGCATAAGATTCCATACCCGTCGTAGCATTTGGTTGAGGTTCACTCAAATGTGTAGGATTGGGTACCACATCATTTGAGTTACTAGTTCCCGAATGCTATTCGAGGTTGTCATTTTCATGCCCAACTTGATGTTGGTTATCATCAATATTATTAGATGTGGTTGGTACCTCACTGACGACATCAGAACCGTAGTGAGAGAGATTAGCAACGAGAGCAACTTGGGCAGAGTGAATGTCATCACAATCCGAATCATATGCGTCAAGATCATCTGCTTGATAAGCTGCATTAGAAGTGGAAACGACTGCAATGCCTTCATTATCTGTTGCCCCTAGGTCTGCAAGAAATGCTAACTCTTCTGAATCAAAAATCTTTCCCTTAGACTGAGCATCAACCAAATACATCTTCTCACGAAACCATGTTGCATCCCTTCTCCTTTTTGGCTGAGTGCATTCCTAGCCATATGACCTTGTCCTCGGCAATTGTAGCAAGTCACAACCTTTTGAGGACCAATTGGGCTTCCATTTCCATTACCTTGAGAATTCACAGCTTGAGCATTCACAGTCCTTGTAGGGGGTCCATATGAAGTTTTCCTTCCCTGAATAGGTTCCACCATTACTTGACCATCTTGAACAGTGGCTTGTTGTCGAGGATTTAAAGAGGTGCGGAGCTGATTGTTTGTTGGTGGAAATCCTCTAGTTGCAACAAGTTTTGACAAGTAAGTAGTGAGATGGTTTAGAACATCAGCTGGCGTATCATTTGGAGTAAAGACCGGTGCTTGGATTGGTGGAAGTTCATTGAAGTAGAAGGCTTGTGCTGGTTGTGCTTCAATTGGAAAATATCCTTGCTGGGGAATATAGCCCATTGGAGAATTTTTGGCTTGTGATGGTGATGTCTGATGTGGTGGTTGCCGTGGAAAAGATTGTTGATGAACACTTTGTTGAAATTCTTGTTGTGGCATCATTAGCGGTTGATAAGATGGTTGTTGTGGTTGCTGATAGGTGTGTGGTGGTGGCTGCTGCAAGTATGATGGTTGTTGATAAGTATAAGCCATGTTTTGTTGAGAAGCATACATGGCAAGTGGATCATGAACATGAGGTGTAGACAACCGAGCCTCGATCACATGGCATTCGTGTTGTTGAAGAAAACCTTGAAGTTGATCCACATTGGTGTTATGCAAAGGAAGAGTGTTCAAATACTTGGTGTTCAATTGAAACACAGGAGTCGCCATGCCATAGATATTGAGCTCATTCAACAACAGGGTAAATCTCAGATAGTAATCATTGAGAGTCTCCCCTGGCACATATGCAAATTTATCAAAAGTATCATAAAGCTTACACTCTCGTTCTTGTTTAGTTAACGAAGTGCCTTGCATTAGAACAAGAATTCTATCCCATAACTCTTTGACAACTTTATGTTTACTGACGAGTTTGTAGACATCTGGAGGAAGGGCTTGGAGAATGATATTTGTAGCTTGTTTATCACACTTGTCTTGTATCTTAGCATCTCCAGTTAGTTCACCCGTTGTGCGAGGACGAGTAACAGCACCTTCCGTCACAGTACCATATATCAATGGTCCATTGAGCACCGATGCCCAAATTAGATGTCCATTTTCTTTGTTCAACATATAAAGTTCCATTCGGGAAGCCCAATCCTCATACATAGTCTTCACCAACATTGGTGGACGATTATCCGTACCCGAGAGGATGGACTTATCCGTAAGAGATGTGTACTCCATTTTGTTAAGTTAAGATTTACAAATGTTGATCGAACAATGAGAGAAAGTAAATGTGTTTGTTGTTGTGAGTTGAAGTCGAGAAACAATGTTGAAATCCCCTAAAATATGTTCTCGATGACTAAAAAATTCCAAGACAAAAAAACACACGAATCCACAAACTGCAAGTTTATTCGAAAATTTTTAAGGAATAATTTTTGGATCGTCGGAATATTGATCGGAATAAATGATCGGAAAACCGTCAAAATATCAATCAGAAAATCGTCGAAATAAGTCTATCGGAATACCTCTGTCGGAATACCTTCTATAGGAATACCCCCTATCGGAATACTCTCTATCGGAATACTCCTGTCGGAATACCTTCCATCGGAATACCTACTATCGGAATAAACCTATCAGAATACCCTCTATCGGAATACTCTTGTCGGAATACCTTCTATCGGAATAACCCCTATCGGAATATCCACTATCGGAATACCTTTTATCGGAATACCTTTGTCGGATTAATGGTCGGAATGATAAACCCTTTTCCGATGGAAGCTGTCGGAATACTTAAACCCCTTTCCGATGGTTTCTGTCGGAATATTTCCCACTTTTCTCGGACAAAACTCAACCAATTCGAGATTTTAAGCCAAAAAATGATCAAAACACCCAAAAAATTTGTGTTTTTAGCCAAAGTAAATATACCAAATCTCTACCACAAGTATGTAGAATATTTGTATCAAGAAAAAACCATAAAAAACATTAAAAAAAATTGGTTCGTGTAAAATGGATCAAAATAGGCGTATGAATCAAGAACACAAACACATAAACAATACAATCATCCCACGGCTCTTGATACCATTTGTAGGATATTGTAAATCTTGCTTATGTTTAGAGAGAGAAAGAGATAGAAAGATAGATGATTTCACACACACTTTAGAGAGAGAAAGTGATTAACTATTTGTAAAATGAAATGAAACCACACCTTCTCCATCTAAGGAGAGGGTTTATATACCCAAGCCTTGTGATGGGCTTGGGCTTACATGTTTGGGCCGTCCATACAAACCATGGACTAGGCCTTCCTTGTTTACTTAATGTATAATAACTAAACTACGAGCCACTACTTAATATATTGTCGGAGTGACCGAATCTTCCTAAATACGAAAAACGTATTTCCAACATTTTGGTTTATTCCGACTTAGGTCTAGTTCTAGTTTCCCGAATTGTTTTAATGTTCAAGCGTTAATTTTTTCCGCCATTTTTCTTTAGATTTATTTTCAAAGTGTTTTATCCTAGTTAATTTTCAAGTTTACATTTTTATTAAGTTTTAATTTTCAACATTTACTTTTAATTAAGTTTTAATCTTTAGTCATTTATTTTGAAAAGTCTTTATTTTTAGTTTATAGCTTTAAAGTTTTCAAATTTAGTATAAAATAAATAATCACCTTTCTTTATTTTTACCAAGAATAACTGAGTCGCACGTTTGACCGTGATCAATTCGATTAGACCAAATTCAAAGAACTTAAAATTCTGTTTATTAATGAACGTATATATAAATGAATGTACCTGTTCGTTTCTTATTTTGAGGACGTTTGTTGAAGCGGCGCGGGTACTAAAGTTCACATAATGGTATCTCTTGGACCCGTTGATCTATAAACACAACCTTTATAGAGTCACTTTTTCATCACCTCTTTAAGAATTACTCGTTTTACACCTTCTGATCACCTATTGGCACCTCAAATTTGACGGTTACGCAGCTCTTTACTCATTTTTTAGGAAACATCCTTTCTTTCCACACGCTTACAAAATAAACTTCCACAGACCTGCAACATCATTATACAAAATGAAATATTACCACCAGTCAGTCTCTGATAATATAGTTGATATGTGTGTCAAATGATGCAATATACTCCCGGATATTATGAATGCAACTAAGCAAACTTGAAACTATTCGTTGATGCGTAAATCTGAATAAGAATTTAACATGATTATAAAAGTTTATTCTATGTTAATTCATCCTCATAGTGTCGTTTGCTAACGTGATAAGATTTCAATAGGCGTACAAAATAAACAATGGCGGTACGCTAAATAGTCATATAAAGTCACTGAAACAATTGCATATTGCATATATGTAAAAGTATCTTATTCATTCTCTAGTTGTGCAAAGTTAGTTACTAAGCATTTCTTTTATCATACTTTTTGCATGAAGTTTTAAAAATAAATATGGCAAGTATTGAAAACATGCATTTAGCACACACCTCTAACAAGTCTTTGACTTTGCAAAGTTAATATGCATGAAACTTTAGTAAGTATACACATGCATGAATATTTGGCAAGTATACACAAATTTAATATGCATGAAAATTCTGAAATTCAAACATTCTTCTGGCTGGAAACTTCTGAAACTCAAAATAATTTAACCTTAAAGATTGCCTATATAAAGACGCATTACATTCACATTTTCATTCACACATTGCATTCAATTATATTAGAAATGGACATGCAAAATGAAAGGAACCTAGATGATGAACTTGAGGTTAGTTATATGATGATCATTTACACATGCATTCACGTATTACATTGCATGCAAACTGTTACTTATCTTTTGTTTTGATTTTTTTGAGCAGCGTATCCCTCCTCCTAGATATCTTGTTCCGACCCCTAATCCTTTTTTCAGTCTGAACCTAATCAACTGGAATTGGGATGACGTTATTGTTATCTCAAGTGATGACGAAGACGATGAGGAAGACGAGGAAGATGATGAAGAAGGACCATCACCATTTGAGACTAGCGTGCGTGTCGTTGGTGGGAAAAGAGTCTACGGTTTCATGGATATCTACGACTTCATGGATGAAATGTCCGAATGAAAAAAATAAGTTTTTTACGTTGTATGGTTCATATTGGCCAATGTTTAAAATCTTGTTTAACAACAATTATAAGTTATAAATAAAATTTCAATTATGACTCATGTGTTTCAATATTATTGTCGTTGATGTATTTCGATCGTATTGTCGTTGATGTATTTCTATCCTATTGACGTTCATCATTTTTCGTTCATGTATTTCGATACATTAAAACAGTTGGAGCATCATCTATGTTCATAATCTTTATCATCACTGTTTTTATATTCCACCGCAGTTGGAAAGTTGGATTGTTCATAATTTTTTTCTAATTTACACATTTCATAATAACGAACTCTTTAACGTTATAACCTAAAATTGACGTCGGGTTACCCGCATAATAACCTTATCTTTAACGTTACATGCGTCAGTCAATCGTTACTAAGGTTGTAAACGCCACTTTTGTTTGAGTTGCGCTTTACTGATCGTTGTAAACTTTAAGGTGAAATTAAAAAAAACAAGGAATTTTTGAAAATAACTATATGTTTCAAACTTGTGCCGGAAAACTATATGTTGCAAAACAAAAGAATGCATATCTAATCTTCAAAAATGAAATTATGATACGTTCAAATCAAATTCTTAAACTTTACTAATTTGATTCACTAACTTGATAGTTGTCATTAAAGATAAAAAAATGCCGTTTCAAAAAAGAATATTAACTTTGAAAAAGATTTGTGGTAAGTTCAAATAAGATTTATGATAACTTCAAATATAAATTTCCAAATATTGATCCCATTAATTCAATATATTATCAATTCCTTAAAAAAAGTGCCCTTGTATTCCTATATAAAAAACCTAACACACATAAAACTAAACATCCAAAATGGCGAACAATAACTCACCAAAGGTACGGTTTCAGTTTATATAAACCGAATATGTTATGAGTTGTACTTGATGTTTTTCGAAGCAAACCACTATAACTACATTGTTGTAATTAATTATGCAGGTAATCAAAGGTAACAACAAACCTTTGGAAGTTATATTTATCTCGGATGATGAAGTTGGTCCACTCACATTTAAAAGACACACACATGAAAAACCATCCAACATTTCTTTATAATCAACAAAAGATACACAACTTATCGATATACCAAGTGATAAAGTCGGACCAGACACATTTAAACATAGACGATTGACAAAAAATGGAAGTTTGTTAACAACAATGACAGCCTGAACAACAATGGTGAAATTACTTCGTTGGACGTAGAAATAACATTGGCTAAAAATCAAATGCTTGATGATCATAACTTAAAGGAAGAACCAACGGTATGTTATTATCAAACTATTGTTTTTACGTAATTCTTTATTGTATAACAAATTTTGTTTGGTATTAAATTTAGATTATCGATGATGAATCCTTGATATCTAAAACCAAAAAATACTCACTTATTGATGAGCCCACTGATGAGGAATTTGAAGATACAAGTATCACTGATGATGATAGCAATAACATAGATGATGAAGAGAATGGAACTGATATACAAAATTCAGAAGAAGTTAGTCATGAAGATATAGATGAAGAAGACAGCTTGGATGATTTCATTGATGATGCAGATATTGATGCTACTGATGGTGATGCTACCGATGCCGAATATACCGATATTGATGCTATTGATGATGATGCTATTGATGATGCTACTGATGATACTACTGATGATGCTACTGATGATGCTAATATTGATGCTACTGATGATAAATACATTGATGCTACTGATGATGAGCCTACTGATGAGGAAGATACCAATGATGATCTCTAAATAGCAAATAAACACAATGTTACCGAATACTTAAATTGTCTTCGATTGGACTTTGTTTAAGTTGAGCTTTATTTTCTTTATTAGTATGTTTGTTCAAACGTAACTTTTTATTTTTAATAATATATGTTTTCATATTTATTGTGTTTTCTTAGGTAATATGTCAGTTTCAATTGTTGCATAAAAGTAGTGACACAAAGAAAGAGTCACGATAGACCAACTTCATGACGTTATAGGCTTTCTAGACTATCAGTTACATGATCAAAAAATGTCACAAACAATACTGCAACTAAAGGTTTTAGTGGCACTTTTCATTGTAACATATTAAGTTTTTAAGGCTTTAATCGTAGTTCATGATCTGTAAAAAAACACACTCTAATAGTTTCGGCACATACGTTGTGCCATCAAGTAAGCAATGTGTCACATTACGTTTTAATGTCGTGTACCGTCAATACAAATGTTATGTCATTTTAAGGGCATTTCTGTATTTACAAACGACTAAATAGTTTACATGCATGCATATATGGTCAATATATAAAATTTTGACTATTCAATTAATTAAACAAATAAATTACGTTATCTATGTTATGCATGCATGAATATATGCTATAACAAATTAACAAATGAGAGGTAACCTCAAATATAGAAACAGTTAAAATATGACAAATATTTCATAAACACGTACACATTAAGACAGTTCACATTCCACATTCCACCAAATTTTTAAAGGAACTGATTACAAATTTCATAAAACTAGTTCTATTGGTGATAAGTTGATAAGCACAATGGTTCAAATATATTATCAATTCTTAATACAACTAATTGACTATTTCATATTCTTACCAAAACGGTGGCATTATCAATTCCTAATGTATTATCAATTTGGTTGAAGTATCAACATAATTGTTAAAATTATATACCATATCTTTGCCAAAAATTAGTCGCTAAAAATAGAGTGTGTTTGCTTTCATAACACGAATGTGTAACATGATCTGCAACTATTTATACCATCCTAGCACATTCTGTACAAGAAAAACAAAACTTAATAATGGCTATGAATTTCGCACCACGTCAATCTGATGAGCCTCAAAGCGTTCCCAAAACTGGTGAACACGAGGTAATTGTCGATATATCTTTAATTTTTTATATGTAAAAATATACGACTTCATTTCATACTAACATATCTTGTATATTTGTTAGGATGAGTCTCTTATGCTAATTGATTCACTGCCGATGGATATTGATTTGGTGTTCAACGATCAAGATGAGGATCTTGAAGACGAGGTAAACGCGATATACCATGATATGTACACATATGTTGCGATTAGGTCCTAATTCTTTTGGCTATGAATAAACCGTGTAAACCAAAGCCTAACACTAACAAACTATCTTGTTTTACTACTGCCGATCATTGAGTTATAAACGGTGATTATGTGTTTTGTTTTAATTCCTTAACTATAAAAATGTAGTCACTTACCTTTACCTATTATTTGTAGGTTTGGGATCAATACTTTACTGTAGACTCTTTCAACACCCTTAATAACCCTAGGGCATGGTACAACGTACCCATGGCCCGTGTGGACTTTGTTTGGATGGATGAGCACGGTAACAACAAACTGTATTTCATTTTGAACGACAAAAATGTAAGTTTCTTTCCAAATAGCTAATTTATGTTAAACCATAATTACATGCACAAAGTCTTAATTAACTATACTTATTAAAACAATGTGTTTACATTAATAGGGTGAACAGATGGCGGCGGAGGTGCCACAAAACCGTCTGCCCGCTTACACAAACAGAAAGTTATCCCAAACTTTTGTCTCTATCAAGCATTTCCATGTTGGGTATGTGGACCCAACACAATATCCACGGTTTTAAAACTATAGTTTTGTTCGCCGTGAATGGGTAATACTTGTCAACAGCAATACACAAATCTCTAAAGTTGATCTTCCTGATGACACGGGGTTTAAATTATACCCGTGAATTGTGTTCATTAAGGCGTGTGTTGCTGATCAAACTCAAAGGATGATGTTGTGTAAAACCCGCATGCTTTTACCATGAATAGTACCCTTATGATCGTACGTACATGATTAGAACTTTCCTTATTTAGCACGTTACGTTTCACGAATAGGAATTACAAGTGTTACGTACGTGTTATTACACGATAAGTATTTATTATGTATTAAGACACGATAATTATTATCCACAATAATTATAATCACGAACATGAAAGTCATGAACGTAAATAATCACGAACATATTATTATGTATTTACGTATATTATTACGATTACGTATAAATATATTTTACGACACGAACGATTAATAAATAAATCACGTAAACACGACACGATAACACGTAATATTTGGAACACGGAAAAACAACGGTTTCCCCCTTGTGGGCCCCTCAAATCCGTGGCATAGACAAGAAAGGAAGGGGCCAAGCTCACTTAAAATTTAACTAGAAAGAAAAAAGGAAAAATAGATTTTTCATAATACAGAATATTAGAAAAATCACAAAACCCTTCCTCCTCCTTTTTCTCCTTTGGCCGCCGCATATAAACACCAAGAAGGGGTGTTTGGTTGATTTTGTTTGATCCAATTCTTGAGAGATCGTTCGTGTTATTATTCCTTTTGGTTCACGCATTTGGTAAACCTTAAACCTTTCCTTTTTAATTGTTTATTAGATCTAAACACATGAAATCATGAGGTTATTAAAAACTAATTAATAAGCATGTATATCTAATCATGGGGGTATTAAAAACATATGGTTGGCGCACACAAACCGAGAGCCTAAGCTCTCGGTGTGGCTCGTGTGACCACAACCGAGACCAAGTGGTCTCGATGTGGGCTTTGTGGATCAGCAGGAAGCAAGACAAGGGACCCCGACGCATGTCGGGGTTAGCCTTGTGGTTGGGGGTCTCAGATAAAAACAAACCAACACCACCGGCTTAAGACGGTGGCTATTTATAGAAAGCAGGGGGGAACCGCCGCATGGCAGTGGCTAGCCAAGACCAAGGGACCACCAGCTTAAGCCGGTTGCACCTTTACACAAACAGTGGCAACCGACCAAGCCGTTTTGCCACTGCTAAGGGGTTGTTGTTTGGTCCGATTCAAGGGTTAACACGGTGCGATTCATGACATGTTTAGATTTAAAACACGGGTTCGGTTCATGGTTTATTTTTACAAGTTAATTATTTTTACAAGTTAAATAATTACAAGATTTAATTAAATTAATTTAACATGCTTTATAATAAATTTTAATTTAGACATGACTTAGGTTAATTATTATTAGAAATAATACATGATTTTAACCTAAGGATTTTATGATTTAATTTTAGATAAAGTAATTAATTAATTATTTAAACATGACTTATAATTAATTAATTTTCATGACTTAGGTTATATTAATAATAAATATTAATACATGTTTTAACCTAAGTATTATTTACACTTTAATTTAATTAAATCATACTATATTTAATTAAATCTTATAACCTATAGTTTATTTAATTTACATGTAATAATTAATAAACTATACTATTTAATCACACGACTTAGAATAATTACCAGTAAAACTTAAGCTTATATTATTAGCTTAATAATCCAGCTTATTTCTAATTATGGAAACTTTCTGTTTTTAGAAACTTATCTATATTAAGCAGCTAATCTATTTATGGAAACTTTCTATTTTTAGAAACTTATTTATTTTAGGCAGCTATTCTATTTTTGGAAACTTTCTATTTTTTGGAAACTTTCTATTTTTGGAAACTTTCTATTTTTGGAAACTTTCTATTTTTGGAAACCTGCTATTTTTAGAAAGTTACTTATTATTACACAACAAGTATAATAATACAAGAGATACAAGTAATACTTAATCGGAATATACATAATACATGATAAACACAACATAACGTTAAAACCAGTAAAACAAGACATGAACATATAAAACAAATTAAGACATGAGATAAAACCAGTTACGTACTCAGTAATCGAAATACTTATACACGTATATTATTTATGTAGCGTTAGTGATATCGAAGTAGGACTCTCTTCCGTTCGTCTTCTTTGTTCACTGGACACAAGGTACGGATTCTCCGTCTTTTTAGTATGGACATTCTTTCCTTATTAGGATTTCCCGTATGTAGCCAACTGTTTTCCCAGTATATGTTTTGTATGTTTTGATTGCTTATGTTTAAATAAATGCCTAAAGCCATATACATGTATGACCAGTTTCACCTAGTTATGGAGGTACCATAACCATAACACTCGAGGCACCAGTGTTATGACTACACCACGGCGGAGTGATAGCTTGTGGCGTCCCTTCAGCTTTTGGCCATATTATTATTATCATGTGGGGCGTATGGATGCATCCTAGGGTACATGTTTTTATAGATTATTTTGGTGAATGTGGTGTGTGCCTTGTATCCTTCTCAAGGAGCTTATCCCTCCTACCCAAAACTTATATTAATTAGAGGCAGCCCCTCTAATTGCATGATGAGGTCACCCCTCTAAGTATTCATGCACGTTGATATTTCATGACCTATGTTGGCTAATGGTAAACATGTTAAACAGTTTTTATAAGATAAACATAAGGCTTTTCGAACTATAAAACCAATTTTATTAAGTTATACCAGGTTTTTCAGGACTTAGACATAGCTATATGTTGTTTATGTTTACGTTATTCATTCTATGCTTGTATATCTGTGCACTGAGCGTTATGCTCAACCGTTTTTCCTTTCATGTTCCCAAAACGGCAGGTACTCAGGGACGCTCGTAGACTTTAAGCGTACGTGCATATGGATTAGAAGCTTCCTATCCTTCATTACTTTATGCATTTCTTCATACTTTTGATACTCATTTCTGTTAGTCCTTTTTATTTACAGTACTTATGTTTGTGTGTGATGAGCTTTACTTTGGGGTACCGATGTTTGTTTCTGGTATTTCCTTTATGGCCATGTGATGTTTAATACATTTATCCTTATATGCTTTGATGACACGCCATAGTCACGCGTGACATTCCATTTACCAAAATCGGGTGTTACATGTTGATTGGTACAAATAGTTAACTTTTAAACAACTTAACAACCTTTAACTATATATGCATTCAAATTAACACTAAACTTCTTACTTTGTAGATATTATTGGAAGAGTCATCGGTGGAGGTCTACAAAAGAATCGTGGGTTTGTCACATGTGAGCTCGTGTTGCGTGGTTTGAGGTAAGTGTGTAAATGAGATAATATTCACATTTAAGTACTTGTTTTCCCACACTTACAACTATTAACCTTTTCAGCGGCGCTGAAATAAAGTTAACTGCTTATCATATTTTGCAAAAAGTACCCGCGAGGCAGGAAAGGGTTATCAAAGATCAAGGAACAATTTATCTGAAACGTGTTAAGCTTTTTAACGCTAGAAATGGTATTATACTTCAATCATTAATTTTAAAACAATTCACACGATAAGTCATTAGTACATTTTTTAGCCTAATATCTCATGTATCTTTATTCGCAGAGAACTTATTGGTTGACACAGAAATAACAAGCTATGAATTTGATCTTGTCATGTGGGAATCCAACGCCTTGATGAGAATGAAGCTTTAAGACATCTATAATCATTTCAAGACGTAGTCGTTTTTACATGTTTGTTCTTGATATCGCAAAAGATACAGTTAGTAATATATCAATGCCATCTTCTTGTGCTACTATGTTTGTCAAAAACCAACTAGGTTTGCTACTTAATGTGTTTGGAAAACAAAATAATGTTTTTTGAAAAATCACAAAAAAATTAAAAGTATAACCGAAAATATTTATATGCATGTACATGACATGCATATATTGAAAATTGAAAATATATTTAACTTGTATATGTTAACAACATGAAATATGTAGTGATGAAACGTTGACTATTCGAATAAGTACAAATGAGTTACGTAGTTAATGAAACTATGATGATTCATGCATGCATGAATATGCTATAAATCAAATGCATATCTTTAAATTTGATGAAAACAATTAAAATATTAAAGTTTGACTATTCAAATAAGTAAACAAATGAATATATCACGTAATCTGTACTAAAAACACAAGAACAATACGCTCCAATCAGTCACTAGCAGAAAATAACGTCTTAACAACTATAACGACCAATCCTGGTATAACCATAAGTAATAGGCAGATAATCAACTTTATTAAGCAATCCACCAAACACCCTTCACTAAACAAGTTGATAGTGTTTACAAATGTATAAACCATCAATGGTGTTTGTTTCAGCTTATATAGCGAGCTTATGGCTTATGTGATTTTGGGCTTATGATTCACAAGCTCATATTTATGGCTTACATTGAAACTTTTCGGCTTCTATAAGCTTGTTACGACATCATAAGCTTACATAATAAAAAAACGGATCTTATGTAATGGGTGTTTGGATCAGCTGATTTTATAGGCTTAATGGCTTATTGAAATTTATAAAAGCCGATAAGCTTACTTTTTAGAGCTTATGAGCAGAAAAAAACCAAAACCCAATATTAAAATCCCAAAAAAATCCAATAAAAGTCAAAACTTTATCACAATACTTATAAAACAAAGCTTAAAAAAGATGGGTATTCAGAAATCTAACCAATTGAGAAAGATAATCGTCACACATCAGAAACTTTTAAAATTTACTTAAAGAGCAATATACAAATACCGTCAACATTAAAAACCTTTTAACTACATCAATTTCCTTGGAAGAGACCCATAAGCTGCTATCTTAATCGACATAGAGAATGGCACAGAAAAGCGAGAGGCCTGATCGCCAAAGGGTAAAATAGATTTGCTACAGATATCCATGTGATCATATTAGTTTTGGTCAAAATAAGCAACCTTACCGGAACCATTCATATGTGTGTCCGCCCCTTTGTGAGTTGTACTTTGCTCGAAGTGTATCACTGCATGTCTAGTTGCAAAACATTAAAAGATGCATCAAAGGTTTAGTTGAAATTATGAGCTTTCTTTTACAAACTTCATTATTGATAGGTGTGAAAACACCCATCCTTTTACCACTTAATCATAATATTAACCAAGCCAAAACGTATATTTAATGTCGTAAAAGTCAGAATTATGCGTGGTTTGTGTTTTTATTGTGTTTTAGGACCAAAAGATGAAAAAGGAAGAAATCACGGGCTTTTATCGAAGAAAAAGACAAAAGACGAAGTCAAAAGATCAAGAGTGCAAAAAGAAAGGAAGTCCAAGACCTATTCTGAAGATTTATCGAAGAAAAAGTCTAAAGACGGAAGTTTAATGAAGTCGAAGAACCAAGTCTAATAAAAGAAGAAAATTATAAGACGAGTTCATTTTATATCGACTAATCCCGAGACAACATCGAAGAAAGACAAAGAATTTAAATCGAGTCGAGACGAGAAGAAAGAAAGAAGAAAACAACTCCTTCCATCTCCTCCTATAAATACCTCCTAATGACATATTAGGAGGTATTTATAGAAGGAGATCAATTTGATAAGACTGATTTAACGAACAAATTTTTATACGAGGAAAAAACCTTGTATTAAATGGCGCCGTTGCCGGCTCTTTTCGTGAAGATTAACGGTTTTTTGTGAGAGACGCGTTGGATTTTGGGATCCGTTCACTTTTGAACGTTATTTTTCTTGCTAAAAAAAATTTCAAAAATCCAAAAACGTTTAAAAACTCATAAAAAGCATTTCTTTTTCAAAGTTTTGCACCATAAATATTTTCTTTTCACCTTAACTTTATTTCTTCTATTTCTTTGCTTTTCTTTTCTTTTGTAGGTGTATGCGTACTCGTTTACACAAAAGGAAGTCCATTCAAGCCGCTATTATTGATCCTCCTGTTGTAGAGCCTCCCGTTGTCAACACAATGGAGAACCGTCCAATGATCGAGCTCTTACAATCATACGTCGAAGGCAACGATGATGCGATTGTAGTACCGGCTATTGACGCCAACAACTTAGAGCTCAAGTCCGGTTTCATTCAAATGGTTTCCGAAACACCTTTCTTAGGGCGTACTCATGATGATCCACACGATCACATTAAAAGGTTCGTACACTTATCCAATACTGTTAAATACAATGGGGTTTCACAAGAGGCAATTCGTTTGCTCCTTTTTCCTTTCTCCCTCTAAGGACAAGCCCGGACTTGGCTTGATAAGGTACCACCCCAAAGTATTGTCACATGGACGAACCTTGAGACCAAGTTTATCAATTACTTTTTCCCACCCTCACGTACTACCGCTTTGTGGAATGACATTATCAACTATGAACAAAAGTACGGTGAGACATTTATTGAATCTTGGGATCGTTTTAAGGAATTTTTAAGAAAGTGTCCACAACACGGTTTTACAAAGGTACATCAAATTAATACTTTTTATAATGGATTAACTTTGAGTGACCAAGATTCTCTAAATAGTGCTTCGGGGGGTAATATTCTTGTCAAGACCATGAATGAGGCTTGGGCTATTATTGAAAACAATGTCAAAGTCCAAACCAAGAGTGTTAGGGATACCATGGCTAGTGCCAGTGAGAGTGACTTGACCAATCATCTTAAGGAACTTACTTCAGCTGTAAAGCAACTTGTTCTAAGAGATCACCCTTCTAATCAACATGCCTATGCTCTCAATATTACTTGTGAAACTTGTGGTAGGCCACACTCTTATGCTAATTGTGATAAAGCTTATGATCAATCTCACGGGAAAGTGTATGCTTACAACAACATCGAGAGACTTCATTTCAAGCCTAATGTCGATGTTAAGAACTTGTCTTACAACTCGATAAATTACTTGGCTCCACCCGGTTTTCAACAAACACCTCACCCACCCACCCATAATAACCAAGGGCCGCCTAGAGCAAATGTTCAACAAAATGCAAATGTGAGGGGCTACAATGGAAACCAAGGTAATTATCCAATGTAAAACCAAGGCTTTCAAAACCAAGGTTTCAATCCTCGAGGTTTTCCACCATATAACCAATACCCAAACCAAGGTTTTCAACAACAAGGGTTCAATTTACCTCATCCGCACATGGACTTGATTCTACAAAAATTAACCGGTCATGAGAAACGCATGAAGGAAATGCAAGAGTCCACGGATAGGAAATTCGTTCAAATGTTTCAAACCCTTCGTCCCCAAGGTGCTCTTCCTTTTACAACCGAAACAAACCCTAGAGCTAATATGTGTGCTATTACTACACGCAGTGGAGCAACTTTAGTAGGACCATCTATCCCTCCCGAAGTTACTCCATCTACACCTCCTCCACCTCCATTTATCCCTCCTACTTCCACGCCTAGTACTAGTTCTCCATTACCGTCTCCACCTCTCACGGAAGAAGTACCTAAGAACAACCCTTCACCAACCCCACCTACCACCTCTAAACCTTCTACTTCTCAACCATCAACATCTCAACCTTTACCTACTACACCTACACCACCTAAACCCAACATCCCTTATCCTTCTCGGTTAGACAAGTGCAAATTGCTCACTAAAGAGGATGCTCAAGTTACTTCTTTTTTGAAAACAATCTCCCAAATGAATTTCAACACTAGCCTTGTTGAAGCACTTGTCCAAATACCGAAATTTGTGAAAGCATTCAAGGAATTGCTTAATAAGAAGGAGAAGGTGGCGGAGTTTGTTAACACATGCATAAATGAAAATTGTTCTACAGTCGTTCTTAAAGAACTTCCGGAAAAACTTGGAGATCCCAGTCGTTTTGTGATACCTTGCATTTTTAATAAAGTTGAAGAATTTACTGCCTTAGCCGATCTTGGGGCAAGTATAAATTTGATGCCTTTAAGTGTTTGGAAAAAGCTATCATTACCCGACCTTACATTAACAAAGATGACTCTTGAGCTAGCAAATCGAACTCTCGCTTACCCCGTTGGTATTGCCGAATATGTTTTCGTTAAAGATGGTACCTTCACTTTTCCCGTCGATTTTATTGTTGTTGATTATGAAATGGACCCTCGTATTCCGTTAATACTTGGACGGCCATTCTTAAGAACCGGAAAAGCTTTAGTGGATGTTGCCGAAGGTGAACTCATTCTAAGGGTCGGGAATGATACACAAGTCTTTAAGATGGGGAAGATTACAAGTAAATCAAATGGAAAAGGATCAGTGAAAATGATTGAGGTGTTGCAAAGAAGAGCTTACTACTACTTTGGAGAGTATAAAGCTTGATGATTTTGTTGTATATGACAATCCTCTTTTCGATTCTTGCTATGATAATCCACTTTTCCAAGCCGATGTGGATGATTCTGATGATTCTCTCTCCAATTTGGATCCCCACCAATTTATGATTCTCCATCGATCTATGATGCTTATGATGATGATTCTAGTTCTGATGTAGATGATTATGATGATTTTGCTTTAGAGTATAAAGACATGCCAAAGTATGATGATTTTGATGATGTTGATACTCTTTCAAGTGATTCTTCAAATGATGACCTTGCTCCTACTCTTGATACTTTGGACAATTACTCATTTGAGGAAGATTTTGCTACTTTTCTCAATACCTACTTCCCCAATGAGAATGATTCTCCTCCTTTGGACTTTGATTTTGGTCTTTATCCTCCTTCGGATATTAAGAAACAAAGAAGAAACCGGAAGACACCAATATCCGCAGTACTTATGTTTTGACACCTCTCTATCCACCTTCGTCGGATGAGATTGTGCGATTTATGAGCGGATCTTCTTCAAATTCTACTGCGCCTGAGTCTTATTTTCCCCTAAAGGAAAAGGTGTTCGATCCGGGTATCACAAATTTTAAGCCATCTCAGTATCCATCTGATGAAATAAAAGGAAAGATTTTTGGAACTTGTGGAGATATGCTTGCACTTCATCATACTTTCTACCACCGTGCTCAATCTTTGCTTAAGGGAACCTCGCCTACTCTTCTTTGGCTTGTCTTGTTAACCTTTTGTGCTATTTGTTGGACGAAAATCATGTATTTGATCCCGGTCGATGTTCTTAAAGGTTCTTACCATGCTAATCAAGGTCGAGTCAGGCTCACGACTCGGTGAACAAAAACAAGCGCTTCTCGGGAGGCAACCCGAGTATCTATCCTTTTTATCCATTTTATAATAAGTGTAGGAGGAAACCCTACTATGTGTTTGTTGTTTTCTTTCTTATCATGAGCAGGGATTCGAGCTTTCAAAGATCCATTCTTGATGACTTTTGACGACCCGTGATTCCGTGTACCCGTCTTCCCGGTTCTATCATGAACTCTTTTGATTCTCTATTTTATATTATTCAATATTAAAATAGGAATCACTTTAGTTGTCTCTTCCTTAGCAAGATTTAAACAACGTGTACAATGTCCTAAGTGTAGGGGAGTTTACTCCCACATGCTTAAACATTGGGGACAATGTTTATATTAAGTGTAGGGGGACTTCTATCGAAGTTAAGTGGGCTTTTCCTTGTATTTGTCCTCATTTTAACCGGAAAATTGATTTTTCGACATTTTTCAAATTTTTTGATCTATTTTGGCCTAGTAGTATTTTCCTTTGTTATCGTTATTTTCTTTTGTTAGAATAAATTTTAATAAAAATGTTTTTAATAAGTTTAGTTGTCTTTGATATATTAGGCCTGTCATGAATCTTTTGACTGGACCCGAGTTTACTGATCTAAGTTTACTCTAGCTAGTATCCTTAACGTGTTTAAGTCAAGTTTTGCTAGGCTTTTATATGGGGAACTTTAAAACGCGAAAGTCTTAACTCTTACGGGTTAAGAACAAGAATTTTTCGCAAGTTCCTATAATTGATCCTAGAAAGTCGTTTATCAAGGGAACTTTAAAATGCGAATTCTAAACTTGAAAAATTCTAAGAAGTTGCAAGATCCTATAGATGACTTGAAAACCCAAAACTTTGATTTACTAGGCTAAGCATCCACGAGTCTCATTTCTTGAGATTTTAAATTGTGGAGAACGAGAGATGATAGAGTCAATTATAAGTTTGTTATTCTTTGATGAATTTATGTGAGTTAATTATGATCTTCTTCTCCTATCGCATGATAATAAATATAATTGCAATAAATAAGGTCGTACGATTTGAAAAGTTACTTAGCTTCTAGCATAAGATCGTTTAAAAGTTGCTTGGTATTAATTAGAGTTCATAGCCAAGGCATAACTTATTGAAGCGGGATACGAAGATTGGCGAGTCCGAAAAGGCCCTAACAAGGCATGAGGGCTACATTTGTTGCTAAAGATCCAAAGTTATGTGAAGAATCATTTATCAAAAATCAATATGAAGGATCGAGACACGCGACAAAAAGAAAATACTCCCCTAAAGATCATGGAGAAGTCTATCCAAAAAGGCCCTAACAAGGTATGAGGATAAATAGATCCAAGTCCTAAAAGGAGGCGGATCGTTGTATATCAAAATCCCAAGTAAAGATTGGAGAAAAATGAAGAAGTTGTGGTCCAAGAATGAAGAATCTCTCAAAACTTCAAGTGAAAAAATTCCTATTATGAAGAGAAGACCATTATTTCATGAACGTCTCTCAAGATTTGAAGTATGAAGTCACTACCAAATATCGGTCCGAGAAAGGTCTCAAATCGTGAAGCGAGTTATGCCAAGATATGAACTTTATGAGGTCTCGAGAAGAAGTTTTAAAATATTTTGTCCTTTAGCTAACTATTGATTAAATCGTCCTACTTTATTTTTAGCCTAAATAACTATCAAAATAAGTCAACAATGCGTCCTCATGATCATTCAAGACAACAATAAAATATAAGAGATACACCTAGGAATAAGGGAGTCTAAGTGAATAATTAGGCCACATGAGTTTGTGTTAGCTTACTAACTTATAATAACAATGATCTCGCTTTTAAGCTTGGTGTGGAGAACGTGAAACTTGAGGGTGACATCCAAATCCCTAATGCAAGTCTTCGATCTCTTTACTTGTTTTCTTCCTTCAAGTGTTTTGATATTTTCTATCTCTTTAAGTTTCCTTAATGTCTTATGTTTAATAAAGGCCAAGGTGGGTTAATTATGATGGAAAATGTAAATCTTGCTTTATAACTAATGCATTGCATGGGGGCATTGCAATGGTCAAGTTTAGGGGATTTGATAGGTGTGAAAACACCCATCCTTTTACCAATTAATCATAATATTAACCAAGCCAAAACGTATATTTAATGTCGTAAAAGTCGAAATTATGCGTGGTTTGTGTTTTTATTGTGTTTTAGAACCAAAAGATGAAAAAGGAAGAAAACACGGGCTTTCACGGGCTTTTATCGAAGAAAAAGACAAAAGACGAAGTCAAAAGATCAAGAGTGCAAAAAGAACGGAAGTCCAAGACCTATTTTGAAGATTTATCGAAGAAAAAGTCTAAAGACGGAAGTTTAATGAAGTCGAAGAACCAAGTCTAATAAAAGAAGAAAATTATAAGACGAGTTCATTTTATATCCACTAATCTCGAGACAACGTCGAAGAAAGACAAAGAATTTAAATCGTGTCGAGACGAGAAGAAAGAAAGAAGAAAATAACTCCTTTCATCTCCTCCTATAAATTATATACATAAATCACAATATTGGGCAATAAAATTCAGAATCTTGACATAAAAATATTTTAGCTTTAACCCAAACGGTTCTTTAACCACAATATTGTCGACATCATATTAATCACCTTTCTTTCATCCATTTTCAATCACAACTAAGCTGCATAGATCATCAAATAAGATCAAGATTATCATCCTATCCGCCTAGAGATATACTAGCTGTGATTGTTGCTTGTCAGTGATTTGTACTCTTAAATGAACTCTAAGCTATCATGATGTAAGTGATAGGTGTGAAAACACCCATCCTTTTACCACTTATTTCTTGCTAAAACAAGACCAAAACGCGTATTTAATGTCATTTGTTTGGAATTATGCGTGGTTTGTGTGTTTGTTGTGTTTTCAGAGCCAACCGGATAAATATTGGAGAAAACATGGGATTGCACGGGTTTTATCGAGGAAAAAGACAAAAAGATGAAGTCTATAGTCCAAGAGATGCAAAAGATTTGAAGTCAATGGGCCTATTTGAAGATTTATCGAAGAAAAGGACCAAAGACGGAAGATTTACCTATGTCGAAGAAACTCAAGTCTATTAAATGAAGAAATTAAAAGACGAGTTGAATTTATTCGTCGACAAATCCCGAATCGAAATCGAAAACGTCAACTTTTCTGAAAAGACGAGAAGACAAAAAGAAAGGAAGAAAGCCCACTCACCAACCAAGGGAGAAGCCTATAAATACTCCTCCCATTCAAGACTCCAGAAGTTCTATTATGTTATTTTTTCTTTCCGAGTTCTTAGGAAGAAACCATCTCCCTTAAGGAGTGGTTTCCATTTTTCTTTGATTTCTTCCAATCTTGTAAGTTTAATCTTTCCACTTGTTTGTTGAATCCTAAATCATTAATACAAGTCCACTTTTAATCTTTCTATCATCTTGTTCTTCATCTCTTGGTGATTCTAGTTTTCAAGTTTTCATTTTATTGGTTTGATCATCATAAGTAAGTGGGTTTTATGTTTTTGTTGTTTTGGATTGATGTTTACCTTAGGTAAATGATTCGTGGTGAAATTGGTTTAAGTTTTGATTAAAGACTTGATAAGTTTTGGTGTTAAATTCGTGCTTGTGTGATCCCCTGTTCTTCGCGCTACAGTTACTTTTCTTGCCCAGATTCCGTATAGGGATTTGTGGGTTTTCTGTTGGTTCGGAATATCAATATATTCCGGATCAAGGTGGTGTATTGTTGTTTATTCGGAATATTCAAAATATTCCGAGTAGTGTTTCATTTTCTTGATTAATTCGGAATATTAATATATTCCGGATAGTATTTCCATCAAAATATTCCGAATAGGGTTTTTCTGCAATATTCCGCATGGTTGATTTTTAATTATTCCGCATAGCCTTACTTTTCAAATATTCCGCATAGATATTCCGCATAGGGCAATTTTAAACATTCCGCATAGGGTTTTTCTCAAAATATTCCGATTAGATTTCCATTAGACATTACGCATAGACTTTCTCAGTACAATATTCCGAGTAGGGGACATTATTCCAAATGGGTGTATTATTCCGAGTAAGATCAAATGTTCCAGAGAGACTAAAGTATTCCGAGTAGGGCAGGCATCCCGCATAGACATTCCGAACATAGTTTTCCAATTCTATTCTACGTTGAGGTACTTACTTTCTATTTCATTTAGATTCTGGCTTTATTCTCAGTTCTTGTTTCTAGTTTGTAGAATCTTGATAACCTATGAATCTATGAAGTGGGTTGATGATTTCTAGAGAGAGAAACTAGAGAGAGAAAGTGAGAGAGAAACTATGTGCCTTTTTATTAAATGAAAACTAGAAATGAACAACAACCAACCCCTTTCCATGGTGGAAAGGGGTATTTATATCCTAGGCCCTTATTTGGGCTTGGGCCGACCCATGACAAGCCCATGGGTCGGTTTCTTACTTAACTTCATAAGTAACACTAACTACGAGCTATTACAATATTAATAATATTGTGGAGTGACCGACACTTCTAATATACGTAAAAACGTATTTCTAACAATCTCCCCCTAAGGGAGGTCACTCCACGTTTACAAAGTTCTAAACCTAGCATACTATACTAAGTCTTTGTTCTTCAGCTCGTAGTCTTTTCTTCTTTCTTTTTGTTGTGAATATTTTGATTTGATCTTTTAGGCTTTGGCTTGAGAGCATTGTTCTTTTGGCCAATCATGTGCGATCTTTGCCTTCTTGTGAAACTTGCCTCCTCGTGACTCCATGTTCCACACACTTATGTCTTTTTGTTGAATTCTCGAAAGCTTCAGAGTTTGGTACAGCGGAAGACTTCATTTTGCACTTTCTTGAATTTTGCTGAACTTTGATGCATAAAAACATAAGCATGTGGGAACGACTTCTACAGGTACACCGCAACACCACCGTCTTCAACTGGTACACAGCAACGCCACCGTCTTCAACAGGTACACAGAAACGCCACCGTCTTTAACAGGTACACAGCAACGACACGAATAAAATGGCTTTGACATTTTATTCTAATTCGGTAGCATTTTACCTCCGGTCGGTGAAGACCGTTGGACGATATTAGATATCGTACCCGTGACGGATAGTTTCAATTAAGTAACTTCCTGACAGGATTCGCGGGTAAACCCGTTCTCTTTATTCGACCGTCCAAAGCTGACTGCGAACATAAAGAGTGAATCACTTGGATAAATTATCCTTGTGATTTGAAGCCGTCAATTCATGAAACCTGGAACAAGTGAATTTCAATTAAGATTTTCACCATCGTTGCTTTCCAGTTATCACGAGCTCAATTCATAAAGAATCTTGCACGTCACCTACCAAGTGCTGTTTGATGTTAACACTAGAAGGATTTCCACTCGTCACTGTGATCAATAAAGAGTCACTCTGAGTGTTCTAGCAAGATCATATGATAATGCGTAGAGGCCTGGAACGAGTTTAAGTTCAATTAAGAATTAAACCACTGTTTCTTTCCAGTTTTTCACAAGATTGGTTCTAAAAGAACCGCACGTGTAACCTACCATGAGCTTGTTTGATGTTGGCTCAAGCAGGATTTACATCTTCATTGTAATACTTGCGTACTACTCGGATGTTCTGGCAATATTACAAGAATACTGCGTAGGACTCATGAAAATCTCTTACTTTTCACAGTGTGTGAGAAAGCAAGGAATAAATGGAAAGTGTCCTAATGAGACTTTTGATGATCTCTTGGCTCTAGACTCGATAGTGCGTTTTGATTTAGTGAGCGATGGCTGGAGAGGAGTGCCACCTTTTCAATATCAGTCTATTCGGAGTGAACAAACCAATAGATAACGTGTTGATCTCCGTGTGATTAAAACAAATACCTTTTGAGAGATATTTGAGTTAGCTGGGAAGGGTTGTGCATTGCATCACTGGGTCCATGACGTCTTTCTTCAATATCGAGAATCATTAACAAAAATGATCTCAATAGCATATGTATTGACCCGGTTTCTGCCTAAAGTTGTAAGGAGGGCTTCTTTCTTTACACCCTTTATCTTTACAATTCTTTTTCATTCTTCAACCCCTTCAATGCTTACCAATACTTCATCACTAGCACCTTGTTGTGATTGTTCCAGTGCTAGCTTAAGTACTTGGTCGGCATTCAGCTACGTTCACAATCTTTCTCCAACTTTCCTAGGAATTCTAAGTCTATCTAGGGAATTGTCCTTGGGAAGATTCCATCGGCTCTGATGAATCATTGGACTAAACCTATTCCTACCACCCTTTTGTCACCACATTCGTCGTGAATTAAGCGTGTTTTGGGAAAGTATAGCCACAATGAAAAATCCTTGAAAATTACCTAAAGTACTTGTGATATTGAAATCAAAAGTTTTGTACCTTAGGTGTTTTTGTTCATAAAAAACGCTCCCCCTTAACACGTGCTTTACACATATTAAGTTGGATTATCGTTAAGTCTTTTTCATCTTTTAGCCAAGTATCATTTAAGTCTCCTTAATCCCATTTTCTCCCCTTATCCAAAATGTTAACCATTAATATTTGGGATATTGAATGGATTAACCGGTCTTTGGGTAAAAATGAAATCAATGTTTGGCCATAGAACATGTTAATGCTCCCCCTTAAATTAATAAGGGATAGTTGTAGTGCTTTAGTATGATATATTTTGAAAGATTTAGAATCTCGTGAGAAATTCTTGAAAAATTATCATACCTTAACACTACATCAAGCCATAAAAGCACAATATTCACAAATTTACATATTCACAATTAAAAACCAATATAAAGTGGACCTGAAATGTACGACCCATTAGATGGATCGTTGCAGTAACTTGTGGTGCACTCCATATGGTCTACCACCAATGAATCTTTCTAAACTCCTCATCAATCTACGTTCACGGAGCTTTTGATCAATCTTCTTGATCACATACTTCGCCATCTGCCGATAACCCTGATGCCAATCCTTGGTCATCTCTGGTAAAGACCCACCCGAATTAAGATGCTCCAATTTTCCTCTGACGTAGAGGAGAGTCCCATCACTGTACTTGTAAAGTTCTCCTACCCTCATAAACTTCATAATCCCACGGCTGTTCAGGTAGAAAATCCCGCAATTCGGAACAGAAATGCCGGTATAGGGACATCTTGTGACATGTTGAGGTAGAACTTGGTTCACTGGACGGGTGAGGTTAAGCTTCCTTTGGTAGCTTTCGACTCCCAATTGAAGATCTTCAACTCGTTTCTTGATAACAACGCTTCGTGTGAACATACGAAGTGCTTATTCAAGGCAATAATGTCTTCACGAGCAATATGGGTGAGTTGATCACGGGTCATCATAAGCAACATATCTTCGATATCCTCAAGGCGAATGATAGAAAAATCTCCCTGCTGGATTTTGTATTCTCTGTCATCCTCCCTTTTCAGACGAATCTCCGTCACATGATAATAGCCATTCTTGGCTTCAGTTTGCAGCCCTAAAATACTGGAGATGCGGATATCGGATTTAACGTTACTTCCTGAATTGGCTAAGCAGCAACCCCTGTACGCCCTTCGGACTCGTTCGTCCCAATGAGATGCACCTATAACAGCATACATATCATAATTACGAGTTACCCTTGGGACCCAGAGTCGGTTTACCTTTTCCTCGATCCAGGGTATTGTCCCCCAGTTGGCAGCTTTCAGCAAGGTCAGGGAAGTTGCGTACTTTGATGAACCCTTCAGAAGATACTCAAGATCATAGGTGACGAAGAAGTCGAGAGCAATTTGATTATCTTGAGAAGGATCAAGTGGAGGTGGAGCTCTTTCTGATTCATGGAGGCCTGGCCTTTGAACGGTGTTAAGAGCTTTCAGGACCTCGTCAGCATAATACTCGAACTCCATTCGGGTTAACCTGGTTTTAACGCGAATTCTCTTATCCTTTAGCGCTCTCTTTACCAACGACGGAGTGACCGAAGATTTATACTCATGAGCCAGAAATGCGCACAAGTCAATCGGACTGCGGATACGGATATATAAAACATCTCTGTCAGCGTCTGTGATTGGATCATATTGCGCCGCTGCCGTGATCCAAGCCTGTGGCGGTGCAGTCTCGTCAATCTCCAACGTGTCTGCCCAGTCCCGTGTGCTTGATGCAGGAACAGTAGATTGTGGTTCTTGTTGTAGAGGAGTAGAAACGTGAACATCTGCTGGTTCTGATTCAGGCATCTCGGCGGTATCATGAACGGGCGAGTGTTGTGCAGCTTCAGGTTCAGTTACTGACTCTGCAATCACAGGAGCAACAACAGAACTAACAGGGTTAGTGGTAACAGGTATAGACACAGCAATAGATGTACCGGGAATCGATGACGCTGTAGTAGCATTCACATCGTGGCGCCACTTGGATCGTCTTGATTCCGTGGAAGTAGATTTTTCCTTCTGCTCAGCATCTTTTTGAGACTTGGTACCAGACTTAGATGGCTTCTTTGTGCTGACTACCTTGTCCCCCTTTTTAGGTTGTGTACCATCATCATCCTCATCGCTATCCTTGTTGCTCCCCTTAGCACTCTCCTCATTACCATCACCACCATCATCACCATCATCATCATCATCATCATCCTCATCATCATCACCATCATCGTCATCGTCATCATCCTTTTCTTCTCCTTCTTCTTCCTCTTCTTCCTCACCAGTACCCTCTTCCTGTTCACTATCATCTTTTTCCTCCTCATGTAGAATGTGGTAAGGTACCACACTTCCAAACGTTTTGAACAACCGATCATCCTCCATGATAGCATCATTTAGTGATTTGTAGAGAGCCCGTTGAATCCTAGATTTATAAAAAGATCCAAGTTCCCTCATACGAGCTTTGAGGATCTTCTTCAGTTTAAAATCCGTCAAGTCATAGGCAATTTTGTAGGCGGATTCAGAAGGATTGGATAACTTGATCATCAAGTTATCAGCCGCGAGTGTCTTCAACTCATCACGCAGTTTTGGCATAATGGACTCAACGGATTCTTTCACTCTCTCTTCAACAGAAGCTTCAAGTGCTTCTTTCTGCTCCTTGTATCTATCCCTCATAGCTTGAAGTCTTGTGATACGTGCAGCATGCTTATCAGCTTCAGCCTGCTTAACCTGAGCTAGTTCTTCTGCATGAGCTTTTCGTGTCAACTCCATCTCTGCAGAGAACTTAGCAAGCATCTCTTCTTGGGCTTTCTTAGATGCTTCTTCACTTTGAACTCGTCTATGTAGCTCTTCGCGAAGTTCATTCATCTCTCTTTTTTGAATATCCGTATGTTTATCCAACATTTCGGCCATTACAAATGCAGCCATTGAAGATGATGCAGAGCTACTCTGGGTTGGTTGAAGAGGCTCGGTTGTTACTACAGTACTAAGGATGGGAGTTATTGGTGGTGGAAGGAATGGTGTTGAGACCGGTTGGGTTGGTAAGGGTTGTATTGGTGGAGGTTGAGTTACTAAAGGTTGAGTAGGTACCATGATTGTAGGAGCACCGGACTCCTTTTCAACACTTGCTGAAACAGGGATGGATGTCTCCTTCGAAGTAGAATACCGTTCAGGTGATCCAAACTCATAAACATCCTCTGGCTCCTCGTACTCTTCTTCAATATTCATCTGAGCACCCGAACCACTACCGCCCGTATCTTTCCTACTCCTTTCAATAGCTATCTTTATTAATTTTCTCTCAGCCTTGTCAAGAGTAGGATCATCAACATCTTCTTCGTCGCGGAGAACTAACTCATCAGCCAAACCCTTTCCCTTCTTAGCTACAGTCTTCTTCTTCTTGGTTTCGGGTTCAGGTAAAGCAGCCGGTTGCTTGCGTTTACCTTTACTCTTGACCGTAGTAGACGAATCTTCTCCAGTCTGAAGGATTGCCTTTAGCTTCTTGATTTCTAGCAGCAGTAGCTTGTAATCAGCATAACCTTTAATTTTATCCGTCAGAAGATAATCGGGAATAGGACCAGGAATAACACCACCAGATGGTCCTTCATGCCTTAGATCCACAGTGTGATCAGCCTCTTCGGTGTGATGACGACTTGCTGCACGCCTATCAATAGTAACATCATTCTTCATAAAATAATTAATGATAAGCTTGATAAACCGAGGGTAAGGAAAGAAATTATTCTTGAGCTTCTTGTTTTGGAAGAGTTGAAAGGTGAATTCTTCCCATAACAATAATGTATAATCTGCATTTGCGCCTGTGTACATGCCATGGAAGATGTTCATAATAGGACTACGCAAAGCATCATGCCCACTAGTTTTAGGTGTAAGACATCTACTAAGAATACCCAACATTGCTCTCCACGGTTGACCTACTTTAGCGGTGGTAAACTCCGACACAACTCGTATGTCAAGACATCCAAGAGCATCGAACATCTCCATGAGTTCATCTTTGGTAGGATCCCTAGAAAATGCCATACCTTTGGGTGTATCCCGTATTCCAAAAATCTTACGGAAGTCTGAAACAGTAAGTGTCTGCTGCTTGTTGTCGAGGGTGAAGGTGATCTTGTTTGAAGTGCTTTCCTTGGTAGCCCAGAACTCATACATGTAATCATAAGGCACCGAGGCAGTACTCCTTAAAGCATTCTTGAAATGAGAGTGATCAAGAATAGCTATGGCGACTTTAAATCCATGGTGAGTGGATTTTGAAACTGGCTTCAGCCGGTAGTTGTTTGGTATGAACTTAAGTGTTCGTGCTTCGGCAATAGCGGCTGCTCAAGAGTCTTGGATTGCTTGTACTGTTGGATTAGTCATTGTATCTGCTTAAGATAATACATAAAAGGTTGATGCACAAACAATATATAGATACATATCATTATGACTTCTAAGCATAATACATTTCAACAAGTACTTATAACAGGCAAACAACTATTAATCAAATAACCCTTCATCCGGAACTCTTCATTCGGAAGTCTTTCATTCGGAACTTCTTCATTCCGAAGTTCTACATTCGGAACTTCTTCATTCGGAAGTCCTTCATTCGGAACTTCTTCATTCGGAAGTTCTTCATTCGGAACTTCTTCATTCGGAAGTTCTTCATTCGGAACTTCTTCATTAGGAAGTCCTTCATTCGGAACTTCTTCATTTGGAACTTCTTCATTCGGAACTTCTTCATTCGGAAGTTCTTCATTCGGAACTTCTTCATTCGGAAGTTCATCCGGAACTTCTTCATTCGGAAGTTCACTCGGAACTTCTTTCATTCGGAAGTTCTTCATTCGGAACTTCCTTCATTCGGAAGTTCGTTCGGAACTTCCTTCATTCGGAAGTTCATTCGGAACTTCCTTCATTCGGAAGTTCGTTCGGAACTTCCTTCATTCGGAAGTTCGTTCGGAACTTCCTTCATTCGGAAGTTCATCCGGAACTTCCTTCATTCGGAAGTTCGTTCAGAACTTCCTTCATTCGGAAGTTCGTTCGGAACTTCCTTCATTCGGAAGTTCATCCGGAACTTCCTTCATTCGGAAGTTCGTTCGGAACTTCCTTCATTCGGAAGTTCGTTCGGAACTTCCTTCATTTGGAAGTTCATCCGGAACTTCCTTCATTCGGAAGTTCGTTCGAAACTTCCTTCATTCGGAAGTTTGATATCCTTGTTCATCCGGAACTTTACAAACGCACCTATGAATGATTAATCTAGTCGCATTTGTGAGTTCTAAGGCAATCTAAGGCAACACAACACAATCTAATGATATTCCGAGCAAAACCCACCAAAAACCCTAATCAATTAAACCCTAATTAGGCAAGCGATCCCTAATTTTGATAAAGTTGATTATCCGAATCAATGAACAGGATTTAAATGAGGAATTAGGCTAATTATAAGTTAAAGATTGATGTTATTACCTTTTAAATCGAATGAACCGGATTGGGAAATGAATCGAAAGTTTTTGAGAGCTTAAGTGTGTGAAAATGGCGGAAAGGAAGAAATGATAAACAGTGAGGATGAAAAAACGGGGGGGGGGGGGGGGGGGGGTTGGTTTGACTTAGGTCAAGTTTTTTAACAACTTTTACAAGTTGTCATTTTAACCCTACACTTTTCAATTTTACCTCTTATTCCTTATCTTTTCATTTTTTTTTTTTCTCGTCTCCCTAACCATCGATAAACTTAGCCAACTTAACCTTTCTTAGCTAAACTCATCACGACAATCTCACACAACTTAAACATCGCAACCTATTATCAAATCTCCAAGATTTAAAGCAATTCCTATCACATTGAACAAGCACAAGTTGTATTCTAAAGCAAGACCACTCATAATCCATTTAACCAATTAATTTTCCACAAGCACTTTTGAAAATCGTTTTGATGACAAAGATGATTTAATATTTTCTCCCCCTTAAACGATGACCCGTTTTCTAATTAAAGAGCTGTAGTCATTGTTTGAAGAGTCAAATATTGATGAAAACATTTCCAATTAATGTCTTTGAAAAAGATTGATTCGAGGTGGCAATAAGATTTCTCTTATTTTGACAAATTAATGCACTGAGACGTACACTAACTCGTGTTAGACCAAGTTGTAAAGTATACTTGATCCCTTTGCATGATTTGGCTTGTAAATCATGCCCGAGAAAATTAATTCCCGTTGTGAGCCAACGTTTTCCAAGGAAATACGTGACTTTAATATGAAAACCGGGTTGCAGTCTGAAATAACTACAAGCCATAATGGGCATGTTTTAAAAATGTACAACTTTTATACGGACTCTATTTATGGCGCCGTGTCAATATTGATCGACATTTCTAAAGCCGTAAATATTACCGTACTAAAAGACATGGCCGATTTAAAAACGAAAAATATTTTTGGTTTTTCTGGATTTTAGAATTTTTATGGTTTTTGTAGGTTTTATATTTTTTATGGTTTTTCTTGGTTTTATATTTTTGTATTTCTCTTTTTGTGGTTTATATATATACGATAATATACATGATCACGAACAAAGGATACGCCTGAATAGTTTACCACCACTATTCAGCTGATTCTTCTGCCAATTCTTTGAGAGTCGCTGGAGTGAATGATTTCATGACAAGCTTGTCGATCAAAAACTCGATTCGTCCTCGATCTAAGGCTTTGGTGAACATATCTGCCAGCTGATACTCAGTAGTGACAAAATACAGCTCGATCACTCCGTTCTCCGCCTGCTCTTTAATGAAATGGTAGCGAATGTCTATGTGCTTGGCCCGGGAGTGTTGAACATAGTTGCAGCAAAGGGCAATGGCGCTCTTGTTGTCACAATACATCGGGATTTTGTTGAATCCCAAACCGTAGTCAGTTAATTGTGATCTCATCCAAAGGACTTGAGCACAACAACCGGACATGGCGATGTATTCAGCCTCCGTGCGAGAAATTGCAGCACTTTTCTACCTTTTTGAAGACCAACTGATCAATCTGTCTCCAAGGAGTTGCACAGATCCAAAAGTGCTACGCCTCGTGTCTTGACACCCAGCATGATCGGCATCTGCATATGATATTAAAGCAATAGAGGAATCTTTCGAATACCATAGACCACGATGAAGTGTTCCTTTGAGATACCGAAAGATCCTTTTAACAACATGTAGGTGCTTTTCGGTAGGCCGAGCCTGATACCGAGCACACATGCATACGGCAAATTGCAAATCAGGCCTGCTAGCAGTCAGATAGAGAAGGGTGCCGATCATCCCACGGTAAATTTTTGGATCGACAATAGTCCCATTCCTATCTTCATCTAACTTGGATTTCTCCACCATTGGAGTGTCCACGGGGTCACAATTATCAAAGTTATATTTCTTTAAAGATTCTAGAGCATATTTGGATTGATTAATAAAGATGCCACTGGGATTCTGAGAAATTTGTAATCCTAAGAAAAATGAAAATTTTCCCATCATTGACATCTGAAAGCGTGTGGACATTATCTTCTCAAAGCGTTTTGACAATTCTATGTTAGAGGCAGCAAATATTATATCATCAACATAAATTTGTACCATAAGCATGTCGTTGTTCTCCTTGAGAGTGAATAGAGTGGGGTCCACTTTGCCTTTGGAGAAGCCTTCCGAGATGAGATATGTTGAAAGGAGATCATACCACGCGCGTGGAGCTTGTTTCAACCCATAGAGAGCCTTCTTAAGCTTGTACACATGATTAGGAAACTTCGTGCTAACGAACCCATCCGGCTGACTAACATAGACTTCTTCCCTTAGTTCACCATTCAGAAATGCCGTCTTCACATCCATTTGATAGACGATCATGTTCATATGAGCAGCATACACAAGGAATAGTCTAATGGCCTCCAATCTTGCAACAGGAGCAAAAGATTCTTCAAAGTCTATACCCAAGGCTTGTTTATATCCTCTAGCGACCAATCTAGCCTTATTCTTCAATACTGCACCCATCTCATCAAGTTTAACCTTATAAACCCACAACAAAGTAAGGATGTTAACCTTGTCAGGGAGAGGAACTAATTCCCATACTTCAAGTCTTTGGAATTCATTTAGTTCCTCTTGTATGGCTTCAATCCAAGATGATTGAGTCATAGCATGTTGCCAGTTTTTAGGTTCAACTTCGGAGAGAAATGCATCAAAGTAGCAATAGAGTGCACTCTCTTGTAATTGATGGCGGGTAGAGACTGGTCGATCTAGATCTCCAATGACATTCCTAATTGGGTGATCTTTTGTCCATTTAGTGCTATGATTTTCAATCCTAGGTGGTCTGGAGTGAACAATAGAAGGAGCTTCTTCTGAGGTAGACGCGGTTGAAGGGTTTTCAGGTATCGCTACACCAAAGAAAGGAAGCTCTTGTAGGTGAGTATATTCCAAATCGTGATCAATAGAATCCTCTTCTACATCATTAGGCACAAGTAAGGGTGACGATTCAGGTGTAGTTTGAGAATCACTTGGCAAAGGTGCATCCGGTTCAATGTTAATTGAAGATGCATTAGATAAAGCTTCATTTTCTTGAGCAACAACTTCAGGGATTGGAGCTATCACTACAGGTGCTGGAACTTCATCATTTGGGGGATCAAAGAATTCATCAAACAACGGTTGAAACAGTTTATCCCACTCGGGCCTTGTAGGTGGTAAAAATGATGTAGAAGTAGGATTATTGGGAACTAATCCGGAACTAATAGCACCGGTTCCCATCTCATGAAGCGCGGGTTCAGAGCTGCGTTGCTCAGAAGCCATCGCTGTCAGCTCATCGAAATCTGCGTCCATAGTTTCTACAATCTTACCAAGACGACGGTTGTAAATTCGGTATGCTTTCTTGGAGGGTGAGTAACCAATGAAAATACCTATATCGGCTTTTGGTTGAAGTCTGCCCAAGTTCTCACTATTAATGTTTGGATAACAAAGAGCACCAAACACATGAAAGAATGAAACATCGGGTTTACGATCATGTAGAAGCTCATAAGGTGTTTTTCCATGGCGTTTCCGAATGATAGAACGGTTTTGGGTGAAACATGTAGTAGATATAGCTTCTGCCCACAAGACCAATAGAGCGTTCGCATAAATCAGCATAGTCCTAGCAGCTTCCATAAGTGTACGATTCCGTCTTTCAACGACACCGTTTTGTTGTGGAGTACGTGCAGCGGATGTTTCATGAGAGATACCAACTCCTTCATAATAATCACGAAGAGTCTGGTTGACGAACTCTGTTCCATTGTGTGTACGAATACGGCGGACAGTAGTATTCAAACGTACCTGAATGAATTTCAGAAAAGTGATGATAGCCTTCGGTGCTTCATCCTTTGTATGTAGAAATCTAACCCATGTAAACCTGGAGAAATCATCCACAATAACAAGAATGAATTTCTTACCGCTCACACTTTCAGTTCTCATTGGCCCACAAAGATCCATATGCAAAAGATGAAGTTTTTCTTGATTGGTGTCTTCAGCTTTGGGCTTGTATGATTTCTTGGTACTTTTCCCCCTTGAACACGCGGAACATAAATGATCCTTGTGAAATTTGAGCTTTGGAAGACCACGAACTAATTCGTTTTTAGCCAGATGATTAATAGCATCAAAGTTAAGATGAGATAATCTGCGATGCCATAACCATGACTTGGTCTTAGATGCTTTAGAGAGAAGACATACTGGAGAGGCGGCTATCATGTCTTGTAGGGACAACATATAAAGATTTGCACCACGAGATCCCTTCAGCAAGTCTTTTCCTTCCAAGTTGCGGATGAAACAAGTATGTTGTCGAAAATCAACATCTAGGTTGGAATCACAAAACTGTCCTACTGAAAATAAGTTATGACCAAGACCTTCTACATAGTATACCCTTGAAATCGTAACGTTTCCAATCTGATATTCACCATACCCCATTATCTTTGCTATATGATCATTACCGAATTTAACCGTTCCAAGAAACTTGCTGACGAAATTTTGGAGCATCGAGCGATCTCCGGTCATATGCTTTGAACAACCGGAGTCCAAATACCAGAGGATGATTTGGACCACCTGAAAATATCACCAGACGAGGACAATGTAGAGGTATCGGAATCTGAATGTTCCTTGTTATTAGCAGGTACAGATTTAATAATCTTAGATTTGCTAACTTTAGGTTTCTTAGATTTTGTAGCCTTCTTCTTCCTAGTTGGTGGTGTATATTCTAGTTGGCTTAAATCCTGAGGTATTTCTTCACTGATAGGCACTATAGTGGGGGCTGACCTAATTAAAGGGCGCTGTTTCCATACTTTAGTGCTAGTGTGCCTAACTAAAGGACGCTCAGACCTAACCTCAATGGATGCATTCCTAGTTAAAGGGCACATTTTTCCATCTAATGTAAAGGTCCTACCAGTGGGACGCCATTGCCAGCCAACTTGGGCACGAGTTCTACCAGTTGGCTTCCATTCAAGATTATTCCTAATGGCATTCATTTCATTCACATGATCAATAAGACACAAATCATGACGTTGGGAAAACATACATTCATTACAATTCCAACAATTCAAATTAGAATTCACGAATGGTTTAGGCTTCTGCACAGGCGCAAAGCTTTTAGTCTTAACATGATTCTTTTTATTTAAAATTGAACTAACATTCCTATGGTGAGCTTCTACTTTCTTCTTGTTGGTACTACTAGTGGAGGGCTTGATCTTATCTTTCTTGAGTGGCGATCCTTTAGCCTTAGTAGACTCTTTTACTCCTGTAGAAGGCAAAGTGGGAACATTAGCAACAGATTTTAAAGGTACCTTACTTGATGGTGCCAATGACGGTTTTGCTCCTGGGGTCTTATTGAATGGAGTTACAGCAATGGGACGATTAGTGAGTAGTGCAGAACCTGGTTTACCTATGTATTGCAAGTAGGCTAAGCAATATTGAACACGCTTAATATATTCATGGGCTGAATAATAATAGCTACTTGAGGGATCTAAGGCATAAAGATCGTCTAAGATATCCCTAACAAGATCTACATGCTTAATTGCGTTCCTCATATAATCATCATAGGTAACCAGGTTTTTCTTATGGAGCGGGTTCTTATAGAGCACTACTGACTTGGTTGTTGGAGCACTAGTGGACGGTGCAGAGTCGGTAGCTAAGTTATCAACAACTTCTTGTCGGGTGAGAAGAAGTGCCTCCTTTAACTCGGCCAAAACCATGTTTTTGTCAATGAGCAGGATGTTTAAGTCAGAGATTTCCTCACACTTTTGGTTCAGTTGTTCAATATAAGATTGTTGTTGTGCTGCATTAAAAGCTAAGCGTTCTTCTATTGAACCATAAAGAGCGGATAGTCCCTGTCTTGCCCGATCCATCTCCCCTAGAATAGACGAAAGTCTAATTTCTAAGTCCTGGTTTTTAGACTCTGCAGCCTCTAGTTCCAATTTTAGTGTTTCATTTGATGACACATCTCTCTTCAATCTCATAATCTCTTCCTCTAATGCCTTAACTATTGCAATCATCTTGTCACTCGCCTCAACACCGTTTTCACAACCATTTGATATCAAAAGATCCTCATTTTGAGTTTGTTGTTTTAATTCTAAAGATATACAATGTTGTTCGAGTTGATTAAAGCGTTTTGAAAGTAAATTGTAAGAATCTTGTAGCTTTAAAAATTCAGCGTTAGATTCGTGACAAGAATGATTATCTACCTCATTTACAGTATCAGCAACATTTACAGAGAGATCACAAACATCATCACATATATTCACAGCATCACAATTAATCATAGCGGATGTAAGTTCATTCGAATAATTGACATTTACAGTAGTAAGCACATCACACGAAATTACTTGGGACAAGAATCGGTCATATTCGGATAAAATCTTTTCCTTTTCAATCAGTTGTAGTTCGTAAGCGGTGTCCATTTCATAAAACACTTTTTGAACTTCTCCAATTTCAAACTCAAGATTTTCCTTAAGAGATGCAAAACTTCCTTTTAGACTTTCGACAAACGGATTGATCTCATTCTTAAACACCTCGTTCATGTGTTCGAAAGCCCATTCTCCGGCGTTTAGGCCATTTGAAGTCGTACATTCCAAAATGACCTTGTCAAAATTAGTAATGTATTGATTAATCTCTTGCAAGTTTAACCATACAGTGCTAACAGGTGGAAGATCCTTTGGAATTTCCTTAGGACCTTCCATTTTGACAAGTGTAGGAAGTGTACTAGGGTTTTCTTCATTCAACATGTAGGTTGGTGTTGTAATGAGATCTTTGTCCATATGGAAGCGAATTCTAAAATCCGTTTTAGCAAGCTCCTGATTCATTTTAAAATAATCACAATCGGGATATTTTGCAAAATTGTATGACCGATTCTCATCAACTAGATCCTTATTGGTGCGATCATCGAAAATAACAATCGGGTCTAAGACCAATCCTAATTGGGTTGCATTATAAAGTCTTGGACTATGGCTTAAAGCTTGTTTTGCATACCGTGGGTTAGGGGGAAGGCCTTTTTGACGTGATAAGTTAAATTCTCTAAACGAAGCATCAAATAAGTGCACTAGTTGAGAGGCAGCGTATTGTCTTAAAAGCAAATAATCTAGACTTCTAATCTTATTAGCCGCATTAATTTCCATTTCATTCTTCTTAGACTCGAGTAATTCAAAATCCGTTTGAAGTTTTTGAAAATTAGTGACCACTAACTCTTTTTCTTTAAGTTCGTTAGAAAGATCTGCTCTTAAGGTTTCAATTTCTTGCAAATGACCCATTTGTTTGTTTCGAAAATGATCATATTCGGGATTTGTTAGAACACTAGACGAAGGCACTAATTCCAAAGTGTGAACTTTCCCGTTGTTTAAGGCAAGCTCTTCAGATAAGTTCTTATTCTTAGCTAGGGTTTCTAAGAGTGCAGCATTCATTTGGCTAAGTAATGTAGCAGGAACCATGACCAAATCTTGTTGAGCAGGAGTATGCGTATGCGAAATGGCTCCCGGTTGTGATTCACTCAAAGTCTGGGGACTCACATTGATATTACTATCATTGATAGTCTCCTCATTTGAAAGACTCGCCACCGAAGACTCATTCGAATCAGCACTCTCTTGCACAACTTGATGTGGTTGAATACTAGCATCAGTGGTATTATCAGTGGTATTAATAAGTACCTCAGATCTCTTTTCTGGCCCTAAGCTGGAGATAGTTGCCATAAGAGCTGCCTGTGCAGATTGAAGTTCATCACAGTCTGAGTCATACGCATCAAGATCATCTGCTTGGTATGCTGCATTCTGTGTGGTGACAACGTCTTGTTCAGCAATCCCTGGATCAGCAAGAAATGCAAGCTCCTCTTCATCAAGTTCCCTTCCTTGTGCCTGAGCATTTACCAGATAAATCTTCTCTGCAAACCATTGACCATCCCTTCTCCTCTTGGGTTTCTTGCAATCCCTGGACATGTGCCCTTCTTCCTTGCAGTTGTAGCATGTAATCATTCTCAACTTGCCTGTGGAATTTGCCCGTGGAGGAGTGTTGACCATTGGAGCAGGATTGACCGTGCGAGCATTGGTGGTAGATGTAGTAGGTCTCCCTTGATAAGGTTGAATAGGTTGAACCATTACCCTGCCATTCTCAATAGTAGCTTGTTGGCGAGAATTGGATGAATTCCTCAACTGATTGTTGGTAGGAGCTGGTCCTCTAAATCCTCGTTTGCTTAAAGTCCTTGTGAGGTAAGCAGACATAGTGGCTAACACTTCAACTGGATCAGTTCCTTGTTTGAATTCAGGAATGGGGACTTCCTCATTATCACAATACAGTGCTTGGTCTTGTTGAACTGCATAAGCACTAGAAGGAACACTCATGTGGTCAGAGTAGCTTGATGGATATGCTGCATTCTCTTGATAAGAAGAATAAGAAGACTGAGCATAAGGTGCAATGCTTGCTGGGTGATGTTGTGAAGCATAGTGTGGTGAAGGTGTATTAAACCGATATTGTTGCTGATGTGAGGTGGGTGGTTGCGGTAGAATCGAATATTGGGGGAAGCTTGGTGTCATGTAAGGTGATGGATGATAGGCTTGGTGTCCCAAAATATAACGAGTGTTGTTGTGTGACAAGCTTGGTTGATTCGACATCAAAGCTAAAGAATCAGGGTACATACCTCGAGGCGAACGGTGCATGATCACATGTTTCTCATGCTGCTGAAGGAAAGCATAGAGTTGATCCAAATTGCACTTATGCAAATCCCTGGTTAACTTAACATCGGTAATATACTCACCCCATTCAGCTTGAGGTAAAGTATTTAAAAACTTGGTGTTAACCTGGAATGGAGCAATCACGAGATTGTATACATTCAGATCATTCATGAGAGTAGTGAATCTGAAGTAATAGTCGTGAAGCGTTTCCCCTCGGTTGTACGTGAATCTATCAAACAGATCATACAACTGACATTCCCTTTCCTGTTTGGTAAGAGACGTACCTTGTAGCAACACCTTCAGACGTTCCCATAAATCCTTTGCCACCGTATACTGACTTACCATTCGATAGATGTCATGTGGAAGAGCTTGGAGAATGGTTTGAAGAGCCTTTTCGTCTGCATCGGCAACAAGTTGTTGAGCTGGTGTAAGTTCTTCAAACTCCCTTGGTCGAGTCACATTGTTAACCACGATGGTACCATAGTCAAGTGGACCATTTAAAATTGACTTAACCATAAGCCTCCCATATACCGGTTTTCCCTTAAGGTAAGACATCATCCGGCCTTGCCATGCTTCAAAAACTTCTTTGATGAGCATTGGAGGGCGATTATCCGTTCCCGTAATGACGGAAATATCCGTAAGGGATGTCATCTGAGGCATTACTGAATTCGGATTCATTTTGTTCACTTCAAAGAGACAAAGATTATCGGTTGATCGAGAAGTGAAGTAAAGCTTGTGAATTGTGTTGAGTTTTTGTTGTAAGAAACCAAGATTAAATCCTCTAAAAAATTGTCGAAAAAACAAGTAAAATATCCCTTGATTCGGAACTTCTGTTGATTCGGAAGTGTTGATTCGGAAGATTTTGGCTTGGAATACCTTGATTCAGAACTTTTGGTTCGGAAGATTTGATCCGGAACTTTCCCTTGATCCGGAACTTTTCCCTTGATCCGGAACTTTCCTTTGATCCGGAACTTTCCCTTGATCCGGAACTTTCCTTGATCCGGAACTTTTGGTTCGGAACTTTCCTTGATCCGGAACTTTCCTTGATCCGGAACTTTTGGTTCGGAACTTTCCTTGATCCGGAACTTTCCTTGATCCGGAACTTTTGGTTCGGAACTTTCCTTGATCCGGAACTTTCCTTGATCCGGAACTTTTGGTTCGGAACTTTCCTTGATCCGGAACTTTCCTTGATCCGGAACTTTTGGTTCGGAACTTTTTGATCCGGAACTTTGGTTGATCCGGAACTTTTTGATCCGGAACTTTTTGGTTCGGAACTTTTACTGGGTAAACAGAAACCTTGTTTCGTATGAACAGTCGATCAAAAAAGATGAAATAAACCCAGATTTTTACCAAATAACCCAAAAAGTTTTGTGATTTCTACAATAATAAGTGAAAACTAATACTTATCTACTAATCCCAATCACAAAAACACCAAAAACTCCAAAATCAAGATGGATCTTCTTAAAGAACACTAATACAATCAAAAACTAAAAAACAACACAAATCATTAGCTTAAATCACCCCATAGCTCTTGATACCAAATGTAGAATCTTGATAATCTATGAATCTATGAAGTGGGTTGATGATTTCTAGAGAGAGAAACTAGAGAGAGAAAGTGAGAGAGAAACTATGTGTCTTTTTATTAAATGAAAACTAGAAATGAACAACAACCAACCCCTTTCCATAGTGGAAAGGGGTATTTATATCCTTGGCCCTTATTTGGGCTTGGGCCGACCCATGACAAGCCCATGGGTCGGTTTCTTACTTAACTTAATAAGTAACACTAACTACGAGCTATTACAACATTAATAATATTGTGGAGTGACCGACACTTCTAATATACGTAAAAACGTATTTCTAACATAGTTTAATTTTATTATTACTTGCTCTTATCATTTTAGCAGATTTAGACCAAAGCTCCCCCTTTTAGTCACCAATTACAACGATTCCACTTTTGACCGTGATCAATTCGAGAAGATACCGAGAACGAAACAACGACATATATCAATTGGGTACGAGCAACGCAAAGAAAGATCTTGCAAGCAAAACCTTTTATTAACCAACCAAAAATTGAGTTATTAAAATGGGGCCGCTGCCGGCTCTTTTCGTAAGGATCAACGGTTTCTTGTGAGAAAAATTGGATTTTGGGATCCGTTCTTTCGGGAACGTTATTTTCAAGCACAAAAATTTTCAAAAAACACATAAAAATATAAAAATTTTCAAAAATACAAAAACATTACAAAACCTATAAAAACCAAAAATATTTTCTCTTACATTTTCTTTTTAGTGTATGCGTACTCGATCAACGTCTTATTCAGAGCCCGAGACTCTCGAACAATTAGACATGGCCGGTGTACACAACAACAACAATAATAATCCACCCCTCCCAAATAACAACAATAATAATCATCCACCCCACCAAAACATGAATAATCCACCCTTACCCGACCTACGAACCATGGAGGAGCTATGTCAACCCACGATGAACGGACGTGGAGGCCCGATTGGACCGATGCATGTCACGGCTCAGGAGTTTTCGTTGAAGCATCACATGATCCAGCAAGTGCAAACTAACCCATTTCGCAGAGTTCCGGATGATGATGCCAACAAACACCTCGACAAATTCATTACCATCACCCAAAGCATGAAGTCCCCCGGTGTTTCTATGGATGACCTTCGCCTCCAACTCTTTCCCCACTCGCTTTCTCACCATGCCGAAAAATGGTTTGACCGTCTCCCAAAGAACTCTATTCATACTTGGGACGACATGACTCAACGCTTTTTGTCGCGCTACTTCCCACCATCCATGGTCACGAGCCTTCGTAACCAAATTAGTGGATTCATGCAAGACAATGATGAATCGCTTTTTGATGCTTGGGAACGGTACAATGATTTGATCGACCGCTGTCCTAATCACAACATGCTCCCCGTCACTCTCATTGATACCTTCTACAATGGTCTCACTTTTCGTGATCGTGACACGATCAATGCCGCCGCTGGTGGTACTTTTATGAAAAGGAGACCGGAGGAGTGTCGAGAGTTGATTGAAAACATGACTACTCACCACAAGAATTGGGATTCATCCGCATCCTCAAGATCTAACTCGAGAGTCAATGTTTCTTCTACTACTTCCAATCCTGAGATGACTGAAATTTCTCGACAACTCGCTGAGATGAACAAAAATTTCATGACCATGGCCACAAACCACTTTCAACAAGCTAAAGCCGTTGCTATTTCTTGTGACACATGTGGTGGTCCTCATTCTTATAATGATTGTCCTTCCACCCAAGGCAATTTTTCTGAAAACGTTAACGCAGCATACGGTACTTATCCCACGGGAGGCTATCAGGCTCGCCCTCAAGGAGACCGTAGCTTGCTAAGTTATCGTTCCAACAATTATCTTGCTCCACCCGGTTTCCCTCCTCAGAACCAAAACCAACAACAAAGCTATAATCGAAACAACCAATCCCAACCTCGTGCTCAAAATCAATATCAATCCCAAAGAAACCCATACCCACCTCAAGGAAATTCTCAAGCTTACCAAGCTACACCTCTCAATCAACCGATGGCAGTGAATCAAGACGTCGAGACGTTCATGAAGACTAATCGAGAGATGGTGACAAATCTTCAGAGTCAATTTGTCAACTTGAAGAATGACATGGCGAAACAAGGGAACGATATTTGAGCTGAGCTAAGGAATGATATGGCCAAACAAAGCAATGAAATTCGTGCCGACATCAGAGATTCTTTCAGCACTCAAACGCTTAACATTCGTGATATGATTGGTTCGCTCATCCAAGGTAATCAACCCTCTTCTTCGGGTACTCTTCCGAGTAACACCGTTGCGAATCCAAGAGGGGAGATGAAAGCAATCACCACTCGTAGTGGAAAAGGTTATACGGAACCCGAGCTTCCTACACCTCCACCCGTGATTGTGAACAAGGAAAAAGAGCAACACTCCTCACCTCCTTCACCTTCTATCCCCATTTCCCCACCACCCGTGGTTGTGAGTGATCCTATTCCCCTAACGCCTTCTTCTTCATCCAATATACCTTATCCTTCAAGGTTGAGGAAAGAGAAGCAAAAGAGCAAGGATGATATTCAGGTTTCAAACTTTCTAAAAATGTTTAAACAATTGAATTTTAACATCTCCTTTGCCGAGGCTCTCGCTCACATGCCCAAATACGCTAAGATGTTTAAAGATCTTCCAAGTGATAAGGAGAAGCTTCTTGACATTGCTCAGACCCAACTTAATGAGAATTGCTCCGCCGTTCTCTTAAGGAAATTGCCCACCAAACTTGGTGATCCGGGTCGCTTCTTGATTCCTTGCAACTTCCCGGGAGTAGAGAATTGCATGGCCCTAGCCGATCTAGGTGCCAGTATAAACTTAATGCCTTTAAGTGTTTGGAAGCAATTATCTCTCCCCGAGCTAGTCCCCACCAAAATGACTTTGGAATTAGCTAACCGTACGGTTGCTTATCCAGTGGGGATAGCCGAAGATGTCTTTGTTAGCGTTGACAAATTCACCTTCCCGGCGGATTTTGTTGACGTTGACTACGAGATGGATCCTCGTGTTTCATTAATCGTTGGACGTCTATTCCTGAGGACCGGTCGCACTCTTATTGATGTAGCCGCGGGCGAAATAATCATGAGAGTTGGTGACGATAAAATTGTCTTCAACATGGGTAAGATTTCTAAGCAACCTTATTCATATGAGAGTGTTAATGCTATTGATGTTCTCGATGAGGCTTGTGAAGAACATTTTCATGATGCTTGCAAAAGTACTCTTTCCTCTCTACCCAATGTTGAGACTGTTGCCTCAATTGCTCCGGCATTGACTCCTTTTGGAGAAAGTGACTTGGATGATTTTGAAGCTAGCTTGGGTCCTCTCGATATTAAGTATGATGATTCTTCCACTGATTGGGATGAAGACATTCGTACTATTGAGAGACTTCTCAATGAAGACCCGTTTCCTCCTCCCTCTCCTAAAGAGGTGACTAATGATGATCCATCGTTAGTTACACCATCTATTGAGGATCCTCCTACTCTTGAGCTAAAGGACCTACCTCCTCATCTTGAGTATGTTTTCCTTGAAGACAACGAGAAGTTACCGGTCATCATCGCGAAGGACCTGAAAGAAGAAGAAAAAGCCCGACTTGTCGCCGTGTTGAAGAAGCATAAAAGAGATATCGCTTGGAAAATCTCCGACATTCGCGGAATTGATCCTCACTTCTGCACACATAAAATTCTCATGGAGGACGACTTTAAGCCCACAATTCAAAGCCAACGAAGGGTGAATCCTAAAATCCATGAAGTCATCAAAAAAGAGGTTATCAAACTTCTTGATGCGGGTATGATTTACCCTATTTCGGATTCACCATGGGTTAGTCCAGTCCATTGTGTGCCTAAGAAAGGCGGAATTACCGTTGTGCCCAATGCAAACAACGAGTTGATTCCTACCCGTCTCGTTACTGGGTGGAGAGTTTGTATAGACTACCGCAAACTCAATGATGCCATGAGAAAGGATCATTTCCCTCTACCTTTTATGGACCAAATGCTTGAACGTTTAGCGGGTAATGAATACTACTGCTTTCTTGATGGTTTCTCGGGTTATTTCCAAATACCCATCGATCCCCAAGATCAAGAGAAGACAACATTCACTTGTCCCTATGGCACATTTGCTTATAAAAGAATGCCTTTTGGCTTATGCAATGCCCCCGGGACTTTCCAAAGGTGCATGTTAGCTATCTTCCATGACATGGTTGAGCAAACCTTGGAAGTCTTCATGGATGATTTCTCGGTCTTCGAGGATTCCTTCTCTTCTTGCCTTTCCAATTTGGAACGTATGCTTAAGCGGTGCGAAGACACTTGCCTTGTTCTGAATTGGGAAAAATTCCATTTTATGGTAAAAGAATGCATTGTGCTAGGACACAAAATCTATAATGCCGGTCTTGAAGTCGACCGTGCTAAAGTAGATGTCATAGCCAAATTACCTCCACCTTCAACCGTGAAGGGTGTGAGAAGTTTTCTGGGTCATGCGGGTTTCTATCGTCGATTCATTCAGGATTTCTCTAAAATCGCTCGCCCGATGACCCACCTCTTGGAAAAAGATACTCCTTTTATCTTTTCTAAAGAGTGTATCGAAGCCTTCAATCTTCTTAAGGATAAGCTAACTAAGGCACCGGTCTTGGTTACCCCTAATTGGGAGCTGCCTTTTGAGTTGATGTGCGATACTAGCGACTTTGCTATTGGTGCGGTTTTGGGACAACGAATCAACAAACATTTCCAACCAATCCACTATGCTAGCAAAACAATGACGGGGGCTCAATTGCATTATACGACAACCGAAAAAGAGCTTTTAGCTGTTGTCTATGCTTTTGAAAAATTCCGCCCCTATCTTGTTTTATCCACCACAATCGTATACACGGACCATTCCGCGTTGAAGTACTTGATGACTAAACACGACTCTAAGCCAAGACTTCTCCGCTGGGTTTTACTCCTTCAAGAATTCAACATTGAAATTTGTGACAAGAAGGGTGCTGAAAACCTAGCCGCGGACCATCTGAGTCGCCTTAAGGAACCATATCAAGGGGATCATCCGAACAAAGAGATCAATGACTCTTTCCCCCTTGAAACCTTAATGTCTATAAATCTCAATCTTGATGGCACCCCGTGGTTTGCCGATATTGCAAACTACTTAGCGGGTGGTGTTCTCATCAAAGGGTTAACATCCCAACAAAAGAAGAAGTTCTTGAACGATGTTAAGACTTACTTTTGGGATGACCCTTTTCTATTCAAACAATGCGCTGACTTGATTATTCGCCGCTGTGTTGACGGACCGGCCGCTTTGGACATTCTCCAGGCTTGCCACAAAGGACCCACCGGTGGTCACTTTGGTCCCAACTACACCGCCAAAAAAGTGTTTGACTCGGGATTCTATTGGCCCACCATTTACCGTGATGCTCACGAGATGGTTAAACATTGTGATGCTTGCCAAAAACAAGGCAAGATCACACATAAAGATGAGATGCCTCAAAATTTCATACAAGAATGTGAAATCTTTGATGTATGGGGCATCGACTTTATGGGGTCATTCCCTTCTTCTAAAGGCAACAAATACATCCTTGTCGCTGTCGACTACGTTTCTAAATGGGTTGAAGCCAAAGCTTTACCCACTAATGACGCGAGGGTGGTTTGTAATTTCTTGAAATAACTGTTTGCTCAATTCGGTGTTCCTCGTGCTATTATCAGTGACCGCGGGACTCATTTTTGCAACGATCAATTTGCAAGAGTCATGGCTAAGTATAGTGTCAATCACCGTCTTTCCACTGCTTATCATCCTCAAACCAACGGTCAAGCCGAGATATCCAACCGTGGATTGAAGAGAATTTTGGAACGTACTGTGGGAGAGCATCGTGCCTCGTGGGCCGATAAACTTGATGATGCTCTGTGGGCTTTCCGTACCGCCTATAAGACACCGATTGGTTGTACACCTTATCGTCTTGTGTACGGGAAAGCTTGCCACCTCCCTATCGAGCTGGAACATAAGGCATACTGGGCCTTGAAGTGGGCTAACTTCGACATCAACAAAGCCGGTGATTTTCGCAAGATTCAACTCAACGAGCTACAAGAATTGAGGAATCAAGCTTACGAGAACTCGTTGATCTACAAGGAGAAGACCAAGATTATCCACGATGCTAAAATCAAGAACCGAGAGTTCCACGTTGGTGATCAAGTCTTACTCTTTAACTCTTGGTTGAAGATCTTCTCAGGCAAGTTGAAGAGCCGCTGGTCTGGTCCATTCACCATCGCCAATGTTTTTCCCTATGGCACCATTGATCTTTCTCAACCAAATGGGCCCAACTTTAAGGTGAATGGCCAGCGTTTGAAATTGTACTTTGGTGAGGACATCTCTCATGAGATGATTCCATCCCTCACCACGTTTCCCTTGAATTAGTTCGGGACCGAGTCAGGCTCGCGACTCGGTGAACAAAAACAAGCGCTCCTCGGGAGGCAACCCGAGTATCTATCCCCCTTTCCCGTTTTTCATCCTAAGTGTAGGGGGGGGCTATATAGGTTGCTTGTTTTTGGATGGTGATGTGATTACAGGGATAAATGCACTCTTGGAATCTTTGAAGAACCGTGTTCCCATGTTATCCGCAATACTGGTTCTATCTCTCAACTATCATGATTCAATTTTCTTCATACTCACATTTGAAATTGATCACTTTAGTCGTCTCTTCCTTAGCTTGATTTAACCAACGTGCACAATGTCATAAGTGTAGGGGAGACTTTTCCCACATGCTTAAACATTGAGGACAATGTTTATCTTAAGTGTAGGGGAGACTTCTATCGAAGTTTTAAGTGGACTTTTCCATGAAAATGCCTTCATTAACCGGAAAATCATCTTTTTCTGCATTTTTAAAATTTTTAATTAACTTTGGCCATTTTGTCGTAATTTTTAAATTTTTATCGTTGCTTTCATATGTATATATCCCGCAATAAAGTCAAAAATATTAATAAAGTGGTGTGGCTAGTTTTGAAATCTTTGACATATTAGGCCCGTTGCGATTATTTTGACTCAACCCGAATAGACTTATCCAAGTTCATTCTAGCTAGTATCCTTAACCATGTAGACCTTAATTGGTTTATTAGGCTAAGCATCCACGAGTCTCATTACTTGAGATTTTAAATTATGGAGGACGAGAAATGATAGAGTCAATTATAGGTCGGTATTCTTGCACAAGCTCACTTGGTGTAATTATTTTCCTATTCTCCCATCACTTGCTAATAATTTATCTGTAATAAGTAAGGTCGTACGATTTGAAAGGTTACTTAGCTTCTAGCCCAAGATCGTTTAAAAGTTTCTCGGTAATGATAAGAGTTCATAGCCAAGGTATAACTTATGAAGCGGGGCGCGAAGATTAGCGAGTCCGAAAAGGCCCTAACAAGGCATGAGGATTCCATTTTATTGCTAAAGATCCAAGGTGATGAGAAAAGCATTATTCCCAAAATCGATATGAAGGATCAAGACTCACGACGAAAATCAATCAACTCCCATAAAGATCATGGAGAAGTCTATCCGAAAAGACCCTAACAAGGTATGAGGATAAATAGATCCAAGTCCGAAAAGGAGGCGGATCGTTGTATCTCAAAATCCCAATTAGAGATTGAAGAAATAATCATGAAGTCGTGGTCAACAAAGTTGGAGTACACCTCAAAAGTCTCCAAGTGAAGAAACTCTATAACGAAGAGAAGACCATTATCTCAAGAACGTCTCTCGAAGATATGAAGTATGAAGTACATGCCAAATATCGGCCCGAGAAAGGTCTCAAATCGTGAACCTGCCAAGATATGAACTTTTTGATATCCCGAGAAGCAGTTTTAAGAGATTTTGTCCTTTAGCTGACTATTGATCAAATCGTCCTACTTTGCTTTCAGCCTAAATAAACTATCGAAATAAGTCCAAAAATGCATCTTCATGATCATTCTAAGACAAAAATAAAATATAAGAGATACACTTAGGAATAAGGGAGTTTAAGCATATAATTAAGCCATGTGTGTAAGTGTTTGAATTGCTAACTTATAATAACAATGATCTCGTTTTTAAGCTTAGTTTGGGGAACGTGAAACTTGAGGGTGATAAATCTTCGCAGCACCAAAGCCCTAATGTAAGTCCTTGATCTCTTTGCAAGTTATTTCCATGAATCTATTTTCAAGTGAAAATGGTTTTCTATCCTTTAGTTTATTTTAAAGTTTTAATTTTTGTTTAGTAGTATGTTAATAAGGCCAAGGTTGATTAATTATGAGAAAAATGTAAATTTGCTTTATCACTAAGCATTGCATGAGGGCATGGCAATGGTTAAGTGTAGGGGATTTGATAGGTGTGAAAACACCCATCCTTTTACCACTTATTTCTTGCTAAAACAAGACCAAAACGCGTATTTAATGTCATTTGTTTGGAATTATGCGTGGTTTGTGTGTTTGTTGTGTTTTCAGAGCCAACCGGATAAATATTGGAGAAAACATGGGATTGCACGGGTTTTATCGAGGAAAAAGACAAAAAGATGAAGTCTATAGTCCAAGAGATGCAAAAGATTTGAAGTCAATGGGCCTATTTGAAGATTTATCGAAGAAAAGGACCAAAGACGGAAGATTTACCTATGTCGAAGAAACTCAATTCTATTAAATGAAGAAATTAAAAGACGAGTTGAATTTATTCGTCGACAAATCCCGAATCGAAATCGAAAACATCAACTTTTCTGAAAAGACGAGAAGACAAAAAGAAAGGAAGAAAGCCCACTCACCAACCAAGGGAGAAGCCTATAAATACTCCTCCCATTCAAGACTCCAGAAGTTCTATTCTGTTATTTTTTCTTTCCGAGTTCTTAGGAAGAAACCATCTCCCTTAAGGAGTGGTTTCCATTTTTCTTTGATTTCTTCCAATCTTGTAAGTTTAATCTTTCCACTTGTTTGTTGAATCCTAAATCATTAATACAAGTCCACTTTTAATCTTTCTATCATCTTGTTCTTCATCTCTTGGTGATTCTAGTTTTCAAGTTTTCATTTTATTGGTTTGATCATCATAAGTAAGTGGGTTTTATGTTTTTGTTGTTTTGGATTGATGTTTACCTTAGGTAAATGATTCGTGGTGAAATTGGTTTAAGTTTTGATTAAAGACTTGATAAGTTTTGGTGTTAAATTCGTGCTTGTGTGATCCCCTGTTCTTCGCGCTACAGTTACTTTTCTTGCCCAGATTCCGTATAGGGATTTGTGGGTTTTCTGTTGGTTCGGAATATCAATATATTCCGGATCAAGGTGGTGTATTGTTGTTTATTCGGAATATTCAAAATATTTCGAGTAGTGTTTCATTTTCTTGATTAATTCGGAATATTAATATATTCCGGATAGTATTTCCATCAAAATTTTCCGAATAGGGTTTTTCTGCAATATTTCGCATGGTTGATTTTTAATTATTCCGCATAGCCTTACTTTTCAAATATTCCGCATAGATATTCCGCATAGGGCAATTTTAAACATTCCGCATAGGGTTTTTCTCAAAATATTCCGAATAGAGTTCCATTAGACATTCCGCATAGACTTTCTCAGTACAATATTCCGAGTAGGGGACATTATTCCGAATGGGTGTATTATTCCGAGTAAGATCAAATGTTCCGGAGAGACTAAAGTATTCCGAGTAGGGCCGGCATCCCGCATAGACATTCCGAACATATTTTGCCAATTCTATTCTACATTGAGGTACTTACTTTCTGTTTCATTTAGATTCTGGCTTTATTCTCAGTTCTTGTTTCTAGTTTAATTTTATTATTACTTGCTCTTATCATTTTAGTAGATTTAGACCAAAGCTCCCCCTTTTAGTCACCAATTACAACGATTCCACTTTTGACCGTGATCAATTCGAGAAGATACCGAGAACGAAACAACGACATATATCAATTGGGTACGAGCAACGCAAAGAAAGATCTTGCAAGCAAAACCTTTTATTAACCAACCAAAAATTGAGTTATTAGTAAGAAAGGGATAAACCAACTTAAATAGTAGCATCACGACTCTATTGATGAATTTATGTCCTTTTGTATTTCGTAACCTCAAATAGGCGTGTGCCACTTGAATTTTGTATGGGGATGAAGTCGAGAAGGATCTTAGTCTACACTAAAACTCGACTTGATAACTCGATTATCCTCTTATAATGAATGCCCGAGTTTGACTTGCTAGAATAGTGAGATCACGCCAGATTGGTTTAGCATTCTCATTCCCGTTACATATTCCATCTCAAATTATAATACATCTTATTTCAATTTTCTTGCAAGAACATGAGAATTATGTTGGGAACAAGAGACTATCATATGAAAATAACCATTTGTTCCTAACATTACCCGACTCACATATGATCAATAATTGTTGCCAACAACACTATTCTGCATAATACTGATATACTTTATTCAAAAGCACAAGAGAAAATGCATAATCTGTTTATTCTTTACTAAACCGATAGTATACATTTTGCCAACAACAATCCATTAAAGGCATCGATTTTTATTATCATCTTTAACAAGACCATGGTATCATATACGATATTAACACAAAACACTAACTAAACATTAAATTTCAACGAATGATCATCGTCACACACACAAACAAGAGTGGTCAAAGTGGTGATCAGAGTCTATGACATAGTGGTGTAGAAACAATTAAAAAACAGATCCCTAAATCTTAAGAACAAAATTAGGGATTTTTTTCAATTATATATCAGTTATATAAGAAACGAAAAATTAATGAAAAAAAATAGCTACAAACCTTATGATTCATACACTGGAAGTCGAATGGTGGGTTACATGAACGACTGGGTCAAATATTGTGGACTTGATAAAATTTTATGCTACTAAAATATTGGGGGTTACAATTTGGGTGCATCAACAACACAGTGCACATGCATACTCTATTTCGATTTCAGTAGAATAAAAAAAAAGATAATCATTGTGCTTCGAAGTAACTATTAGAACCCTTGTTGTTGATGCATGTGCAATATTTGTTGTTGTAATATTTCCTGAATAGATTTTATTTGGTATTTTCATGAATGTTGCACTATGTTTTTAATATTTCATCAATGGAGGAAAAAAGTTATGAATAAGAAGGTTAGGTGAGAGGGGTAAATACATTTCTAATAAAAAATATTGTGTATTGTTTTTATTAAGAGAGAGAAATAGGTTCAGTGTCATTTGTACGATTACTTGTTTGAACGTAGCAACATATTACTATGTTATACAGTGCGTTTTTTTTTACTTTGTATAAATCTTGAATGTTGTTTTTTTAACAAAATAACATGATAAAGTGCAAAAATAATAAAGTCATAAGTTGTTACCATATTGGACTTTATTTACACTATGGGTTCAACCATATATTTAATGTTTTGATATTACATTTTTTTCCTTTTAGTCAATTTTTCTTATTTAGATGTGAAAAGGTTAATTTTTTTATTTTACTTACATAAAAATGGTTTGACATGTAATTTTAGCTGATATGGACGTAAAAGAATACAACAAATGATAAAAGTCGTTAAACAAATAATTCAAATTAATTAGAAAATTGTTTATGTTTTATTAAGTTGATATTTAAATGTTGTTTAAAGTTTGTCGCTTTAAAATAACACAAAATGTGTTTACTATATACTCCTTCCGTCCCATATTAATAGTCCATGTTATTATTTTTGCACGTCTCAAATTAATAGTCCAGTCCAAATATAGATAAGAAATATGAATTAAGTTTACCATATCACCCTCAATTGAATGTATTATTACAAACAATAAAAAAAGTTGTAAATTAATTGGTTAAAGGTAAAATTGTCATTTTGTAAATGTAAGAGAACGAAAGTTGAAAAAGTGATATTTTTATTAAATTGTGTTTTTTCGATGGACTATTATTATAGGACGGAGGGAGTTGTGATGGACTATTATCTTATTTATTAATAAAAAGCCTAAACTTTAGTTAAAATACTCTAATTTCGTTAAAGTTAAGGGGAACGACTTTGTGTTTAGATTGATATTGGAGTAATGTAATTAATCACCGTTGTTGTTGTAGTTTGAAGACGCGATCATTGGAGTGGCACAATCTAGTACTAGAATTGACACCACCAATCTTGTTGATTTAAACAAAGGTATGCTTCTTTTATGGTTTTAATATGACTTTTAAAAATATTTTGTTAATTATAACTCTAATTTCTCTAAATATTACGCTAGAAAAACGCAAAGTATTCGCTGAAACAATTGTTAGTGAAACACAAAGGAGAAAAAAAGGCAAGACAAAGTTTACCTACGTTGAAGAAACACCATCTCAGATAACTATCTCTCCTAATAGGATACCCTTCGGATCATTACACAATATCATAAATACTAACAGCCCTCAAAACATCCTGCCATTACAAACACCGCCTCCTCGAAATCATTCAAGAAATAAAGAAAATATAACACCATTACAAACACAAAGTACCATTGGTTTTTCCTCTGTAAGCACAAATTTAAGTATAGACCCAAAAATTCTAAGAAGAAGAGAATACCAAAGAAGTTATTACCATGAAAGTAAACAACAAAAATTAGTAGAAGCAAGTGCTAACATGGAAGCACAAACGAAATTAGCAGAAACAAGTGCTAACATGGAAGCACAAACTATAGACGGTAAGCCTCTTTAAATTTACCAGTTGTTACGAGTGTAGTGCATGTATTTACATTATAACCTTTGTAGGTGCACCCTCGAAAATTAAAACAAACAAATATTACCAGAAAAGTTATTACCAGCGACGAAAAGAAAAAAATGCAGCGAAGATAAGTACTAATGTGGAACAACATACACGTGTGGAAACTACACAATATCCTTCTGCTTTGACATGTGGAACAACCTTCGGTAAAAAAATGTCCTTATTCTTCTTCTTTACAAAAATTTGCATTATATTACTAATACTTTCTAAAAATGACAAACCAGATGATCAGCATGGTAGTAACGTACTGTTGCCCATATTTGACCAAGAGTACAACCAAACTACGTATGGTAAGCATCATTGAACACAATTTTAAATTCTCTTTACTACATGTATTTACACTATAAATGTGTAGGATCCAATGTTGGTGTACCTGCGCCCAATTCAACAAGGAGAGATTACCAAAAGAGCTATTATCAACAGCGTAAAGAAAATAATATGGTAATCACAAATGCTAACATGGATCAAACTCATACCGATCCTTACTATTTTGTATACGATGGGTTTTTTAAAGAGCATAGTCTATTGAATGAGCAAACACCATGTGTTAGTTGTGGATCAAAGAAAATATAGTATGAGTTCCCTACTTTTTGTTGCATGAACGGAAGAACGACTTTGCATCCCTTAGACGTTCCTCTAGAACTATACAACCTATTCACGTCACAATGTCAGTTAGGAAAAATGTTTAGGAAAAATATACGTGCCTACAACACAAACTATGCCTTCGCATCAATGGGTGTAAATTTGGAAAACATATACACCAGTATGGGTTCTGGAGTATATACTTTTCGTGTTCAAGGAGGGATATATCATAGAATTGATCAATTGGTTCCTAGAGATGAACAGCCAAGGTACTTGCAGTTGTACTTTTATGACGGATAATGTGAGACCCCCAAAATCAAACATGGAACAACTAGGAAACGAGGGGGTAATACGTCATAGTACAAGAAACAATGAATTAAAGTTCATAATAAGCTGACGAAATAAAAACATGTACATTACATCATAAAAGGTCAGAGTTTTTAAACATAGGTCCCAGAGTTTTAGAAGCGGAAAATTATATTATTTCGTCTCAATTTATAACATAAAGTTGCCCAAAAGATAGAATAAAATCCTGACAGTTTTTACTAAAAACAGTCTTTTAAAAACATCACAGAAATATCTAAGCTACAATAATATCATGCGGGCTCCCATCCAAGCAAAGCTAAGTAATAATACCTGAGATTAAACATGTAAAATCGTCAACACAAAGTTGAGTGATATTCATAGGTTTAGCAATAAGGATGTGGAACACAAGCATTAATTCGTAAAACAAGAAATAGGGGAAAATGGTTACGTACGATAACCATAGTCCGAAACATTATTATTGTTGTTTAGTTCATGAACCGAAGCTTAACTCAGTGTAAGTTCCTCTAGTCAGTATTCAACCTAAATACTCAAGTGATAAACAAATATTAGTGGGTCAAGGTAATCGGACGGGGATAGTAAATCTCGATGGATCCACCCACAACATTCGCGCTTGGTAGCAGGATTAATTAACGGTTCATGATCAATGAGAGGTAACTTAAAGGCTAAAGACTAAAAGTAATAATATCAATGAAAATCAGTTGGAAATCCTCAAGTTCTGGAAAGCATACAATTTCTGGATAGCATACAAGTTGAGGATAGCACACAGTTTTTAAATGGTTGTGTTCCACCATGTAAAATCTCACCCCGCGTTTAGAAACCATGTACAAATAAAAGGGGCTATGAACTCACCTTAGCCACGAGGTAAGTCAATCACGGTACTCAGCAACTGAGTAGAAACAATGGTAGTGAGATGATCACCGACGATATGGATGCCCGGAAACACGAAAACCGCAACCTATCAAAATAAGGAGCGCGTTAAGACTCGAACTCGAATATCGATATGTGCCAAATATAATATGACTCAAATGTTTTCAAAGTATTCATGTTTCAAAACCATTGACACGAATCAAAGGAATTCATACTAACCAATTTATTCCAACACTACACGTTAAAACACTTGAACACTTGAAAATGACCCGTTATACGAAAACAAGTCAACGCAAGTCAAACTATCCTTTAACCCTACTTGGACCAGTAGCTAAGTCATTTATATGTTTACTAAGCACTTGAGTAAGTCACCATGTCCGATGGTGAATACTTAAACTCACGCAACACAAGCATTAAACTAAGTGTACAAAATAAAATCAGCAAGTACACCCCGAATGTACACACCGATCTACCCTATCTAGACTTGTCCCTTTTAGATGAAAATTGGTGTCAAGGTCACTTATAACCTGTATAAGACCTCATCAAAATTTGAGCCAAAGTTCACACTTTAAAATCCATCAGCTCGACATTTTACTCGACTCCAAAATTGGGACAGATTTGTGCACTTGTTTTGTAAAACCGTTTGGACCACTTTAAAAGTACAATATCGACAATCCGTCTTTTAAAACTACTACTAGACTCATAAAAATCAGTTTGTAAACTTTGAAAACCAGTAGTATCAACTATCTAACCAAGCCTAAAGTCCCCGAGAGTCGACCCAAAATCAGCCACAATTTCGGATTGTGCCGACTTGCGTCTCCCGATACACGAAAACTAAAACTAGCATAACTTTTGACTCGTAATGACTTAGAAGCTCTATCTTATACCAAAACGAGCGTCTCGAAAAACTCTACAACAATATCAAATAATCTTAGCCTTTCACAGACTTTAAACCCACGAAAAATCAGTTAAAGACCTGCTGTCCCAAAATACCTTTTAGAAAACAACTCAAATCAATTTTCCAACCAAAACCATTTATTTCCAAACCTATAGAATCATCATACTATCATAACCATCAACCAAAGACACTCCTAAACATATGTATGCTTCAAAATCAAAAGATCAAAATAAAAAGTTAGACTTTTTAAACATCAAAACAACATAATCTTACCAAAAACAACACATGCATGATGATTAAAACATCATACAACCATGAAATCATAAGTTTATAAAAATTTGATGCATGTGGGATATTTTTGTATCATTAGAATCACCATTGAATTTCAAGGTGTGGTCTAGTTTTTGTTGTTAATGAATCATGATGGATGATGCAGATTTGGTGGTGTTTGTGTGGTGGTGGTGTGACGGAAAAGAAAGAGAAGGGGAGGGAGGTGATGATTTTTTTTAAAATGTTATGTATGTGTGAAAGTGGAAGAAAATACCATTTTATATGGTGGTTTAAGTGGAGGGACTAATGTTGCCAAGTTTGAAACTTATGAACTTAAAAACAATTAATAGTTTTAAAGGGTAGAAAATGGTTATTGGTAAATATTGAAAATATTTACGGGGCTCGGGTTTCGTAAAAATACTTTTCAAAAGTTACAATGCATCATAAAAATGATTATATGATTCCCCGACACGACTTAATACGTAAATAAAATGAAATCGTCGAAAATATCAATTATCGAAACAATCGATAAATAAACGTAAACTTTTGGGCATCCGTCGGTATCGCGATCACTAGGAATTCTCGTTGTACATTGATTTTGAATAAACTCGTTGTAAAACGCACGCGGGTGATTTTAAATCAAAAACTCTGATTTAAATTAAAATGGAAAAATAAAATAAAACATTTATAATTCCATACAAAGTATTTATCGATGATCAGAAAAATACTTAAAAAGTATAATTTATTGAAAATTAATATAATCTCAGGATTTACATATAAAATACAAGAAAACGAAATACGTTGGAAAATTCAAGAAACACGAATAAATAAAATAATGTTGGGAAAGTACGGGTTCTCACAGTCTTCCCCCTAAAGGAACTCTGGTCCCCAGAGTTCTCCTGGAAACAGTAGAATATGCAAACAAGAGGAGGTACAAAGTGTAGAACAAAATTCATTGCTTCCCAGGTAATTTCTGCATCACGACGAACCTTAACAATTATAATTCACCACGCTTCAGTTTCTTAGTTCCTTTTCGAATAACTTTTCGAACTCGGATTAGAATAATAACCTTTCAGTACGGAGATATCTCAAGAGATCGAATGAACACAAGAATCGCTTACACGGACAAAGTACATTAAAATGAATCAAGATTGTTAATCAACAAGGAGTCGCAAAATCGTGCAATTGTAAAACATGACAGAAACGTAACAATCCGAATACAAGAGAAACAGAAGGGGAAAATGAATAACATATGATCATTTAAAATACAATATGTCGAAATCAGTTGTCTAGTATTTTTGTATTACTTCAAAACTTAGTTTTAAATATTTTCTTTATTAAAAGAAAATTTTACCAGGTGTAGTGATTTAAAAACATCAAACTCTATATAAAATGAGTGGGTAAACAGTTGTCAAATCTTTTTCTTGATCAGGACTTCAAGGTAAAACTAACTCAGTTCAAATAGTTATTTTGATCAGCTTAAGAGCTTTTCAGGTGACTGTATGAAATTTCTGTTAGAAGCTCAAGTTTATCGTTACCATTAGAGAAAATCAGATTTTCCAGGTTATTTAGAATCATTGTTAGAAATTATAAATTAAATTAATAATTTCATTATATTGACAGTAAAGTACGATATAATCAAATACTTTAAAAGATACAGCTTGATATCCTTTTTAAATAATAGTTATAAATTTACCAAAGAGGATGTATAGATCCGGTACTTAACTTGAAACAGTTATTTTGGTAATTTAAACATTTGATAAAATGTATAAAACGTTCTTAAAAATTAATAATAATTTTTATAAATCCAAGAAGGCGATTAAGGTATCAAATGATAAACACGTAACATTTTCTTGTTTCAAAAGGTGACAAGACAACAAGGAATATGAATCATATAAAGGTCATCAATCTGAATGCGAGCGATAACACAAGGGAATAAAACAAAAATCGTATCAATTCTTAACAAACATGATAGAATAGTCGCGTCAATGATAAAAATAATAAGAAACAAGGATTATAGCAAGTCATCACTTCTTGAGTGCACTTGGTGACACCAATAACGGCTTATTAAGTTCTCGGTGGTCGACATACGATCGAAAGAGAAAAACCACACAACGAATTTTCCAATCAAAGAAAATTCTTAAGGAGTCACTTGAGAGTAATTTCAGTAAGATGAAAAACATTAGCAATAAGAGGCGAAATCAACACATGATTCACACGAATGAAATTTCAAGACGACAAAGTCTAACACACATCATGACAATTACACGAAATCATCGTTCACGTCCAGTCATAAATCATTAATCGCGTCCAAAGACGTTTCGTATTTCTACCAAGATAGATAGAGATGGTCGATCATAGAAGCATAACAACGTTGAAACTTTCAAGTTTGGTATCAATGGTCAGAATTTAGGCAAATGGTAACGAAAATTGTATCATGAGGATGATGAGGTAACAAGTAAGGCAATGATCGTTGAGTATGGAAATATGTGTTTGAGGCATGTACTTTGTTCAAGAAAAGATAAGGGTTCATATGTGATAGGTGTGTAAACACCCATCCTTTTACCACTTAATTCTGGCTAAAACAAGACCTAAACACGTATTTAATATCATTTGTTTGGAATTATGCGTGGTTTTTGTGTTTATTGTGTTTTCAGAGCTAATCGGATGATTATTAAAGAAAACATGGGATTGCACGGGTTTTATCAAGGAAAAAGACCAAAGACGAAGTCTATTGTCCAAGAGATGCAAAAGATTTGAAGTCAATGGGCCTATTTGAAGATTTATCAAAGAAAAGGACCAAAGATGGAAGATTTACATAAGTCGAAGAAACTCAAGTCTATTTAACGAAGAAATTAAAAGACAAGTTGAATTTAATCGACGACAAATCCCGAATCAGAATCGAAAACATCAACTTTTCTGAAAAGACGAGAAGACAAGAAGAAAGGAGAAAGCCCACTCATCAACCAACCACTAGGACTATAAATAGACTTTTCTTTCACATTTGAGGGAGTTAGCTTTCATTTTCTTTTTCCCAGTTCTTAGGTTCGGTTCATCACAAACACCATTAGGGTGTTTGGTGATTTTTCATTTTCTTTCAATCTTGTAAGTGTTAATCATTACTCTTGTTACCTTTACATTAATCCTTTAATTCCATCTTTTCATTCATCTTGTTCTTCCTCATCTTCTATTGCAAGTTCTTAAGTTTTTATTTGATTCAAGTTTGATTTTAAAAAGTTGTTGATTTAGTGCTTTTATTGGTGGGATTTGTTTCTTATGGTATTTTAATGATTATTGGTTAGTTTGGTAAAACCTTTTTGAGTATTTAAGTCGATTTGGATTAAAATTCGAGTCCCCTGTTTTGCTGTTACTGTTACTGTTCTTGATTCCCAGATCTTTTCGAACTGAACCAATATTCCGAATAGGTGAATTCCCATTTCCCTTATTCGGAATTTTGGATATTCCGAATAGGGGTTTTACTTTTCTCTTACTCGGAATATTTTCAATATTCCGTATAGCCAGCTTCTTCATTTCCTTACTCGGAATATTTTTCTGAATAGCTCATGTTTTCCGCATAAGGTAATTTTTCCGCATAGCACATGTTTTTCCGCATAGAGCTGTTTTTCCGAATAGACATTATGTTCCGAAGAGACATAACTTTCCGAATAGAGATCTGTTTTTCCGCATAAGCTATCTTTCCGAATAGGACTTGTTTTCCGCATAGACATTTATTCCGAATTGAGCACATTATTCCGCATAATAGAGTTATTCCGAATAGAGCTTCTTCTCCATTTATTCCGAATAGCACTATTTTTTAGTAAGGATCTTTTACAGCTTTATCATTTAATTGTTTAATTTAAATTGATGTTCTATTTTTAGTGATTTACTGTTTCTGGTTTTCATCTTTATTTACTTCATTTATTTAGAATAGAAACTAAATCCACTTTTTGTCACCAAGAACAAATCATTTCACTTTAAACTGAGATCAATTCGAGAGGATTCCGAGAATTATGTTTTGAACCCATAACAAAAAGCATGTATCAAATGGCGCCGCTGCCGGCTCTTCTCGTTAAGATCAAAAGTTTTTTGTGAAAACTTGGATTTTGGGATCCGTTCCCTGTGAACGTTACTTTTTCATCAAAAATTTTCAAAAAAAAACTAAAAAATATAAAATTTTCAAAAATACAAAAAAATTAAAAAAACATAAAAACCAAAAATATTTTTGCTTTGTTTTTCTTTGTTCGTTCTTTTGCAGGTGTATGCGCACTCGATCCACGTCATATCAAGAGCCCGAGCCTCTCGATCACTCAGACATGGCCGGTGTACCACCTCCAAACAATAATAACAACAACAACCCGCCTTTCAACAACATGAACAATAACAACAACAATGAGCCCCTTCCGGATAATCGCCCGATGATTGAACTGCTGCAAGCTCATGTAGATGGCAACACGGATTCAATTGTCATACCTCCAATTGCCGCCAATAATTTCGAGCTAAAATCAGGCTTTATCCAGATGGTCTCCGCTCAACCATTCTTGGGACGTACCATTGATGATCCTCATGACCATATCAAAAGATTCTTGCAACTCACCAACACGGTCAAATTCAATGGCGTTCCACAAGAAGTTATAAGGTTACAACTTTTTCCCTTTTCTTTAGAGGGACAAGCCCGGCATTGGCTTGCTAAGGAACCGCCACAGAGTATTCTCTCGTGGACGGATTTGGAAACAAAGTTTATCAATTACTTTTTTCCACCCACTCGTACTACCGCTTTGCGGAATGAGATCATAAATTTTGAACAAAAGTACGATGAGTCGTTCAGTGAATCTTGGGATCGTTTCAAAGATCTTTTAAGAAAATGCCCACAACATGGTTTTACCAAAGTACATCAAATTAATACTTTTTACAATGGTTTAAGCATGAGTGACCAAGATTCACTGAACAATGCCTCGAGGGGTAATCTATTGGCTAAGACTTCCAATGCTGCTTGGGACATCATTGAGAATAAATCTCGTGTGCAAACCAAGAGTGTTTGGACCAATGTCGCTAGTGCTAGCACTAGTGACAGCGACAAGCGATTAGACAAAATCACTGTGCTTCTTGAATCGCTTGTCACCCACACCGTCAGCAACAATAACAGCAACAACGCCAAAAACGCTCAAGCTAACGCTGTCAGCCAACCTTGTGAGATATGCGGTGGTCCTCACTCTTACACAACTTGTACCGCCACCCAAGACTACCCTGCTGAGACTGTGAATGCAGCATATGGCACCTATCCTCAACCTGCTTATCAAGCTAGACCTCAAGGTGACCGTAATTTGCTTAGCTATCGATCCAACAACTATCTTTCACCACCTGGCTTCCCTCCTACCAACCCAAACCAACAACAAAACCTTAACCGCCCTCCTCAACAACAACAACAACCTCGACAACCATACATCCCTCCTCACAAGCAGCAACAACCGCCTCAACGTAACAATCAAGTCTACCCACAACCTGCTTACCAACCACCTGCATACAATGCTCCTCCCAACCAAACCACCACTGCCTTACACCAAGAGGTTGCAACCTACATGAGAACCAATGATGTGATAGTGGGAAATCTCCAAGAGGAAGTACGCAACTTGAAAGCAGACTTGGTCAAGCAAGGAAACGATTTGAGAGCAGATATGAGAAATACGTTGGATAGCCAAACTAATGATCTGAGGAACATGATGGCTAGTTTCTTCCAAGGTAATCAACCCTCTTCTTCGGGTACTCTTCCGAGTAATACCGTTGCGAATCCAAGAGGGGAGATGAAAGCAATCACTACTCGAAGTGGCAAAGGTACCAAGGAACCCGAGCTTCCTATACCTCCACCGGTGGTTGTGACTAAGGAGAACGAGTCACCTGCTCCTATTCCTCATCCTTCCCCTTCCCCAATTTCCCCACCTCTTCCTTCTACCCCTCCTCCACCCAAGGATGTGAGTGATCCTATTCTTCCAAAGCCTTCCTCTTCTTCCAATATACCTTATCCATCTAGGTTGAGGAAAGAGAAGCTCAAAAGCAAGGACGATATTCAGGTTTCGAACTTCCTTAAAATGTTCAAACAATTGAATTTCAATATCTCCTTCGCTGAGGCTCTCGCTCACATGCCCAAATATGCAAAAATGTTTAAAGATCTTCTGAGCGACAAGGAAAAGCTCCTCGATATTGCTAACACCCAACTTAATGAGAATTGCTCTGCAGTGCTCTTAAGGAAATTGCCAACCAAACTTGGTGATCCGGGTCGTTTTCTTATCCCTTGCAATTTCCCGGGAGTAGAGAATTGCATGGCCCTAGCCGATCTAGGTGTCAGTATTAATCTCATGCCTCTAAGTGTTTGGAAGCAATTATCTCTCCCCGAGCTAGTCCCCACCAAAATGACTTTCGAATTAGCTAACCGTACGGTTGCTTATCCAGTGGGGATAGCCGAAGACGTTATTGTAGGAGTCGACAAATTCACCTTCCCTGCTGATTTTGTTGTCGTCGACTACGAGATGGACCCCCGTGTGCCACTAATTGTTGGTCGTCCATTCTTGAGGACCGGTCGCACTCTCATTGATGTTGAAGCCGGTGAGCTTATCATGAGAGTGGGTGACGATAAAGTAGTCTTCAACATGGGAAAGTTGTCTAAACAACCTTATTCCAACGAAAGTGTTAATTGTATTGACGTTCTGGATGAGGCTTGTGAAGCACACTTTATTGATGCTTGCAAAAGTATTCCTTCCTCTCTTCCCACTGTTGAGACCGTGTCCTCCATTGATTCATCATTGTCTCTCTTTGGAGATAGTGATTTATTTTGGAACAATCTTGAAGATACCATGGGAGATGCAAATTTAGCTACTAATGATTCTCCTATCGATGGGGATGAAGACATGAATTTCTTTGACAATCTTCTCACCGAAGACAATCCTTCGCCTCCATCTCCCATGGTCATTGCTATCGATACTCCGACTTTGAAAACGCCTCCCGTCGAAAATCCTCCGGATTTGGAACTTAAGAAGTTGCCGCCACATCTCGAGTACGTGTTCCTTGACGACAACAAGAAGTCGCCCGTCATTATTGCGAAGGATTTGAAAGATGCAGAGAAGACTCGCCTCGTTGCCGTGCTGAAAGCTCACAAGAAGGCTATTGCTTGGAAGATTTCGGATATTCGTGGAATTGATCCTCACTTCTGCACACACAAAATTCTCATGGAGGACGACTTTAAGCCCACAAATCAAAGCCAACGAAGGGTGAATCCAAAAATACATGAAGTAATCAAAACAGAGGTTATCAAACTTCTTGATGCGGGTATGATTTACCCTATCTCGGATTCACCATGGGTTAGTCCAATCCATTGTGTGCCCAAGAAGGGCGGAATAACCGTTGTTCCCAATGAACACAACGAGTTGATTTCCACTCGTCTCGTCACTGGGTGGAGAGTTTGTATAGACTACCGCAAACTCAATGATGCCACGAGAAAGGATCATTTCCCTCTACCTTTCATGGACCAAATGCTTGAACGTTTAGCAGGTAATGAATATTACTGCTTTCTTGATGGTTTCTCGGGTTATTTTCAAATACCCATCGATCCCCAAGATCAAGAGAAGACGACATTCACTTGTCCCTATGGCACATTTGCTTACAAAAGAATGCCTTTTGGCCTATGTAATGCGCCCGGGACTTTCCAAAGGTGCATGTTAGCTATCTTCCATGACATGGTTGAACAAACCATGGAAGTCTTCATGGATGATTTCTCGGTCTTCGGGGATTCATTCTCTTCTTGCCTTGCCAATTTGGAACGTATGCTCAAGCGGTGCGAAGTAACTCGCCTAGTTCTGAATTGGGAAAAATGCCATTTTATGGTAAAAGAAGGCATCGTGCTTGGACATAAGATCTCGAAAGCCGGTCTTGAAGTTGACCGTGCTAAAGTCGATGTTATCGCAAAGTTGCCTCCACCTTCAACCGTGAAGGGTGTGAGAAGTTTCCTGGGTCATGCGGGCTTCTACCGACGATTCATCAAAGGTTTTTCTCAAATCGCTCGCCCGATGACCCACCTCTTGGAAAAAGATACTCCTTTTATCTTTTCCAAAGAGTGCCTTGAAGCCTTCAACTCACTTAAGGATAAGCTAACTAAGGCACCCGTCTTGGTTACCCCTAATTGGGAGCTTCCCTTTGAGTTGATGTGTGATGCTAGTGATTTTGCTATTGGAGCGGTTCTTGGACAAAGAGTGAACAAACACTTCCAACCGATCCATTACGCTAGCAAGACAATGACGGGGGCACAATTGCATTATACGACAACCGAAAAAGAGCTTTTAGCTGTTGTCTATGCTTTTGAAAAATTCCGCCCCTATCTTGTCCTTTCCACCACCATTGTGTATACCGATCATTCCGCGCTGAAGTACTTGTTGACAAAGCAAGATTCCAAACCAAGACTTCTTCGCTGGGTTTTGCTGCTCCAGGAATTTAAAATCGAAATTCGCGATAAAAAAGGAGCAGAAAACTTAGTCGCGGACCATCTCAGCAGACTTGAGGATCCATACCAAGGGGATCATCCGAATAAAGAAATCAATGATTCTTTTCCCTTGGAGACCTTAATGTCTATAAACTCGAAGCCGAATGAAACCCCGTGGTTTGCGGACTTTGCAAACTACTTGGCGGGTGGAATTCTCAAGGAAGGGTTGACGTCCCAACAAAAGAAAAAGTTCTTCACCGACATTAAGACTTACTTTTGGGACGACCCTTACCTATTCAAACAATGTGCCGACCTGATTATCCGCCGATGTGTTGATGGACCGGCAGCGTCTGAAATCCTTGATGCTTGCCACAAAGGACCCACTGGTGGTCACTTTGGTCCCAACTACACCGCCAAAAAAGTGTTTGATTCGGGATTTTATTGGCCCTCCATTTATCGTGACGCTCACGATATGGTTAAAAAATGTGATGCTTGCCAGAAACAAGGTAAGATCACACATAAAGACGAGATGCCTCAGAATTTCATTCAAGAGTGTGAAATTTTTGATGTTTGGGGTATCGACTTTATGGGGCCATTCCCTTCATCTAAAGGAAACAAATACATCCTTGTAGCCGTTGACTACGTTTCAAAGTGGGTTGAAGCCAAAGCTTTACCCACCAATGACGCAAGGGTGGTTTGTAACTTTTTGAAAGCTCTTTTCGCTAGATTCGGTGTGCCTCGTGCCATTATTAGTGATCGTGGGACTCACTTCTGCAATGACCAATTTGCTAGAGTCATGGCTAAGTACGGTGTAAATCATCGTCTTTCCACAGCCTACCACCCACAAACTAATGGCCAGGCTGAAATATCCAACCGAGGATTAAAGCGAATTCTGGAAAGAACCGTGGGAGAGCATCGTGCCGCATGGGCTGATAAACTTGATGATGCTTTGTGGGCTTTCCGTACTGCTTACAAGACCCCGATCGGCTGTACGCCTTATCCTCTTGTGTACGGGAAAGCGTGCCACCTCCCCATTGAGTTGGAGCACAAGGCTTATTGGGCCTTGAAGTGGGCCAATTTTGATATCAACAAAGCCGGTGACCTACGCAAGATCCAACTCAATGAGCTGAATGAACTCCGTAATGAGGCTTATGAAAATTCTTTAATCTATAAGGAAAGAACTAAGCTCATTCACGACTCCAACATCAAACACCGAGAGTTCCATGTTGGAGACAAAGTCTTACTTTTTAACTCTCGGTTGAAAATCTTCTCGGGCAAGCTCAAATCTCGTTGGTCCGGCCCATTCACCATTGCCCAAATTTTTCCATATGGTACTCTCGAGCTCGCTCAACCTAATGGACCTAATTTTAAGGTGAATGGCCAACGAGTGAAGTTGTACTTTGGTGAGGACACCTCTCAGGAGGTGCTTCCATCCCTCACCACGTTCCCCATAAACTAATTTTGGGTCGAGTCAGGCTCGTGACTCGGTTATCAAAAACAAGCGCTCCTCGGGAGGCAACCCGAGTATCTATCCCTTTAACCCCCTAAGTGTAGGGGAGGACCTATTTTGGTCGTTTGTGTTTGTGTGGTGATGTGATTACAGGGATAACTGCACTCTTGGAATCTTTGAAGAACCGTGCTCCCGTGTTATCCGAAATCCGGTTCTATCTCTCAACTATCGTGATTCAATTTTCTTCATATTCATATTTGAAATTGATCACGTTAGTCGTCTCTTCCTTAATTTGAGTTAACCAACGTGCACAATGTCATAAGTGTAGGGGAGACTGTTCCCACATGCTTAAACATTGAGGACAATGTTTATCTTAAGTGTAAGGGGGACTTCTATCGAAGTTTTAAGTGGACTTTTCCATGAAAATGCCTTCATTTAACCGGAAAATCATATTTTTCAACATTTTTCAAATTTTTTATTAACTTTGGCCATTTAGTTGTAGTTTTTAAAATTTTTATCGTTGCTTTCATATGTATATATCCCACAATAAAGTCAAAAGTATTAATAAAGTGGTGTAGCTAGTTTTGAAATCTTTGACATATTAGGCCCGTTGCGATTATTTTGACTCAACCCGAATAGACTTAGCCAAGTTTATTCTAGCTAGTATCCTTAACCATGTAGACCTTAATTGGTTTATTAGGCTAAGTGTCCACGAGTCTCATTACTTGAGATTTTAAATTGTGGAGAACGAGAAATGATAGAGTCAATTATAAGTCGGTATTCTTGCACAAGCTCACTTGGTGTAATTATTTGCCTATTCTCCCATCACTTGCTAATAATTTGTCTGCAATAAGTAAGGTCGTACGATTTGAAAGGTTACTTAGCTTCTAGCCCAAGATCGTTTAAAAGTTGCTCGGTAATGATAAGAGTTCATAGCCAAGGCATAACTTATGAAGCGGGGCGCGAAGATTGGCGAGTCCGAAAAGGCCCTAACAAGGCATGAGGATTCAATTTTATTGCTGAAGATCCGAAGTGATGTGAAAAGCATTATTCCCAAAATCAATATGAAGGATCAAGACTCACGACGAAAAGCAATCAACTCCCATAAAGATCATGGAGAAGTCTATCCGAAAAGACCCTAACAAGGTATGAGGATAAATAGATCCAAGTCCGAAAAGGAGGCGGATCGTTGTATCTCAAAATCCCAATTAGAGATTAAAGAAATAATCATGAAGTCGTGGTCAACAAAGTTGGAGTACTCCTCAAAAGTCTCCAAGTGAAGAAACTATATTATGATGAGAAGACCATTATCTCAAGAACGTCTCTCGAAGATATGAAGTATGAAGTACATGCCAAATATCGGCCCGAGAAAGGTCTCAAATCGTGAACCGAGTTATGCCAAGATATGAACTTTTTGATATCCCGAGAAGCAGTTTTAAGAGATTTTGTCCTTTAGCTAACTATTGATCAAATCGTCCTACTTTGCTTTCAGCCTAAATAAACTATCGAAATAAGTCCAAAAATGCATCTTCATGATCATTCTAAGACAAAAATAAAATATAAGAGATACACCTAGGAATAAGGGAGTTTAAGCATTTAATTAAGTCATGTGTGTAAGTGTTTGATTTGCTAACTTATAATAACAATGATCTCGTTTTAAAGCTTAGTTTGGGGAACGTGAAACTTGAGGGTGATAAATCTTCGCAACACCAAAGACCTAATGTAAGTCCTTGATTCCTTTGCAAGTTATCTCCATTCCTTTTGTTTATCTTAAAGTTTTAATTTCTCTTAGTATTTTAATTTTTATTTAGTGGTATTTGAATAAGGCCAAGGTTGATTAATTATGAGAAAAGTGTAAATTTGCTTTATCACTAAGCATTGCATGAGGGCATGGCAATGGTTAAGTGTAGGGGATTTGATAGGTGTGTAAACACCCATCCTTTTACCACTTAATTCTGGCTAAAACAAGACCTAAACACGTATTTAATATCATTTGTTTGGAATTATGCGTGGTTTTTGTGTTTATTGTGTTTTCAGAGCTAACCGGATGATTATTAAAGAAAACATGGGATTGCACGGGTTTTATCAAGGAAAAAGACCAAAGACGAAGTCTATTGTCCAAGAGATGCAAAAGATTTGAAGTCAATGGGCCTATTTGAAGATTTATCGAAGAAAAGGACCAAAGATGGAAGATTTACATAAGTCGAAGAAACTCAAGTCTATTTAACGAAGAAATTAAAAGACAAGTTGAATTTAATCGACGACAAATCCCGAATCAGAATCGAAAACATCAACTTTTCTGAAAAGACGAGAAGACAAGAAGAAAGGAGAAAGCCCACTCATCAACCAACCACTAGGACTATAAATAGACTTTTCCTTCACATTTGAGGGAGTTAGCTTTCATTTTCTTTTTCCCAGTTCTTAGGTTCGGTTCATCACAAACACCATTAGGGTGTTTGGTGATTTTTCATTTTCTTTCAATCTTGTAAGTGTTAATCATTACTCTTGTTACCTTTGCATTAATCCTTTAATTCCATCTTTTCATTCATCTTGTTCTTCATCATCTTCTATTGCAAGTTCTTAAGTTTTTATTTGATTCAAGTTTGATTTTAAAAAGTTGTTGATTTAGTGCTTTTATTGGTGGGATTTGTTTCTTATGGTATTTTAATGATTATTGGTTAGTTTGGTAAAACCTTTTTGAGTATTTAAGTCGATTTGGATTAAAATTCGAGTCCCCTGTTTTGCTGTTACTGTTACTGTTCTTGATTCCCAGATCTTTCTGAACTGAACCAATATTCCGAATAGGTGAATTCCCATTTCCCTTATTCGGAATTTTGGATATTCCGAATAGGGGTTTTACTTTTCTCTTACTCGGAATATTTTCAATATTCCGTATAGCCAGCTTCTTCATTTCCTTACTCGGAATATTTTTCCGAATAGCTCATGTTTTCGGCATAAGGTAATTTTTCCGCATAGCACATGTTTTTCCGCATAGAGCTGTTTTTCCGAATAGACATTATGTTCCGAAGAGACATAACTTTCCGAATAGAGATCTGTTTTTCTGCATAAGCTATCTTTCCGAATAGGACTTGTTTTCCGCATAGACATTTATTCCGAATTGAGCACATTATTCCGCATAATAGAGTTATTCCGAATAGAGCTTCTTCTCCATTTATTCCGAATAACACTATTTTTTAGTAAGGATCTTTTACAGCTTTATCATTTAATTGTTTAATTTAAATTGATGTTCTATTTTTAGTGATTTACTGTTTCTGGTTTTCATCTTTATTTACTTCATTTATTTAGAATAGAAAACTAAATCCACTTTTTGTCACCAAGAACAAATCATTTCACTTTAAACTGAGATCAATTCGAGAGGATTCCGAGAATTATGTTTTGAACCCATAACAAAAAGCATGTATCAATATGTGTAAGTCATGAATTGTTGTTACTAGCATAAGATGTAAAAGTTTTCAAAACTTTATTTATCTAACTTTTTAAGGAACATATTAAAAAGTTGATTCTTGGTTAAATATTTAAGGTGACTACTATTCGGCCTTGCATGGCTCCTTCTAAATTAAGCATAGGTGATCAGGTCATGCATAATTTAGGACTAGCAATGCGATGCTCAGCTTCGTCAAACCAGTATTACATATCATATGATTTAAAATATGTATATAATGCCATTTGTAAAAACAAAAATCAAAATAGTTTATGAAACTATTCGCCAATAAGTTACTGGCTAGATATTTAATTCAACAATTGTAATGTTACAAGATTCTTTACAAGATCCAAGGTAGAACAATTTGTGAAAATACATTGTAAAATTAATATAAATTAATTTTATAAGATAGAATTCAATTATTTAAGAAAGCCCAAATGAAACCTTTTGTAAAATGATTCGCAAACATGACCAATTTGGGTTTATATGGTAACTTGTAAAATAGCGAGTGGGTTACATGAGGGTAACAAATAGTTCAAGACAGTCAATGAAATGGTTACAAGTTGATAAGGTTTCAAGAGGTTTAGCAAGAATCGTCAGGAGACACGTGTCAAGATGATAACAAACGATATGAAAGCAAGATCTTCAAATCTCTGTCCAATTCAGTGGTACGATAGAAGCAAAGAAAGACAAAGTAGAATGACAAATAAGTCATATATAAAAGAAAGGATAAAGGAATCCGTATGTGTGCACATCGTGATTAATTTGACAATAATATACCTTTAAGAAAGCAGGGTATCAGTTAACAAATAGTACAATCACACCGAAAAGTTTCTATATTAGGAAGTTACCGAATTTCAAAAGTTCAAGATCTATGTATAAGTATGACCGAACTCAAAGTTACTATTTTATACTTGTTCAAAAGCAATCATTGTTTTTAGTTTGCAAAATATCATTAGTTAAAGTTTTACGAGCTCAACGAACTCAAAAACGCTTGAAATCATATTTTTAAAGTATATCAGTTTTGACTTTTAGGTTTGACTAGACCAATTAACTCACTAAACGATATTCTAAGACTCAAAGTCTGATGCATTTCGATGTAAAACAATGTTTTGAACAACTTTCTAGTTTTATCCGAGACTTGAAACGGAATAAAAATGGACTAAAATGCCCTTGCATTAAATCTGTCAACAAAATGATATTTTAGCATTATTCAGAAAATAACTTCTTAGATTTTTTTTTACAATCTCAAATGAGCGTAACTTGCTCGATTTTAAAGTTTACTGGTCAAATTTTATGTCCTAAACGGACGTCTCAACTAGTAAAAATATATATTTTTATGTCTAGAGTTATAAAAATATTTTCTCGACACTGTTAAACTTCCTGTAAAGTTTCTATACAAAGTATATTTTTTTGACACAGCTTGAAATTAAATCCAGTTTCATAATAACCCAGATTTAATGTACACACAAGACTTGTGGATTCCATAAAGACGAAAGAAGATAAACTGTATAATTAATCATATAAAGAAAACATAGTATGGAAATAGTTCAAGAATGCCAACGGAAATCTGAGAGATCAAATACGGCGCATAACATCCGTGTCTTCGGCTGGAAGATGCAATGTAGGAAGGTCTCCTGGCGGCGTGATTTTCCAAAATCACAGACATACCAAGAAAGAAACAAAATATTATCAAGTCACACTCCTGAGGCGTGGAGGTTTAATGAAAAGGGGAGGATACAAGTAGGATCGTATTCCAAACAATCGTCACATAATAAATGACGATCATGTGTTCAAGGTCCAACGGATGTTGCAAGTCGAAGTCGAAACGTAGAATGGTCCATGAAATAAGATGTAATCCATGTACAAATGTCGTGTAAAACGGTGGCGTAAAGGTAAATCAAGATTATGAAAACCCACGATATTATTCAACACTGATTCAAGGAATGCTTCGAGATATGTAACTCACACGATGTCCGTTAGTCTTTCTGGGAGGCATATTGAGCTACACAATGGTCTATAGACTATTTTCCAAGACATTCAATCACAAATGGTCGACAAACAATTTGGATATCTAAATAGATATTTTAAAGGAAATAAACAATGAAAGCAACATGCACGGTAGTAAGAATGAAGATCAGGAGTTTTATCGAAAACAACACTTCTTAATCCCGAACAATGGTATCTCGAGAGTATGCACAACATGTATCAACGAGTCGAGAAAAACAGACGGTTCAAAACGAACGAGCATATGAAGTCAATCATATCACGCATAAATGAAATAGCAATAGTACTCAGAAAAATGAGCATGAAAAGTCGGCAGCATACGCGCTCTGAATACAAGTAGGTAACGTCATAACAATATAAAATCATTGTAACAAGATCAGTTCACAAGAATAAGAATTCCATAAATACAGTAAGAGCAGATGTAATCACAGTAATATCGAATGATAATCCATGAAGCACAAGGCTTTGAAAAGACATAGTAATTATCGTCATTAGGGTAATGTAATATTTCAACATGTAATCACGAGAAGAAATATTATAATGATAATTAAAAGTAAATAATAAGGATTAGAGAGTTACCCGCGCAGATATCGAACAACATTGGCAGATTCTGTGGTTGACACTTAAAACATGAAATATTTGAACTTTCGGTTATAGACTATGTTTTTGAAAAATGACTCAGTTCCCTATAACCATCGCTTTGCTACCACTCTGTGAGACCCGCAAAATCAGACATAGAACAACTAGGCAACGAGGGGGTAACACGTCCATAGTACAAGAAACAATGAATTACAGTTCATACAAAGCTGACGAAATAAAAACATGTACATTACATCATAAAAGGTCAGAGTTTTTAAACATAGGTCCCAGAGTTTTAGAAGCGGAAAATTATATTATTTCGTCTCAATTTATAACATAAAGTTGCCCAAAAGATAGAATAAAATCCTGACAGTTTTTACTAAAAACAGTCTTTTAAAAACATCACAGAAATCTCCAAGCTGCAGTAATATCCTGCGGGCTCCCATCCAAGCAAAGCTAAGTAATAATACCTGAGATTAAACATGTAAAATCGTCAACACAAAGTTGAGTGATATTCATAGGTTTAGCAATAAGGATGTGGAACACAAGCATTCATTCGTAAAACAAGAAATAGAGGAAAATGGTTACGTACGATAACCATAGTCCGAAACATTATTATTTCTGTTTAGTTCATGAATCGAAGCTTAACTCAGTGTGAGTTCCTCTAGTCAGTATTCAGCCTAAATACTCAAGTGATAAACAAATATTAGTGCGTCAAGGTAATCGGGACGGGGATAGTCAATCGCGATGGATCCACCCACAACATTCGCGCTTGGTAGCAGGATTAATTAACAGTTCATGATCAATGAGAGGTAACTTAAGGCTAAAGACTAAAAGCAATAATATCAACGAAAATCAGTTGGAAATCCTCAAGTTCTGGAAAGCATACAATTTCTGGATAGCATACAAGTGATAGCACACAGTTTTTAAATGGTTGTGTTCCACCATGTAAAATCTCACCCCGAGTTTAGAAACCATGTACAAGTAAAAGGGGCTATGAACTCACCTTAGCCACGAGGTAAGTCAATCACGGTACTCATCAACTGAGTAGAAACAATGGTAGTGAGACGATCACCGACGATATGGATGCCCGGAAACACGAAAACCGCAACCTATCAAAATAAGGCGCGCGTTAAGACTCGAACTCGAATATCGATATGTACCAAATATAATATGACTCAAATGTTTTCAAAGTATTCATGTTTCAAAACCATTGACACGAATCGAATGAATTCATACTAACCCATTTATTCCAACACTACACGTTAAAACACTTCAACACTTGAAAATGACCCGTTATACGACGCCAAGTCAACGCAAGTCAAACTATTCTTTAACCTTACTTGGACCAGTAGCTAAGTCATTTATATATTGACTAAGAACTTGAACTTGAGTAAGTCACCATGTCCGATTGTGAATACTCAAACTCACGCAACACAAGCACTGAACTAAGTGTCCAAAATAAAATCAGCAAGTACACCTCGAATGTACACACTGATCTACCCTATCTAGACTTGTCCGATTTAGATGAAAATTGGTGTCAAGGTCACTTATAACCTATATAAGATCTCACAAAAATTTGAGCCAAAGTTCACACTTTAAAATCCATCAGCTCGACATTTTACTCGACTCAAAAATTGGGACAGATTTGTGGACTTGTTTTGTAAAACCGTTTGGACCACTTTAAAAGTACAATCTCGACAATCTGTCTTTTAAAACTACTACTAGACTCATAAAACTCAGTTTGTAAACTTTAAAAACCAGTAGTATCAACTATCTAACCAAGCCTAAAGTCCCCGAGAGTCGACCCAAAATCAGCCACAATTTCGGATTGTGCCGACTTGCGTCTCCCGGTACACGAAAACTAAAACTAGCATAACTTTTGACTCGTAATGACTTAGAAGCTCTATCTTATACCAAAACGAGCGTCTCGGAAAACTCTACAGCAATATTAAATAATCTTAGCCTTTCACAGACATTAAGCCCACGAAAAATCAGTTAAAGACCTGCTGTCCCAAAATACCTTTTTAGAAAACAAGTCAAATCAATTTTCCAACCAAAACCATTTATTTCCAAACCTATAGAATCATCATACTATGATACCCATCAACCAAACACACTCCTAAACATATGTATGCATCAAAATCAAAAGATCAAATTAAAAACTTAGACTTTTTAAACATCAAAACAACATAATCTTACCAAAAACAACACATGCATGATGATTAAAATATCATACAACCATGAAATCATAAGTTTATAAATACTTGATGCGTGTGGGATATTTTTGTATTATTAGAATCACCATTGAATTTCAAGGTGTGGTCTAGTTTTTGTTTTTGATGAATCATGATGGATGATGAAGATTTGGTGGTGTTTGTGTGGTGGTGGTGTGACGGAAAAGAAAGAGAGGGGGAGGGAGGTGATGATTTTTTTTTAAATGTTATGTATGTGTGAAAGTGGAAGAAAATGACATTTTATATGGTGGTTTAAGTGGAGGGACCAATGTTGCCAAGTTTGAAACTTGTGGACTTAAAAACAATTAATAGTTTTAAATGATAGAAAATGGTTATTGGTAAATATTGAAAATATTTAGGGGTCTCGGGGTTCGTAAAAATACTTTTAAAAAGTTACAATGCATCGTCAAAATGATTATATGATTTCCCGACACGGCTTAATTCGTAATTAAAACGAAATCGTCGAAAATATCAATTATCGAAACAATCGATAAATAAACGTAAACTTTTGGGTATCCGTCGGTATCGCGATCACTAGGAATTCTCGTTGTACATTGATTTTGAATAAACTCGTTGTAAAATGCACGCGAGTCATTTTAAATCAAAAACTCTGATTTAAATTAAAATGGAAAAATAAAATAAAATTTTTATAATTCCATACAAAGTATTTATCGATGATCAGAAAAATACTTAAAAAGTATAATTTATTGAAAATTAATATAGTCTCAGGATTTACATATAAAATACAAGAAAACAAAATACGTTGGAAAATTCAAGAAACACGAATAAAAGAATAAAATAATGTTGGGAAAGTACGGGTTCTCACAAAGAATCTGATTTTGAACACAGATTAAAATGGCCTGGCCTTGGTAAAGAGATTGTTACAATATTATCACGAGTCTTTGCACCAAACCCATATCTTCGGACATATCGATCACTTGGTAACCATGGTACACTTGACAATTATAGGGTGGATTTAACTGCATCAGTTAAGGTTGATCAACGAGAGAATAACCGTCCGATAACATCTGAGGTATGAATATGATTCTGAACATCTCGAATCTTATCTAAATATATATAAGTATAGATAATCCTATATTGTTACCTTACAAATGTTATCACGCAGGTCGATGGTATCTGGGTGGAAGGTAATGACAACATCACTTCATAAAAGAGAAGTATTACTGTGTATGGAAAGTCTGAACACCATACGCAAATACAACCTTATTACGCTTCCTATGATCCTTTTTCTTATCCAATGTTCTTTCCAAATGGTGAGGCTGGATGGCATTCTAGAATACCAAGGGAAGGTGTCGACATAAGAGAACTTGAAGATGATGACGATGGCGTCGGCGAAGATGATGAAGGTACTAAACTAATCATATTAGGGAAATACTACTTTAATATTCTTTAATACCATTTTAGAATACTATCGTATACTGAATATATGCCTTACACTAAATTTTCTTTATCAACAATTAGAATGAAACGTACATATTTCCATAGTAACAAACAAATTAACATAATCTTTTTAAAATCACCATGCAGGGATTAACCCAAAAACTGGTAGAAAAACAGTTACTATGTGTGAGTATTATTATTACAAATTCCAGATTCATACATGTCATAATTTGATCCTGTTTGGAGGGCGATTGTTTCAACAATTCGTGGTAGACACATACATAAAGCTCGAAACTTCACGCTTGCAATTTTGTGAAAAAAACCAATCCATAATTAGAGCAGATTTGTATCAAGGAATGGTTGATTGTGTTATTGCCGGGGAGGTCACTCAAATAGACTTGGCCAAGTAATTGTCCTGCTGTGTTGTTCATAGGGGGACCACGCGACATGCGAAGACGATTTTTGGACGCCATGATGTTAGTACAATATGCTAGGAAACCTGATATTTTTCTAACCATGACTTGCAATCCAAACTGGCCAGAAATTGTAGAAGAGCTTTATGAAGGACAAACAACACAAGATCAACCAGACCTCGTTACAAGAGTTTTCGTGCAAAACTAGACTCTCTCAAGTACTATCTATTCACAAAACATATCCTTGTTGTTGTTTCCTCGCATATGTATGTTATTGAGTTTCAAAAGTGTGGTTTACCACATGCCCATTTTCTTCTGATTATGCGATCTGCTGACAAGCTGGCAAATCCTGACGACTACGACAAAGTTGTTTGTGCTGAAATTCCAGACCCGGATAAATATCCTGAGTTACACCAGTTTTTCATGAAGCACATGATGCATGGTCCTTGTGGTCATTTAAATACTAATTGTGCTTGTATGGAGGGTGAACCAAAAAAATATCGTTGAAATATCCTAGGCAATTCTAAGAAACAACGCAATAAGGAGATGACTCATCCCGTTGTACCGGCGAAGAGACAATGGCATTGATGTAAACGTACGGATCAACGTCCTAGATAATAGATAGGTTGTTCCATATAACCCCAAATTGTTGATGATGTTCAATTGTCACATCAACGTGGATGCGTGCTCAAGTATAAAGTCTGTTAAATATCTCTTCAAGTACGTTTACAAGGGTCATGATAAACAACTTGTAAATGTTGATAAAGAAGGAGAGCAGGTCCTTAACGAGATAAAGAGATTCCAGGATGCCCGATATGTATCACCCCCCCGAGGCCATGTGGCGAATTTATGGATTCCCTTTATCTAATATCTATTCGTTTCTAATGTCATTGCAAGTTCATCTATCGAATAAACAATTGGTTAGGTTCGCTGAAGACGATGTACTCACTGACATTCTTGAAAGAGAAAAGGATAAAAGATTGATGTTGACACCCATGGTTTTGTGAAGCGTGCGGACAAAAAAATAGCTCGTCGTGAAGCACTAGTTGTGAAGCACTAGAAAACCATCGCATCCTTGCAGACGGCATTGGTTGTAGCAGAGTCCACCGTGAAGGAGCAGGCCCATCACGCGAACACTCGGGAAAAACGCATCGCCGAGCTTGAGGCCCTTGTAGCCGCATCTAACGAGAAGGTATGCTTTCAACATGAATGTTTATTTGTACACAAGAAAAAAAACCACATTATCCCTGTGATAACTCTAAGTACCATATGTAGGTGTCCGCAGCCGAAGCCTCTACCAAAGCTGTAACCGTACAAGCATTCAACATCGCACAAGAGCGCGACGCGCTAAAGGATGAGCTAATCCAAGCGCGGATTACTTTGGATGAGCAAGCTGCGACAGCTGAGGAGGAACTAAGCAAGGTGGCCACGGATTATGCTGAAAGGATGTGTCCTCCTTTGCTATCAGCCGCAGGTGGATGATTGGTCAGGGAATGCGCCTTACCGTGAGCAAGGTTATGGAAGCTCCTTACCTGCTGCAAGCATTCGCAGGCGTCGTATCGGATGGGATTGACCGTGGTAGGCACAAAGGCCTGGTCGAAGCTGCAGAGCTAATAGGTAAGAAGGAAGATATTACTCAGCACGCCTACCACAACCCCTAGCCACGGATAAGATGACTGCGTCAATGGATGCTCTTGCTGAAATCCAGCATCCTCTCTTAGACGAGCTATAAGTGCTGAAAGATGCCCCTAATGAGGTAATAATGTCCAAGCTTACTGTTGATCCCATCCAACTGACCTTGCCTACCTATGACTCCGTGTCGAAGGTGATGAAAGGTGAAAAACTGCTTGCCGAGGCGTTGGATGCGAATGTGATCAAGGCACAGGATGGGAAGAATGCTCGCGGGGAGGCCCTCCGCGCCATGATTGAAGAAGGGAAGAAGGATATAGGGGACTTCCTACCTCCGTTGTAATTTACCTTGTAAACATTTGTATCTTTTATCCGTCCGTGTATGTACACGGCTAAGACTAATATGTGAAATAACTTGTCATATGTATGCAAGTAAATCCGTGATAACCACGGCCATTTTGTTATGAGTTTGAAACTTGTGTATTTTTTGTTGGATATCGTATACCTACACTGCATGACATGTCACGTCTTACTAAAAAAATACAATCAAGTCTATATTTTACTAGACGTGCGACGTGCAACTTTACTATGCAAAGCACTTCGTGAGTACAGCATACGGAAACTTATCACAACGTCTTGTGAGTAAGGTGTCTAGTAAGGATACATGATCCACGTCGTTGGGGTTGCATCCCTCTTACGCGACAAGTTGAATTTTTAGGTTCACTTAATCCTCTTATCCCGCCTGGAGGCGTATAGTACATGTATGGTTATTGAATGAATGCATATGAATGAGACATGTCATATTATAATAATAACTAAATCCATATGACTATAATAGAATCTAAAGAATAACCAAACAATTTGCACGGAAAACTAGCCGTGGAGCTAGCTAGGCACCACGGCGTTTTATTAGAACGTTTACATTTTTTGTTTTGACAAGAATGGAAAACCCTAAAAACAAAAGAACCTATAAAAGCATAAGAAACAAAACAAAGAGAACACATGGATCTGTCAACGCCTCTTGTAATCTCTTCCAACATGGCTGTAAAAGACAAGTTTAAGTTTGTAGGAGTAACTAGAGACGTATCAAAACCTGTCTGTTTCTTCAACTCAGTAAGGGCTTCAGCAACACCCAAAGATTCTGCATCATATGAACCTTTTCCACTCAAGTCAACCGGTTCTGTAGCAGCTTCATGTGAGCCTTCATCACTCAAATTAACACGCTCTGTAGCAGCTTCCTCCCCTTTGTAAGAATCCTCCTCTGATAAAAGGACCCTTGTCTGTCTTCTCCTTGACTCAGATGTTTCCAAAATAACAATCCTCTCCCTCAATTGCTTGAGTTCAAGGCCTTGTGTACTGACTATTTGTACCAAGTCTGCATTTTGCTTTTACTAGCTAATGCAGACAGTCGTCAATTCCATTAAGGTCATTGGTTCCAATCTGCCCTCCTCTAAAATGGGTATTTGACCTCCAAAGTTAGATTCATGGGGCATGGATGAGGTCTTAAAGATGTTAGGACTGTCTTGGCCAGCATCTAAGCCAGAACCAATAGTCCCAGCCTCATCCATAGCACCAACCACACTTGTGGTGGTGGTTCTCTCTGCTACATGGCTAGGACCACCAGAAGAGAACACTCCAGTAGTCCTTTGGCATTTTTGCAACTTATATTATGGTGGGGTAGAAGATGATGTGGATTGGGTTGATGTGGGTTGGTTAAGGGGTGTTTGGGTCTGTGAAGGATTGGTGTCAACGTTTGGATTAGGTGTATCAACGCCAACATGTAATGTGTCAGCGTCAAAGGGTTCTTGGTCAATTTGTATGTGTTGTGGTGAAGGTAAAGGTTCAGGTATTGGGTCAAGTGGAGGTTGTGGGTCTGGTTGGCGTTGTGCTGCTTCAATAACAACAATCATAACTGGGGTGAGGGGTAAGTCACGGTGAGGAGGTGAGTTCATCTTTGTAAAAATAGCTTTCTTTTGTACAGGGATCTCATAAAAATCATCATGATCCCTTGTACAGTAATTTTGGACATCAAAAACCATTTGTGAAAATCTGGGATAAGCTAATGTCATCTTATTCCCTTTGTTTTTACACATGCCCTCAAAAATCATTTTAGAATAATTAAACTTTTGCCCAGTAGCAATGCACATAATAGCACTAGCAATGGATCTATTAATCTCATTGTGTGCAGTACACTTGGGACTCAAACATTGTAAGAGGACATGTATTAGGTACTTCCAGGCTAGGGGAAACTCCTGTTTATGATATTTGTTTAAAGTTCCCTCATCAGGGAAAGGATAACCCAAAGCCCTTAGTCCTTGTTCTATTTCATGAATGGGAAGGGTGGTTATACCATCTGCATCATCAAGATGCAAAGCCTGGCGAACCAAGGCTTCAGTAACCACCCATGTGCGCCCATGAACAATAGATGATAATGTAGTCACGTTATTAACTGTTGAGGAACTTACACTGTTCCAAAACTGCTTAATATGTGTGACAGAGATGAGAGGAGCATGAGAAAGAGCATACCTAATAGGAGATGCATTCAAATACGCCACCATCTGTGTGTATTGGGGAAACAGAGTATCATCAGCTTCCAAATAAGCTATCATGTTGTGTTGACTCCTGAATCCCAATACCAAATCACTTGGTTTAAATTTTGGTGCCATTGTTGAAAGCTGTTTGAATAATTGATAAAGATGAAGTATAGGAGAAAATTTTGTTAGACAAGAATGATAGGTACCCTGTTTAAAAATAGGAGCCAAATATATAGGAGATAAATATGCATGTGATTGGTCAAAAATGAGGCAACTATTTTCAAAAGACAATCATGAGAATATTGAAAAGATAATAAGTTATCTCAAGCATTAAATGAAAGTTATCTGCTCCCAAAATTACGGCCCCAAAATTCGTCAAAAATAACAACTGGGTAGGTCCCATTAAGTGTCAACGGTCAAAAATAACCCATCAACGCCCAACGGCTATATTCTTGTCAACGTTTGCCAAAGCCATGTCAGCGTCTAAATTGGTCACAACAACGCTTGGAAAAATACTTGTCAGCTTCCAAAAATAAAAATATTAAAAATGAAAAAGGACCTTAACAAAGTAATTTATCCTAGTGAAGATAACCTATAAGTTGATAATTATTATAGGGCGGCAAGCACTGTCCAGTTATGCACACTTGCTTATGCAAGATAGACATAACAGTCCTCTAGTGTCCCTTGCTAACCAAAACTCTTAACAACTAAGTTATCTCATAAAATTCTTTGTTACTCCCAGGTAAAACCCATGATAAAATCATTCCCAAGTCTCCCAACAGACCACAACCAATTCTAGGCCAAAAATGTCTTGGCAGCATGCATAGTATATCAACTTTGCATGCTACAGTGCCTCATGATTTAGTAAAACTAAGTCATACTCACCTGTGGACACAATCTAGAATTGTGATAAGAGTATCATAAGGATACCCAAAAGTCCTAAAGGTTCCTAAATCCTCCCCTTAAACTGTGATACATATGTTGCCCAAAAATATGCATGAACATAAAAAAAATTATGTCAAGATAGGAATAGAAATATTCCAACCATCATCCATAAACAAAAACATGCGCAAATGATTCTCCAAGGATCCATAAGAAACTTTGTATCCAATGGTATAATGCTAACACCACCTGCACATTTAGATTAAAAACCACAAAACTAACATTGTTGCTGACAACGCCCCGATAACACTTGTCAGCGTTAAGGAAACCTTTGACAGCGTTAGAAAAATATATTCCTGACAACGTCACAATAACACTTATCAGCGTTAAGATAACATTTGTCAGTGTTAGAAAAATATAGTGGAAAATCTAAATCCTCAAAAAGACCAATAACAATGCATTATCCTGTACATACTTTTACAAAAAGACCCCAAAACACATATTATGTGAGATTGATTATTCCAATACTTGTTACCAAGTATTGAAACCTTCCAGCATCAAAAGGTTTAGTTAATAAATCAAACACATTTTCTTCTGTGTCAACCCTATCTGGTTGTATTAAACCCTTTTCAAAACAATCCCTTATAAAATGGTGTCTAATTTCTATGTGTTTAGTTTTAGAATGATGTACATGATTTTTAATAATGTTTAAACTGCTGTTATTGTCAACAAATATCTTGGTATGCATGAAATTATACCCATAATCCAACAGCTGGTTCTGAATCCATAAGACTTGTCCATAACAAGCAGCTGCTGCTACATATTCTGCTTCAGTTGTAGAATTGGCCACCACTGTTTGTTTCTTGCATTGCCAAGATATCAACCTGCTCCCAAGAAACTGACATCCACCAATTATGGATTTTCGATCAAACTTATCACCTCCATAATCACTGTATGAATATGCAATAAGCTCCAATGGTGAATCCTTTGGGTACCATAAGCCAAGATTGGGATAACATCTTAGGTACCTAAAGATTCTCTTGACAGCATAAAGGTGACATTCTTTAGGAGTCACTTGATGGCGTGCACATGCACACACAGCAAACATGATGTCAGGTCTGGAGGCTGTGAGATACATCAATGAACCAATCATTGACCTATAGTTCCTGACATCCACATCTTTTCCATCTCCAACCTTTCCCCAAGGGTGTTCTCTATCCATAGGAGTAGTAGCCCTCTTTTCATGTGGAGAAAAGCCAAACTTCTTCAAGATCTCTGCCACATACTTATCTTGAGAGATGAAGATATCATCTTCTTTCTGCTGAACTTGTAACCCTAGAAAGAAGTTCATCTCCCCCATTGCACTCATCTTGAATTTGTTTGTCATAAGCTTGGAAAAGTCCTCACTCATCTTTGGATTTGTAGATCCAAAAATGATATCATCAACATAAACCTGAACAAGCAAGACATCCTTACCAGCCTTCTTGGTAAATAATGTATGGTTTATGGTGCCCCTCTTGAATCCATTTTTCACCAAATAAGTGGACAATGTACCATACCATGCTCTTGGGGCTTGATGAAGTCTATACATAGCCTTCTTGACTCTATATACCTTGTCTGGATTCTCTGGATCTTCAAAACCAGGAGGCTGCATCACATACACCTCCTCCACAATTGTTCCATAGAGGAAGGCACTCTTCACATCCATTTGATAGATAGTGAAGCCCATGTATGAAGCATAGGCTAGAAATATTCTTATGGCTTCAATCCTTGCAACTGGTGCAAAGACCTCCTCATAGTCTATCCCTTCCTCTTGTGTATATCCCTGAGCCACTAAACGTGCCTTGTTTCTGACCACAATGCCTCTTTCATCTCTCTTGTTTCTTAGAACCCATCTTGTCCCAATAGGTCTGACATATCTGGGACAATCAACCAGCTCCTAAACATCTTGAATTGCAAATTGGTGAAGCTCATCCTGCATTGCTTCCACCCAACTTGGTTCTTTGAGAGCATCAAAGATTTTCTTGGGTTCCTGTTGTGACAGAAAACAGGCAAACAAACATGCTTGCACAAGAGGGGTATCAACCTTCTTGTGAATATTGGCAATAAATCCACCAAGACTTTAATGAGATCTTCTAGTCTGAACAGGAGTCATAATATCACCAATGATTTGAGAAGTAGGGTGATTCTTCATAGTGGAAGTAAGAACTCCTCCTTCAAAAAGGCTGGTGTCTTCAATCTCATTATCCATGTTGCCAATATCTTCTTCAGACTCTCTTTCATCAATATTAGGATGAACCTCTTCATATAAATTAGAAGGTTCACCTTGTTCAAAATTAGAAGAGAAAAGATGCTCAAAAGTGTTGTCAAAGCCTGAACCTTGGTTGTCAGCGTTTGGGTTATCAACGCCTGAAATGTTGTTGTCAACGTTTGAGCCATCAACGCCTGAATTTGTCCTGTCAGCGCTAGATTTTCCTTTGTCAGCGCCTGAAGAACCATGCATGTTGTTAACTGGTGGTACTTGGGGACCACCATTATCCTTTCCAGTAGCAGCAGCAGCAGCAAAAGCATCTGTACATATGGGAATTGTAACATAGTCTTGTATGGGAGATGCCTTGTCTGCTTGTGATCCAACCTCTTCATTAACCTGTGTACCTGAAACATCAACAACTTGTTCTTCCACAACATTTGAAGTTACCTTCACAATGTCTGGATTAGTGACAGGCATATAATTAAAAGTCCTAGATAGAGGTTCCAAGTCAAACAACCAATTTGGACCACTTTCAGGATCACTAGGTTTACTCTCTAAAAACCTAACATGTACTCTTTCAAGTATACGTTTTTCCTTTTTAAGGTAAACCCTATATCCCTTGCTCTGCACTGAATAACCCATGAAATAGCCCTCTTCACCTTTAGCACTAAATTTACCTAAGGCATCACTAGTATCAAGTACAACTACATGACAGCCAAAAGGTTTAAGAAAATCAATATTAGGTTTTCTTCCCCAAAGTAATTCATAAGGTGTTTTGTTCTGTATCTTGTTGACTAATGCTCTATTCTGAACATAGCATGCTGTATTCACAGCCTCAGCCTAAAAAGCAATGGGAAAGTGAGAATCAGCTAACATAGTTATGGCTGCTTCAATTAGGGTTCTATTCTTTCTCTCAGCAACCCTATTTTGCTGTGGGGTTCTGGCAACACTAAACTGCCTAGTAATCCCTTTCTTGGCACAAAAATCATCTAAAAGCTTATTTCTAAACTCACCACCATTGTCACTTCTAAGCATTTTAACTTCATTACCTGTTTTCTTTTCTATCTGAGTAATAAAGTCAATTAAAGTGTCAGTAGTGTCACTTTTCATAGCTAAAAAGAAAGTCCAAGTAAACCTAGAAAAGTCATCTGTGATGACAAAGCAGTATGATTTACCATTCAAACTCTCTATATTAGTTGGACCAAACAGGTCCATATGCAGCAAGTGAAGTGGTTTAGAACTAGAGTGCACCTGTTTAGACTTAAATAAGACCTTGTGTTGCTTGCCTTTAAGACATGCAACACAAGAGTGGTCATTGTGGAAAGCCTTTTCAGGCAAACCATCAACCAAACCAAGTCTCACAAGCCTGTTTATATTCTTGAAGTTTATGTGCCCTAGTCTCCTGTGCCATAGATTACTCTCATCTACTGAAGCTTTAGCATAAAAACATGACATATTATTATTCATCCTAATTCCATTAAGATTCACATTATAAATGTCTTTATGTTTAGGTGTTCTATATTCAATATATTTCTCATCTGGGATTTTATAATCCTTGCTTAACACCAAGCATTCAGTATTAGTAAACATAACTTTATTTTTGTTATCACAAACTTGTGATACACTAAAAAGATTGTAATCAAGTTCCTTTACCAGAAACGCGTTCTCAAAACGCAAGTTCTTGGTGAGAAGAGTTCCTTTGCCTGTGATAGTTCCATATCCACCTCCAAAGTAAACCTTATCACCATCCTTAATGGGAGTGAAGTTAGTTAAATAATCTTCCTTCCCTGTCATGTGCCTGGAGCATCCACTGTCCCAATATCCATAATCATTGACCTGTTTTTGAATGCCCTGCACATAAAGAAAACAAGTTAGTTTTTTTGGGAACCCAAGCCTTAGCAGACTTAGATTCATCTAGTTGTTCAACAAGAACAGACTTAGTTCTCATAACAACCCCTTGTTCATCACTCTTTGGATGAAATACCCAGTTAACCCCAATAGGTTTTGTAATGACCTTTGAAATATAATTAAATCTGTTGCAGGTCATAGAAAGTCCATTAGAATTAGGGTTTTGATCTTGCTTAGGTATCCATGTCAAACTTGAAGAGGCTTTAGACCCCTTACCCTGTGGTTGCAAATATTTAGGTCTGGTAATGTTTCTGTCAGCGTTGGATTTGGTCTTGTCAACGCTGAAATTACCCTTGTCAGTGTTGAACCTAGGGTTTGCTACAGAAACCCATTGCCTATTAGACCAAGTATTGGTCTTTTGAAATGGTCTTTATCCATGAGTGTTAGACCCTCTAGTGAAGAAAGGAGTTGGTCTAACAACTTGTGGACTTTGCTCCACATAAGTTTTGGGTCTGACAACGTTTGACTTTTTAACAGCGTTGACACACTTATATGCTAAATGTGAAAAGCTACCATAAGTGTAACAGGCTTTTCTAGACACAACCCTAGGTCTAGAAGAGAAGAAGCATGTTCCATCATTACTAACTTGGCTTTTAGGTGACCTAGTATTCCTATACATTTCTGCATACTTGATGCTAGGTTTTTTAACAGTGTTTAAGCCAAGGTCAACAGTCTTACCAGTGATTGGGTTAGTCACCTTAATAGGGGTTGACTCATTTGGACTTTCATATAACAAGCCACCCTTAACAAACAAGGTAGGGTTGGCTTTCTTCCATTCATTCAAGTCAGTCAACTTTTGTCTATACTCTTCAACTGGGGTAATGACTCTTGGTGGAGGAATAAATTCCTCCTCTTAGAGTTCTGGTAAACCAGTCCAAGATAGGTCCTTTCTTTGGACACCATAGAAGTCCCCAGCTGGTGGTGGGACCACAATATAGTCTTTCATCCCAATCCCAGTCATGTCCTTAGGATCCCTGTGTTTATTAACACATTCTCCTAGGGTTTGTGTGGCTTTATCAAATCTCTGAATTTTAAGGTCAACGTTATCCTTATTCTTGATGGCCTCATCTAACTTAGCCTGTATGTCAGCATTGACCCTTTCCATGATGTTTCTAATATCATTACTAGCATTTAAATCATGTTTTAAGATATTAATTTTATCTTTTAGATCAAATTCCATTTTCTTGTACTCCTCAATTATCTTCTCAGTTTGAGTGAGAGCAATTTGGTAGTTAGACAACTTGCATCTCTCAGTACTCACATCACTTAACAATCTTAACACCTCTTTGTTAAGTTTCTCAGTATTTAACCTACAACCCTTACTACAAAAAGCATCATCGTATACCTCATTATCTGATGAAGAGGATGAGTGTGCCATGAGAGCATATTCAGCATGCTCTTCTTCTTCTATCTCAGCAACCAAAGCTTTATCCTCTTCCTCATCCTTAGCCAAATAGCTCCAATCCCATCCAGTACCATCAATTTCTTGCATTGCAACCATGGCCTTAGGATCCTGAGCCTTAACAATTTGGCTTAAGGGTTTGCCAACATCAGATCTTCTTGGAGATCTGCATTCCCTCATGAAGTGCCCTATACAATGACAATTGTAGCATTCAACCTTGGATTTGTCAAATACAGCAGTGTCCCCTTTGCATTAAAGGTCATCTTCTTCTTAAACCTCTTATTCCACCTGTTTGCTCTTATACTTGCAAGAGCCATGTTCCACTTAATATCCATCTCCTCCAAGTGCTCATCACTTATTTGCTCAAGGTCCTCATATGTAATCACTGAACCATTGGGCAAAGAAGCAATGTATGCACACACAGTATCCAGATCCAAACCAGCAGGCTTAACTCTTGGAGAATCACTTTTGTATGTGTCAGCGTCTGAATGTGAGGCGTTGACAGGATATGTTCCAGCGTTGACACGTGTTCATCCAATAACTGGGTGCATGTAAGAGTCCTTCTGATCAAATTGGCCTTCACTATGTGAGAAGAAGGCCATGTTGCTATTAGTAGACTTACTTCCATGCTCCAAAAGAGTTTCATCCTCCAACAGCTTCAGTTTGTTGTAGATATCATCAAAAGTAGAACTTTTGTGAGTGTTATTGGCAAGAATAGATCTTGCCTCAATCTTCCACGTATCACCAAGGCTTTTAAGAAAAGTGGCAATAATGTTAAGATCACCAAGTTGTGTCCCCATGAAGGAAAGTTTGCTTGTAATGTAAAGCAGTCTGCTTCTCACACTGCTAAGCTTCTCATTAGGTTGAGCCTTAAAAACAGCATACTCATGCATGAGTTGCTTCTTCTTGTCTTCCTTAGTATCATCATTGCCACCATATGCAACTTCAAGAGCTGCCCAAAGGTCTTTTGCAGATTCATAACCTCTGTATTTATGCTGGTTCTCTTGTCCCAAAGAGAGTTTCAGAATGTTTAGGATTTTCATATCAACCCTTCTCTTTGCTATGTCTTCAGCAGACACAGCTCTACCATCACCAGGTTTTTCTTTCTTATCTGCTTCTGGACATCCAGCAACAGTAGTTCTGGCAGCAATGGCATTAGCAATATTTTCAGCTTTATTGTATGTGTTTCCATATTCAATAATCTCCCAGAGAGTGTAGTCATAGATTCCCAGATATTGCTCAAAGTTGAACTTCCATAGCTCAAAATTGTTTGCATCATGCATGGGAATCTTGATGCTAGGGTTTGAGGAGGAGGGGTTTACTTCTGGATTGGACATGATGTTTTTAGGGTTTTGTGAAAATTAGGGTTTTGGTGATTTTAGGGTTCTTGTGTTCTTTAAGATCAAAAGTTTCTCAACAATCTCTGATACCACTTGTTGATCCCAAACTTAGATCGATTTAGCTTTATGTATACGAGATTAGATCAAGTTATACACGTAGAGAAACCTTTGTATATGTATATAGTAATCTAAGTGTTATGCGGAATTAACACTTAAACAAGAACACACAAAGATGTAAACAAACTTTCACTTGATTAATGATAACAAACTTGCTTACAATGAAAGTATTTAACGTATGAAAACTTATATTGAACAATAACCTAAAGGTCTTCTTTTATAGACATAAGAAGCCTTGTACAAGATTCTACGTATCAACTATTCTAGGTAAAGATAATTATAGAAAATACAATGTTGAACTTATCTTTACTAGAAACAATATACGCGTAGACTAAATCTTTCCATCAGTGCTTGTCTTCAATGTATCAACGCTTGACTTCTTCTTGTCAACGCTTGATCTGTCAGCGTTTGTTTTCTTCCTATCAACGCTTGTATTCCTCTTGTCAGCGCTCAAGTAGACTGGCTATATTTTATTCCCAACAATGGCATATTATAATAATAACTAAATCCATATGACTATAATAGAATATAAAGAATAACCAAACAATTTGCACGGAAAACTAGCCGTGGAGCTAGCTAGGCACCACGGCGTTTTATTAGAACGTTTACATTTTTGTTTTGACAAGAATGGAAAACCCTAAAAACAAAAAGAACCTATAAAAGCATAAGAAACAAAACAAAGAGAACACATGGATCTTCATTAAAGCCAAATATAGCAAAGTGTCCATGCGGAAGCCGTAGCTTTTAAAGATAGCACCTTTTGAGATTGGAGATATTCTATGTGCGTTCCAGATCGCGGCCATCCATGTCACGTAACTTGTACGCGCCCCGTCCTAAGGCCTCCGTGACCTCATACGGTCCTTCCCACTTAGGGCCCAGCTTCCCTGTATTCTTCGCTCGACTTGCTTCGTTAGCACGATAGACATAATCTCCCGGTCGAAAAGAAACACCTTTGACCTTGGCGTCATAATAAGCCTTCATCCGAGCCTTGAACTTGGCCTCATTGATAGCCGCTATCTCCTTTTTTTCCTCCAACAAATCCAATTGATCCGGAGTTGCTCGTCGTTTGTGACGACATTAACCTCTGCCGTGCGGATGGTAGGCATCCCTATCTCTGCTGGTATAACAGCCTCGGTGCCGTAGGCCAATGCGAAAGGGATGTCCCCGTTGGCTGTTTTGATCATAGTCCTATGTGCCCATAGCCCATGTGGCAGTTCGTCCACCCATTTGGCACTTCGTTCTTCCAGGCGTGCCTTGATGCCTTCACCCAAGCTTCTATTTGCTCGCTCCACAAGACCATTTGTCTGCGGGTGTTTAACAGATGCGAAGCGTCGCTTGATATTCAATGCCGCGCACCAGTCCTTGAATGGATTATCTGCGAATTGCTTCCCGTTGTCCGAGGTGATTTCTCCTGGTAAGCCAAAACGGCACACAATGTTTTCCCAAACAAACTTTTTAACTTGTTTGCCTGTGATGGATTTGACTGCCTTGGCTTCTATCCAGCGTGTGAAGTAGTCCATCGCGACAATCAGGAACTTAACTCCCCCGCAGCTACGGGGAAAGGTCCTGCAATGTCGATCCCCTACTTATAGAATGGCCATGGGGATGTAATAGGTGTAAGTTCCTGCTGCGGATGTCGCGGCACTGGTCTGTGCACTTGGCAATTACTGCACTTGCGAATCATGTCGCGTGCGTCCCTATGCATGGGAGGCCAATAATATCCTGTGCGTAGGGCTCGAGCCACCACGGATCGGGGACCCGCGTGCATGCCGCATAACCCCTCATGTATCTCACTGATCACGTAAGTGGCCTGGCGTGGTCCAACACACCGTAACCACGGCTGCAAGAAAGAGCGCTTGTAAAGAATACCTTCTCGAAGCTCGAAGTGCTGCGACTTCCTTCTGATGTGACGTGCCGCTTTTTCCTCGTTTGGAAGGGTTTCATTAGTCAAATATTTGACGATCGGGGTCATCCATGTAGGTCCGTCCTCCTCAACTATAGCAGCGACCTCCCCTTCTGTTATAGACTTTTCCTTGAGTATTTCCACCAAGACTTCCTTGGATAAGTGGGCGAAACTTGTAGACGCGATCTTGCTAAGAGCGTCCGCCTTCTTGTTCTCACCTCTTGGTACCTGCTTGATAGAAAACTTGCTGAAAGCCGAATGAGTGACTTGACTTTTTCCAAGTATCGGACCATGTTATCCTCGTTAGCTACATATCCTCCCAGAATGTGGTTCGCGAGAAGCCGTGAGTCCACGTAGGCCTCAAGGTTGCGGACTCCCATTCTAGCGGCGATTTTTAAACCCGCAATCAACGCTTCATATTCTGCCTCATTATTGGTGGCTGTGAACTCAAAGCGAAGGGCGTACGTAAACTCCATTCCTTCCAGATTCGTAAGGATGAGACCAGCTCCTGACCCATCCATACACGAAGATCCGTCCGTAAATAACACCCATGGTTCTGCTGGAGTTTCGTCTTGTTGTACGATTGGTCCCTCTTCATCTGGCTTATCTATCAATAAATCCGCCAAGATTTGGCCTTTAACAGCCGTCCTTGGTCTATAAGATATGTTGTGTTCTCCCAATAGAATGCTCCACTTTTGTAGTCTACCTACCACATCTGGTCTAGAGATGACTTGTTTTATTGGTTGGTCAGTAATGACTATAATTGGGTGCGCCTAAAAGTATTGGCGCAACCGTTTTGTAGCAAACACTAATGCCAAAACCAATTTTTCCATAGAGGATTAATTCAACTCCGGCCCTTGCAGTGTTCTACTTATGAAGTAGACCGGAGTTTAGACTGTGTCCCTATCCGTCATAAGTATCGCACTTATTGCTCCATGTGTGGCTGATAGATACATAATGAGCTCCTCCTTTGGCCGGGGAGCTACTAGCATGGGGAGAGATGCGAGGTGTTGCTTGAGTTGATCAAAGGCTTCCTCAGCTTCCTTTGTCCACCGGAAGTCTCCCTTCTTAATGCACTTCTTGAGTGTTTTGAATAGGGGGAGTGACTTCTCTGCGGACTTTGATAAGAATCTGTTTAGCCCGGCCAGCTTCCCATTTAAGGACTGCACCTCTTTCCGTGTCTGAGGGGATGGTAGCTGTATTACTACGTCCGTTTTTCTGGGCAAGGTTTGATGCCATTTGGATCAATCATATATCCAAGGAACATTCCTTCTGTTGCCCCAAACGTGCATTTCTTTGGATTTAGCTTCATATTAATCCTCCTCAATGTGTCAAACGTCTCTTGGACATCTCGGAGAAGTGCATCCTCCGTATGACTTTTGATGACTAAGTCATCCACATAGACCTCTAGGTTGCGGCCTATCTGTGATTCAAAGGCTTTGTCAACAAGCCGCTGGTATGTTGTCCCGGCGTTCTTTAGTCCGAACGGCATTTTTGTATAACAGTATACGCCTTGACTAGTATGGAACGCCGTCTTCTCTGCGTCCTCTTCCGCCATCTGGATCTGGTGGTATCCTTTATATGCGTCTAAGAAGCACTTAAAGGGATATTCGCATAGAGATTCCACCTTCCAGTCAATCTCTGGTAACGGGTAACAATCTTGTGGACAGGTTTTGTTCAGATCCGTGAAATCCACGCACATGCGCCAGCTTCCGTCGTGCTTTTTGACCATGACTGGGTTGGATAACCACTCGTGGTAGTATACCTCGCGCATGATACCCGCATCCACCAGTTTCCGTACCTCATCCAATATCACTTGGCTGCGCTCAGGTGCCTGACCGCGCTTCTTTTGCTTGACGGGTGGGTATCCCTGGCGGATCTGGAGCCTATGTTCTACTATCGCACGCGGTACACCCGTCATATGCTTGGGCTCCCATGCGAATACATCTAAGTTTGCCTTCAAGAGAGAGCACATGGCCCTTTTGCCGTTATCCGAGAGCGTTCCCCCTATGGACACCTCTTGTTCCGGGTAATCAGGATGGATTTCCACCTTCCAATTGGGAGGTGGTGATCGTCCTTGGGGGGAACAGGTAGGACCGGTGTTGTCACGGCATGACACTCGGATGCTGGTACGATTGTGTTATAGATGGTGACAATTCCTCCTTCCACAGGAAATTTGATCATTCAGTGTGTCGTGGAAGGTACCGCTCGTATGGCCAGGATACCTGGTCTGCCTATGACCCCATTGTATGGGGAGTGTGAGCGTATCACCATAAAGTTCATCCACGTTGTGGTGGAGTGCTCTTCATTCCCAATAGTTACAAGCAGACGCAGTTGCCCTATTGGCCAGATGGTGTCTCCACTAAAACCAATGAGCGGCGTCGTGGCCGGTACTAATTGTCTTCTTATTTCTGGTCGTAGCTGTACAAAACAGTGTTCGTACAGTACTTCTGCTGATGACCCCCCATCCACATACATGCGGCGAACATTGTGTGTTCCAATGCTTATCTCAATAGTGAGAGGCGCATCAATCACATCGCTTGCTGTGATGGGAGGGGATGAGATTTCTCTGCCGCGTGAAAATTTTTGACTAAATTTATGCCTCGTGCGGTGCTGTCTGGATTGGATCATATATATAGTTGAAGGTTTGTCCTTCTGGGGATCCTTCTTGTCATACTTCTTGTCTTTTCCATCCTTCCAATCCTTGACCAAATGCTTGAGTTTACCTGACTTGATCAGTGACTCAATGTGCTTCTTGAGCTGGATACATTCCTCCGTACCATGGCCCTTGTCGTTATGGAATTCGCAGAAACGATTTCCTTGACGACGGTCCAGCGGAGTCGTCATTGGGGGAGGTCTCGGGAAATTAGCCCCTTTCGTCAGCAAGATCTCCCGGTAGGACATCTTTAGAGGGGTAAACTTATCATCCGGCCGTCCTCCCTTGTTTTGGCTCTTGTAATCTGAGCCCCTACCATTGTTCTGGTTGTTTTGACCGCCCGAGTGTCTCCTGGACTGGTCGTTCGATCGGTAGCTGTTTCCTTTTTAAGGATAGGCCGCGGCAACCGCGGTTTCTCCTTCTATGAAGTTTCTGACCCTTTCCATGAGGTCGTCATACCTCTCCGGACGCTTGTCATTGAGACGTCTGATTAATTCCCTGTCTATTATGGCATGCATATAGTCGGAAATTTTCAGGAGTTCCGACATTGTCTTTGGCCGTGTGCACTCGTCATTGAAGCGTTCAGTGAAGGCTTCCGTAGACTCCCCCGGACGTTTCTTGATGGTTGCCAATGAGACCGAGTCCCTATTATACTTCTTTCGTTGAGTATAATTATTCTTGAACGCAGTGCATAATTCAGTGAAGCTATCAATGCTTCGTGGAGGAAGTCCTTCAAACCAGTCACGAGCATTGCCGATCAAGGTTGAATTGAACATTTGGCACCATATAGGTATAGGCCACCGCTCAATTTTCGCCTGCGTATCAAATATCTTGAGGTGATCATCCGGATCACCAGTTCCATCATAAGTCTTGACACACGCCGGCATGCGACGTTTTGTGTCCTCGGAGTAATTCCGTATGCGGAGAGTAAAAGGATCTTCCCTGGGATCTGCCCATGGACGGGTGAGACTAGGGTCGCACCAAGGTTGGGAAAGATCTTCTGCTTCCGTCTCTCGGTAATAGGGACCGCCACAGTACTCCTCATTGTCTGGTGGTGGTGGAGGAGTACGCCTAGGTCGGCGACGCTTGGGCGGATGGTCATCCGAGTCCTCTCGTGATGGACCGAGAGAAGGAGGTGGTGCCCCATCTTTTGGGTGAGGTCCGCTCTTGTGAAAAGAGCCAGGAGCCTTCTTCCCGGTATTCATCCTATACCACACGCTTGTGCGGCGATTAGTTCTGGTCAATTCCAGATCTGGTCGTTCGGGTGAACCGTCGGACTTCTCTCCCTCTTCTCTGGACTGTATTAGTTCCTGCATGAGACGATACCCTATGCGTTCGAACACATTCCTAGGTGGGGGAGTTTCCTCAAAGAGACTCCGCTCCTGAGGTCATGTCCTTCTCTTCCTCTGAGTTTGAGAAGAGGTGCTTGGTCCGGCATTGCCAAAGTTGAGTCTAGATTGGAGATCCCTCCCTAGATTCAACCTTGATGCAATCCCTGGGACGATACTATCAAAGTTCTGCGTGAGAACTCGAGTGAGATCTTCCTCGCTGAGTGGTTCGACCTCTACTTCTTCCTCGGTCGATGGTCTGTGGGGCTCCTTGTTAGGGGGATTGGACGCACTCCCTGGATCAGGATTATCCAAGGTCGAAGTAGGTGGTGGGGTCATGGACAACGTGCTTCTCACCCCCATGGACTGAAGACCACTCCGGCTGTTTGGTCCGCCAGCTTGATGGCTAGGGGATCGATAGGGAATGAGTACACCTTCCCCTTGGGACTTCCGATTTCCCGGATTTGTGTTCCTGGGATTTCCTTGCGGATGCCCCTTCGTCATTGAGAATTCGAGATGAGATTTTTGCTCTAGCTTAGTGTAATGGTCCCATGGATGGCGCCAACTTGTTGATACAAAAGTTGGGTGATCCTCGCTAGACCCGAATTAGACTTAATTCGGGTTGGCTGAACTCCGGCTCCTGCACCAAGTGAATCGTATGGTTGGGATCCTGCACACTAAACAACACGCGTTAGGCTTACCGTGGGAATGTTTCCCACGATTAGACTCCGGCGTGAGAGTAAGTAATCGGTTAGGGTTATAGGAATTGGATGAGAGTTGAAAGTGTGTAGAATGTAATACCTTTGTGGAACCCTTGGGGTTCCTTTTATAGGCAGTGACAACCCTAATGGGCTGTCACTGATGCTTCGGCCCCAAGGCAAGGATAATCACCAGATTTAGATTGATTGTTATCTTCTAATTATGGTGATTGAATATCCTCTCCTTTGGGATAAATCCTAATCATAGTAGGAGCATGATTCTGTCTAACCCTACACCGGTCATGCCGGGCCGTGGGCCGCACACGTGTGTGCGGTTACTGTTCATCCAAGCCCATAAGCTCAAATAACATTATTCCCACCCATCTGCGACGGGCTGGATACGGGTAGTACCCGTGGGCCGGGTTCATGACCCGGCTGGGGACTATACGTCATCAAACAAGTTAGACGTAAACGCGAGGCAATATTTGTATAAAGACATCCCAAGGCACTATACATGGAATAAGAGTACACGCAAGTGGAACCTTCGAAAAAAGGGAAAATGAGAGGAAGAATGGTTTCGGCTAATCCTGCTGAAGGAGAGCGTTTCTATCTACGGGTGCTATTGCAACATGTTAAAGGACCCACAGGGTTTGATTTTCTTTATAAGGCGAATGACGTATTGTATACTACCTTTCGTAAACCAGCCCTGGAAAGAGGGTTAATAAAGGGTGATAATCATATACATGATTGTCTACGTGAGTCCTCTACACGCGAGATGCCCGGTCCTCTTGACTATTCACTACTATTTTAATACTTTGTGAACCAGGAGATGTTCGAAATTTATGGGATGACCACTAAGAATCTCTTTCAAAAGACTACAACTTAGAACGTATGAGTGCTGAACGAGTTCAAAATATGGTTCTAACAGACATATTAGTAATTCTACAGTCTATGGGTAAGAGTCTTAGTGATTTCGATCTTCCAAACATTACTGAGGATGTGTGCATATGCATATGGATGTCGTGAAGTACACGAGGAATGCTCGATAGTTGTACTTCCTGAAGATATACTAGCTCGACATTCACTAAACGCTGATCAACAAATAGCATATGATACCATCATGAAACATGTTGATGACGACTCTCCGAGTGTGTTTTTTATTGATGGTCCAGGAGGAACTGGGAAAACATTCTTGTATAAAGCTTTGCTTGCCACTGTTCATTCTTGTGGACTTATTGCACTTGCTACCGCTTCATCAGGGGCTGCGGCAAATAACATGACAGAGGGGAGAACCGCTCACTCGCGCTTTAAGATTCCCATCAATCTTACTACAAACTCAATATGCACTGTCAAAAAACAAAGTGGGCTTGCTAAACTGCTTTGTGAATCAAAGTTGATAATATGGGATGAAGCCTCAATGGCTAAAAGACAAGGTGTGGAGGCGGTAGATCGAAGTATGCAAGACATTATCGAGGTGAACGTTCCTTTCGGTGGCAAGATAATGGTTTTAGGAGGGGACTTTAGACAGGTTTTACCAGTCGTAAGACGTGGAACACGAGCACAAATTGTAGATTCAAGTCTTCGAATGTCACCGCTTTGGCCTCGAATTAAAAAAATGCGGTTAACCATAAACATGAGGGCGCGAACAGATCCATGGTTTTCAAACTTCCTGTTACGTGTCGGTGATGGAGTTGAAGAGGTCATCGATGAAGACTATATACGAATACCCGATGACATGACCATTCCATACACTACCGATGTTGCCTCAAAAGATGCATTGATCTATGAAATTTTTCCTTCTTTTGCTAACAACGTTCATACATCCGATGATATAGTTTCAAGAGCAATACTATCTACTAATAATGAACACGTTGATAGTATTAATGAAATGTTGATTGGCAGATTTCCTGGTGAAGAGAAGGTTTACTGTAGTTTCGATGAAGCGGAAGATGACACACACAACATGTATCCTCTTGAATTCTTAAACTCGCTCAATGTGAGCGGAATTCCACCACATTACTTGCTCTTGAAAATTGGATGCCCCATTATTCTTTTGAGAAATCTTGATCCGGCAAATGGATTATGCAATGGCACGAGGTTGATATGCAAACGATTTGATCCAATACAATTGATGCTGAAATTGCTGTCGGGCAACACGCTGGAGCTAGAGTTCTCTTGCCTAGAATTCCTCTTGCTCCATCTGAAGAAGACATGTTTCCTTTCAAGCTAAAGAGAACACAATTTCCTGGCCGTCTTTGCTTTGCCATGACTATTAAAAAGCTCAAGGGCAAACAATTCCAAATGTGGGTGTCTATTTGCCCGACTTTGTCTTCTCACATGGCCGGCTTTATGTTACTTTGTCTAGAGGGATCTCACGTGCGGTACTTGTGAAACCAGTCAAACAGTTTGGTGAAGAAGGTGTATACAACTCAAATGTCGTGTACTGAGAAGTTTTACGCGACGAGTAACATCGGTTCGTAGATTATATTATATAACTGATGTCATGTTTCACTTAAGTTTTTTATGTGTTGTTTGATACATTCTTATGAGATTTTATTCTAAATTGAATTATTGCATGTAATTTCATCTTACTAATGTAAAGTTTATGGCTGCTTAGTTGCCATTACATAGTTCCGACGCTTTAGGCAGGTTGATGAGACTCCTTTTATACATAGTCTCGTCGTCCAAAAAGGGCTTAAAATGCATTAAATATCATGAAAATACCCAAATATATGCTTGTGTTTGTTGCTTGTGTATTTTAGGTACGGATATTGAGAAAATGACAAAAGATCACAAGAATCATGCAAAAACGAACACGGGAAACGAAGCCGCACATTGAACCAAGCCCTAATGAAGATTTTCCAAAGAAAACCCTTGAAGATTTGAAGATTTATGAAGAAGGGTCCTCCAATATTGAATAATTGACACTTTATACCCTTGTATCCTCATAATTACATGATTGGTCCCTAAAGTTTGTCAATATTGCAAAAAGGGCCCTCCACTTTGAAGAATTGGCAATTTTAGTCCCTCAACAAAACTAAAATGTCAATATTAATCCTCATCAAAGTTAAACATACCAAGAAGGACTCTAAGTTATAAGAAATTACAAGTATGGTCCTTTGAAAATATCAAAATTATCAAAAGGACCCTTGACTTTGAAGAAATGGCAAAAATGGTCCCTCATTAATCATGACTTGGCAATTTCAGTCCTCCAAGAAGTCAAACAAACAAGTCAAGACCATAATCCTTAAAGAAAATGCCAAATCAGTCCTTCAAGAATCAAGAAATGGCAATAAATACCCCTGAAAATACTTTGGAAAAGTATTTGGGGCAAAAGTGTGAAAACCAAAACTTCATTTACAAAGGAAAAACAGATTTGGGTGTATTATTTACAAAGTGAAATGAGAATAGAAGAATGGGGGTTTAAGTTGGCAGACAACATAAGTTACATAGACCGGTGTCATGGTGACACGTGCCCCACTCAACCAAAACAACCAATGGGAGCTCTCCCTTGCTCCACATCAGCAATCCACCCACACTCGTTATTTAACTAACTTAATTAGTTAATTAAATTACGCGGTTAACATGTTTTTGAAGTCCTAAACAGATTAAACACCTCAACTATTCACCAAGAATACGATTTGGGGTTTTGTTAATTACCAATAATTAAACCTTAATATTTTGCAGATTAGTGATTAAGGTGACCTTAATCACATCCCAACTTTCAAAAGGTCTGCCACATCACCACCCAGCTCACAAGATTCCCCTGTTTTTCACCTTTGGACAAGAAGACAAGAATGAGCCAGTGATCCAACCATCCTCATTCCAGCTTACATTTTAAGCTTGATATACACCCTTTGATCAACTTTTCGCATGCCGGCTACAACAAGACGCCAAGAAAATGTCACATAAACTTCAAAGTTCAAAACCCTACAAGGGGCATTTCTGGGATTTCATAGCTTTAGGGTTTACGTTTTTTAGCTCTTAACTAGTTCATTGTAGCCTATATAAGGCATAGGACTTAGAACACTAAGCTTTGCTCTTGAATTTTCCTAAGTTCACAAATCTGTAAATCATATATTCATATTAATGAAATGTGTTTGAATTTGGTGAAGAAAGCTCAAGTGCCACTCTTATAATCGGTTTATTGTTGTTGATGTTTACTAGTTCTTGAATCCTAAACCTGTTTTCAAAAGGAGTGTGCAAAAGTTTGCACATTTTCCACTTTTCTTGATATTTTGCTAAGTCGTGTTCAAACCTTGGAATTCTTGGGCTATAAAGCTGATCATAACATCCTGATATTGAGTTATCAAGGTGTGGTGAAGCCTATAACTTGGGGATAATCAAGTGTGGGGAACCAAGGTTGCATTAATCAAGAATTTTTCATCTTTCTGTTTTGCTATTTCTGCTTCTAACCTTGTTGATTCTTAGCAGGCTTGTTTGTGAAAGCTCGTACTTGTTCTTGCTAGTACATAAGCTCAGAATCCGTGGGTGTGGGTGTACATCCATGAGGTACACATCATCTTACCCAAAATCTGTTTAAAAACTTGGATTTTTGGTAATTTTGTGTGTGACTTGTGTTCTTGCTGATTTTATGGTCTAACCTTGCTCTAATCTGCTTGATATATCTGTTATTGTGCTTATTTGGGCTTGGGTGGTCTTGAATAATACTTTTGATTTGAAAATTTTAGATTTGAAAAGTTAAAAGGGTGTTTAGGATTACCTTTTTAAGATCATAAGTGGATATTGTGTTGTTAGAAGTTTGTGTTATTGCTTGGTATCTGTTAAATACTTGGTTGAGTGCTATTTGCTACAAGTTTTTGGGTTTAAAACCTCAAATCAAACATTATGCTATATCTCATTGATTTTAACTGTTTTTTACCTAAGATTTTGGTAATATCTAGAATCTATGCATGCTTAGGGTTAAAAGTTGTTAAATCATCATTAATATAACATATGTGATAGATCTGAGTGATTGAATTTGGCTTGTTGGTCAATTGCATCAACAAAGTAAAATCTGCTTGTGTTAAGTGTTCATCAGTAACTTGTTGTGCTTGAATCTTGCTCAATACTTTGAATCAGTGCATGAAACTTGTTTAGACTTTCTTATTTAAGTTTATTATTGCTTGTGTATGCATTTGGTTAAGTTTGGTTGGCTGAATTGTGTTATAAGTGCTTATTGAACCTCAACTGCTTTGTTCATGTCTGTGCTAGATCTGGTGATGTTTTGATTAAACTGTACTAATTGGCTGTTAGTGATTGTGATTTCTTTGTTGTATTTGACTCCTCTTGATCCACTGATCATTTGGGTGCCTTTGTGTAACTTGAATCTCCAAAAAAGTCACTAAAGACAAAAAAAGTCAAGAAGTCAAGCAGTGGAAAAAGTTTCCACTGCTCAGACACCAAAACTAGCCCCTGCTAGTGTTAATTTGTATTCAGCTTATTAATAAGCCATTTTGGCTTATCCAGACCTGTAACAACTTATTTTTTGTGATCAATCTTCATCATTTGACCCATTTTTGAACTGGAGCTTATTAGACTTTGACTTTGACTTTTTGCTAGAAAACCAACTCATTTGACTTTTTCATAAGTGCTTATTTGCTTATTTCAGCTTATTGAGTGAACTTATTTGAAAACTTTTTGTTGATTAAGCTTAGTTAAGTCATTTAAAAGCTTTTGAAACTTGAATCAGCTCTTGGGATAGCCTAGAACTCAAAAACGACTATTTTGTCATTTTCTGTAGATTGCCTATTACATATTCAGGCCTATTCCTTGGACTTTTTTCAAATTTCTTTTTATAGAAGTCTTAAGCAACTCAAAAGAAGATTGTGTGTCTAATTTGAGCTTATGGCATCAGCTTATAGCTTAATGGGCCAAAAATCCCATTAAGAATAAGCTGTTTGATATAAGCCAACTTATTTCACATTTTCAGCTTTTGGGCCTTTGAAAAATTGTGTTCAGAATCAAATTTTGAGTCAAATAGGAGTTTTTGGGCTTAATTGGACAACATTTTGCTTATTGGGCCTATTTGAGCCCAATAAGAGGACTGTTTGGACTTTTGGCCCATTTGAAGGCCCATTAGGGGTATTTTGTAATTTCAAGTTCATTTTCTATTTATTTAGGTTAAATTAAGCTAGTTTGCAAGTTTTTAGAATTTTTTATAAATTTTAGATTTTTAATATCATTTTATTATTATTTTATTATTAAAAATTAAAACTTAGATTTTTCAAGTTTTTATATTTTTCTTAGGTTAAATACATTAGGTTAGGAATTTTACAACTTTTAGAATATTTTTATTGTTCTTAGATTAATTTTTATAATTATTTTAAATTTTACTCCCTCCGTCCCATAATAAGTGTCTAGTTTGACTTTTTTAAAGTCATTTTTATCTTATTTTGACCGTAAAATTTTTTATTTGTGTTACATAATACTTGATGAAAATTATACCAATGAAAATACATTTTAAAACCGAATCTATCCATATAAATTTCATCAAGTAATATATAATACAAATATAATTATTTATGGTCAAAGTTCAAGAATAAAGACTTGGAATATTCCATAGTGGACACTTAATATGGGACGGAGGTAGTAATAGTTTATAATTGTTTTTAAATAGTTTTAATTTATTTTAAAATTTTCAAAATAGTTTTAAATTAAGTTAGGGTATTTTAGAGGTTTACAATTGAAAAAATCTCATTTTGGGCTTTTTGTTAATTAAATTGATTTTTAGGGCTTGAATTAGCATTAAAAATCATTATTTAATTAAATAAAAGGTTTGGGTGATTTTTTGATTTTTTTGTAAACTCTAATTACATTATTTAGGATTTATTGCAATTTTCTAGGAATTTTTAGGGTAAATTTTTAAATTTGGTACTTTTTACGGTTTTACGTGTACGACATTTCGTCTTAGTTTAATTCGTCATCGTAACCGTCATTCTCTTGTTATCTCATTTCTATTTTTCTTTTCTCATAATCATATAATCACAAAGTTAATCATCTCTCTACACAACAGACTAGCCTCCTTGAGAACGATCCCCACTTTGGGTCATAACTTGTGATTTTCCTAAGTCACTTGTTAATACTTGCCCTAATTACGCTCTTTTTCCTAAAAGACGTATAATTACACAACTATCATTTTGGCGCCGCTACCGGGGAGGCGTGTTGTGTTTTGATTTGGCAATTGTTGTTTTTATATATAGCCATAATATCTATTGTATTAGTAGCACTCTACTAATACGTATTATCGGTTTTTCGTTTTTTGTGTGAATACTATTACTATATTGTATACGTAGAACAATAAATTCACAAGTACTCCAAAAGTGCGAAAACACAACCTTGACTTGGGAGGTCATTACCCAATCATTGTATTCGAATCTCAAACAAGAAAGAAAAGGCAAAAATAGATAAATACTTTCGTGAAGCTCGATTTTGAAAAATACAAACTATAAGGTGGGTATAAGGCGGGTAATATACCCTAAGAAAAAAAGGCTCTTAAGTGCTTCGCGCCGCCTCATTTCCCCGCTTGCTTGTGAGTATTTGATTTGAGAGCTAATCGAGGGTTTTGCCGCCCAAAGTATTATTAAGTATCATATATACTTTCTTGGTTTCATTGATTAAACCCTCTTGAACGTTTTGGTGTTCCACCAACATTCTAAAGTCATCGAAGGCATTCACTTCACGTGATCGTTTTCATTCCTTGAGGATTCTTTAATCAAGAGATTTGATTAAGGAGGAGATTTGTAGATTTTGGTCTACTTAATACAATCACAAAAATCCAAAAAAAGTAAAAACAATCAAAAACCACAAAAAAATTGGAAAAATACAAAACACCAAAAAGAATCTTCTTTGCTCATCCCCTCGTTGTACGTGACGTTTATGCAAACCCGCAACCAAGCAAGACCTGCACGTAAACGAAGAAACCGAAAGGAGTCAACACCTACTCCTAATCTTTCTAGTGAGGAGTCTCTTGTTGACGAACTCATTGTAAGAGAGGAACCAACCATGGAGAATCGAACTATGATGGAGTTACTTCAAGCACCCACCGAGGGTTATAGAGAGGCTATTGTGATTCCCGCTATCCTTGCGGAGAATTTTGAAGTGAAAACGGGTTTGTTGTCGATGATCCATAACAACAAATTCCGTGGTGATGAAAAGGACAACCCGCACAATCATATCCGCCAATTCAATCGTCTTACCGCCACTTGCAAATTTAAGGATGTTGCTAATGACTTGATTAAGATGATGCTTTTTCAGTTTTCCTTAGCGAGGCCCGCTAAAATTTGGTTAGAGAAAGAGCCACCCAATTCTATATTGACGTGGAAGGATCTCGTTTCAAAGTTTGTGAACCAATTTTTTCCGCCCTCTAAGACTACGCACTTGAAAAACGAGATTTCAAAATTTTCACAAGAATTTAATGAGAGTTTTTCAACGGCTTGGAATAGGTTTAAGGAAATGTTACATGAGTGTGCTCATCACGGTTTTTCCGACTTGCATCAAATTGACACGTTTTACAATGGACTTAATGATCATGAAAGGGATTATCTAAATGCCGCCGCGGGTGGTAATTTTTTGTGTAAAACGGTTGAGGAAGCTTTGGTGATAATTGAGAATAGATCTAAGGTGTATAGTCCTCGTAACACGTCGAGTGTTCGTAAGCTTTCGTCTTCGGCTTCACCTTCTTTGTCTAATACCATCGATGCTTGCCAAATTGAGGCGAACTTGGAAAACAAAATCTTTGATAAGCTTAAAGGACTTTTAATTGAATTCAAAGTTGGATAACAAAGTGCTCCCGCTACGGCTAAAGCGGTTGAGGCTTCATGTATGTATTGTGGTGGAGGTCATGATTTCTCCGAGTGCATTACCAACGATGGTAACACTTCGAGTGCCTACGCAGCCACGGGAACTTACAACCAAAACGGTCAAGTTAACCGCTCTACTCAATTGACTCCACCGGGTTTTGGTTCAAATCAAAATGCTAACAACAACTATCAAAACAATCAAGTTGATTTCAAAAACAATTACAACAAAGGAAACAATGGTAATCAAGGGGCTAATAATCAAGTTTCAAACAAAAATCAAAATGATTTTCAAAACAACAACAAAAGTTTTCAAACGTTGAAAGATCTTCCAAATGAATTTGTTGAATATGCTAATGTGAACGATGCTAGGTTTGACAACATTCAAAGAGAAATCATTAGCCTAATATCCGAGTTTAAGAACGACTTAAAGAAAGAGTTGAACAATGAGTTAGCAAATGAGCTTAAAATCCATACAAACAAAATGGAAGGAAATGTAACAAGGTTACAACAAAACCAACAAAAAATGGAACAAGGGCAACATGAAATTAAGCAAGAAATGATTAAGGCCGAGAAGAGGCAATCCATGTTTGAGGACAAAATTTCATCTATGTTTGAGGCAATTATGTGCAAACCGTCTTCGAGTTGTCTTCCTAGGAACACCGTATCAAACCCTAAGGGTGAGATGAAAGTGATTACCACACGTAGTGGTAAGACACTTAAGGAACCGACTCCTCAACCAATTGCTCCTACGGAAGATGCAATTGAGGAAGAACCCGAGGTGGTGGTGGAAAAAGAGCATGTTCAAATCCCACAAAGTACCGCTCATGCCACACCTACAGTTGACCCATTACCTACATTGGAACCCGAGATTCCAAAGGCTATGCCTATGCCTCAACCCACACCACCTTTGCCCTATCCATCAAGACTTAGAAAGGAGAAACGTCAAGAGCGCGACAATTACCAATTTGAGCTTTTTATGAAAATGTTTCGTGATTTGCACTTTAATGTGAGTTTCGTCGATGCTTTGGTCATGATGCCTCGGTTTGCCGCTAACTTTAAGAGTATGTTGAACAACAAGGAGAAATTGCATCAATTGTCTAGTTGTTCATCGGTTTATCTTAATCGCATACCTCAAAAAGTCGGTGATCCTGGTAAATTCTTGATTCCATGTGCAATCCAAGATATGGAAGAATGCTTTGCCTTGGCCGATCTTGGTGCTACCATTAACTTGATGCCACTTGCAATCTTCAAGTCTCTCAATCTTCCTAATCTTACTCCTTCACTAATGTCTATCGAGTTGGCCGACCATTCCACGATTCCCGCATGTGGATTGGCGGAAGACGTTTTTGTGAAAGTGGGAAAGTTCTATTATCCGGTAGACTTTATCGTTGTCGATATTCCCACGGATCTTCAAGTTCCTCTCATTTTAGGTCGTTCGTTTTTAGATACGTCTATGGCTTTGATCGATGTTCATGCTAGAAAGATCACCTTACGTTTCAACGACGAGGAACTTGTTATAAACGCAACTCAAAACTCTCAAATTTCTCATGTTTATTCCGTTGCTACCATAAACCTCGTTGATATGATTGACGTGGTTTGCGAGGAATTTTCACAAGAAGTTCTAGGTTTTGGTGATGATGAAAATAGTGGCAATCCCACTATGTTAGATCCGATTCTTGATAACTCGACACCAACCTTCACCCCATTTGAAGGTGGTGGTTTTACGTTGGAAGAATTCGATGTTCCACATACTTGTAACGAAGACCTCGACAATGATGAGGACTTCTCGATTATCAAGGATTTTTTTAACGATTTCCCATTTCCTCCACCCGAGGAGGTTATGAGTATCGAGCCCAAATCTTCAATTGAGGAACCACCTATCCTCGAGTTGAAAGATTTACCTCCTCATCTCGAATATGTCTTTTTGGAGGAGGGCGACAAGTTGCCGGTTATTATTGCGAAAGAACTTTCGGATGATGAAAAAACCGCACTTGCCGATGTTCTAAAGGATCACAAAGGGGCAATTGCGTGGAAGTTATCCGACATTAAGGGGATCGATCCCAAATTTTGTACCCACAAAATCTTAATGGAGAAAGATTACAAGCCCGCAATCCAATGTCAAAGGAGGGTGAACCCCAAAATTCACGACGTCATTAAAAAGGAAGTCCTAAAACTCCTTGACGCGGGAATGATTTACCCTATTTCCGATAGCCCTTGGGTGAGTGCTATTCATTGTGTCCCTAAAAAGGGAGGAATGACCGTTGTGCCAAACGATGCCAACGAGTTAATTCCCACTAGAATCGTGACCGGATGGAGAGTGTGCATTGACTATCGTAAGTTGAATGAAGCCACTCGAAAAGACCATTTTCCCTTGCCCTTCATGGACCAAATGTTGGAGCGTCTTGCGGGAAACGATTTCTATTGCTTTTTAGATGGTTTTTCCGGTTACTTCCAAATCCCCATCGATCCTCGTGATCAAGAAAAAACTACGTTTACGTGTCCATATGGAACGTTTGCCTATCGTAGAATGCCATTCGGACTTTGTAATGCACCGGGAACCTTTCAAAGGTGCATGATGGTTATTTTCATGATATAATCGAGAAGATGATGGAAGTCTTCATGGATGACTTTTTCGTGTTTGGTTGTTCATTCACTTCGTGTTTGTCGAATCTTGAGATAATGTTGAAGCATTGTGAGGAAACCAACCTTGTGCTCAATTGGGAAAAATGTCATTTTATGGTTAAAAGTGGAATCGTCTTAGGGCACAAGGTTTCGAAAGTGGGGATTGAGGTAGATCAAGCTAAGGTAGACGTCATCACCAAATTACCTCATCCCAAAATCGTTAAGGGAGTTAGGAGTTTCCTAGGCCACGCGGGCTTTTATCGTCGATTCATCCAGGATTTTTCAAAGATCTCTCGACCTATTACACATCTCCTTGAAAAAGAGGCACGTTTTGTCTTTGACGAAGATTGTGTACGAGCCTTTGAAATCCTTAAGAGGAAACTTACCGAAGCTCCCATTCTTGTTGCTCCCAATTGGAACCTCCCCTTTGAGCTCATGTGTGATGCTAGTGACTACGCTATTGGGGCCGTATTGGGGCAACGTCATGAAAAGCACTTCTTGCCTATTCACTATGCTAGCAAGACGATGACCGAGGCTCAACTAAATTACACTATAACGGAGAAGGATTTCCTTGCCGTGGTGTATGCCTTTGAGAAATTTCGACCTTATCTCGTCTTGACGAAATGCATAGTGTATACGGATCATTCGGCTATCAAGTATCTTATGGCTAAACAAGATGCTAAGCCAAGATTACTTCGTTTGGATTCTCCTCCTTCAAGAATTTGATCACAAAATTGTTGACAAAAAAGGAGCCGAGAATCTAGCGGCCGATCATCTTTCTCGTTTGGAAGATCCTCACCAAAGTGTTTACGAGCCCAAGGAAATCACCAAAACATTTCCGCTCGAGACACTTGGTGTAGTGAATTCAAAGCTTGATTCTTCCACCCCATGGTTTGCGGACATCGCAAATTACCATGCGGGAAACTTCATCATCAAGGGTATGACGACTCAAGAAAAATGAAAATTCTTTCGTGACGTCAAGTTCTACTTTTGGAACTACCCTTACTTGTTTCGAACTTGTGCGGATCAAATTATTCGACGTTGTGTCTTTGGTACCAAAGCTTCTAACATCCTTAGAGCTTGTCACGAGGGACCCACGGGTGGTCACTGATATGAGCTATTTTACTCATATCAATTATATCAAATAACAATGAATAAGTGCATAAAATGTCCAAATATTGCCTTGTATATGCTTGTTTCTTGTTTGTATGTGTGTAGGTATCAAGTTTGCAAAAATCGGCAAAAACCGGCACGAGTTTGAAGAAAAAGATTGAAGAAGCCAAAATCAAGCTCGTCCTTAGCGGATTTAATTTTATATGGAGTTATTGGGCTTGTGGGTCCCACAATTGGGTATTCGGGCCCAAAAGCCCATTTGAGGAAATAACCTTGTGTATAGTTCATTGCAAGGCCCAAACTCTTGGCCCAATATATATTGACGCGGATGGGATTATATCAGAATTGGGTCAAAGCCCAATTTAATCTACAAACGAATGAAGAGGCCAAAAGCCCATATATTTGGTTACAAGTCACAAACGAATGGGCCTTAGGGTGTTATCAACAAACGTGTAACTTCTTGTTACTATCACACATTTATAAAACCCCACAAACACAGGTCACGTTAATCCCTTATTTATCCCACTCACATTTATATTCCCCACACGTTTTCACCACCACACATATTAAAGATCTTTTCGATACATCCAAAGTATCACCTTTCTTCCCCAAAAATGAATAACCAGTTTAACCTAGCCACTATTCATCACAACCCTAATTTTTACTACACCAATACATCAACAAATAAATAGAGGGATTTTTCTGGCACGGTTGATTCAAGTGTGGGGGAATTAAATCCCCCAATTTTAAGAAGATAAGAGTGGTCAAGGAGAGGCTACGTGGTAGCAGATGATTGGAAGAAACACCTCATTTTCTCCAATCATCCAATCAGAAGGCAGCAAAGAAACACAACTAGCACACACGGATGCCACGTTGGCAATCCGTGTGCTAGTTGTGTCCTCTCAATCGTATGATCAACAAAGAGAGAGAGAATGAAGATCTAAGGGTCAAAATGAAGAAGGGATATTCCCTTGAAGATCCGAATATTCTTCTTCAACAAGCCTTGGGATGGCTATAAAAACCCTCATTTCTCTTGTAATTTTTATCCCTCTTTTTACCTTATTGTTATTATGCAAAAATTAGATTAGAAGTTTTTTGTATTTTTCCTTTCAAATAGTTTTGTAATATTACTGATATTAATAAAAGGTTATTTTGATTTGACTCTCGTTCCTATTTAATTACTGTTAAATTCTACTTTTATAATCTGCTACTTCTTGAATCTATTTGCTATAATAATCATTATTATTTGATGAAGCTGAAAGTATAGCTTTTATTGAATAATGCTTAAGTGAGAATTGGGATCAACACTTGTCCCCACTGAATAAGTAAACACGGTTTGGATCGAATGATGAGTTTGTTCATGATGTTTGGTTCGAGTTTGATGGGTATGGTGGTTCGTTTTTTCGGTTCAAAGAATGTTCAGCACATTCTTCTTCCCAATTGTTTCATCAAAAGGTTTTAACCTCTTTTAATTTTATGTTATTTACAAGTTTTTTTATTAAACTGCTATTGTTTAGTTTTTCTTTATGTGTTCATTTATTTTCTGATCTGCTATAATGGGATTGTATTTGATTTGGGTTGTTTGATTAGACTGAAACTGAATTCGTATCTGATATAGGATCTGCGTTAGTATGTTTTAGTAGTATAATCTGTTGATTTATATTGATATGATTTCGGTTTTGATATTTTGTTAGATCTGCTTTGAATTAGAGAGTTTTCTATTTGTTTTGATTATAGTCTGGTAGACTGATTAGGTTTGAGTTCTTATATGCTCAGTTAGAAATGCTGAGCAGTTTATATGAATCTGCTGATTTTATAACATGTTAGAATGCTATGAATATTGTTTCCTTTTCTTTAACTGATAAATAAAACTTGTTTAGTATTTATATGATTTGGTACACTTATCTGGTAGAAGATAACTTTGCTGATATTGTTATTAAGATAAGACTGGCCTGTTTGATTTTTTTTAGATTGTCTGAATGTTTGAATTGTATGATTTTATCAGCTTGCTAATATTCAGTTTTAAACATTCCATATTAAATGTGTAATTTGTTAATTAATTTTACTGTTTATTTTACTGATTATTTCTTTTAAACTAAATGTTAGCATTTGCTGGTTTTTCTTGTGTGATATATTGATTGATTTGAGTCGTTTTATTATTTAAGTTGTTTGTTTGCTGGAAGCAAGGAATTACAGATCCTTTTGATCTGTTGATTCTCACTAACTGATATCCTTATCAGTCCCAAAAATTCAGTCAAAAGTCACTCCTGTGATCTTTCATATCTCATTTGTCCAAAAATAAATAATCTCTAAAATATGTCCCCACCAGGACTCGAACCTGTGACCCCTTGGTCACGGGCATAACGTGTTAACCAATTGAGCTCTTGCTCTCTTTGTTTTTCATATCAGTCATAGGCAGTTTTATACCAATTTAAATTAGCTGGCAGTTTAAATATAGATAGATTTACTTAACTGTTTTAATTTTTAGAATAATTGGTAGTTTATAAATTTTCGTTTTAAATAGTTTTAAATATAAATAAAAATAAAAAAATATAAAAATGTTTTTATTGAATTTAAAAGTTTAATTCGTTTATTTTAATAATTAGATTTTAATTATTTTAGATTTAAATAAAAATTAGTTTTTAAAATAATAGATTTAGTATAAGTAAATTTTTATAAAGTTAATTAGTTTAAAAAGTTTAATTAGATTTTTTTTAAATAGATTAAAAGTTATTTTTATTAAATAGAATTATTCTTATAGATTTTTAATTAGTTTAATTTTTAAATAGTTTTTAATTTTAAGTAATCGTGTTGTTAGATTTAAATAATAGCGGGGTTTACGATTCATGCACTTTAGGATAAAATATAGTTTTAAAAGTTGTAGGATTAATATTAGTTTAAAAAACCGAAACCAATTCGAATCAATTGTCCAAATCGAAACAAAACGTCTCAAATTCACTCGATCTTCGTGTACAACGAACTTAGGAAACCAACGTGTTTAATTGAAAATCTCACTTCTAAGAAGGTCTTTGATGCCTGTTTCTTTTGGCCTACTATTTACCAAGATGCACGTGAGCTTGTGAAGTCATGTGACTCATGCCAACGACAAGGAAAAGCCTCACAAAAAGATGAAATGCCACAAAATATCATCCATGTGTGTGAGATCTTTGACGTTTGGGGCATCGACTTTATGGGGTCGTTCCTATCATCTCATGGTAATAAGTACATCCTTGTCGCGGTTGACTACCTATCTAAGTGGGTGGAAGCTAAGGCTTTGCCCACCAATGATGCTCGTGTGGTAGTCAAGTTTTTGAAAAGCTTGTTTTCTCGGTTTGGAACCCCTCGTGCGATCATAAGCGATCGTGGAACCCATTTTTGTAATGACCAATTCGAAAGGGTCTTAAGAAAATATGGGGTTACACATCACCCACAAATGAGTGGGCAAGTCGAGGTTTCAAACCGAGCGTTGAAGAGGATCTTGGAAAGATCCGTTGGGGAAAACCGACAATCTTGGTCGGATAAGTTTGACGATGCTTTATGGGCCTTTAGGACCGCTCATAAGACGCCCATTGGGTGCACTCCTTATAAGCTTGTGTATGGTAAAAATTATCACTTGCCAATTGAATTGGAACACAAGGCTTATTGGGCCCTAAAGCATTATAATGATGACATGGAGACCGCGGGAAAACACCGGAAAATGCATTTAAATGAATTGGATGAATTAAGGGATATTGCTTATGAAAATTCATTGATTTATAAAGAAAAGACTAAAAAGTTGCATGATTCTAAAATTAAAAACCAGGTTTTTAACATTGGGGATCAAGTTTTACTTTTTAATTCTCGATTGAAAATCTTTTTCGGTAAGTTGAAATCCCGTTGGTCCGGTCCATTCACCGTGACTCAAGTTTTTCCATATAGGACCATCGAGCTAGCTCAAAATGATGGCCCCAATTTCAAGGTGAATGGACATAGGTTGAAGCACTACTTTGGCGGGGAAGTTCTATCCTTGAACTACCTCGACCAAATCACTTTCCCCAATGATAATTAGTATTGAGGGGATCGAGTCGAGCTCATGACCCGGTATTCAAAAATGAGGTGCGTCGTAGGGGAGTCCCATGCTTATCCTATGTACATATTTTCGCTTTCTAATGTAGTAACGTGTGGGGATTTGTGCCCTTCCAACCTTTGTTCCGTGGTTGTTTGTGAATTGTGGATTTTAGATGATCATTATCTTCACGATTGGAGCCTCTCGTGTTCGTTTTATGGGAGCACTCGATCGTTTGCTTTGAAGACTTTCTCAATATCCATGATATATCCTTTTGATGTTCTAACCTTAGGTTTTTAGCACACTTCATAAACGGCTTTAAATTTAACGGTTACACCCTTTCCATTCTAGATTAGGCATTCGACTACGTCTCTAGTATGGGGGTGTTTGCACCCCTAGACTCGAAACATTGAGGACAATGTTTAACTTTAGTATGGGGGTGAATAGATACTTGCCTTGCCAAACCTTCACGCTTTCCAAAGTTTATCTTTTTGTTTATCGTTTTATTGCAAAATAAGGCTAAAATTGGCCAAATTTTAAAAATTTTCTCATGTTTCACAAGTGTTTGAAGACACGAATGTAGGTTTTCCGATGGCGAGAATAAGAGTAATTTTGACTCGACCGTGTGTGTTGAGCACTTAGCTTCGATTCCTTAACTTCACATTAGGCTAAGTCTCTTAAATGAGGACGAGAAATGATAGAGTTAATTATAAGTTACTATGCTAAACGTAGAGTACTCGTATTCTTTCAAAAACTCATGTGTTCTCGTTGTTTGCTTATTCTCCCTTCGCTTGTAAATATTGTTTGCTTAATAAATATTGACTTAGCGGTTTAGTCTTGATTGTTGGGTTTCTAGTCTTTTCTAGTAGCTTCCGTGTAATTAAATTGGGAAGACATTAAGGTATCGTCAGCGTCACGGTTTTGAAGTATTGGCACCCGAATAATCAAAAGCTTCACCTAATAATAAGATTTCAAGTGCTCACCTAAATCAAGCAAACAATTTGAAGCCCACAAGGCCGAAAAATCTATGCAAAATTGAAAGTGAATCAAGCCTTAATCTTTGAAGCTTTAAAGATCCAAAATTCGCCTTAGCGTGAGGATATACGTCTTTGGCTAATAAAACCACCGATGAGGTGGATAATAAAAGGCAAGGCAAGACCGAAGTCAGAATAAAAGCTTCATGGCGAAGTTGAATAAAAGATGGAGGTAAACCAAAGATAATAAGGCCCTTCCGTTTGGGGGCGTATAAAAGTCTTGGTAATAAGTCTCATGTTCAAAACCGTTATAAAACCGTGTTTATCGATCCTTCTTGTTGACTTGATTTTTTGACATCGTTGTCTATTAGGAGGGGTTATTGATTTGATGGTCTTGGTTACACCGTTGGGACTCTATTTTTAGATCTAAATCTCTATTATCGCATAAGTCAAACAATGTATCCTCGTGAAACATTCAAGACAAAATAAAATATAAGAGATACAACTTAGGAAAATGGGAGGATAAGTACGTGATTAGGGCATATGAGTAGTGTTAGCATTACTAACTTATAATGACAATGAATCTGCTGCACGCTTGGCATGGAATTGGGGTGAAAATCGAGGACGATGAAATTATTTCTAACGAAGCATTTACGTGTTCTTATTCTATGAACCTAAACGTCCCATTTTGCGATGAAAATCATACATTATGTCTAAAACGCAAGTAGTAGTAATAGTAGTAGTGTAGCTAGTTTATCATTCAATAAAAGTGAATAAAAATGAAATTTGGAGATGCTACGATACTTTATTCTAGCATTGCGTGAGGGCACGGCAATGGTTTAGTATGGGGGAGTGATGAGAATGCTTTTATACATAGTCTCATCGTCCAAAAAGGGCTTAAAATGCATTAAATATCATGAAAATACCCAAATATATGCTTGTGTTTGTTGCTTGTGTATTTTAGGTACGGATATTGAGAAAATGACAAAAGATCACAAGAATCATGCAAAAACGAACACGGGAAACGAAGCCGCAAATTGAACCAAGCCCTAATGAAGATTTTTCAAAGAAAACCCATGAAGATTTGAAGATTTATGAAGGTGGGTCCTCCAATATTGAAGAATTGACAATTTATACCCTTGTATCCTCATAATTACAAGATTGGTCCCAAAAGTTTGTCAATATTGCAAAAATGGCCCTCCACTTTGAAGAATTGGAAATTTTAGTCCCTCAACAAAACTAAAATGTCAATATTAATCCTCCTCAAAGTCAAACATACCAAGAAGGACTCTAAGTTACAAGAAATTACAAGTTTGGTCCTTTGAAAATATCAAAATTACCAAAAGGACCCTTGACTTTGAAGAAATGGCAAAAATGGTCCCTCATTAATCATGACTTGGCAATTTCAGTCCTCCAAGAAGTCAAACAAACAAGTAAAGACCATAATCCTTGAAGAAAATGCCAAATCAGTCCTTCAAGAATCAACAAATGGCAAGAAATACCCCTGAAAATACTTTAGAAAAGTATTTGGGGCAAAGTGTGAAAACCAAAACTTCATTTACAAAGGAAAAACGGATTTGGGTGTATTATTTACAAAGTGAAAGGAGAATAGAAGAATGGGGGTTTAAGTTGGAAGACAACATAAGTTACATAGACCAGTGTCATAGTGACACGTGCCCCACTCAACCAAAACAACCAATGGGAGCTCTCCCTTGCACCACATCAGCAATCCACCCACACCCATTATTTAACTAACTTAATTAGTTAATTAAATTACGCGGTTAACATGTTTTTGAAATCCTAAACAGATTAATCACCTCAACTATTCACCTAGAACACGATTTGGGGTTTTGTTAATTACCAACAATTAAACCTTAATATTATGCAGATTAGTGATTAAGGTGACCTTAATCACATCCCAACTTTCAAAAGGACTGCCACATCACCACCCAGCTCACAAGATTCCCCTGTTTTTCACCTTTGGACAAGAAGACAAGAATGAGCCAATGATCCAACCATCCTCATTCCAGCTTACATTTTAAGCTTGATATACACCCTTTGATCAACTTTTTACATGCCAACTACAACAAGACGCCAATAAAATGTCACATGATCTTCAAAGTTCAAAACCCTACAAGGGGCATTTCTGGGACTTCACAGCTTTATGGTTTATGTTTTTTAGCTCTTAACTAGTTCGTTGTAGCCTATATAAGGCATAGGACTTAGAACATTAAGCTTTGCTCTTGAATTTTCCTTAGTTCACAAATCTGTAAATCATATATTCATATTAATGAAATGTGTTTGAATTTGGTGAAGAAAGCTCAAGTGCCACTCTTATAATCTGTTTATTGTTGTTGATGTTTACTAGTTCTTGAATCCTAAACCTGTTTTCGAACGGAGTTTGCAAAATTTTGCACATTTTCCACTTTTCTTGATATTTTGCTAAGTCTTGTTCAAACCTTGGAATTCTTGGGCTATAAAGCTGATCATAGCATCCTGATATTGAGTTATCAAGGTGTGGTGAAGCCTATAACTTAGGGATAATCAAGTGTGGGGAACTAAGGTTGCATTAATCAAGAATTTTTCATCTTTCTGTTTTGCTATTTCTGCTTCTAACCTTGTTGATTCTTAGCAGGCTTGTTTGTGAAAGCTTGTACTTGTTCTTGCTAGTACATAAGCTTAGAATCCGTGGGTGTGGGTGTACATCCATGAGGTACACATCATCTTACCCAAAATTTGTTAAAAAACTTGGATTTTTGGTGATTTTGTGTGTGACTTGTGTTCTTGCTGATTTTATGGTCTAACCTTGCTCTAATCTGCTTAATATATCTGTTATTGTGCTTATTTGGGCTTGGTTGGTCTTGGATAACACTTTTGATTTGAAAATTTTGGATTTGAAAATTTAAAGGGTGTTTGGGATTACCTGTTTAAGATCATAAATGGATATTCTGTTGTTAGAAGTTTGTGTTATTGCTTGGTATCTGTTAAATAGTTGGTTGAGTGCTGTTTGCTGCAAGTTTTTGGGTTTAAAACCTCAAATCAAACATTGTGCTATATCTCATTGATTTTAGCTGTTTTTGACCTAAGATTTTGGTAATATCTAGAATATATGCATGCTTAGGGTTAAAAGTTGTTAAATCATCATTTATATAACATATGTGATAGATCTGAGTGACTGAATTTGGCTTGTTGGTCAATCGCATCAGCAAAGTAAAATCTGCTTGTGTTAAGTGTTCATTAGTAACTTGTTGTGCTTGAATCTTGCTCAATACTTTGAATCAGTGCATGAAACCTGTTTAGACTTGCTTATTTAAGTTTATTATTGCTTGTGTTTGCATTTGGTTAAGTTTGGTTGGCTGAATTGTGTTATAAGTGCTTATTGAACCTCAACTGCTTATTTGTTCATGTCTGTGCTAGATCTGGTGATGTTTTGATTAAACTGTACTAATTGGCTGTTAGTGATTGTGATTTCTTTGTTGTATTTGACTCCTCTTGATCCACTGATCATTTGGGTGCCTTTGTGTAACTTGAATCTCCAAAAAAGTCACTAAAGACAAAAAAGTCAAGAAGTCAAGCAGTGGAAAAAGTTTCCACTGCTTAGACACCAAAACTAGCCCCTGCTAGTGTTAATCTGTATTTAGCTTATTAATAAGCCATTTTAGCTTATCCAAACCTGCGACAACTTATTATTTGTGATCAATCTTCATCATTTGACCCATTTGTTTGAACTGTAGCTTATTAGACTTTGACTTTGACTTTTTGCTAGAAAACCAACTCATTTGACTTTTTCATAAGTGCTTATTTGCTTATTTCAGCTTATTGAGTGAACTTATTTGAAAACTTTTTGTTGATTAAGCTTAGTTAAGTCATTTGAAAGCTTTTGAAACTTGAATCAACTCTTGGGATAGCCTAGAACTCAAAAACGACTATTTTGTCGTTTTCTGTAGATTGCCTATTGCATTTTCAGGCTTATTCCTTGGACTTTTTTCAAATTTCTTTTTACAGAAGTCTTAAGCAACTCAAAAGAAGCTTGTGTGTCTAATTTGAGCTTATGGCATCAGCTTATAGCTTAATGGGCCAAAAAGCCCATTAAGAATAAGTTGTTTGATATAAGCCAGCTTATTTCACATTTTCAGCTTTTGGGACTTTGAAAAATTATGTTCAGAATCAAATTTTGAGTCAAAGAGGAGTTTTTGGGCTTAATTAGACAATATTTTGCTTATTAGGCCTATTATTTGAGCCCAATAAGAGGACTGTTTGGACTTTTGGCTCATTTGAAGGCCCATTAGGGGTATTTTATAATTTCGAGTTCATTTACTGTTTATTTAGGTTAAATTAAGCTAGTTTGCAAGTTTTTAGAATTTTTTATAAATTTTGGATTTTTAATATCATTTTATTATTATTTTATTATTAAAAATTTAAATTTAAATTTTTCAAGTTTTTATATTTTTCTTAGGTTAAATACATTAAGTTAGTAATTTTACAACTTTTAGAATATTTTTATTGTTCTTAGATTAATTTTTATAATTATTTTAAGTTTTAATAGTTTTTAATTGTTTTTAAATAGTTTTAATTAATTTTAAAATTTTCAAAAATAGTTATAAATTAATTTAGGGTATTTTAGAGGTTTACAATTGAAAAAATCGTATTTTGGGCTTTTTGTTAATTAAATTGATTTTTAGGGCTTTAATTAGCATTAAAAAATCATTATTTAATTAAATAAAAGGTTTGGGTGATTTTTGATTTTTTTGTAAACTATAATTACATTATTTAGGATTTATTGCAGTTTTCTAGGAATTTTTAGGGTAAATTTTTAAATTGGTATTTTTACGGTTTTACGTGTACGACATTTCGTCTTAGTTTAATTCGTCATCGTAACCGTCATTCTCTTCTTATCTCATTTCTATTTTTCTTTTCTCATAATCATATAATCACAAAGTTAATCATCTCTCTACACAAGACACTACCCTCCTTGAGAACGATCCCCACTTTGAATCATAACTTGTGATTTTCCTAAGTCACTTGTTAATACATACCCTAATTACGCTCTTTTTCCTAAAAGACGTATAATTACACAACTAATCACGGGTATTCGCCTAGTTTGATATAAAGTGTCATAAACAAGGGTCATATAAAGAGTAGTCAACAATTCATTCATTTTACCAACAAATATTCCAATAATTCAAGTAGCAAAGCATATATTGACTTATCTATCAATGGCTCCAACGGCTCCTTTCTTTGCTTATTATACCTTGTACAATATGCATTGTTACATGTTCTCTAATATCGTCTTCTCTTGAGCTTAATATTCGAAGACATAGTCGAAATATTTAGAGACATAGTCGAAAGAGTATCTTTCATAATAGATTTCCACGTTGGCCCGTTAATAAAATGATTGACCTGTTAAAGAACACACGAATTGAATCTTGTCGTCGATCAGAAAGGTGTTAGTAATTGACACACTACTAATGTCGATAAATGAAACGAAATAAATGAAACGAAAACTTTATTCAAATTACCAAGGTATAAAGCACGAACACAAACTTCTAATTCAAAGTTTGAAAAAAAGCTAATGACACTGATTTTAGTTACCGGGCAACTTCGGGAAAAATTTAACACTCGCCAAATATTTGTTTTTTCAAGTAAAAAATATTTTTAGATTACCCCAAAAGAGTGTGCTTACCTCACGTTGCTCCTAAAGCAACCGGAGGAGCAACCGGACAACTGTCAATCTTTCTGAAGTTGCTCAGTTACCAAGTTACTATGCAAAAGTAAGATTCCTTTTTGGTTTTAGAATTTTTCAGAAAGTTATCTTTAGATTTTTTTTAACGGCGAGTTAGTAGTTAGTGATTTGAGCTTACAGTGACATCTAATTGGACAGTATGCAAGCTGCAAGCTCCAAACCTTCTTCTTAGGAGATAAACTCTGCTCTTACTTCTTAATTCGGGCCCCTGAAGGTTCTTGGTGAGACTCGAACTCGATATCTTTTCAAAAATATCTCCCCAAGGTTACTCTTGGTGGCCAACTGAGCTAGCTCAACTGGTTATTTACCTTTGATTTTTTAATTACATGCAAACTAGAAAACAAACAATGCAGACAAAACAAATCATTATCTATATTGTTATATAAAGAGGCTAACTCCAAATCTAACTTCGATCTTAATCCCGAACCTAAAATTACCAAACCTAACTTCAAGCCAAAAATTAATATAAGAATGTTAGATTTAAGCCATTAGATCATATTTAGTAAATTAATCTCATCCATTCATTTTTTAAAACAAACTTTTCTAATAACTTTTGTAACAACATTTGTAACAAACTATTTAAAAAACTTTTATTTTTAAATTATATATATATATATATATATATATATATATATATATATATATATATATATATATATATATATATATATATATATATATATATATATATATATATATATATATATATATATATATATATATATATATATATTGTAACTTTCTTTTCAGAACCCATTTAAGTGTCAGAACTGTTAGAACTTTTTTTGGACCGTTAGATTGTTTAATCATTGGCTATAATGAAATGTGCTATAAATACAATTAATTAAAAGATTAATTTATTATTCAAAAAGCTGAAAGGATAATTTAGACATTTAGTATTTATTCCTAAAAAATTGCCACTAAGAGGACACGGTATGGTGGCTGGCCAGTGGGCTGGCCACGACGGCGCGAGGCCACGGCGGCGCCAACCACACCGTGGCTCGCGTCGTCGAGTTTGGGCTGGCAACTACCAGCCGACGCCATGGCCACGGCGCGAGCCCATGGCGCATCCAACCACACCGTAGCTCGCGCCATGGGTCGCATTATGGGTTTTTTTTTTTTTTTTTTAAAAATTTGAAAAAACGATCGTTACCCAACGGCTACTTTTTTTCCATGTTTTTGACCGTTTTATAGGGTTAAATACCCCATTTTTCATATAATTTCACTATATATCACACAAACACATACTATTTTCTCAAATTCACACACTATTTTATCAATATGAATCCCGAAAGTTCCGATTTGTCCTCAATTTACGAAAACTACGATCAAGAAGATATGGAAGATTATGCCTGGTATCTTGAATATTGGGAACAAATTGAGATGTTAGATGAGGAAGAGCAAGAAACTAGGAGTAATGTCGGTCCTCGCGTTAGAACATACATCCCACGTGAACGAGAAGATGCAGAAAGAAGACTTATGGCCGATTATTTTGGTGACCTTGAAACTCCGCCAAAGTATCCGGAGGATCGATTTCGACGAAGGTATCGTATGAGTTCTACCCTTTTTAGAAAAATAATTCATGATATAAGTAGTTACAACGTTCATCCACTACCACCCTACTTCTATTTCTTTAAACAACGTAAGGATGCAACGGGTCGTTTAGGTTTTAGCCCCACTATGAAATGCACATCGGCAATACGCCAATTGGCGTATGGTACAACACCCGATTTACTAGATGAATATTTACAAGTAGCCGAGCGTTGTTCACGTGAATGCTTATGGAACTTTACCAAATGCATTTATGTATTGTATGTTGAAAAGTATCTTAGAACGCCTTCGCCTGAGGATGTACAACATATTTATGATTTGCACAATAGGAAACATAATCTCCCGGGTATGCTTGGTAGCATAGATTGTATGCATTGGGAATGGAAAAATTGTCCTAAAGCGTTACATGGTCAATTTAAAAGGCGTGATAAAAAATACCCAACACTTATGCTCGAGGCTATTGCTGATCAACAGTTATGGATATGGCATTCTTATTTTCGGGTGCCGGGGGCAAATAACGACCTTAATGTTTTACATGGTTCACCTTTATTTGATAACCTTCTTTTGGATGAGGCTCCAGATACTAAATTTGTTGTTAACGGTAAAACATACAAGCAAGGGTATTATTTAGCAGATGGAATTTACCCTCAATGGGCTTCTTTTGTTAAGTTGTATACAATTGCAACGGACGAAAAGAAAATGAAATTTAAAAGTGTTCAAGAAAGCGCTAGAAAAGATATTGAGAGAGCGTTCGGGGTATTACAAGGTCGGTGGGCGATTATTCAGCAACCCGCACGAAGTTTCCAAGTTAGCACGCTTAAAAGAATCATGTATTGTTGCATTATACTACATAACATGATATTGGAAGACCAAAAGTTTGACATTAGTGAATATGACCATATGTATGCTCCGTCTGAAGCCAATCTCCAACGAACTTGGGTCGAACGGTGTGAGACATTTAGAAGGAAAAATAAGGAACTTCGGGATAGGAAAGTTCATGATTCTCTTCGACGTGATCTCGTTGAGCATTTATGGAACCTTAATCATTAATGGGTTTTTTTTTAATTATTGTTATTTTTTTTAAATGTAATTTTTTTTATTTTTTTTCGTGTATTATTTTTTAAAAATTTGTATTTGTATTTTTATTTATGAATGAAACGTGTTTTTAGTTTAAAATTAATTGTTGAAAAAAAAATTTGTTGGGTGACGACGACACGAGAATTCTCGTGTTAACCAGGGAGGGGGTTGAGCCATCGTGGGGAGTTTTGGTGTCGTGAGAGTAAAAAGTGATGTAGCATCACTTTTTACTCACGACACGAGCACGACGACTCAACCATACCGTATGCTCTAACAATTTAAACTTAGTTATTAATCCCTGTAACCTAAAAAAATATCACCCCACAGAACACACAGCCTCTTTTTCTAGATCCTTAATCCGACAAAAAAATATAATAATCACAAATATTTTTGAATTCACCAAACTAACGACGAGTATGATTTTAAGGTTTTATTGAGTATGTTAACATAAAAAAGGTATGTGATGTTTATAACTTGTGATTTTTTAATTGTAAAATTGTTATGTATTCTTAGTTTTTTTTGACAAATCTTCCCTTCATTCACATGAAGATATTTGTCTCTACATTCTTCTTAACTATATGGGTAGAATTTAGGATGAGCTCGGATCAATCCCGTCCCGAACCCGTCCCGATTTAGTGCTCCCCATTTTTTCCCGATCTAAAAAGTTATGTATCGATCCCGCACCGAACGGGATTTGGGAATCGGTACCGGTACGGGTATCGGTACCGGTACCGGGAAGTCAGGATTTTCCCATTTTTTTTCGGGAATTTCCCGATTTGGTACCGGTCCCGTCTCGAATTAGTGGTCCTGAATTTTTTTCCACCTTATTTCGTAGTCCCGGTCCCGTACCGAACGGATTCGGGTATCGGGAATCGGTACGGTTCCGGGAACGATTCGGGTTCGGATTCGAGATTCGGGTCAAAATGCTCATCCCTAGTAGAATTTGTTATATATTTGGTTCTAGATCTGGGTTTTTTTTGTTGTCCGGGACCGGTGTATGCCGATTTGAAAAAAGTGGTTTCTTGATTTTTTTTCGGTAAAGATCTTTTTATGGGCAAGTACATATATTCCTAGTATTATGAAAAATTGGATCTTTCAGTTTGTTTTTCTTGTTTCAGTGATATATTTTTTTATGTGTATAATTATTTTATTGATATGTTACGATGATTAATTTGTGAACAAATGATTGTTGACACGTGATTAGATTTTTAGTTTATACAAATGATGGCATGATGATAATATTAAATAAGTGAATGTTCACAATCAAAAGATTCGGTTTCATATTGATTTGGAGTTCAACGTCAAAGTTTTTTTTTTGTATTTTAAAGTTATAGTGTGCTATCGAATATAGTTATTGATTATTTTTAGCTTTTGTAACCTTTATTCAAAGATGGATCTACCTTAACTTTTGTATATTTTTAAAATGTGTAACATCTAATTTTTTTTGCAGGGTTGCGATTTGGATCAAATAATATGCGGCGTCGGAAGAAATACATATATTTTAAAGAGTTTAATGCGAAGCTAAAAGTACAAGTATGTTTTTTAGGCGGACATGTATGATTTTGGTGGCGGACATGTATATTCTTAGAGGCGGACATGTATGTTTTTAGTACAAGTACGTTTTTGTGAACGGACATGTATGTTTTTGGAGGCGGACATGTATGTTTTTGGAGGCGGACATGTATGTTTTTAGGCGGACATGTATATTTTTTGAGGCGCACATGTATGTTTTTGGAAAAAGTACACACATGTTGGAAGAGACACTTCAAATAATTATTTTTGTTCACATATCCTCGTTTGTATTAAATATTAGTGCATGTTTTACTTTTGTTTTTTTTAATAATTTGTGCTTTAGTTGATTTGTGTTAACATTTATGTTTTAGGTGCTAAAAAAATACATTATTCAAAGAACATATATGTACACGTGACAACTTGAATAACATAAATGTTTATTGAAAAATTTAAAAAGTTGACTTTTTTTTCAAAACATGAATGTTTTTTTAATTCTAAAAATTTAGAGAATTTCAAAAGCAAAATAAAAAAATAAGAAAAAAACAAATTTCGAAAATTAAAGGATTAAAAAATGAGATTATCTAAAAATAAATAAAAAAATAATTAAAAAATATATTTTATCTTTTACATTTATGCTCTTATGAATTTTAATCTATTAAATTAAATAAAATTAATTAGTTAAATTCTGATTGGCCTATTATGATTCTGATAGTTCTGACACTAATAATGGTATATAATATATATATATATATATATATATATATATATATATATATATATATATATATATATATATATATATATATATATATATATATATATATATATATATATATATATATATATATATATATATATATATATATATATATATATAGAGAGAGAGAGAGAGAGAGAGAGAGAGAATTTGGTTAAAATAATGTAGGTGTTTAAAATTGTTAAAATGAGAAGTATTTTAGACCTTTAGATATTTTAGTTGGTTTAAGATAATATTAAATTAGCTAAAAAAAATAATAAGTAAAACTAATAAATTTTAATATGATTAAAGGCAATTTAAGTAATTGACTTTTGTTAGTTCTCTTTAACTGCTTGTAACGTGTAACTAATTTACCGTCATTTTCGTTCTACCATGTGGATATACCTCAAATCCCATCACGTCACTTCAAAAAAATAAATAATCGTAATTAACTTTTATATCCCATTTAAAATCCTCCCTCCGTTTAAAATCTAGCGAGATTATTTTCTTTCCCGGCGAGTGGTTTTCGACAAAAACAATACCGACATTATTTCCACAAAACTTGTCGTTGTTAAATTGTTAATGACGGGATGAGTTCTCTAAACTTTCAAGGTTGTATGACCGAGCTCTAGCCACCGCTAACTGATGCAAACCCATGATTGCAGAGATGAATGGGTTGTGTAACATATTTTGTATTCATGTAGCGTGATACATGCTGGTTAACATGGTGAAGCTAGCTTCTAGTTTGTATGTGTATGGGTTTATTCGATGATGAACCATTTGTGTTTTCAAGAATATATATGTATTATTTTTTGTGAAGGTTTCGGTTACTCTTAGAGGCTGTTTGATAAAAAGATATGATTTAGCGCTGAATGAATAAAAGGTGTTGAGCAATTCAAAGATTCTTAATGAATTAGTTTCTGAACGAAAAAGAACGTTTGACAATTTTTCTGAATCAACAATCTGAATAATTAATATTATTATTATTTTTTCTCATACTATTTTGTGTAATAAAAATTTGATTCCTTGATATTAATAAAGATCATTTTTTATGTAAAATAAATGAATAAAATGGTCATGACATTATATAAATTGCATGATATTCAATAAGTTAAAAATGATAGCTTTATACTATTCAATAAACTTTTCCACCATATAAACATGCCAAGTATAAGTTTTTTTTGTTGGTGTAATAGTTAAAAAAAAGTACTACGTAAACAATGATTAAAACATAGAAAAAAAAGAATGAAATCGAGAATGGTGGGATCACGGAATGGTTTTGCATCATTTTTGCACTAAATGATTCAGAGGTTTTCCAAATGACACATCGTCAACTATTTTTTTAAGAAACAAGATATTAACTGACCGATTCATTAACTTTCATCTTAATGGTTCAATTCAAAGGCTATCAAACACCCCTTTAATAATCTATGTATTAAAGTAAGAATGTATCACACATCTTGGTCGTTTGATTTTTTTTCGTTCTTTTATTTCTAGTTTTATTTAGATAGATGTCGCTTAATGTAGTGATCATTGTTGCATCAGTTTGTACTTTATATTAGTAGGATTTGACTTTCGCATCAATGTTTGTATTAATAAAGACGGGGCTGAATTTTAATATGTATCAGTTTTTTTTTTGAACGGCAATTTTTTACAACTCATACTAATTATCTCACACATTATATTGCATATGTCTTCACTCAGATTTGAACCCACAACCTTTAGGTTGGAGGACCACTCATATACCGCTGGGCCAAGAAGCCTTTGATAATATGTATCAGTTTTATATCAAAACACTTATTTTAATGTATCAAGAAAATATTTTGAAACTTTGTCTCCTTTGGGTGTACCAAGAAAAGGCGAATAAAAGTTGGTCTAAATCCAATGGTGTATCATCAGTTTTAGATAAAAAAAATTGTACTTGACACATCAAAGAAAAATTTATGAACTTTTAAATGTCTTTTTACATCATATACGGAGAATAAAACAAATAAACAAAACTTTACGTTTAGCTTTGTATCAATTTTTTAGATGCTTGTTAATAGTATTTTAAACGTATCATATCAAATGAAATAAACGAAATTTGCGATCCGTTTTGTATCAAATTTTCAATTTCGTTATCTAAAACAAAGGATAGCCTTCGTTTAAATTAGTTCTTTTTAAAGATGGTACAAAAATAATATTATGTATCAATGGCCAATTTAAAAAAGTCTACGAAAAGAAAACTTAAGAAAGTAAAAAAAAAACTCAGTGGACATGTATGTATCACGTAATATTAAAAAAGTTTGTTACGAGATGAATTTATTAAGAACAAATCATTATTTAAAATATGATGCCCTTTAAAATGTACGTGTAAACGTTAAATAACAAATTTGATTACTTATTGAAAAGTCATTAATCACCATGACGAATTAATTGAAAAAAACAAGTACATAATGTCATTATTTTTTGACTTTATTACAATTTTAACACTCATTTAATTTGACTTAAATCTTAGCCATAATCAATCATCCAACGATCCTGATAACTTTTTATTTTAACAATTTTAATCAACTACACTACATTAACCACCCTCTATATATATATATATATATATATATATATATATATATATATATATATATATATATATATATATATATATATATATATATATATATATATATATATATATATATATATATATATATATATATATATATATATATATATATATATATATATATATATATATATTATATATAGGTATATTTATGACTTAAAACCACAGTTTTAGATCCCAGTCATATCCCAGTCACATCTTTTAACCAATAGGATTTGAGTATTTGCTATAAAATCTCACTTTTTTCCTTTTTTAACTCATTTTGGGCGGACCGCAGTTTTTAAAAACGCGTTTTGTTTCAAAATCGCGTTTTGAAAACGCAATTTTGAAACCTGCATTTTGAAGGTATGGGCTGAGGCGGTTTGGACCAGTCCAGTTCAAGTCTGGGCCAAGAGGGGTCTGGACCGGGTCAAGCGTTTTATATAATTTTCGTTTTTTTATTTAATTTCGGTTTTTTAATAAAAACTCATTTAAGTTCAGATTTTTTAAAAACAATATCATGGCTCTTGCAAGATTCGAACTCATGACCTCTCATTCGAATACAAGCACCTTTACCAACTTAGCCAACCCATTATTTGTGATTTTTGATACAAAACACAGGTAATAAGCTCATCAAAATCTAATATTAACATATATAATATTCATTTTTCTAATATAAACATAGATGATATACATTAATAATAAGTTATATAAAAGATACACACAAATATTCTGATTTTTCTGTATGTACGTATTTATCTTATAGATATTGAACTGAAATCACTCTTTATCTACAATTTTGGAATTTATACATATCTATTCCTAAATTATTATTTTTAAATAAATCTTAGATTCATACAAAACCCTAATATTTTCATACGCATCTAAAAACGAGACCTTCATTCATTTGTCTCATCTCAAAAACTCAAAACCTAATAACAGGTAATGATTTCTATGGTTTCTTTGGAAGTATGAGGTTGGATGGATGGCACAGAACGTATGGTTTGCTATGTTATGTAATTATCAGAAGTCTTTTTGAAACCTTCATTAATCACGTAAAAAGGTATGTATATTTTTTTGTAAACCCTAATTAGGTATGTTTGTAGATATTTTATTGTTGCAGAAACAATGATACCAAATGTTTCAGGTATAAGAATTAATCAAATGCATAGTAGCTCTTTTTTTTGCCTTTTCTTATTATAATGATGGTGTTCTGGTGCTTTTATATCTTCATAACAAATTAGGTATAGGTGAGAAATCAAGGTTGATGTAAACATAAATGTCAAGCATGCGTCTTTTGAGTGATGTAAGTTTTCTTTATGAAATTCATGATTTAATTGATTGTTGTGTATGCATGCTGACCCTATTGTTTAGAATGCATATTAGGGATTCTTCATATGCTCACATGATAGTGTGTGGTAGATGTAAATGCAGCCGCTAGGGTGCTGCTTAAGTCCTGTAACCTTATGCTGATTTTTCGTAAGGATCCTTTTTTTATGGAAATGATTTAGGTAGATTTTTCGTAAAGAATCAAAGGCAAGGAAAATAACCGCAGACGACTTAAACTCCCTATTTATCGTTCTATTATATTAAATATCTAATTAAATATGCAACCCTTTGGTAATGTTTGACAGGTAACCAGCCAACCACTCACCTTGAGTTGTTTTGCAACATCTGCTCAACTTAACTACACTAAGTTTCTTTTTCATATTTTCAGAGTAGCCACTCTGGCAGTCGCTTATATATGCGTGAGCTCTACAGTTGGTGTTATCCTATCAGTTCTCACTGGTGGTGTAAGTTACTTTGCGTTTGCGACTGAACTCCCGCATTCGACACATTCCGAGTAATACTTTCATGTGATGCACGGCGTCAGATGTCACACCCCACCATGGCGAATATGGGGCGCGACGTATGGATATCATCACAACATGGCGTGTCTATAGAGATAACTATATGAAATAAGAAATGTCATAAAATGGTGACACAAAAGTCATGACAATATCTCAATAAATGCAGGAGTCTAGGTAAGTAGGTAACAGTCCTACCTCTTACCCAAGACAATCAAATATCACAAACAAAACAAACATATAGGTGCCAATAATATCACTTATTAAACAAGCAAAAGAAACTAAAAAGGAACGGGGATCTCCTTCTATATGCAATCCTAAGCTTCTCCAATCCTAGCCACTTATGTTCTCATGCTTAACCATAGTATCACCTGAAAGAGACACTAAAACACGTCAACATAAAGTTGGTGAGAGTCATAGGTTTAGACTCCAACGCTAAATCAGTTACAAGGTGTGAATAAAAATCATCAACAAAAGAACATATGGACAATGTGTTACAATTATGTATTAACAACTATCAATCAAGATCAATCTTACCAAACCAATCCAAGGCTCCTACCTTGCCAAACAACATCATGGTACCTTAGATGATCACCCTATGTACCTATCCCAAGGCCACTACCTTGGCAAACCACAAGGCCACTACCTTGTCAAACCACAAGGCCACTACCTTGTCAAACCACAATAACATATCAAAAATCGCATAGCAGTTAATCACATAAGTGTACACACAAGTCCATCACAACCATAAAAAATTCACAGCAACAATTTAGAAACAACTCAACACAGTGTCTCTTCCATCCCATCTGGAAGTCAAAAACAAAAATAAATATGGGACAATGAACACTCACCTGATCGCTCCTTCACACGTCCTTGCACTAGCAACAAGCTAACAAACCAAAAACACGAAATCAATAAACGAACCAATCACTAAGATGGCTCATTAACATATGATGGACATCTAACCCATTCTCACATATTTACCTCATTAATAAGCTCTAATTACCCCATTACCCTTCCTTAACAAGTCCTTAACTTGGTTAAGTTTAACAACTAACCCGTTCGTATTTTACCCAAAACAGTCCCAGTTTTAGGTCTCAAAACTTTAGGTCAAACGCCCACTTAAACCTACCCATGGTTTCTGTAAAAGGAATATTCACACCCTTACATATGTTGGATAACACCTCCCACTTGCCCTAACCTTAAAGCTACTGTTAAGGCCCCGATATATATATATCTACTTTCGTCATTCCAGATTTCCTGATTTTAAACGTACTAAAAGTTTGTTACCATTAAGGGATGTTACCCTAAACCACAACCTTAACCCAAGTGCAGATACTTAATACATTATATAAACCATCTCTCACGTTCGTGAGAAGATCCCAATTCAACCCTAAGTGCCCCAAACAACCCAAAACTTAAAAAGAAAACATGCTGAATTCAAAACTGTTTTGACCTCCGACTGTTGTAACCTGTTTTTGACCCACTTCCCTACCTCCAATTTAGTTCTCGTTTCTTGAATTGGAAAGCCACTTCAAATACCTTTTCAGGGATACTTGGATCGCATCTTGAATGTTCCTAGAACTCCCGATATGATCAAAACAATTGACTCAAAATTCTGCCCAGTTTTTAAAAACAGGTTTAACAAAATCAACCACATTAATTAACCCTAATCACTCTAATTACAAGCCCTAATTTATGTGATCATCATATAATGATTAATTCAACATTAATTTACTGTTTTTATATCAACCCTAACCTAATTCCATCATAAGAATGATTAATTAAACATAAAAACAATTTAATTAAAAAGGGATTAAAGGTTTTTACCTTAAAATTAATGAAAGATGAAAAACCCCCAAAATTATGAAGAACCCTAACTTTTTTTTTTGTGAAACCCACGAATTTTATTAGCTCCAGGGATTTATGTTTTTATTTTTTGTTTAGTAAAACATTATATAGTGTACACAAGAATCCTAGTCAAATTATAACACTTGTTTCCTTTTTTTCCTTTTTTCCCTTTTTTTTCTTTTCCAAACCGCCTAACACCCCCTTAATTTTCGTTTTTTTCCTTTTTATTATTAATATATGTATTAATAATATTACCTTAATTTTTCTTAATTTATTTCAGCTCCAAAAGCCTCCAAAACCGTAAAACTAGTCAGTTTTTACGCGTTTTACCGTAAAAGTCGTAAAATATACACTTTTATAAAAAATCTCAAATTTTGAAATAAACTTTATATTTAAGTCCTAAATGACTTAAAACCATCCCGAAAAATATTCATATGACTAATTACCTCTTCCGAGACCTCTAAATGCTAAACCGTAAATCCTAAAAAAATACACTATTACTATAATACTTATACGTATACGTAACCACCAAAATATCACCATTTCATTTCATAGTCACTAATTGTGATCTCATGAACATGAATTAACCGTTCCTCGATTTACTTATGAGTACTCTATACTCATAAACGATAATCACACCAACCTCGTTCACACAAAATAAACACGTAAGCACAAAAATCAAGTAGTCACACATAAAATAACCTAAAAGTAAGACCAAGTGACGAACCTCAAAACCACGGTTGTCACATCACTCCCTCCTAATAGAAATCTCGTCCCGAGATTTACTCCTTAGGATCAACACCCAAACAACAAATCACACGAGGATACTTGTTCTAAATGAACTCCTCTCATTTCCACGTGAACTTTAGTTCAAGTTTCAAGATACCACATGTACAAACCAAAACTAATTAAACCCATTGCCAAACTCTTGACCTCACAGTCAATAAATCTCGCAAATGACTCTTCGATAAAACAAAGACTCTTATTAGCACAAAACCCAAATAACCGGACATGCAAATATGCATCCTCAAACAACATTTACCAATCCCAATACATGAAATGTATCATGTATACAACTCATTTCCCCCAGGTAATTCTATGCTCATAAGCTAATGGTATGATCTTCCCAAAGATCATAAATGGACCTACAAAACTCTACATCAACACTTCCATCTTTCCAAATCATACCACCCGTTACTATGGGTGAAACTCCATACATAACTTTGTCACTAAATCTAGTGGTTTCCCCCTTTTCTACATAGCATCCCTTGTTGCTCTCATTCTGTCCACAAACACCATTACCACATTAGTAGCCTCTTTTACCAATTCTAGTCCACAATGAGGTCAAATCACCCTATCCTTTCATATCGTGCCTCAAATGGCATTTATCGACTTCTAGTACGATAACTATCATTATATGAAAACTCAGCCATCGCTAACGAGTTTCCGAACTACCTCTAAATCAATCACCCATGTCCAATTATGTTCATCAACTCCCTTCAGTCTGTATCCCAAACTACTTTAAATTCCAATTTCCTTACAAAGTGACCTATGACGGTCTTTCACATATCCATTAATTCTTCCAACTTCCCAACTATGTGACTTCTCATTCCTCTTGAAATAGGTGATGAATTAGTCAGTCTATCGACTATCACCCAACTCTCATCGTACTTAATCCCCCACCGCATTATGTATCCCTTCCACCAACTTCGTCCTTACATCGCCCTTTCTAAACTACTCCTATCCATGTAGGAAGTATAGTCTACGTCCCTTTCCTCCTTACGATTGTCCAAGCCACGCAACATAAATGTTGACGCGTTCACTGCTTTAGACAACTCAACTCGTGCAACCCACATCCTTCATCCAAACCACTCTAATACATCATCCCTATAGTTCAAGTTCGTCTCAGCTTCACCTCATCCTTCTTATTCCATGTCTCATCGACCATGCTTGCCTTTCCCAGATGGTACTTGGCCTTGCAATTTTATTTCATCAATTAACTACACCCATCACCTTTGCCAAATGTTCAATCAAGAAGATTGAATATGTGTTGGAGACGTTCATGATCCGTATAGATCATTCTCCACGTCTCGTACACCAAATGCCTCTAGCAATCTAGGCAGATATAACAGTCCAGCTCCACTAACTAAGTCTTATCTAGTTCTTCCAAGTCTTCAGTTCTGCAACGTATAAGCAATCGCCTTTCTTTGTCGTTCTCGTACACATCCAAATCCTTGCTCCACGTGTCGTCATGCTTCGCGAATTCATCCAGTCCTTCCGATAATGCCAAGATCTGCTCATCATTGAATCCACCTCTTCAGCCTCCAAAATGCTTCCTCGTCCTTCTTCACTTCGCCCCTTGCTGGTTCCACGATATGCCATCATCTATGACTACTAGTCCTGGCCAACTTAATCCTAAAACTCACACTTGAAAATCTCACGTTTAACTCCACTCCAAAACCGACACATAATTCGCCTCACTCCCCTTCTTAGATTTGAGTAGATCAAGATGCCGTCGATACTCCCGATGACAACTCGTTTACATACGTTCATGCACACTCGGTTCATTGACTCCATGAGAACCGCTAGTGCTTTGGCGAAGCCAAATGCATAACCGTAAACCCAAAGCGTTCATACAACATCCTTAGCAATTTCAACTATGTCCTCCTCACACCCTCTCTTAGCGGCAATACGAATAAATTTCTTGCAATTTCTAACAGCTCTTGTTTTTAAATCACTCCATCAACGATTTGCCTTGGAAAGGCACTAACTACAACTCTTCTCACCTCTCCTACTTGCTCTATTCATGGTTCTACCTCAAAGTAATAGGCAAACCTACTAAGTTTCAGGAAATTTTCAGAAAGCATACATGCCTTACGAACAATATCCCCTCCCAACACTCTCTATGGCGCGTTACTTGTACCAATAACCATACATTCTGCAAACCTCTATTCATCTCCCTTGACACTCCTAAGAGACCTCATGACCACATTAGTTCGTCTACGAACTTCTTTCCTCCCCACTAAGGGCATTCCGACCGTTCTCTTATGGTCACCTACTTAAGCGTGTAGGCGCGACCAAGTCTTTCATACGATTACTTCAACGCTCCCGAACAATACGTAACCAAAACTACATCCTGAATCCACCAGATACGATCAACGAATCAAACCCACGGATAACTAACGACATTTCACGTGCACCAGTTAAAACAAGTCAAAACCACGAGACTCAAAAGAAAACTCAAACCCAGTACGTGTATCAATTCAAAATGACCCATGACAACGAAAAATAATCCAAGAAACACCCAATGGCAACCATACATATTACGCCCCGCGACATATTATTTAAACCGTGCAAAAGATCGACTTTTCCAAAAGAATATATATCTTTTTTTCTATTTACTATTACCTCCCACATCCATGTGACTCAAACAATCTACAAACAACCCTCTTGACGAACTCAAAACTCAACTCAAAAACATGGTATCCCGTGCATCCCATATCAAAAAAAAAACTACTATTCAAACTCAACCTCTAACCCGACACTTGCACAATAATTTCGGCCAAGATACTAACCTCCCATGACTATACATTCTGAATATTTGAAAAGTATGTTCCGAGTACATAATTTTTGGCTTTTGAATCACTCAAAAAGCTTTAAAAACGAACAAGTTATGACCAAAACAATTTTATGCTAGTTGTTTTAAAAACTAAAGAATAGACTTAGTGATCAATGCAATCCTTTTCAATGAAAGATATAATTGTATGTGAAATATTCATAAACTCCTTTTAACCTTGTATCAATAACTATAAATGACATGAATCGGTTAAATCCGATTGTATAAACTATGTAAGTAGAAATAAATTTTACTTCGCTTTATTTTAATGAAAGTCTTTTAGAATTTGAAATAAATAAGTGTTGATAAAAAAAAACTTATGTTACATCTTGTTTCAAACATGACTCCAACACCTTACCCTTATTTTACCAAATACAACCAACTATCTAACTCTATAGTAGATTTCCAATTCCCCCCTTTTTCCATATACCAACCAAAAGAAATGTAAGACTCAACCCAAAAGATTTCATTATCCCAAAAGAAATCTCCATTTATTTCAACGGACTTAAAACCCAGAACAACATTTTAAAACGTACACATGAAATATGAACTCAAAGAATACGCTACAAGACACAGTTCAAAAAAAATTCGAAACGTTGTTGAAACTCCATCAACTCCAGCACCATAAAACACGACAAACACAAGGTACGTTCAAGTTATAATAGCTAGTGAACGACCATATACCATAACCTAACACGTAGTAGTATATATACATCCGCATATATATACCTATCGAATCTCCCAAACATACCCGTTATCATACATGTCAAGTCAATCAATTGCTTTATACGCTCGTTTTTCCATACGAGTAATCACCATCTCACCGTGCCACAACAAAACATAAAGCCCACCTCCAAAACCAAACCATATCGTGTGACCCCATAATCACACAACACAACTATAATCCAAAACATATAACACAAAAAGAACAATAGCCATATCATAGGCAGCCATTACATAAACTCATATATAATACGTATACCCAAATTCTACATCTCACCATATACAAGCATGTACTAACCCTCTTTCATGCAATCATACTTGAGAACCCATTGAAGTTGTGGTACTTGTATAACTATGTTGGCCACCATACTTATACAATTACCCTTTCCCCAATGCACTCCCTCTTATGATGACACTTATAAGAATCAATACAACATATAACACATAAATCCATCTACTCACATAAGCTCATAACCACATAAACAATAAGGTCCAAAACTCCATCTATAAAATAACATAATAAAACTCTTGGAATACAGAAATCCATAGTCTAGCTAAAACAACCTAGACTAAATCCAAAACGAAAACATAATCAGTTATAAGTCATGTCGCCCATAAGAGTGGAAATAGCATAAGGCCCTTCATATTCACCTACTCCTAATAACTCGAACCACCACATGATTCTTAGGGAACATGACTTAAACATCAAAAGAAAATAATACCCCTCAGGTACATAAAATAACCCAACAAAAGATAGAAACTACTATGTACCAAATTATGTACTATAATGTACATTATAAGTAAAATACGACAATGACTAGCGTGGGCGATTATGGATAAACCCGCACTACTCACAACTCGAAAAGAAAGTAACATGTGGCTAAGTATGAACTTACTATGGTTCAATTCATACCAGTCAAAACATCACAATAATAACATTCAAACACATCAATTATAATAAAATGCACACATACTCCTATGACGCCTATATGCAGGGACCCTTAAGCTATAGACTAGGCTACGCGACTAGGCAACCTAATTCTCTATAACCATTGTCTCTGATACCATTCTGTCACACCCCACCATGGCGAATATGGGGCGCGACGTATGGATATCATCACAACATGGCGTGTCTATAGAGATAACTATATGAAATAAGAAATGTCATAAAATGGTGACACAAAAGTCATGACAATATCTCAATAAATGCAGGAGTCTAGGTAAGTAGGTAACAGTCCTACCTCTTACCCAAGACAATCAAATATCACAAACAAAAGAAACATATAGGTGCCAATAATATCACTTATTAAACAAGCAAAAGAAACTAAAAAGGAACGGGGATCTCCTTCTATATGCAATCCTAAGCTTCTCCAATCCTAGCCACTTATGTTCTCATGCTTAACCATAGTATCACCTGAAAGAGACACTAAAACACGTCAACATAAAGTTGGTGAGAGTCATAGATTTAGACTCCAACGCTAAATCAGTTACAAGCTGTGAATAAAAATCATCAACAAAAGAACATATGGACAATGTGTTACAATTATGTATTAACAACTATCAATCAAGATCAATCTTACCAAACCAATCCAAGGCTCCTACCTTGCCAAACAACATCATGGTACCTTAGATGATCACCCTATGTACCTATCCCAAGGCCACTACCTTGGCAAACCACAAGGCCACTACCTTGTCAAACCACAAGGCCACTACCTTGTCAAACCACAATAACATATCAAAAATCACATAGCAGTTAATCACATAAGTGTACACACAAGTCCATCACAACCATAAAAAATTCACAGCAACAATTTAGAAACAACTCAACACAGTGTCTCTTCCATCCCATCTGGAAGTCAAAAACAAAAATAAATATGGGACAATGAACACTCACCTGATCGCTCCTTCACACGTCCTTGCACTAGCAACAAGCTAACAAACCAAAAACACGAAATCAATAAACGAACCAATCACTAAGATGGCTCATTAACCTATGATGGACATCTAACCCATTCTCACATATTTACCTCATTAATAAGCTCTAATTACCCCATTACCCTTACTTAACAAGTCCTTAACTTGGTTAAGTTTAACAACTAACCCGTTCGTATTTTACCCAAAACAGTCCCAGTTTTAGGTCTCAAAACTTTAGGTCAAACGCCCACTTAAACCTACCCATGGTTTCTGTAAAAGGAATATTCACACCCTTACATATGTTGGCTAACACCTCCCACTTGCCCTAACCTTAAAGCTACTGTTAAGGCCCCGATATATATATATCTACTTTCGTCATTCCAGATTTCCTGATTTTAAACGTACTAAAAGTTTGTTACCATTAAGGGGTGTTACCCTAAACCACAACCTTAGCCCAAGTGCAGATACTTAATACATTATATAAACCATCTCTCACGTTCGTGAGAAGATCCCAATTCAACCCTAAGTGCCCCAAACAACCCAAAACTTAAAAAGAAAACAGGCTGAATTCAAAACTGTTTTGACCTCCGACTGTTGTAACCTGTTTTTGACCCACTTCCCTACCTCCAATTTAGTTCTCGTTTCTTGAATTGGAAAGCCACTTCAAATACCTTTTCAGGGATACTTGGATCACATCTTGAATGTTCCTAGAACTCCCGATATGATCAAAACAATTGACTCAAAATTCTGCCCAGTTTTTAAAAACAGGTTTAACAAAATCAACCACATTAATTAACCCTAATCACTCTAATTACAAGCCCTAATTTATGTGATCATCATATAATGATTAATTCAACATTAATTTACTGTTTTTATATCAACCCTAACCTAATTCCATCATAAGAATGATTAATTAAACATAAAAACAATTTAATTAAAAAGGGATTAAAGGTTTTTACCTTAAAATTAATGAAAGATGAAAAACCCCCAAAATTATGAAGAACCCTAACTTTTTTTTTTGTGAAACCCACGAATTTTATTAGCTCCAGGGATTTATGTTTTTATTTTTTGTTTAGTAAAACATTATATAGTGTACACAAGAATCCTAGTCAAATTATAACACTTGTTTCCTTTTTTTCTTTTTTTCCCTTTTTTTTCTTTTCCAAACCGCCTAACACCCCCTTAATTTTCGTTTTTTTTTCCTTTTTATTATTAATATATGTATTAATAATATTACCTTAATTTTTCTTAATTTATTTCAGCTCCAAAAGCCTCCAAAACCGTAAAACTAGTCAGTTTTTACGCGTTTTACCGTAAAAGTCGTAAAATATACACTTTTATAAAAAATCTCAAATTTTGAAATAAACTTTATATTTAAGTCCTAAATGACTTAAAACCATCCCGAAAAATATTCATATGACTAATTACCTCTTCCGAGACCTCTAAATGCTAAACCGTAAATCCTAAAAAAATACACTATTACTATAATACTTATACGTATACGTAACCACCAAAATATCACCATTTCATTTCATAGTCACTAATTGTGATCTCATGAACATGAATTAACCGTTCCTCGATTTACTTATGAGTACTCTATACTCATAAACGATAATCACACCAACCTCGTTCACACAAAATAAACACGTAAGCACAAAAATCAAGTAGTCACACATAAAATAACCTAAAAGTAAGACCAAGTGACGAACCTCAAAACCACGGTTGTCACATCAGAGAACAACCAAATTGGCTGAACCAACAACTGGTGTATTTAATAGAATGGAATTGTCGAAAAGGTATATTTTGTATGTCAAACGTGAAAGTGGACCACTTTCGGATAGTCAACTTACAGACATCGCATTATGACTAAACTTTTTGATTTTTGATATAGTGGGGGCGTCTGGATCACCTACGTTTAACAGCTTATTATGGTCTTAAATAAACTGTAAGAACTTTTCCAAATCCAAATAAGCTAATTGATCGTTGTTAGTTATTCAAATCTGATGCAATAGTTATGAGTTTTTTTATCTATGAATCTGATTATTTCAAGTCACAGCTTTACTATGCTTAGGATTTATACCAATCCCAACCACCATGAAGTTGATGGTTACACCCTACGAAATCACATACCCTTTCACCTTTACATCCTTTGTGACTTTATAAGGTATCACACAATGACAAAATGACCAGGTGGGTGTCTCCTCAACCCTTCCAAAACTACTACTTTTAGATACGGATTCATCTGTAAGTCCTTTTCGTTTATAACTGATTATATTTATGTTTTATGCTCGATAGATTTCATTCCCTGGTGGTAACATGTGTCTCCCTCTTTTACTCCCTATTTAACACACGTTAACAGTTAATTTTTTGTCTATTTCCGTGATGTTGCTATTTAAACAATTTCTTTTATTTACTTTTATTTATTACATAAGGAAATGAGAAAAAAAAAACTATAGCACGTTAGCATCATTTGAACGTCTTACACCACAACTGAGGACCAATTCGACCAACACATAGGTTACATGTATAAGTTACTTCTGAAATGAAAGGCATCTGAATATCTAACACTTGTTGTACATTGGACTTGCTGATAATTATTCAAAATAAGGAATGGCATAGTTTACACGTGCCAGTTACATTAGCTCTTATGTTGGCCTTCAATATAGAACAAGCAAATTGTTGTTGGATTTCATGCTGACTTTTATATTAGGTGCATGGATTTAAGAGAAAGGCAAATATCCATGTCATGTAGCTATGTTGATTTGGTTTGAGCAGTGTTTGAATACTCACGAGATTCAAGCATAAAAGGTAATTTATAGTTAGTTATCTATATGCGCCCTGGTTCTAATATTAGGCCAATATCCATGTCACGAGATTCAGCAAGGGTCACATATGCACCCTGGTTCTAACTGACGACGTGTAAGGAAGCATGCTACCACTGTTGGTCTTCCACACGTTGCTGCAACCAATATTGGTCTGATACTGCAGCCTTCGAATACTGGGATCGCAGACTCCAGGTTTGTTTGCAGCGAAGGTTAGTATTTTTTGTGGTTCTTATTTGGTGGTTTGTTGACTACAGGTGTATAAAACTTATGAAAATGCACGCACACGAGTAAAAATATAAACTGCACTAAAAGTCATGAAAAAATATAAACTCAGATGTATAAAACTCATTTTTGCTTGAAAAAAGGTTCGCACAAACAACTAACGCGAGTAAAAACCGCACTAAATTTCATGAGGATTAAGGTATAACAGGTACATGATTTGTCCCTGCAAAATTCAGTCAAGTTATCCTTTTAAATAATGATAGATAAATTTTGAGTATAACATTGCTAACATTTTTACACAATCTTATTCTTTGTTGACTGCAGGTGGATTCTATTACGAAGAAACACTCGCTGCACTGAGTGTCCCTCCGCTCACTCAACACTTTGATTGGAAACACTATGTTCTCTCTATATTACTGTATCTAATAAAGTACCAAATACCAACCCATACAAATAAGGTTCACTAAAAAAGAAAAGAACAAAAAGATTATTTTATTCCATTACACTTTGGGCCATCTCGTGTAAAAGATCAGAAAGAAATAATGAACAATTGTTATACATTTATTGAAGTGGCATAAGAAATATGAGGAGGTTTAGCCATGATGTGAACGAGGTATCGTTCATATAACCTAAAAGGAAATCTTTTTTTTTATATGGATAGGTAATGGCAGTAGTAGTCGCAACTGTACCTTCGTTTTATCTACAAATATATGGCAAGACTCCTTCCAGCTACAGGATGTTTCGATGTCCGCAACCTTTGCTCTAAAAGTTTATAAGTTTTTATCTCTACTTCCTTTCTTTTGCTTACTTGCATAGTATATTATTTATCTCAAATCTGATTTCATAGGGTGATAATGTTTCTTCTTCATTTATGTCACTTGAGTCCGTTGGATTTCCCCAGAGTTATTGAGAGGTAGGTGTACGTTGGAAATTTATATATATATCCACTATGTTTGGCTTTTTTTTTAATTTTCATTGGGATCAACAAATTCAACTTATTGCAGGTGCAATATCTGTTCTAAAAACGAAGCACATGTAAGTATACATTAAACTTTGAGACACTTGGAATTTCTTATGCGTCTCTCGCCAATATTGCATTGGAAGGTTAGTAGATGCAACCGAACCACATCTATTGTTTCTTTTTGATTCATTAATAGGTTAGTGATAATGAGGTTTTACTTGATAGGCCCAATATTATGTAGAATAACTCAAGTTACATCAGTATAGTGTCATTTAAGCCTTTTTCGCAAAATGTGTGATTTTATCCATCTGGTCCATTAATCCTAGGTCATGGCAATTCGACCCTTTTGTCTCTAATAGTCGGTATTTGGTAGTTGATCTTTAAAGAACTGAACTCGTGTTTAATTTTGATATGATAAATCCAGATGCCTATATGAGTTTGAGCGACACCTTGACCGTTTCATGGCTTCAGCATACAAGGCGAGAATAAACACACCCCCTCCGCCCCCCTTTTTGATAAAGAAACCACAAAAAAACACTTATACAAACTATGGCTGCTTCAGCATCCTGGTGATTTCCAAATCTCTTCTTCAGATCGTCACCAATCTTCCTATATTCCAAAACTAAGAATATTTTGTATATAATAATAGCTACTAAAGAAATTTCATTTGACCTGAACATAAAGAATGACCCGTTTAAACATGGGTGTTTCATAAGAATTGATCTTATCAGAATGGGACATTGATTGAGTTAAATGTTATATGGTATTTATATGCAGCTTAGCATGATTGGTGTCTACTTTGAGGATGATCAGGTTGCCAATGGATTCGGTAACCACCTGGCCCGCCCAATTCTTCGTCAAGAATGGAGTGAGGATTTGACTTTTGAAGAGAGTCCCAAATTTTCACAGCTGGTATATATACTTGCTGATGTTTGTTAATGCGGTATTTGCTGCCATTGTTGGACTTCAGTCTATCTGATATTCTGACATATAGCTTCTTAGTAAGTATGTATATGAAATAATTTGTAAGGTCCCTTTTATCGACACAAAAACTGTGAGAGGGACAGATGCATAAAATCTAAGTGTTGGGGTGGCTTAATCAGAAGTGTTAAACGAGATTCACTATCATATTCATATTTGTTTTAATCAATCCTTTTTTTCTAAATCAGGAAATTATCAAGAGAAAAACTTATTGGCCTAAAATGAATACATTGCAAATCACGAATAAAGGTACTGTCTTTTCATTCCCCGTTCAGTTTTGGCACTTCAATATATCTTCATTGGCTTCTAGGCAAATTAGAATTCTGCCTTTTGTATTTTATTAAGAAAGTGTTGATGATTATCGACCAATTTAATCATCTACAAGATATATAGATAACTTTGTACTAAAAATGTCAATTTTGATATTTATATCAGTTGATAGGATTCATAGTTAGATATTTGTCACATCTGATTAATGGATTTAACAAATGAAATCGATGTAATGGCTATAATATCAACTCATGAATGTAATAGATTCCAAAGAAAGCATATGCAAATTTGTCTCTCTACCTGATACTTTGGAGCCAAGTGGAGCGCTTTTTACACTACATGTAAGGGAACTAATAAAATGAATCAAGTCGAGTAAGATACGTAATGCATTAGCTGGTCCATCGTCGATTTTGTGTTAATTCATTTTCTCTTTTATTTTCTTTAATTAATACACGTGAGATTACACAAAGAAGTGTGACAAGTTTCGAGGTCGGAATAAATGATCTCCACACTGATGCAATCTAACAATGTTGATTTTGTATGATATAGATTTACAATTGTCTATTTTTTGTGATTCGTCTTATGTACTGAATGTGTGTCAGTTGTAATTTAACACTATATGTTGTTTGCAGCTTTTTGTTGAAAGACCAGGTTCAATGAAGAAATATTTTTTCAGTTTTCGTTAGAGAGAGACTGTTAAGTAGTAGTGTGGTACTCTATTGATCCATACTATCAACTATTTATGTGTAGTTAATCCTCGAATATTTCATCAATTTGTTAATATGATTACATTGCTCTTTTGTACGTTTATATATGTGTCATAGAAGTGAAGCAAATTAAATCTCATCCTATTAGTTGTCTGCGTTGAGCTCCCAAAAGTCATGTGTTCTTATTTATGTATCAACAATATGACAACGTAATATATTGAAAGTTATTTACATTTTGAGTATCTTCTACGAAACTTTAGTTCCATTATTCGTTGCATCTTTTTGAGATGAGCTATAAAATGGTTGGTTGTTTTGTTGGCTTAAATATGATATACAATTTAGAGTGATGGCAATGCATTAAAGGATGAGCTCGGTACTAATCTCGTCCTGAATCTGTTCCAATTTAACGTTTTTTATTTTTTTTCGATCTAAAAAGTTATGTATCGTTCCCGTATGATATCGGTACCGATATCGGGAAATCGTGATTTTTTCTTTTTTCTTTTTTGGGGAATTTCCTGATTTGGTACCCATCCCGTACCAAATTAGTGGTCCGAATTTTTTCACCTTATTTCGTGATCCCTATATCATACCGAACAATAAAATAATTTTACATCATGTAAAAGATCTTTGTTATTCCATATACAACATGGTTATTGACATTGAATTCTTAGTAGTTGAGGTAGTGATTTGAAGTTTTTAAACCACGTCTACAAAAACGGGTTTTGTACACGAGACATGTCAAATGGGCTGAATAAGATAAAAGGCGTTTTATAACATTTTAATAGATTATTTAAAACATCAACTATTATTTAAAAAGTATGATATTGGTAATCATATTAAGACATTTTCCCCTCTTTATTATCCACAATAATGAATATGTATTTTTTTTTACTCTTATAAGAAAGAATATGAAAATTACTAACATATAAGCCAAGTATTTTTAAGTAGGGCTAATTCTTGAAATGCCTCAAAAATGTTACTATTTCTCTCTTTTTGCATCTATCAAATGAAAATTTCTCAAAATACCTTATGCAACTTATGCGACTTTTCCAAAAATAGAAAAAAAAGTTTAAAATTTTCCCAAAATTTTTCCATTTCGGAAAAAATCGCATAAGTTGCATAAGTCGCATAAATTGCATAAGGTATTTTGAGAAATTTTCATTTGATAGGTGCAAAAAGGAAAAGAAGATAACATCTTAGGGAATTTCAAAAACTAACCCTTTTAAGTAAGCTTATAAACACTTCAAATGTATTTATTAATATGTCAACATTGAAATAGACTGATAAGTTGTTGGTTAATGTAACCATGCCATCAAAAAAGTTATTTAAACATCTTTAGAGCAATAGAAACGATAGAAGAGTGTCATGGAGTAATGCCATAGAAAAAAAGGAAAACAGTCAGAAAAAAGTACTATCACATAAGTTATGATGTCAAAATTTTAATGACATTATATTTTGTGGAGAGCAATAAGCCGTAAAAAGTTGTGGGAAATTTTTTTATTTCATAAGATAAAATGAGTGTTATAATTATAGTGGAGGATTTATAAAAATGGTATTATAAAGAGGTTTTTATAGAGTTTTAAGTGATTAAATTATTATTTTTTTAATGATAAGCATCTACTTTTGACTCCCAAGGGTTAGATAAAAAAATAAAATAAAACTTTTAAGATGTCACTTTTTCGTGGCTGGCAACCACGAAGCAAGAAGTCATGGCATCACCAATAGAGCGGCGAGTTGTGGCCAAACTAGCCACGCGCCCTGCCATGGTGCAACAACTCCGTGAGCTTTAATGTAGTAGTTTTGGTCTTTAGTTGCGCAAAAAAATAAATGGTTCATAGGACTCGATATGTATACTACTTACTAACCTGTCTTTTATTTTTTATTTTTTTCATAGAGTCATATGCGGCCAATTTTCGCTCACATCAACTTATAATTCAACTTAGTTTATAACTAAACAAAGTAAAACGATAATCAGAAGTTATACCCATCATCGGACGATTTTTTTAAAAATTCCGATTGAATTGAAAATTTATAAAAACCCTATTTCAACATAAATTTAGCGTTACTTAAGCGTAAACTATAATTGATATACTAAAGGTTAAATTAGAAATACAATAAACTAAAATTGCACAAACAATAAAGCCTCTGAAACAACAAAAAAACGACCCCGCCCGTTGGGCGGGTTACGACGCTAGTATATATATATATATATATATATATATATATATATATATATATATATATATATATATATATATATATATATATATATATATATATATATATATATATATATATATATATATTTCGGTTCAAATGAGAACTTTTTAAAGTTGAAAAAATAGGAACCAACTAAAATCTCACAAATGACACTCTACTTCAAATAATTTTTAAACGAGATTAACTAAAACTAAGTTTTTTAATAATTTGATGGGATTTCTTTTGAAAATTGACGAATTATAGGTGATACATCTTGATATAAGGTGTGATTTGTATCATGTCTTGGTATCATGTATCATGTTATTTAGTGGTGGTTGTATATCAAATGTACCATTTTATGTATAAGATATTATCTAGTTGAGACATTGATGTATGTGTATCACATTTTTATTGTGTATCAGTAATACGTTAGACACTAAGTCATCGTTTATTAGTCAATAGAATGTTAAGTTGTATAAATAATGTATATTTTGGTGTATTATTGGTAATATGATTATGTATCAATGTTTTATTGGTGTTTTAGATTAGTTCTCATTTTTATAACTTTAAAAAAGCTCTCACATTAACCTTCCTCTCTCTCTCTCTCTCTCTCTCTCTCTCTCTCTCTCTCTCTCTCTCTCTCTCTCTCTCTCTCTCTCTCTCTCTCTCTCTCTCTGTATATATATATATATATATATATATATATATATAGACCCGTCCGGTGGACGGGCTAGCTTTAAGTATATATTTTTTTTAAGGAAAATTGAATTTATGTGTGTTTGTATTAGAAGTTTAGTATATGTAGTGTTAGTTATAACATTGATATTTTAATAATGTAACATACAATAGACAAAAATAATGTAGTTTAAGATATTTTATTTATTTAAGAATATAATGAGTTAATTGAATTTGCATACGTTAATGTTATGAATAAGTTTGATACATTATTTTTTTTTAGAATTTTAATAATATTGTATAAATATTTTATGTATTTTTTAAATTTTATGAGGTAAAATTTTTTGTATATGTTAATGTTATAAATAACGTTTTTACATTAATTTTTTTTAAATTAATATTATTATTGTGCATTTTTATAGAATTTTGTATTTAAGGCATTGTTTCACCATCCTTCCTTATATATTTTTATAGAATTTTGTATTTAAAACACAATTTGAAATTTGTATATATATTTTTATAAAGTTGTATATTTAAGGCATCATTTGTAATTCCTATTTTATTTTTGAAACATTTTATGGAATCATTTTTATAAAGTTTTGTATTTAAGGCATTTTTTCACCATCCTTCCTTATATATTTTTATAAAATTTTGTATTTAAGGCATCACTTGTAATTCCTATATATATTTTTTATAGAATTTTGTATTTAAGATATCATTTGTAATTCATATTTTATTTTTGAAGCATTTTATAGAATCATGTTTATAGAATTTTGTATTTAAGGCATTATTTCACCATCATTCCTTATATATTATTATAGAATTTTGTATTTATGGCATCATTTGTAATTTCTACATATATTTTGATAGAATTTTGTATTTAAGGCATCATTTGTAATTTCTATTTTATTTTAGAAGCATTTTATGGAATCATTTTTATAGAATTATGTATTTAAGGCATTGTTTCACCATCCTTCCTTATATATTTTTATAGAATTTTGTATTTAAGGCATCATTTGTAATTCTTATTTTATTTTTGAAGCATTTTATGGAAACCCTTTAATGAATTACATGTGTCATTTTTATAGAATTTTGTATTTAAGGAATTGTTTCACCATCCTTCCTATATAAGGGTTTTTGATTTGATTTGATTTGATTTGATTTGATTTAATTTGATTTGATTTGATTTGATTTGATTTGATTTGATATACATATCAAAAATCCTTATATAGGAAGGATGGTGAAACAATTCCTTAAATAAAAAATTCTATAAAAATGACACATGTAATTCATTAAAGGGTTTCCATAAAATGCTTAAAAAAGAAAATAGGAATTCCAAATGATGCCTTAAATACAAAATTCAATACAAAAATATATAGGAATTACAAATGTGTCTTAAATACAAAATTCTATAAAAATATATAAGGAAGGATGGTGAAAAAATACCTTAAATACAAAATTCTATAAAAATGGTTCCATAAAATGCTTCATAAATAAAATAGGAATTACAAATGATGCCTTAAATATAAAATTCTATAAAAAATATATATAGGAATTACAAATGATGCCTTAAATACAAAATTCTATAAAAATGTATAAGGAATGATGGTGAAACAATGCCTTAAATACAAAATTCTATAAAAAATGATTCCATAAAATGCTTTAAAAATAAAATAGGAATTACAAATAATGTCTTAAATATTAAATTCTATAAAAATATATATAGGAATTACAAATGATGCCTTAAATACAAAATTCTTTAAAAATATATAAGGAATGATAGTGAAACAATGCCTTAAATACAAAATTCTATAAAAATAATTCCATAAAATGCTTCAAAAATAAAATAGGAATTACAAATGATGTCTTAAATACAAAATTCCATAAAAATATATATAGGAATTAAAAATTATGCCTTATATAAAAAACTTTATAAAAATATATAGGGAAGGATGGAGAAACAATGCATTAAATACAAAATTCTATAAAAATGATTCCATAAAATACTTCGAAAATAAACTAGGAATTACAAATGATGCCTTAAATTTAAAATTCTATAAAAATATATATAGGAATTACAAATGATGCCATAAATACAAAATTTTATAAAAATATATAAGGACGGATGGTGAAATAATGCCTTAAATATAAAACTCTATAAAAATAATTCCATAAAATGCTTCAAAAATAAAATAGGAATTACAAATGATGACTTAAATACAAAATTCTATAAAAATATATGTAGGAATTATAAATGATGCCTTAAATACAAAATTATATAAAAATATATATGGAAGGATGGTGAAACAATGCCCAAAATACAAAATTCTATAAAAATGATTCCATAAAATGCTTTAAAAAAAGAAATTACAAATGATGCATTAAATACAAAATTCTATAAAAATATATATAGGAATTACGAATGATGCCTTAAACAAAAAATTATATAAAATTATATATGGAAGGATGGTGAAACAATGCCTTAAATAAAAAAATTCTATAAAAATGATCCCATAAATTGCTTCAAAAATAAAATAGGAATTACAAATGATGCCTTAAATACAAAATTCTATAAAATATATATAGGAATTGCAAATGATGTCTTAAATACAAAATTTTATAAAAATGATTCCATAAAATGCTTCTAAAATAAATATGAATTACAAATGATGCCTTAAATACAAAATTCTATAAAATATATATAGGAATTACAAATGATGCCATAAATACAAAATTCTATAAAAATATATAAGGAAGTATGATGAAACAATGCCTTAAATATAATATTCTATAAAATGCACAACAATAATATTAATTTCAAAAAATTAATGTAAAAACGTTATTCATAACATTAACATATACAATATTTATAACCTCATAAAATTCAAAAATACATAAAATATTTATACAATATTATTAAAATTATAAAAAAAATTAATGTAACAAACTTATTCATACCGTTAACGTATGCAAATTCAATTAACTCATAATATTCTTAAATAAATAAAATATCTTAAACTACGTTATTTTTGTCTATTCTATGCTACATTATTAAAATATCAATGTCATAACTAACACTACATATACTAAACTTCTAATACAAACACACATAAATTCAATTTTCATTAAAAATATATACATAAAGCTAGCCCATCCACCGGACGGGTCTAAAGGCTAGTATATATATATATATATATATATATATATATATATATATATATATATATATATATATATATATATATATATATATATATATATATATATATATATATATATATATATATATATATATATATATATATATATATATATATATATATATATATATATATATATATATATATATATATATATATATATATATATATATATATATATATATATATATATATATATATATATATATATATATATATATATATATATATATATATATATATATATATATATATATACTAGTGGCAAAACCCGTCCGATGGACGGGTATGACTTCTGATTATCGTTTTAATTTTTTCTTATTTGTTAAATATTTCTTTCTACTATTCGTTTGACGGGTATGACTTCTGATTGTTTTTATATGAGAAATAATTGTTTTTAATTTGTTTTTAGTGTACTTGTCTTTTAATGCATTGTTAGTTCTGATGACTTGTATTTATTATTTAAGTATTATTTAAAGAACCAATTATTTGTAATTTTCTTGCTTAGCTAATAGTTGTATTTAAAAATTGTATATTGCACATAGTTTTTTTTTAAGCGTAACAGTAATGTTTGTTGAAAGGTTTGCGTTTATTATATTCATGGGCGGAGCTACATAAGTGCCGGGTGTAGCACAGACTACACCTATTTTGAGGTCACGTAGTGTAAAAAAAATCTTCAAAACTGTTGTTTTTTCGAAAAAATTTATGCTACTAAAAAATTGTGCTAACACCCCCATCAAAAATTCTAAATCTGCTTATATTACCAAGTAAATCTTTTAATTTGCTTTTTAAATTAACCGTATAGAATTCGTATTAGTTTTATTGAAAATTGTATGGGACGAAATCTAAAAAAACTTGTACATTAAGTAATTATAATTTTATATTGGCTTTATGGTTATTATAGTACACATATACTGTATATGTGATTAACGACATATAAAAAAAATTTGGGCTTTAAAATAATAGACTAAAATAGAGAAATATGTGTAGTCATCAAGTAAAATATCTAAAAGCTAGCAGGATACTAACATACTGTACATACCTTTACCCTTTCAAATTTTCTTGAAAATACTTTTGAGATCTTCAAGTAAAATAGCATCCTTATTGTCTTTGTACATGTGATCAGCCTGTGAACTGGCTTTTACAGCAGCATTTGTTTCACACTCTTTATCAATCTCCAATTTCATGGAATCTGGTTTCGCATCACTGAACATGACATGGTTATCGTTTTCACCTGATGTGTTTTTCAACTTAAATGCAACAATTAGGCCTTCCACCTGTTGACCATTTTCATTTCTTGAAACAGTTGGAGAGGAAGGTAGTTTACCAATAATAGGACTGAGGGGTGAATCAAGTTCTTCATCTCTGAATTTGTGTTAAAAGCAAATATTAGTAACCAACAAAAAGATGAATTTTAAGTTGATGGCTACGTAAAAAATGCTTTCAAAACGTAATACATCATTTTTAAATACAATACATAATTTAAATGGATTAAATAACAGAAAAAGATGAATTTTAAGTTGATGTGCTAAAGGTCCGTCACTTTCAATTCTACTTCTCAAGTCTACATCTCGTTTACTTTGCATAGGTTTTACATGAATTTTGAATTTTTCGTACCAACCAACTCTTCACCAAAAAAAGTGTTCAATCACTCCTCTAGCTTCTACGTGACCTTTTTCTCTATGTCCAACACGATGTCTACCCTTCATAAACTTGCGTATCATAACTACGCATCACTATCATCAACTTTTACTTATGGGTGGGGTATACATTTCACCATATGAAACAATGATTGATTTTTTAGGAAAACCAACTGTCTGGAAACCTATATAGTGCACTGGTCATTGTTTTTAGGCAATATGAAATCTAAGAGTGATAAAAATTATGTGCGCTATATTAATGGCCAGAACTATAGCAGAACCGTAAAAGCAACATATATTAAAGAGTGATGAAGTGTACTTAAAAGGTTTTGGAATTTCTCTCATTCTTTCTACCAGCCAATTAGCATTATCATGCCAGACAAGAACTCATACAAAAGGTTAAGAATCAATGAACCAAATATTGAATTCTTTGGAAAATAAATTTTTCGTAACATCTGATCTACAAAAGGCTTCAATGCAATTGTCTTCTCTTTGATCAGGGCAAAACATTGGTAATATAAAAATTGCGTCGGAGCATACTTAGGTATGATCACAAAAGTGTAAGGGCCTCTGATTAGGAATACTGCGTCTGTATCACGAATAAAGATCTGATGACAATTCTCATACAGTAGTACTTTTAGTAACCGAATTTGATAATTCTTCAAGGAAATCCTGCATCAAAATACACCCATTACTTGACCAGTTAACAGTTACCATACGTTCGAGCTGAATTAAGCAAAGATACATTTAAACAATTACCATCAGAAATAGGTTTCAAATCTTAATACTATACAACCTTCGATTCATCAATAGTACCATCTATCTTGTACACTATATAATCTTGTATTTCCGTATAATAATGCAGACGTTTAGGACTTGAACGATATCAGTGGCCCAGATCACTTCATGCAGAAGTTTGATATTTAAGAACGTATTTAGGTCTATAAGTATGTATAACCTCTTAGGCTCTTACCATAAAAAAATGAATAAATCAACTCAAGATGTACAAACTACAAAATGGCAAACAATCCACACCTTTTGACAATACAGTTAGCTGATAAGCAACGCCCTATGCCTAGCTAATCCACACCTTTTGACATCTCAGTGATGTCTATTGCGAATGGACCGCCACCAGAAGGTGCATCAACAGTTTTCTGTTTCAACATAATTTTATTCTTTAATTAGTCTTTGACATTTCTTTTGCTATAAAAAATAAAATAAAATAAAATCTTGGATATTACCTTGTAACAAGTCAAAGGTTGACCCTTAGGCGAACCAATAACCCAAAGTGAAGAACCACCTGTGTCAAGCCTAGTGATTCTCCTTCCTGTTTGATATGTCCATTGTTCAGATGAAAGGTCAACGGTCGTCCCATTCTGTAACCCCTTGAGCTCCACTGGAGCAGTAATACCCGCACCTTTTTTTATCAAAAACTAAACCATAATGTTGAACATGCTGTGATTAATTTGTTTCGCTACTTGGTTTTAATGGTGATCTGTACATACTTGCATGAGTTTGTTTTAATTGGTGTGTGGTATATCTTGTGGTATATCTTTGCATCATGCTTGTAGCTTAATTGTGTTAGTTAGTATATCAGATTATACATATTAATTGTTTCGTTTGACATAAGATGTGTGTTTGTTGCCTGCTCATCAAGTACCATAATAGACGTAAGTTGCGTAACCTGATGATATTGCTCAAAGACTAAAATAATAGGGCGAAGTATAATATATTTTTTACCTGTATCATTTGTCTTGTCCATTGCATCTTCCTCCTTTGCTCCTATCAAACTCTAGTACTGTAGCTCGCTTCATATAGAAATTCACAGGTTAATATAGGCCATGTTCACATCTCGCGGCATAAAAAACATTCACTTAGAATGGATCAATATAGGTTATGTAACTTATCCTATTTTATTTACTGTGTTTAATCTTCCAGGTTATTGGTTTCATTTATTGTGTTTAATCTTCCAGGTTATTGGTTTCACCAAATGGGCTAGTTAATCGTTAACGCGATAAAAACCTATATTACAAATAACTGTATGGTTGAATATATAAAAAACACTATATTCAAACAAATGTATTTTACCTTGATTCGATAGCAAAGAAAAGCTTTTGCTTCTCCTAACGCATATAAGGTATTCCATTGTCCAACAAATTTAGGGTCATGTCCCCGCCCATCCTCTTGAACTTGTGAAGATATGGCAGAAAGTGCAGCCAGAGAAGATTTGACCCTACTTTCAAGTGAAACAATCCTAGCTGTTATTTTGTTTGATGACAGTGAATACTTAAGGCCCTTTAATAATCAGTATCAATATAATATTTATATCTGGCACTTTCGGGTCAATGTAATTTTTATTTACATTCAGTTATTATAAATGTCAATGTGTCTGGTTTACTTCACTTGACAAACATATTTTAATGAGACAACCAAACACATATATTTATCAACATAAACATGTAAAATGACTAAACAATGACACACATCTTTTAATGACTAAGATCTGAGCTGTTCAAGTTCAGGCTTTGCTTTAATGGTTCTTTTAACATGACATTTTGACATAGGGTATCTTATAACAAATAAACAGAAACTTATAACCACTATCTCTTTTTTTTGGCAAAGTAAAAAATGATTCAGGTGAAAATTTATATATTCTCTACAGGTCACAAACAATTATCTGTAAGTTCTGTTTTGACATTAATTTTGATATTTATGGTTACAGATACCAGCAGATCATTACGGGTGAGGAGAGAGTTGGCTGCACCAAAAGAAAAACCAAAGCTATATGTTTCACCAGTATATGTGTAGCTAGTCGTTAAGCCACTAACTGTTATGAAACAGCCAATCGTTAACCTACCATATTCATCCGCAGTCAAACTTGCAAGTACATATGATTTTAGTTAAGGTTCTAACGTAGTTTTTGGGTTAGCTTATCATAAAAGCCATCTTCAAAGAGATTTTGCACAAAACTGTTTTTTTAGCTTCCAGGTAAGACCCATCAAAAGTCGTTCTTAATTATTTTTCTATATAGTAACATACGATTAGAAAAATTAAACTATTTTGATACTGATCAAACTTTTTAAATAATTTTGGGGTTTATACCTTCAAAACACAGTTCTGAAAATTTTGATTCAAGCCTAGTAGTTGGACATTCTACATGTTTGTTTCATGGTTGATAATCAAATTTTGATTTTTAACACAAATAATTTGGTTGGTCTAACAATATTATCTTTATCGGAAGGAAGACCAGAAGAAGACGTTGAGGGGTTCCTGGCAAATGTAAACTTACAATCATACTTTGTTGATGACTCGAACTCTTGCTTATGCCTTTGCTTGTCCCACTTGTGTTCAGCTGCCAGAATCTCAATCACACGGATCAAACATGATCAGATAACTTGTACAATACGTGTAATGGAGCGGCTTAGACCAACCCAAAAATACATCTTTACAAAACTGACGGAAAGCAATAGCCTGATCATTCAAAGTTACCTTTGAATTATGTACAGTTTATTAAAAACTAACTTACAACTATATATTTCGGCTTGCCTCCTCTAGGAAAATGCCTAGTAGTCAGCAAGGTATACTTGACTCGAGCCGGCTTATTGCTTTTTACCTTTAAGAAATCATATCTGCATATTAATCTAGGAATTAAATTACGTGTTATGAAAAAGCCAATAATAGGCAAAACTAAAATGATGTAACCTTGAAAGCCTGACTGCACATACATACAGAAATTTCATACTGTAGACACCCCCTTGTGTTAACTGACAAACATCACAAAACACATTCACAGACATGATGCACCTGTTGATCACGCGAACCAGATAGGCCTTTCGCCGACACGACCCTGCAAATTAACATGTCAAACAAAAATAAAGAAAGTATATTATCAGATGTAAGTCTACAATAGCAAATACATTATTTATCGTTACTTATCCTAAATTTCGCTTGTCGCATCTTCTTCATACGCTACTTTTCTAATGGGTGTGGATTTTTCATTGCCCTCCGTGCATACTTCCACCCGATGCCAATGCCCCAGTACCACCCATAACACAGAATCCTTATAGAGGTTATGAAAGAGAAATCCAACAAAAGCCCCCAACATTGATTAACCAAAGACAACAAAGATATGTTTCAAAGACATAATCTCTTCTTATAAGAATGTTTTGCCTAGTCAAAATTTTTTAATTTATTATCCTCTTAGTACTACATAATACATTTATATATGCAGGTTGTGTCATGGAACAAAGAGCAGTTGAGTATCGAAACATATAATTCAACGCGACCTGAATTGCAAAAATCAAAACACCCTTAAGTTTAATTGTACAAATACGGAACTAAGTTTACTATAACTAACATGTAATTGACATAAAGTTAGATAATTTTTAAATAAGCTAATACCAATTTTAGTAATATCGTTATTATTCATAAATGCAACTCTGATTTCTACACCAGAACCCAAATAAGATAGAAAAAACTACTACTTAACATTGAGAAGTTCAAATTTAAACAAATATAAAACAATCTTGTTAGCTATTGAGTTGTCGTTTCTAAATCTGCATAGAAGAGACACATTTACCTGAAAGGTTCCCTAAGAGCCCAGCCCGTGAAGTCCCATAAATGGTGGCGTGTAGTTCAGTTGAACATCGATTCAGATGATGAGGGTCATGAAAATATGTAGAAAAATAGTATGTTTATAGATGAACACAGGCATATTGAGCTGTTAATGCAGAAACTGCTTCATTGTTGTGCAGGCAAAATCCCATTGCATGTTTTACACCAGCATGATGACCAAGAGGACGCACGGGTGAGAAATGGTACGGACCAGATTGGTGGAAATTTGGAGATGGGAAGACGTAAGAAGCTAATACTTAACTTTTTCTTTTCACATATATAGAAAATTTTAAACACGAATGAAGTATTTAAATACCTTTATTGAAAACCTGACTCATTAATAGCATGTTTCTATCAGATTCTATTGCTTTTGCTCAACACCACCATTAAATAAGTTGAATAGTAACCGCTCATTATTGTAATGGAAGAGGCTGTTTTGCTTTTATCGTTGCTTATGCACAAAGCAAGTCCCATAGCTTACCAGAAGAAAAAACTAAATATCATATTACACTGAGTTTGAAAATTCTAGACCCTACTATATGAAACCTGCAAGCAACCATATTCTAAATCTGTTGATAGCATTTGACGTTCGATCTTGTACTTGATATGCAATACTTGCTGCCGTAAGACCTATCGCCTGTTCAAACCTACATGTACATAATTAATGTGCAGTTATATACTTCCTATTGAGACAACATAATGAAGGTTACGAAGATAAAAAAAAGCATGGACTCAGCTGCAAATGGCATTTGAATCATGGGAAGAAAGACCTCTATTTCAATCAAGATTAGTCTTTATGTTGCCATAAAAATAAAGGAAATACCCTATTTGTGCTACGGCCTAGTGACTCTACTCGCTAGCTAAAATAATGACTATTTGATTCAGTTATTAATTTTGGTCGCAGCAAATCAATGAACAATATTTCTAGCATTAAAGAGTAATTTTTCGGACTCTTAAAACTCAAACATTGACACGTATATAAGTTCTTACATAATTTTTAGATTCTGTGAAAAGGGCACATACCAATTAGTTTAATAATAAATACAGTACACATCAGGTTAAGAAGTTTGAAGCCTTGATTGAATAATATGATGTTGTATCGTTGAGCATGGATGTTTCAAAATCATTCTCATAGTATTCCATCTGACCCTTTGCGCTCTTGGTCGTTCTGATTGATAATTATAGGAAAAAATGATGAATATCTGAAGTATGAGAATGAAGATAGTGTAGAAAACAATGAAGAAAAACGTATCGTGATGGGATGCGAACCTTATTCGATGGATTAAACTAACCTTGTTTACAGGAACCGAATGATAGAATCTCAGGGTTTATGATATTAGGATTTCAAAAGTGATAGGTATCTTTTCCAATTTTTATTATAACAATACGATGTTTGTTACTGTGAAAAAGATTAATATGTCACCAGGTCCTATCTGTTCAGTAACATGAATCTGAAGGTAAAAGTAAAAACAAATTATCCTCACAAATCATATTTAAGAGATGACATCTAATCTTTATAGCAAGCTATTGACAGCCTAATAATCTAAACTAATTTATCCACCAAAAAATCGCCATATATAAAATCCACAAAATCAATAATTAAAACTTTATAAACATTACAAAATTAAAATCAATAATTGAACAAATTAAATTTAAGATTACCTCAAAAGATTATTATGAAGCCGATGTTGGAGAAAAAAATAGGGTTTTGATGAAACTGTGTTTATTGGGATGGGTTATCTTGAGCCGTATACGGGGATGCTAAAAATTGAGTTTTGGATGAAACTGTAGGGGATGAGCCGCTAATGGTGATAATGACAATCTTTGTGATTTGGTAAATATCAAAAGATATGATCGATTTTGTTTCAATCAACCTCAAGAATCAGCCCGCGTTTATTAATATGATTTTGCTTTCGGATATCAAAACTGTTCGTTCAGTCTAGTGGTGGGAGCTGTATGTAGTGAGTTTGAAGATCCAGGTTCGACTCCCAAAAGTGGCATATTTTTTACTAAATAATTAAATTCGGAAAAATATAAAAAAGGAAAGTGATGACATGGATTAGCAACATGATTATGTGGCATATCCCTCCTCTTATATATAATATAGAGATATATATATGCATATATATCAAAAACCCTTATGTAGGAAGGATGGTGAAACAATTCCTTAAATACAAAATTCTATAAAAATGACACATGTAATTCATTAAAAGGTTTCCATAAAATGATTCAAAAAGAAAATAAGAATTACAAATGATACCTTAAATACAAAATTTAATAAAAATATATATATGAATTATAAATGATGCCTTAAATACAAAATTCTATAAAAGCATATAAGAAAGGATCGTGAAACAATGCCTTAAATACAAAATTTTATAAAAATGATTCCATAAAATGCTTTAAAAATAAAATAGGAATTACAAATGATGCCTTAAATACAAAATTCTATAAAAATATATATAGGAATTACAAATGATGCCTTGAATACAAAATTCTATAAGAATATATAAGAAAGGATGGTGAAACAATGCCTTAAATACAAAATTGTAGAAAAAAGATTCCATAAAATGCTTCAAAAATAAAATAGGAATTACAAATGATGCCTTAAATAAAATATTCTATAAAAATAGATAGAAGAATTACAAATGATGTTTTAAATACAAAATTCTATAAAAATATATAAGGAAGGATGGTGAAACAATACCTTAAATACAAAATTCTATAAATATGATTTCATAAAATGCTTCAAAAATAAAATAGGAATTACAAATGATGCCTTAAATACAAAATTCTATAAAATATATATATATATGAATTACATGCCTTAAATACAAAATTCTACATAAATATATAAGGAATGATGGTGAACCAATGCTTTAAATACAAAATTCTATAAAAATAATTCCATAAAATGCTTCAAAAATAAAATAGGAATTACAAATGATGCCTTAAATACAAAATTTTATAAAAATATATTTAGGAATTACAAATGATGCTTAAATACAAAATTTTATAAAATATATAAGGAAGGATGGTGAAACAATGCCTTAAATACAAAATTCTATAAAAATGATTCCATAAAATGCTTCAAAAATAAAATAAGAATTACAAATGATGCCTTAAATACAAAATTCTCTAAAAATATATATAGGAATTACAAATGATTCCTTAAATACAAAATTCTATAAAATATATAAGGAAGGATGGCGAAACAATGCCTTAAATACAAAATTCTATAAAAATAATTCCATAATATGCTTCAAAAATAAAATAGAAATTACAAATGATGCCTTAAAATACAAAATTCTATAAAAATATATATAAGAATTACAAATGATGCATTAAATACAAAATTTTATAAGAATATATAAGGAATGATGGTGAAACAATGCCTTAAATACAAAATTCTATAAAAATGCACAACAATAATATTAATTTCATAAAAAATTAATGTAAAACGTTATTCATAACATTAACATATACAAAATTTATTACCTCATAAAATTCAAAAATACATAAAATATTTATACAATATTATTAAAATTCTAAAAAATTTTATTGTAACAAACTTATTTATAGCATTAACGTATGAAAATTCAATTAACTCATAATATTCTTAAATAAGTAAAATATCTTAAATTACGTTATTTTTGTCTATTGTATGCTACATTATTAAAATATCAATGCCATAACTAACATTACATATACTAAACTTCTAATACAAACACATATAAATTCAATTTTCATTAAAAAATATATATACTTAAAGCTAGCCCGTCCACCAGACGGGTCTAAAGGCTAGTATATATATATATATATATATATATATATATATATATATATATATATATATATATATATATATATATATATATATATATATATATATATATATATATATATATATATATATATATATATATATATATATATATATATATATATATATATATATATATATATATATATATATATATATATATATATATATATATATATATATATATATATATATATATGTGTGTGTGTGTGTGTGTATGTCTATTATAATCTAATTTTGTCATATTTTTTAGAATTTTGTGCTATTCAATTTAACATCTATTTTAATATATTTTTGTTAAATTTTAGTTTTTCATTTATATTCAATTTATTTTAATTTGATTTGATTTTTTTTATAACTTTCATTTTATTTTGAATATATATTTGATAAGTTAAAATGTAACATTTGTTCCTTATCGGGTATCCGTCGCTTCATTAATAGTAAATGACATGTAAAATTGTGGTGTAAGAATTATAGAGGACGTTTGGTATTGCTTTTTAGTAGAGATTATCTAATACTAGTACTACTACTTTGATAACTGCAATAGATCAGAAAAGAGTGCGTAGAAAACCATTTTTCCAAATGACTATCTGTTATAAGAAAAAAGCCAGTTTGTAAATCCAGTTCCAAACACCCCAGATCTGAGAATCGTCATCAACATAATAGTTTCGTGTATGATTTGACTCTCGTCTTTAGAAGAAATTCTTTTTATTATAAGAATGAAATTAGAAGACCAACACATCATTCTTAAATTCACTAAAAGAATCTTCTCTAGATTAGGCATAGCGGTTAACAAGTGACTGAGTTACAAAGAATAAACGAATGGGATAAGTTGTTAAACTGTTACAATGAATCATGTCATAAATCCGTTAAAAAGTATTTTCCTGATGATCTTTCTAAATATTCCATCATCAACAAAAACGACCCAATTGAACGATAATCACACTTGTATCATCAACTGATCCTCTAGAAGCCGAAAGCTCAACAAGCTTCTTACAAGCCGAAATCACTTCCAATTTATCCATAGATCCACAAAAAGGTCTGGCTATGTCAACTGCTTCTTGATTACTCACTTTGTCCCATAAGCCATCAGAAGCCATGATCAAGAACTCAAATTTGGGTATAATCTTAAAAACTTTAGTTTCGGGTTCAGCTGTTATCCATTGCTTCATGCTACGATCCCCAAGCCCTCTTGACACAGCTAATGATCCAAGAACTCGATGAATGCCTCTAGTAGAATCAACATAACCACCCTGCAAAATTTAACCATATAGAATCAGTAACCAAATTCTATAAAAATGTATTCGAACAAAGATAAAGATCTATAATTTATTCAAAATCTTACAAGGGATTCGATTCTTTGCTTCTCATCTAGTCTCGAAGGTCGATGATCAGAAGTAAGCGCTTCTGCAACTCCTCCATTACAGACTACAGCACGACAGTCACCGGCGTTTGAAACCACGAGGTTCCCTGAGTTAATGATGGCGGTTACACAACACGCTCCACCACGTTGTTCTTGTTTTAGAAACTCAGAATCAGCGTTTAAGTATCCTTGTTTTACTGCTTCAACTATTTCTTTTTCGCTTTCACCCCTTTTTTGTACTTCTTCTTTAATCTTGTTCTCGAGATTTTCTGCTGCAAATTCTGCCGCTTTAGATCCACCATGACCATCAAAAACACCAAAAAAACCCTGAAAATTTACCAGAAAATAGAATCAGCCCCCAATTCCATATAGAGAAAGGTTCCTAAATAAGCCACTTTAGTGATCAATAACACCAAAAAAAAAATCAGTCACTGCTCACTAGTATAGTCATCCGCATATGGAGTTATCAAACATAATTAGTAGGTTAGTGATACTTTTATATTAGGGTCCTAGATTTTATTGTTTTATTTCAAAGTTCTTGAGTACATACCAACTTAACTTCTGGCCCTTAACTTTCGAATCTTAAAGTGTAAATGACTAGTGAACAAAAGCCAAATTTATCAGTTTGATAGAGTTATAGACCATTTATGCAAATAGTATCAAAGCCGGCAGTGATTTCCCTACAACTAAACAAACTTTTTTTGAAGGCAAACTAACAAATCAATCAAATAATAAGCGACTGGGTATTGCAAGTGGCAGATTGACCTTGCACGATCCACTTAGATTCAGCCCTACATCGCTCATATTCGTCCCTAAAATATAAAAAACTATCGCATATACCCTAAACCAAGTGAAATAACATTAGAAAATCATATCAAGCACTCACCTGTTTATTTTGACCACTGAAATCAGCACAAGCCTTAAACCGATCCTCCATAGCTTCTCTTTTCCCTCTTTTACAATAAACCGAATACCCGTCCCCTTCTTCCACCACTTCCATCCACCGGTCCTCAGCGAAACGAGGGGTGGACCGGTCAACGGACACGCTCAAACTCGCAACGGGAATATTTAGCCTAGTGGGTCTTTTTCTTTTGAGCAAAGTAGGACTTGTTGATGTAGAACAAGAGTTTTGAGCATCTTCGTTACATGTCTTAAATAGTCCACTAACGGGGTGTAACGTTTTATTAAAACGTAGTTTAAAAGACGACGAAGAAGGCGAAAGGCTTAACGATGATGATTCCGGTGATGATTTGCAAAATATTGATGAGGAAATATGGGATGAAGGTGAGAAAACTGGTGAGTTTGAGATTGCAACGGTACACATGTTTTTTGTTTGTTTGTAACGTTCAAATTTTTGTATGTGTGTGTGTGTTTTTTTTATGAGAGTTTGATTAATGTTATTGGGTGGTTTATATAAGGTGTGGAATATCATGGTCAAAGTGGGGCCTACTCTATTCTTCTCCGTGTTAATTTTGTGTTGGTTTTTCATTGCTGTTTCAAATTAGGAAGTTTTGTGTGCTGGACTAATTTGCCCCTCATGGATCTTAAATTTTGAAAAACTATTTCACATATTTATCTAACTTTTAAAACCCAGGTCGACGGTTAAACTGATTTCCCAAAAGAAAAACAGGTTAAATAAAATCGGATACCATATTCTGAAACTCAGTTAGATCCATCGGATTTTGAATAACCTCCGTCAATTACTCGAAATTCGGTCTGATTTTGATTTTACCGTTTTTTATAAATATAATTTGTTAATTGTATATGTTTGCGATGTAATTTTATTTTTACATGTCATGTTTATACGTAAATATTTTATATACTTAATATACAAAATAATTCATGATTTTTACATGTACTTTTTTCTAATTTTTTTTTTTGAAAATCGCATTTAATCAGTGATTGCATCGGTTGATCTGACGATCCGATAATCCGCTAACTTAATGCATCGATATTTATATTTGTTATATGTATGTAATCAATTAATAGTGGATTTCTAGAACAAGTTTAAATAATAAATATCGTATTTTCCTACGCCTGGCAATATACGGTATTAGTCATGTAGGTCTGTTTAGGCTTCGATTTATTAGGTATATTTGACCAAAAACAATCAGATAGTATTCTGATTAAACTGTTTTGACAATTTGAATTGAATTATAACTTGGTCTTTTGTTAATAAATGAAGTTTTGTACAAGTCAAAACATAAGATAAATGCTTGAGACTTGAGAGGCCTTGTTTATATGTAATTACGTAGTAAGAAAAGAAGATTAAAGAAGCAAAAATAGTCACACTTGAATTTGATATTTGATGATATAAAGTATAAACACTCAAATATTCCTCTTTACTTGCTTGAACTAGTGAGCACAAAATCAACTTAAACATTGGAAATATGTCGATATATTTGGACCCGTGTGTTTTGTGAAAAATGTCGATATATTAGTTAGAAAAAAGCCATTTCATCATCACATGGATTAGAAGTTATAGAGAAAAAATAATTTTATCTTAATATAATACACTAGATAGTTGCATAACAAGATCGCTAGAATTTGTCATTAAGAATTTAAAGTTTTAGCAGGGGTGTTTGGGATTGTTTATTTAAAGTAGATTATTCGTTTTCAAAATAAATAATCAGATAATTAACGGTTACAAAACGTAGTTTTGAAAAATAGTGTTTGGATTTGATTATTTGTTTGAAATCGCAATAATCAGATTATCAATTTCTTTAGTGTTTGACAAATCATATTATTTGTTTGATTTAAGTTCTTTTGGATACCAAAGTTTTCTAAGATACAAGGGGACTCATCCCCACCATCCATCTCCATCTCATCCGATGGCTGAGATTAAATCCTCCAATTTATACTGCAGGGGTATTTTCGTCTTTTTACTTCTGGATATATATATACGCTTTAACAAACTCGTTTCATTCCTCCTTCTTCTTCCCCGATTAAACTGGTACTTTCTCTCTCTATGTTTCTCTCTCTAGATATACCGTTTGTTAATATTGCTTATTAATAAGCTTATTATTAAGCTTATAAATAAGCAATTCGCATCTATTAATAAGCTTATTAATAGATCGGATTATTAAATACGCTTATTTATAAGCTTATTAACTATCCGATTGATTAATAAGCTTATTAATCGTTCGGATTGATTAATAAGCTTATAAATAAGCGTATTTAATCGAGCGGATTGATTAATAAGCTTATTAATCAGCTTATTAATCGATCGGGACGATTAAATACGCTTATTTATAAGCTTATTTTATGTGTCTGGTCTATTTTTATTGATATTGTTTATAAGCTTATTTGATAAGCGTTGATTCTTTTAGGTTTTAGATAAGCTTTTTATGAGTTGTTGTTTTTTCGATTTTTCATAGGTTTTAATGATGGATTCGAGTGATTCTAGTGGTCGTAGTGGTGTTGTTGATCCTTCTACGTTGGTTGATTTGACTAACGATCAGTCTAGTGTCGATCAAGGTTTGGATTTGCCATCCGAAAGTGTTCTTCATAGTCTTGCGGATGAGATTTCTGCGTATGAACAAGACGGTGAAGAAGCGGAAGCTGTTAAGAGTAAGTTTTCTAGTTTTTGTTGAGCTTAGTGCATGTTGCCAGTGCATCATATATGATAGGAACCTATCATATATGATGTTTGTATTTTTACATAGATATGATAGGCATGTAACATACACTATCATATATGATACATGTCTACCACATATGATATTTACATGATATGTGTTGAATTTTTCTAGTATTTTGTAATCATATATGATAGTATATGTTTCTTTTTGTAGAGTTGAATGCTGTGCGGACTCCTGAGTCGTATATCACTCATTCCAACTTTGATACTCCTGGGGGTACTGTTTACTACATTCCGAAAGTGCCTGCCGAGTTTTTACTTGTTAAAGGGAACGAGTACGATTCAGTTGAGCATTGCATTGCTGTTTACAAGAAGTATGCCGTTAAAGCTGGTTTTGTTGTTAGGAAATCGTGTCAGAAAAGATTGAGGAGCGGGATTGTGAAGCAAAAGTATTTGGTTTGCAACAGGAAGGGTTCCCCGAAGGATATATATGTAGACACCCTAGATTTGGAGAATGGTTATAACCAATTGAGGCATTCAAATGTGCATATCACCGGTTGTAAAGCTCGTGCTGTGTTTGACTTGATCCCTGGTACGACGAAGTTCAAGTTGAGTGTATTTGATACTATCCACAACCACGAGCTTGAACGTGAGGAGTACAAGCATCTGTCAAAGAATAAGAGGCAGTTAACATACGCCGAGCAGGTGTTTATTGTCAAGGCTGCGAGTGTGAATATCGGTGCTACAAGAGCTCATCACCTTCTGACCGGGATCAAGGGTTCTTATCTGCTCGTTCACGGCACTACTGTTGACTTTAAGAACTTCTTACGTAGCGTCAACTGTTACATCAGGGACTATGATGCGCAGATGTTGATAAACAAGATGGAGAAGAGGAAGGAGTACGTTGCTGATTTTTCGTTTGATTATTTGGTTAACAAGGCTGAGCTTATTGGCTTATTCTGGGCTGATGAAGTGTCCAAGTACAACTACAAGGAGTTCTGTGATGTTGTCTCTTTTGATGCCACGTTTAAGACAAACAAGTACAAAATGGTATTTGTTCCTTTTACGGCGATTGACAACCATAGGAAGTGTGTTACGGTTGTTGCTGGTTTGCTCAAGTTCGAGACCACGGAATCGTATGTTTGGTTACTTAAAGCCTTCATCAAAGCGTTTGGGAAAGCACCTAGCATAGTAGTGACCGATCAAGATAAGGCGATGAGGAATGCCATTGAAGCCGAGTTTGTTGGTACAAAGCATAGGCTGTGCATGTGGCATATCACGCAGAAGCTTCCAGCGAAGGTACTTTTTTTTATGACTAGTATCATATATGATGAAGTAGCATCATATATGATATTTTGTTAGTATCATATATGTTGAAGTAGTATCATATATGATGTGAGAACAGAATTTTTACTCATATCATTTGGTTTTTGTATGTCTTTGCAGATATGTGAGAAAATATACAATGATCGTGTTTTTAAAGAGAAGTTGAACAAGATTATTTGGAACATGTACATTGGTCCCGAGGAGTTTGACACCAGATGGGGTGATCTGATGACAGAGTATGATTTGGTGGGACACAAGTGGCTGACGAAGATGTATGATATGCGTTCAACTTGGATCCCTGCTTATTTTTCTGACTCGCCGTTGTGTGGACTGATGAGGACTACGTCTAGATCAGAGAGCGAGAATTCTTTCTTCTCCCACTTTACCAATTCTAGCTCGACGCTTATGAACTTTATGAATTGCTTTGAGACGGCGATGGAAAAGCAAAGGAGTGTTCAAGAGAGAATGGATCATAATACAATGGATACTGTTCCGAAGTTAAGGACTTTTCTCAAGATTGAGAAGCATGCTGCAATGGTTTACACTCGTACCTTGTTTGAGTTGGTCCAGAAAGAGATTTTTGTTGGATTATGGTATTGTCAGATAGATACTAAGAATGTGCTCGAGGGTTCTGAGGTTTCTGTTATTAGAGTTAGGCATTTTGTTTATGAAGAGCCTGGTAAGAAGAACAAGAAAAAGGTGAATGATAAGGTTACTGATAAGGTTAAAGTTGGCGAGTCTTCTAATAATGTGAAAGATAAGGAAAATGACAATGATAAAGAGAAGGAGAAGGAAGATGATGAGGTTGACATGTTTACTAGAGAAGATGGGTTGTACAAGGTATGTGAGTTTTTTTGTTGATGTAATATTTTTTTTTAACAAATCATATTTGATAAGCACATGTATCATATATGATATTCACTTCTTTTTTTTTTGGTTTTTTTTCCCAGGTCTTGCGCAACTTAGAGGATGGTTCAGTTATTTGTACATGCCAATTGTTTATGAGGGTTGGGATATTGTGCAGGCATATTTTCTGCGTGTTCAAGAATGCCAATATCGAGATGATTCCTCAGCAATACATTCTTAAGCGTTGGACCAAGAACCTTATCCCGGCTGCGTTGAGGAACAAGAGGAACAGGTATGGGGAGAAGAATGTTGTATTGGAGAATTATTCGTGCGAGGCGACATCTATTGTTGATCATTGTGTGCATTTGTTGAGCAAAGACGAGCCTAGGTTGGGTGCTTTTGTTGAAAAGTTGAAGCAGCTGAAGAAAGATGTTGAAGCGGATTGTCCAAATCCTCCATCTAAGAAGAAGGTAGACTGTTTGGAGCAGCTCGTTGGTGTTTCTCATCCGTCTGTACGTTTGGTTGATAATCCAGATGTTGGAACCCCTAGAGGACGTCCTGGGCGTCAAAAGCTGCGTATTAAAGGTGGTAGAGAGATAGCTATTGAGAAAGGCAAGAAGAACAAGATTACATGTTCGGTGTGCGGGGGTACTGATCATAACAAGAGGACTTGCACCGGTAAGCGATTGGAGGAAGTCGTTGTCGAGGATCCAGCTTTTGCAGATGCAAGTACGAGTGGATGAGCTTGGATAGAAGAAAAGTTTTTGTTTTAGGAATTTTTTTCCCGTTTTTTTACTGTTTGCAGTTTCTGAACATGTCATTTTATGATGTATGATGCTATTTTGTCTTGATTACTTTGATTCATGAGAAGTTGTTTTTGATACTATCTTTTTTTGGATAATCATATGTCAATGAGTCATGAGAAGTTGTGTTTAATCCTTTTTTTTTCTTTAGTTTGTTTGCTTTTGTCAGTTTTTTAAGTTTTTTTTGGAGTATCATATATGATAGTGATGTATCATATATGTTAAGTTGTCAACACAACATATATGATACGTATGTATCATATATGTTAAGCTGTGTTCAATCCTTTAGTTTTTTCTAGTTTGCTTTTGTCAGTTTACAAGTTTTTTTTGGACTATCAGATATGATAGTAATGTATCATATATGTTAAGTTGTCAACACAACATATATGATACATCAGTATCATATATGATAGTTTTTAAGATGCTAATGTTACTTCTTTCAAGAATTTCGTTTCTATAGCAAGTGTGTTTTTACAAGTTTTTTTTTGGACTATCATATATGAAACTAATGTTTCATACATGATAGTTTTGTTTTTAACGGTTTACATGTTTTACAATATCATTCTGTTCTCTAGAAATTTAATTCAAGAACAATACACATGAAACAAAATATTCATTTTTCATTTCATAATAGAAAATTCGACGGGTTACAAGTTAAAACAAGTTGTATCCACAAAATGCGGTACATCCTACTTTACCGCCAGCAACTTGTCTTCCCTACGATTCTATCCAAATGTTTTCCAATGGTACGTCAGGTGTAGGCGACATGACTCGGGGGTAGTCGGACTAATGGATTCCTATTAAACGACCCACGATATACGACCAGTTGACCCCAAGCTTAGAGCAACCCATCATGGGTTCTCTTGCATGCCGCGTACTCCTTTTCCGATTAGATAAGTCATCTAACTGCTTCTAATCTAATTCAGTTCACTAATCTCTTTGCCTAGCCTAATGTTCCAGTGGGTTAAGCGTTAAAGCTTATCAAGGTAGGCGACATGACTCGGGGGTAGTCGGACTAATGGATGCCTATTAACCGATCCATGATCTACGACTAGTTGACCCCAAGTTTGGAGCAACCCACCATGGGTTCTCCTGCATGTCGCGTACCCCTTTCCCAGAGGATAGGCTAAGCAAAGCGGAAGTCTTAAACAAAAATCTAAGTTATTACAGACCAAATTAAAAATTATTGTCTTAAACTGTATTGTCTTTTTGTCTTTCCTTCTTCAGATGGCGCTCTTGGCCACATCTCTGTCTTGTTCCTCCTTTCTTGCTTTGATTGCCTCTTTGATGACCTTTGTCTTGTATGGTTGCATCTGGTATGTTCTTGCAAATTCATAGGCTTCATCTGTTACCTGTTGCCTCTTGGTGTTCTTCTCGTGTGATAATATCTTTGCAGCTATCCTGAACCTCAGCTTCAGTATTTCCTTTCGTTGCTCATCTGAATCACGCGGGAAGTCCAAAACCCAAACTTTTGCACTTTCGCCCTCATAATGCTCCATGTGCATCATCACAAACACCCCACAATCGATGTCGTTGTACATTGTTCCCCACTTTGGTCGAATGATTGTATGCTTCCTGAGTTTTTTTGTCATTTTGTGCTGCACACTCTCCATATACATCATAAACATTTTCATCTGCAAAAAAAAGCCCCAAGCTTGTCATATTCTTTGGTGTGTGATTTTTTTAGATGCTTTTTGAAATGCACAGATGTTCATGTTTTTTTAGTTTATTTATGTATTTAGTGACTTACCAGTAGGTCACAGTACGTCTGGTACTTGCTTTCATATGTGCTGGCGACTTTCGAGTTGTCGATGATTGACACGGCGCCGTTGACGAGGTTAAAGACCACCAAGTAGTAGTGCTGGTGAGATATGACCGGGAAGAACACCTGTAGAGTTTTTATAAGTTATATTTTTTGAATCTATTGTAAAATTTAATATCAAATATGTTCTAATCCTACTGCATTTAATTGCATGTCACTCATCATATATGATAAGTTTTTATCATATATGATAAGTTTTTATCATATATGTTTTACTTCTTTTATCATATATGTTAGTCAAGTGTTTACCAGATTTATTGTAAACTGTAACTGTAATATCATATATGTTCTAATACTATATGTTTTACTTTTTTTTATCATACATGTTAGTCAAGTGTTTACCAGATTTACATTCTTCAACTTCAGCAAGTCCTCATCTTCTCCCATGGAGGTTCTCATGTTCTCTTCAAACTTTTGAAACTGCTTCTGGACGTCATACTGTCCGTTTGCCAGTTTCCAATGAAACATGTTCGCTGTCTGTATTGCATAATCAATAATACATTTTTGTTTTAGTTTGTGGACATAATTTTGTTATAAAAAACACATATGATGTAAGATGTACTTACAATCATAGTTGACATGAAGTACTGTTTCTTCTTTTTTCCTCCTGTGCGAGTGTGTTCTTCAAAGTTCAGTACATTTGAGTATGTGTCAATGACAGGTGCATCTACCTTTAAGCCCGGAGCCATTTTCTGCATGTTGTCCCTCATGCAAGCATAATTATTGTCCGCCGACTCAAATATGAATTCCCTGCAAACATAGTTCAATTACTTACTTTTATCATATATATATGATCCTACTTGAATGATAATTAGTTTGTTAGTGTTTTAGCTTTTACTTACAGGTTGTTATTAAGCATTGAGAACAAACTCTCTCCTATCATCAACTCTGCTACAGTGAGCTTCCTCCGTGCTGGTGATTTCTTGTTTATGTAGTTAGAAAGGAGCAAGCGGGATGGCCTCTTTTGTTCTTTTGCAGCATCATCTTCTTCTACCATCATCACTATCTGCTTAAGTGTTGTTTCAGGCGTTTTTGTGATTTGGCTGAAAGATGGTGTTGATTTGAGAGACTTTGGTTGCCTCGTTCCTCTGGTTTTCCTTTTCGCCATCGCTTCTTCCTCAAGCTTCTTTTTTTCACTTTCAATTGCAGCTTGGCGTTCCAACTCCATGCAATACCTGTCCAGGTATTCATCAAACTCTGGGTCGTTTTCAAACTCCCCGGACAATGGCTCGTCTGTAAAAACAGTCTTATGAACCTCTGCCAACATCGCTGCTTCTTTAGTTTACTTTGGATGGTGAACCAACCCAGCTTCGGTGACCAGTTCCTCTTTTTCAGTTTCCTTTTCTTTATCTTTTGCCTTTTGAGCTTTTTGAGCAGATTCCTCATCCTCAGTTTGTATACTTTCAAGAGTAACCGGCTGTTTTACTGAAGCAGCAACATCTTCTGTTTTCCCATCGTCCGTGGAGGTTTGCTCCCAATCCATGAAATCCACATCAAGGTCATCGTCCTTGTTTCTTTTGAATACCATCTGGTATTCCTTGCATAGACCAATTAATGTTTCATCATTTTCAAACTTTTTAAGTCCTTCTCCAAGTGTTTCAGCAAGCACTCTTCTTGCCTCATATATCTCTCCAAATCGATCAATACTTTTTTCAACAAACTCCTGCATAGAAAAATGTATGTTGCAAGTGTATTAGTATCTTTTGTATATGATACTTTATATATGATAGTTCATACTATCATATATGATAAGTATGTACTATCATATATGATAGTATGTACTATCATATATGATAGTTCATACTATCATATATGTCATAGTTTTTTGTTTTACCTCTAATGTTTGTGGTTTCCTGTCTTTAATTGGTTCCAGGTAGAAGTCGTTGTTTTTGTACACATCAATCCCCATGTGGACATCTTCTTCCTTGTACTCATCTTGATGTTCTAGGTTCCCCAAACATTGAATCTTCATTTCTTCTTGTATTCTCAACTTCATCAACCGACCATTCCAGCTTCTTATTGCTGGTCTTCGCCGCATCACGACTACTCCTGGGAAGTAAGTTGAGTCCAAGTAAAGCAGCTGTGAAAAGAACAAGTTTGTTTTGGTTAAAGAGAACGAAAACATATAAAGTAAGTTTTAAATTAAAAAAACAGTTGGTTTTACTTACACACAAGAAAGTAGCAGGTCCGTTGTACCATCGTTTCACAGCTTGGTCGTTCCACTTGCTTTTACTTTTCTTGAGGCTTTCTAGTATATAGGACGACCAGTCTATCTCATTAATGTTTTGTTTCTCTGTGACCTTCTTCAAAATCTTCAAAAGGACTTTCCCACCAGAGTCTAAGTTGCACATCGTGCCACCAAAGAGCATAAGGAAGTTCATTATGAAGGTGAAGTCTGCTGTGTTGGTCGACTGGATCCTTTTTGCAATTGTTGTTGCGCTTGGTTTTAATGTGCCGTATTGAGCCTTCCATTCTTCAATGAAAGCATCATCGTCTTCCCTTTCCGGCAGTTCATTAAGAGATATTGTCCCCATCGGGACCCCAAGCATTTGTTGCACCCTTTCTCTTGTTATTTTGATGGATCCTTTGGGGAGTCTCAGTTCCATGCTTTGTGGATGGAACTTCTCGACAACATGGTACAGAAGGTGTGAAGACAGCTCGTCTATGGGAAACTCAATGTACCTCTCAAAACCAATTTGTTTTAAAACTTTCTTTCTCTCATCTGACAGTCCTGAGGTTGCTTCGAACAACGATTTAGGTGAGCATCTGGTCAAGGCAGTAGGGTATACCTTTGTCTGCTTCTTTTTTGTTGGACCTCTACCCTTCTTCTTTTTATCCAAAACCATCGCGTAGTCGTCTTCTTCTTCTTCAGTTTCATATTTTTTTAACTTGTTGCCTTTAGAAGGTGAAGGTTTGACAACTAGCATCTTTGATGTGCCAACCATCTGCTCATTCTCCTCGTCATCGTCTGTTTCGATTTTCTCATCCATCTGGTCATCTTCTTCTCCTTCGCTTGATTCTTCCTGCGAAGTTGTTTCTTTTTTCCCAGTTGTTTTTTTGCCCCCACTGTATGTATGCTTCTGTCTTTTTGTCCCTTTATGTGGACGTTTTGCTTCTTGCTTTTGTTCCAACTTCCTTTTTCCGGCTTTTTATCCTTCTTTACCACTTCAGGAAAACTTGCTGTTTTGCAAAATAGAATGAAACGTGTTAGTATTATACAATCAACATAAATGATACATAAATATTTTCTTATGCTATATCGTATTTGATAAAATTTATCATTAATTGTTACCTTTTTTTGTTTTTGAAGGGTTGATGAACTTGATTTTTGTTATTTTCTTCAAAACATCTTTGACCCTCTTTTCTTTCACAGGTTCCTCTTCATCCTGGTCTTCATCATCATCTTCGCTACTTTCACCCTCATTATTGTCATCGTCTTCCTCCTCGTCTTTGTCATCTCCATTGTCTTCCTCCTCGTCTGCGTCATCTCCATCTTCTTCCCCCTCGTCATTGCCCTGTGGCTCTTCTTCGTTTTCCTCATACTTGTTACCTTCTTCTGTCTCGGTTTGTTCAGACTCGGCTTCTTCATCTACATATTCTTCCCCGCTGCTAATTCTATCGTCTTCTGAAACATCATCTTCTTCCGTACCACTTTCTTCTACATTTTTTACAAAGCAAAGAGATGTTCAGTATTGTATGTTTGTTCCTAATGAATTAATATGATATGTAGTATATTTTTCTTACCTTCTGTCGTCTCTTTTGGCTTTTCAGCTTTCTTTGTTTTCAAATTCGTTTTTCCTTTGCCCTTTGTTTCAACAGCTTTTTCCTTGGTCTTTGTTTGATTGACAGCTTCAGTGACACCTTTGCCCTTCTCTTTGCTTTGTCTTGCTCTTTCACGCGCTGCAGCTTTTTCTTTCATTATTTTTATAGTAACTGCTGATAAAAAAAAACTTATCAGATATGATACTTATTTTTACTTTTCTGTATATTTTTTTGCTTTTTTTACCTAAGCTTCTTTTAGGTTGTTCTTCTGTCTCGTCATCCTTGTTTTTTGTATGCTGTTCATCTGCAATAAAAGCGCAAAGTTAGACAAAATTACATCTGTTTAAAGCTTTATATGTTGCATAACTTATGAAATATGATGAATTATATATGATAAGGTTCTATCAAATATGATGTCTCATTTTTTAACTATCAAATATATGTTCTAATCCTTCTGCTTTTGATTTTATTTTCACTCATCACATATGATAAGGTTTTATCATATATGATAAGGTTTTATCATATATGTTTTATCAGTCTAGGAAACCATTTTTGCTCAACCGAGATGTTTATATTCACATACAAGCAATATTTAAACCCAAAACTCGTTTAAAACTATCAAATGATGCAAGCAATATGATATCATATATGTTCTAATCCTTCTGCTTTTGATTTTATTTTCACTCATCATATATGATAAGGTTTCATCATATATGATAAGGTTTTATCATATATGTTTTATCAGTCTAAGAAACCATTTTTGCTCAACCGAGATGTTTATATTCACATACAAGCAATATTTAAACCCAAAACTCGCTTAAAACTATCAAATGATGCAAGCAATATGATATCATATATGTTCTAATCCTTCTGCTTTTGATTTTATTTTCACTCATCATATATGATAAGGTTTCATCATATATGATAAGGTTTTATCATATATGTTTTATCAGTCTAGGAAACCATTTTTGCTCAACCGAGATGCTTATATTCACATGCAAGCAATATTTAAACCCAAAACTCGCTTAAAACTATCAAATGATGCAAGCAATATAATATCATATATGTTCTAATCCTAGTGCTTTTTATTGTATTTTCACTCATCATATATGATAAGGTTTTATCATATATGTTATACTTTTTTTTATCATATATGTTCTATCAGTTTAGGAAATTATTTTTTCTCAACTTTTTTAAATCCCATTCTGTTCATTTTTTTAACCAACCGAGATGCTTATATTCACATGCAATCTATTTTTAAACACAAAACTCGCTTAAAAGTATCAAATGATGTTTATTTTCATAGATCTACTATATTCATCATACATTTAGTTAAACAGCATAGAAGAATCATTGATATAACTTAAAAGTATAAAAAAACAGAGAAAAAGCTCAGAAAAAGCTTAAAAAGCATTTAAAAAACTTAAAAAGCATAGAAAAAGGATGGATCTGTGATTTTATACCTTTTTGCCTTATTTTTATCGTCGTTTTATCTGGTTTTTTGGAAGATGGCTCGTTTTTCGGCTTCCCTTTCATCGTTGTTGATTATTTGATCGGATGATGTGTTTTTGAAGGTGAAATCGTTGATGGAGATGGTGGGTTTTGTTTGTGTGTGTTTTCACCGTGTGTTTTTTGTGTGTGTGTGATTTTAGATGAAATGAAAAATGACGGTTGAATGTAGCGAAAAGAGGGGGTTAGGGTTTGGGCGGGGTTGTGATATTACGTAACTACCCCTCCGCTTTTTTTTTGTTTAAACGTGGATCGTTGATTAAAATGGATGAGTGGCTCAGATTTGTCCCCTTGTATCCAAAGGATACAAGGTATCTTAAATAACCGGACTCTATTTGTTTAGTTGATAAGTAAAATAAGTAACTTCTCACTTACTTTTTCAAAACTCAATTTTGAAAACTTATAAACATAAATAATCGTTTTTTTAATTTATTATCCAAACACTTATTTTAATTCATCTCCATTTTAAAAATAAAATAAATAAATAATATAGTTTCAAACGCAATCTCAAACACTTATTTAGAAAGCATAAATTATCTTCTGAAAAAGGGCACAAGAGTCTTAACAACTAGTTTGAGATGAACATAATTTAGGTAGGTATCATGGCCTTTGTATTATTAAAAGGTCAAACACGTTATTTGCATTTAGGGTCTCAAATACCGAAATAATATCAGGCTGTGTTTGACTCGTTTCACTCTCTTTCTATTTCTTTTACAACACAAAAATTATAAAACGCATGCAAAATATATTTTATCAACTTGTATGCATGCATCATGTATTGTACCTCTTTCTAGATCTCGTAACTTTTACTCTGAAAACAAAAACGCATCTTTTATGATATTTTATAGTTTTGCTTTTGTGTGCCTTGTTATTCATAGCTGGTGAGATTATTGTTTAATAGTGAATGTTAAGGGACAGATGGCATATTTTAAAGAGATGTGAATCTTGACGGAAACTACGAAGAAAGTTTGGTCTTTGATATCACAAAATATATTGATTGGGTATATTGCAATTTGCATTATTGATCATATGACTTGGCAAAACCAAGTATTTTCGAGTACGTGTTTTTGGGGTTAGAGGTCAAAGATATTTCACCTGGACAGAAGAACAACTTTGTCTTTTCGGTTGTTTACTTGTTACTACATATAGATAGCAACGTTTTTTTAGTCAGGTTAAGGTCCAGCTCGAGAACGTGTCAACGAAATCGCAGCTGAAGTGATCACTATTAGGGAGCTCGTTGAGGTAGATGTATTCGTTTACCAAAACAAAAAACAGTACGTTGGCGCCATTGGCACCATTCGTCCCACCGCCACGGTCTTAACGATCATTATTCGTGTTTTTTTATTTAAAAAATACTATAGCCCTTGACGATTAATTTTAAAAAATATCACCATTTTCACTTACAAATAATAACTTTTATTAAACAAACTAGTTTTAATACCTATGCACGCACGAGACTTAAACATAAATAATACATTAAGTAATAATTTATTTATTGCAAATTTTGGTATATTATATATGTTTTTTTAAAAACATCTAATGTTTATATGTTTGATTATCTTGTTGTTTTATTATGTACGCGTAAATTAATATAAACTAATCTCAATTTTATTTTTCAATTTAATATTCTTTTTACTTTCGATATTTTATTCTAAATAGTTTATATTAATTATTAATCAATAAATCATTTACATCAACCTTATACGTACATGATTTATAAATTCATGATTTTGTAATGTTTAATATTAGTATAAATAAAATATTAAAATTTAAATAATAAAATAGTTATGATGCTCATGGACCCACGAGTTTTAAATCATTTTTCATTATGTGATAATAATAATAATTGATATTTTGTATAAATATTTGTTGCATAAAGGAGTTGGCTTTGTTTAACTAAAATGTTAAGTATCATTTTCTATACACTGTGTGTTTAGTACACATAACGACCTTGAAAAAATATATGTTGTTTTAATATGTATAATCTCGTCTATTTATTTTCATCTCACACCGATGTTTGAGGTCGTGCATTCATATTGATATGTATATTCATATTAATAATAATTTACGTAGATTGCATTGCTTGACTTTGTTAAGTGTCAAAAAAAAAAAAGATAACAACTTGTATTTTTATTTGAATATTTATAATTACGTGATTTGTCTATTTTTTTAATATTACATATATGTTGTATTTTTAAAATATAAAGTATATAGATTATCTATATCTATATACTTTATAAAACATTTATCATTTTTTATTTTTAGAAGTCTTAAATATTTCAGCCTCAAACATTTCTTTATTTAGAAATCTATATAAAACCATTTTGAGGTTTAAATGCCTATTATATTTTTTAAAAAAAACTCATCTAAAAAGTAAATGATACAAATGAGTTATAAATATGAGTCAATAAGAGTAAGGGGCTGTTTGGTTCGCAGAATATTTTTGAAAGAATTGTAATTTTAGGAGGAATTGTAATTTGATGTAATTGTAATTTAAAGGTTTGTAATTTGTTGTAATTGTAATGTGTTGTAATTGTAATTGAGTAAATCTGTTGATGTGTTTGGTTGACATGCAATGTAATGTAATTCATATTTTTTAGTAAATAAAAAAAGGTAATAGTTAAAATATAATATTATAATAAATAATAAATGAGTAATAATAAAAATTATTATAATAAAAAATAATATAATAAAAATATTTATATTTTTTATTATTAATATAAAAAAACTATTAAAAAAATAATAATAAAAGTAATAAAAATATTTTTGTATTTTATTCTAATAATAAAAATATATATTATTTTATTATTTTTTATATTAATATTTTTATAAAAAAAAATTAATTTTTATTATTTTTATTTTAACTAAAAATAAAAAAAATTATTTTTATAGTAAATAAATAAAAAATAATAAAAAATTTATTTTTAATAAATATTTTTATTTTAATTATTAAAATAAAAAATAAAAAATATTTATTTTTTATAAAAATATTAATATAAAAATAATAAAATTAAAAAAATATTAATATTAACTAAAAGTAATAAAATAAATAAATAAATAAATAAAAAAATTAAAAAAAAAATAATAATAAAATATTATTATTAATATTAATATGAATAAATAATATAAATATTTATACTAATATTAAAATTAATTATTATTATTTTTTAATTTATATAACGTTAATAGAAATAATAAAATATTAATAATAATATTATTATTATTTATTACTATTATTATTTATAAATAGTCATATTTTAATATAGAAATACTGAGTTACGACGTAATTCAAAACTTTCCGTTCAATATCCTATGTAATCTCAATTCCTTCATTGGATGTAATTGTAATGTTTGAATTACAATTACAATACAAACCAAACACCCTACGTAATGTAATTCGAATTACAATTCCCTCCATTTATTAACCAAACAACCTATGTAATGTAATATAGATTACAATTACACCCAATTACAATAGATTACAACGAACCAAACACACCCTAAAGGTCATTAATGATTAAATAAATAATTTAATGAGACAATAAATAACCGTATATTATAAGTTTGTAACATATAAAACTAAAAATAACATATTGATAGATATTAATATTACTACTAGAATATCAGTTATGAAATCTTAACATAAAAAAAATCATGATTTATGAAAAAAAAAACTCGAAAAAAATTTGCGCACAAAAGATTCAGCCATCAAAATTCTTCAAACCACCAATAAAAAATATTTGTTTGTCGAAAAACTTAGTCGCCGGGTACCCGCCGCAACATTGCGCGTGTACGTGGCTAGTAAAGTTTAAGGGGTATTCTGTTTATTTTCCAAAGTACTAAAAGATATGGAAAATATAAATTTACAATTAAGTCCATTTAATTTATTTATAATTCAACCACTAATGTTTTATTAATACCTTTCTCTTTTTTAAGTTTTTAATTTCATAAATTTGACACATATATTTTAATATGTTTTCATCAAATCTTTCCACCAAAATTTTTTATTTTGACTAAACTAAATTCAATTTTGACTTTTTTGAACCGATCACATTGCTTTATTTTGCTTATGTGTCAAAATAAAACAATTTGATTGGTCCAATTGTTTTTTTACAACCTACACTTTTCACTAAAACTATTCAAAAAATCTATGTCTTTTATTATATAAAAGATTACATATAATTAATTCGAATTAAAAAATAATTACACTGTCACATACATTCTAAAAAATTCATTTTCACATACTATCAATAAAATCACAACTTTAGTTAAAAAGCTAATCCACAAAGATATTGTTAATCAGAAAGCTATGATAGACCACAACATTTGAAAATGCATCAATCACTAAAAATGATCTGGTAAAAAGCATATGAGAAATGCTAAGATACACTATAACAATTTTGCATGTTAGGGACGACTAAGTCGTCCCTAGAGTACCACTTTTTTGACCATAATCACTTAGGGACGACTTAGTCGACCCAAGATAGTAGTGCCTAAAAATTCGACCCTAGATTTCTAGGGCCGACATATCCTTTGAAACCTAGGGACGACCAAATGGGCCCCACAGCCTTTCCGTTGAAATATTGACTCACTTAGGGACGACTTTTCTTCGAAATTTAGGGTCGAAAAAGTCGTCCCCAAATTTTTAATAAAAATAAACTTTTTTTAATATTTAATAAAAAACCTTTTTTTATAATTAATAAATTCATTTACAGAAAAAAATAAGTAAATATATACTTAGGGGCGACTTTTTCGACCCTAAATTATAAGGGGAAGTTGTCCCTAAGCAAATAAGATGCCCAATATATTAAACTTAGGGACGACCAATGATTGGTGTATTTTGCATACACCTAATAGCATGTTAATTTAGCATAGTTACATATTTATTTTTTCTTATACATATACTTTTAATGCGTTTTGTGATTATGTAGGTTACGAGCGAAATGGAATAAAATGGCCGCTTAATTAATTTTTTAGAGAAAAGACATTGTGAGCGCCGATAAATGAAGAAGAAATATTGAAGAAAAAGATTTGAGCGTGTCGCAAGATTTTCGGTCATCTTTTATTTGTCCGGCTTCGTTTAAGCAATTATTGACGTTAAGTTATTTTTTATTGGGCCAAAGTTATTATATGCCAAAAGAATAAAAGAAAAAAAAATTTTTTTTTGGCCCAAAAGCCTATTAACACAACCGACTAAATGGGTATATATATACTGAGATATAAAACAATCGCAAAGGGGAGACAAGAATATACAGCCGCATATACAAGCTAAAAAGGTGACCATATTTTTTGTCAACACAGAAAACAGAAGATTCGGATAGCAATTTGCCGCATAGTGCAAAGTTGAATAAAAAAAAAGAGAATCGACTATTAAAGTGGGGCCTTGATATTGAGGGGTCGACACATCAATATACACAGTGGGTCGACATATATGTTAAAAAAAAGAGTGATGAACAGTAGATCGTGGCTCGAGTACACCGCGATGTCCGACAAATTTTGTTGTAATTCCTTCCGGTAACTTTATTTATGGTTTGATCATTACTCTTGGATTATCATATTTATTTTACATTGATTTATAATTTATTTATAAATTATACTATTTGATTTGGTGTTATGTTTAATTATTCGTGCAAGAAAATTTATTATTAGTTAACGATTCATAATTATTCTATTTAGTTAAAGAAAAAGATGGTCGTATAATCGATATAAATTCTACTCAAATAAATTATTAAAACATAATTATTGGTGGGATTAGTATAAGACTTATTATTGCAAGTCATCGACGAACATAATAAGTGCCAACATTAACTCATTCATATTAAGTCGAAATAATCTTTGTAAACGAACTGAAAAGTTTCGATAATCCATAAGTGTGACCAACCATAAATATTAGGAGCTGGAAGGGATTACATTTTTCTTTTAATCGTTTACATGCTTATTATATTTTTCTAGCTTTATTAGTTTAATAATTATTTTAATTTTAATCAGCATTTTTATTATCAAGAGTATTTTAGTCGTTAGATTTCAAAACCAAAACTTTTATTGATCAGTGATCACCCCAAAACTTAAACTAAAACCACATATTCCTCGTGGATTCGATACCCAATTACCCTATCTAGTATAAGGTAATTAGGTTATTTTTTACCGGCACTTCGACGCTGATCAAAATTTTGGCGCTGCTGCCGGGGAATGTGTGCGCTTTTAGTTTAAGTTTGTAAATATTTATAAAGGAAAAAATAGCAAAAAGATTTTCCATTTTAGTTAGGTTAGTTTCATTTTTTTAGTCTTGTTTTTTCTTTGGTGCATTTGGTTGTCTTGTTATGCAGAATTACAGGTACCATGGACTTTAAGATTGAGACGTGTCCAAACTGCAACAGTATTTCTCATTCTCTCGAGTATTGCTACATTGAGAAAGAAAAGAAGAACGAGGAGAGACACCAAAAGGTCTTCTGGAATAAGCGGGTATATGGAGATTACTACTATCAACCTCCAAATAATTATGCGTATAAGAGGTATAATGGTAATCAAAATTTTGAGAAGAAAAATGATATGTGGAATGGTGGATATGACGTTAATTACATTCATCAATATTATCCTCAAGGTCAATGCTATGATGTTAGTAATCAATCCGATGTTGACCAAAAGATTACTAAGCTTAGGGATCAACTTGAGACATTAGAGGAAATGATTAAGGATGTATTAGTGGATCAAAAAGAAGGATGTGATTATGGGATGAAGATTGGAAATGAGCTCGTTGATTTATTACCGAAGAATATGTCTTCATATGAGAATAATTTTTTCAATCCACCTCCGATGCAACAATATAAAAGTCAGAGCCATAGACAAGGTGATAACCATTTCTATGATCTTGAACAAAAGTTCGATAAGCTTATAGATTTAATGTCTATTAACAACGAAGAGATCAATAAAAAATTCCAGATCACCACTCAAAGGAAAGAGACCACTACCAAATCTATTGCAGCTCTGGAATCACAAGTTAGTCGGTTAAGAGATCATTTAGATAGGGAAGAAGCAAATGATCCTCAAAGCACCACCATGATAAACTTTGATGATGAAGATGAATCTAAAGACGATGATGATGACTTCACATTCAACTCAAAAAACAACATGGATTGGTCGAAAATTAATTCTAATGACGGTAAAGAAAATGAAGATGACATTCATAATCACAAGATTTTAGTTGAAGAATAGACATAACTCGATGAAGAAGACGCTCAAGTCATCCAAATTGATGAAGAGTTATCATTAGTACCACGAGTTTTCACCAACCAAGTTGAGGGGGATGACTTGGTTGGTGAAGACGTGAAGGAACATAAATATATGGTACTAGTGGATTTTGGATGTTATTTTATTGGGCGATGGAAGGAGAACTTGTTTATTAAGCTGACAAGTATAATTATAAAGCAAGTTCGAAGAAAAGCACGATTTGGAGTTTGATATTTAAGCCAATTTGTGTGTGATGAAAAACATGCATGTGATGAGCTGAGTTTGGGTACTAGCAAGACTATATGTTCAAACCAGGTTCGGGTTGCATCGAGTAGGAGAAAGCGTAAGCGAAGTTTTCGGGTTTGGAGCTATAAACGTTTATTAGGATTTGAGGAGATTGATAGTTTAGAGAAAGGTGATACTTGGGAGGTATTTGAAGATGAGGATACGTCTTGGAAACATCAAAAGATACCACGTTTTGGTAACGTGTATGGGAAGTGTTCTAGTGACACGTTACATTTGAGGTACCGTTGGGCTGATGACGTTAAACTTAGCGCTTCGCGGGAGGCAACCCGTGGTTTGAGTGTGTTTTAAAAACTTTGTTGGTGTGTTCACTACAAACCCTCACGAGACAAAACTCGTCCAGTCGGGCTACCGAGTGGTTTAATGGCTTGTTGCATACGCTAAATGCAACCGTGATTCCTACGAAAGTGAGTTACGTTTTTGTTTTTGTTTGAGTTTGTCAAATTGATTTTAACCAAAATTTCAATTTAAAGTATTTGCATTCGGGGCAATGCAATGATTTAAGTTGAGGGGGTGGCACATGTGTTACATGTTTTTGTGTGAACTTTTGGTCAAAATGGGTTAAAATGTGATTTTTGGGAAAAATTGAAAATTTTTAAAAAAATTTAATCATATTCTAAGACTCTTATGCTAATTAGATGTGGAAGTTTCTTCTACATATATGTTTGTTGAGTGTTTGTAGATTCTTAAGATTAGCTTGTGGATGACTTATTGGAGCAAGCTAGAGGGTTTGGCCATAATTATCAGGTGCACCCGATTCCATTGTATAATTCGGTTATTAAATTGATTTGATTGTTTGCATTTAGTTAGGCATATGTATAATTTAGATGATCAAACCACACCGGTTGAATTCCCTTTACTTACCTTTGCTTAGATCAAGTAGAAAGTTTGAATATATAATATGAAATATAGTAATGTAATAGTTGGGTTAGGACATTTGAAATTCATCTTATTCGGCTCGCCGCCGGCGCACGGTGGCCTTAGAAAAGAGTTGGAGAACTGCCATAATTATTGGTGGTAGTCATATGCTGGGCCTGCCTATCTAATTCGTCACCCGCGCAAGGTGATACTTTAGTTGTTAGCATGGGTCAGACGCCAATTTTTATGATGGATAGCATTACACTCAGCTGAGAAAATTTTATGTAAAATAACTCAATCCTTGTATTGTTGTAATGAAATTAGGAAGACTAGTTTAATTTAGTACATTGATTAATTAGACTATGCGGGAGATAACTTCATCATATGATGTACCAGTAGGCACGAAGTATAGTTGTTCCCATTTAATTAAAACAGACTAAATTAACCGGTTCCCATGTGCCAATGTGTCTTAGTATGCACCTATAGGATAGATATTCATTTTTCTGAATGACCGGTCTTTATATCAACCTTAAAATGAGTGTATAAAGCGTTCGGGATGACTTGTATAAGAAACGGTCCCGAATGGCTAAAAAAAGAGCTTATGTGCGATATTAAAATAAAAAAAAAACAAAGAAAAAAAAGTGAAAAAAAAGAAAAAAAATTGTGAAAAAAGAAAAAAAAAGAAAAAAAGAAAGAAGGTGAAAGTATGTAAGCTAAAGTATGATGGCTTATGATGTGCTCTTATGGTATAAAAACTCCAATGTTATAAAAGGTGTACAATATTCTCACCTCTTGTTTTAGATTAATGTTTAGATTCATTATAGGTGTGCATTAGGTACGTTAGACACATAGTTAATTATATGAAACATAAAGTAAATGGAATCAATGGGAATGGTTATGTTAAGTGTTTAAGAAGGAAAAAAATATTGGTAATCATTTTGGATTATTTGTCACGTAGGATGGTTATTAGTGTACAAAGTTAAATTGGATCTTTTATAGAATTTCAATGATATGATTAAAAATTATGAAATTAACATGCTTGTATATTTTTTATATTATTTTTACTAGAGACCAGTAAAGGCTTAAAGTTTGAGGGGGTTTGATTGGTGTATTTTGCATATACCTAATAGCATGTTAATTTAGCATAGTTATATATTTATTTTTTTGTTATACATGTACTTTTAATGTGTTTTGTGATTATGTAGGTTACGAGCGAAATGGAATAAAATGGCCGCTTAATTAATTTTTTGGAGAAAAGATATTGTGAGCGCCGGTAAATGAAGAAGAAATATTGAAGAAAAAATTTGAGCGGGTCGCAATATTTTCGGTCATCTTTTATTTGTCCGGGCTTCGTTTGAGCAATTATTGGCGTTGGGTTATTTTTTATTGGGCCAAAGTTATTATATGCCAAAACAATAAAAGAAAAAAAAATTAATTTTTGGCCCAAAAGCCCATTAGCACAACCGACTAAATGGGTATATATATTGAGATATAAAACAATAGCAAAGGGGAGACAAGAATATACAACCGCATATACAAGCTAAAAAGGTGACCATATTTTTTGTCAACACAGAAAAAAGAAGATTCGGATAGCAATTTGCCGCATAGTGCAAAGTTAAATAAAAAAAATAGAATCGACTATTGAAGTGTGGCATTGATATTGAGGGGTAGACACATTAATATACACAGTGGGTCGACATATATATTAAAAAAAGAGTGATAAAAAGTAGATCGTGGCTCGAGTACACCGCGATTTCTGGCTAATTTTGTTGTAATTCCTTCCGGTAACTTTATTTATGGTTTGAGCATTACTCTTGGATTATCATATTTATTTTACATTAATTTATAATTTATTTATAAATTATGTTATTTGAGTTGGTGTTATGTTTAATTATTCGTGCAAGAGAATTTATTATTAGTTAACGATTCATACTTATTCTATTTAGTTAAAGAAAAAGATGGTCGTATAACCGATATAAATTGTACTCAAATAAATTATTAAAACATAATTATTGGTGGGATTAATATAAGACTTATTATTGCAAGTCATCGACGAACATAATAAGTGCCAAAATTAATTCATTCATATTAAGTCAAAATAATCTTTGTAAACGAACTGAAAAGTTTCGATAATCCATAAGTGTGACAAATCATAAATATTAGGAGCTGGAAGGGATTACATTTTTCTTTTAATTGTTTACATCCTTATTATATTTTTCTAGCTTTATTATTAGTTTAATAATTATTTTAATTTTGAATCAGCATTTTTATTATCAAGAGTATTTTAGTCGTTAGATTTCAAAACCAAAAATTTTATTGATCAGTGATCACCCTAAAACTTAAACTAAAACTACATATTCCTCGTGGATTCGATACCCACTTACCCTATCGAGTATAAGGTAATTAGGTTATTTTTTACCGGCACTTCGACGCTGATCAACCAAGTCGTCCCTAAGTTTAAAATACTGGGCATTTTATTTGCTTAGGGACGACCAAGTCGTCCCTAAGTTAATATTATGGGTGATGTTGGTTAATTTAGGGACGACTTAGTCGTCCCTAGATGTACCTGGGGGGGGGGGGGGGGGGGGTTAAAAAAAACTGGGCATTTTTGTAGTTTCCAGAATTTTTTCGAAACTTTTTCCGGACAAAATCTACAATTTAAAATGGCAGAATTCGGCAAATCCACAATAAAGAATAATAACAAATCAATAAACGTTACAATACCATATTAAGATAAATTATCCAACGTTACGATACAATATTCATCAAATACACTTATGCATCCTAAATCAAATGTTTCACACGCTAAAAGTCTCAAACTTTATTACACATGCATAATAAGAAAAAATACTACTACAACCTCTACTCGTCCTCCTCATCCTCGTTAGGTGAAAAGTCACCTTGCTGCTCGTCACCCCCTCGTTATCCCCCTCATCATCCCCCTCGTCATCCCCTGATAAGTCGTCACCACTGTTTTGGAGATCTCTATCTCGACCCAACTCGTCAACGGACCGGGAATTGTGCTGATGAGGATTAATGATTACGCGATAACCTCCGGGTTGGGAATGAGAAGTAGAGCCACTCTCATGAGTTGAGTTTGAGACGGGACGATAACAATGGTTAAATGTATTGTTGGTGACGGGAGTCATAGGAAAAGTGCCGGTATAGGGAGGTTGGAGTGGTTGGAGATGGCCGAGAAAAGGTGGTCGGAATGGGTCGATGGAAGGAGGTTGCAATGGTTGATTAAAAGGATAGGGGCGTTGGACTAAGTGAGCGCAATCAGGAGCTAGTGGGCATAAAACAGGGTCGGGGCGGGGGTACTAAAGTAGGAGGGTTAATTGGGTGATAAGTATTTGATGAGTCGTAGTTCTGGAAAAACTCACCCAATGCACTCTGATATTGCGTCATATGCTGGTACGACGTCTGACCCCATTGTTATGCCGCGTCTGCCTTTAAAGCTGCCAAGTAAGCCCGTTGCTGCGCCTCCTGATTCTATTTCCACATCAGCTCCATCTCTTACGCATGTTGTTCCATGAGTTTCTGGATTTCGTCACGAGTGGGAAAATCCGGTCGAGCTGGAGGACCACGCCTGCGATAAGTTACAACAACAATTTTTCATTATATACAACAAGACATAAATATGAACAATTGATTTATATTTTTTTTTATTGAGGATATATAACCTGCGAGAAGGGTTGCCACCACCCAGTAACTTCGTGCCTTGTCCCGATACATTTTGCTTATTTTGACTAGGCATGATTGTAGCCACTATTTCTTCATCAGACATGTGCGGGATGATCTTGGATTTAACTTGGTCTTGCAGAGCTTTCATCTTTAGATGGGAAAGAAAAAAACGGTTTAAAACAAATAAAATTAGTTACTAAAGCATGTAAAGAGTTATATATTACTTACATATCTTTCCTCGTTTTCTTTTTTTTTAAACGTGCCATTATTTGAGTGCCCCTTCCTCCATGTTTTAACCAGGTCCTCGTATTTCCCTTCCTTGACTTTCTGTAAAATATCAAATAAATTAATAACGAGCTATAATAAATAAACAATATAAACGCTTTTAATAAACTCACAAAAATTATAAAAAGTCTTACGTATTCATTCCTTCCTCGGGCGAATGGTTTTTTGCCTTGAGTGGTCGGTACCGTGTTTTTGGAACGATTAACAGTATTAATCTGACTTCTTGCCACCCTACTTGGATGTGACCACCAGTCAACCCAGTCAGCCCAGTCATCTTCGGTTCTATGGTCCCACATTTTCTACGGTGGTACATGTGCTTCTGCCTGTGCGGACGTCTCATACACTGAATAATATTGCTTCTTGACATGTTCTTGTGTTTTCTATACAACAACCTCAGTTCGAGTTCCAACGCAAGCTTAACCCGATCCGACACCCGATACAGACCCTTATTACACACCACCTCAGTATGATCATTGTACCATGGCTGGAGTTCGAAATATGTCTACATAAAGACATATGAATTTAAATAAACAAATATCTAAATGTCGATAACAATAACATTATAAGTAAAATAAACAATTTTGACCTCAAGTGTAGGAAGAATATGAGCTTTATAAGAGTCTGGAATTTCGTCTCATTCACAAACAAGGGGAAGTGTCCGGACTAATTCCCCCATAAGATGAGTCAACAGGGATGCATAAACGCCCGGAGGATGGAAGGTTTGCAGATCCTTAAATTCAAAGCCAATTGTCAAAGGTCATTCGTTATTTGCTCTGTACGTATTCCTTAATCTTGTACTATTGGTCTCAAAACGTTGATTTGAACCTACAAAAGATATGTTATTTACTCGTAAAAATTCAAGTGACATAAATTATAAGTATCAGTGTTATAAAAAAATATAACGATTTATTACGTTGACACTGGGCCGGTACATGACGTGTGGGCCGTCTGGGTGGACTACCACCAATATCCCTACCGTGTGATCTAGGAGCTACACACGCCATCTGTAAAATAACAAGTTCATATCAGTATACACATTTTATCAATATACACATTTTTAACATATAAAAACATTTTCATTAAAAAAAAAATTACACACAATTTAGTTAACCAATTAATACTAATACACAAATTCATATCAATATACATATTTTAACATATGAAAACATTTTTATTAAAATACAAAATTACACATCTAAACAAATAAAAACTATTAATCATCATTTAAGCGTATAACAATTGTTTCATTCAAACTACAACTTAAGCATATAACAATCGTTTACAAATAAAAAATTACACATTAAATCATATAACAACTGTTTCATTCAAAATACAACTTAATATCAATTTTCATCTTCAGAATCATCGCTAGATAAAACTTCTTCAACATCATTACTAGGGTTCACTTCATCATCATCCGACACTAAATCATCATCACCATCATCATCAACATCATCAATGACGTGTGCAACGACCTCATCTTTAATATTAATAATATCATCATCAACCGGTGGGGCGTCCACTTCCGTCGGTTGAGTATTTACACTAAAATCCGTAAGATCCAAATTAGGCAAACCAACAGACAGTGTAACATCTGATGAACTGCTACCATGTATAACATATTCATCGGAATCTGCCACATCTTGATGATAAACCTGTTCGACGACCTTCCAGTGAAGCGGTCGTCTAGCAAGGTCTTCAAGGTAGAATAATTGTGTTGCTTGTGTCGGGAAAATGTATGGGTTATTCTGGTGAAATAGCCTATCGGTCAAAATATGATGTATGCCTTGCTCAGTGTAAGAACGTCTGTTGCATTTGGTGCAATTGGTAGGGTTAATTGTGTCAAACCATTTACATCGAAACAACAAAACCTTGCGGTTACCGCTATAAGTGAGCTCCAAAATTTCTTCGAGTTGACCATAATACATCTCTCCATCAACCCCAGGTGTTGAAACTCCGCTGCATTGAGTGGTACGAAGTATATCGCGTTCACGTACCACAAACTTCACACCGTTCACTATGCAAGCGGGGTATGTACATGAACTAATAAGTCCACATGCCAAAGAGAATAACTCGTCACTACAGCCCCCACTCACTTTTTTCACGAGTCTACAAAAAAGAGATACCAAAAGGTTTATTAGATGAGGAATAACTCCAAGGTAATATATCTAATGTATTTACCTTGTTATTAAACCACGCAGGAAAACTCGTTTCCACATTATCAAGCGTTTCTCTACAAAGGTTCATGATATTAGAAGAAGTCATCGAGAAAGAAGATTTTTCAAAATTATAAAATAAAAAAGGAAGAAAGATACTCGCTGTAAGCCGAGATGTCTGCTTCGACTTCAGGACTGTTGTTAAGTATAAACCACGTAACTGCCTGCATGTCGTCATTAGTCATACGAGTTGGTTTGATTCCACCCGTCGGTGTGCATATGGCCCGGAATACCTCGAATTTATCTGGTTGTCCAGGCAAATCGTCTTCATTTCTGCCAAGGAGGTTAAATCTCGTCTCGACATCCTTAAGGTAACGCGAACAAAAAGTTAATGCCTCTTCTTCAACATAACCCTCAGCAATAGAACCTTCAGGATTTGCTTTATTTCGTACATAATTCTTTAGCTTTTTCATGTATCTTTAAAATCGATACATCCACCTGCCGCGAGTAACGGAACCTAGAATAGCCTCATCGGGTAGATGTATAACCAAATGAGTCATTATGTCGAACAAAGCAGGAGGAAACATTTGCTCTAAATTAACCATCATAATGATCAGTTTGTTTTTAGCTTCTTTCATGTCCTGCACAGTCAAACTTCAAGCACAAAGCTGCTTAAAGAATAAGCAAATATCGATTATAGGTTTTGCAACGTCTTTGGGCAAGTATTGTTGCACTCCATAAGGAAGTAACCAATGCCTCATTATATGACAGTCATGAGATTTCAGGTTCATTATATTGTCATCATCAGGGGTCACTTTTTTCTTGAAGTTAGATCCAAAGCCATCAGGTAGCCTGACCCCTTTGATAAATTTACAAAAAAGTTTTCTTTTTTCTGGAGTGAAAGAGAACTTTGGATGAGGCTTATTGTAACACCCCATTTTGATAATGGAATGTCACGCGTAATTATGGCGTGTCATCAAAGCATACAAGGATAAATGTCTAAAACATTACATGACCATAGGGTTAACCGGAATCAAACATCGGTTCCCAAACATAAGCCCAAAACATAATAAAGCAAAGAAATGAATGAAAGACTAAACAAGCATAAGTATATGAAGGCAAAAAGGAAAAGAAGTCTCTGGCAGCTTCCATCCTATGCACGTCCTCCAAATGCTCGAGTCTTCCCTAGAGTACCTGCCGTTTTGGGACATGGAAAGGAAAGTAACGGCTGAGCAAAACGCTCAGTGCACGGATATAGACATAGTATGAATGACTAAAACATAATAAAGACTTAATAGCAGCAGAAATGTATAAGTCCTGGAAAACATGGAACATGTTCATAAAACTGGTTTTATAGTTTGAAAAGCCTTATGTTTATCTTATGAAAACTGTTTACATATTTTACCATTAGCCGATATAGGTCATGAAAATCCACCGTGCATGAATACTTGGAGGGGTGACCTCATAATGCAAATTAGAGGGGCTGCCTCTAATTTAATATACTGGTTTTGGGGTAGGAGGGATCATCTTCTTGTGAAGGATGCAAGGCACACACCACATTCAACATGAAATCCTGACTGAAAACATGTAACTAGGATGCACCCATACGCCCCACATGATAAATATAAAGATATGGCCAAAAGCTGAAGGGACGCCACGAGTAATCACTCCGCCGTGGTGAAGTCATAACATCAGTGCCTCTAATGTTATGGTTATGGTACCTCCATAACTAGGTGAAATTGGTCATGCATGTATATGGCTATAGGTATTCTTAATTAAACATAAGCAATCAAACACATAACTTACACTACAGGAAAACAATTGGCTGCATACGGGGAATCCTAATAAGGAAAGAATGTCTATACTGAAAGGACGGGAATCCGTACCTTATGTCCAGTGAACGAAGAAGACGACTGAGAGGAGTCCTACTTCCGTATCACTAATGCTACATGAATACATACGTGAATAAGTATCTGACTACTAAATACGTAACTGGTTTTATATCATGTCTTAGCTTATTTTATATGTTCATATCATGTTTTACTGTTTAAAGCCTTAAACTGTGTTTATCTTATATTCTGTCTATTCTGATTAAGTATTTCTGGTATTTCATGTATTATTATACTTACTGTGTAGCAATAAGTAACTTTCCAAAAATAGCAGGTTTCCTAAAATAGAAAGTTTCCAAAATAGAAAGTTACCAAAAATAGAAAGTTTCCAAAAATAGAAAGTTTCCAAAAATAGAATTACTGCTTAAATTAGATAAGTTTCTAAAAATAGAAAGTTTCCATAAATAGATTAGCTGCCTTATTTAAATAAGTTTCCATAAATAGATTAGCTGCCTGAAATAAATAAGTTTCTAAAAATAGAAGGTTTCCATAAATAGATTTGCTGCCTTATTTAAATAAGTTTCTAAAAATAGAACGTTTCCATAATTAGATATAAGCTGGTTAAATAAGCTAAGTATATAAGCCTAAGTGTTTTCATGATTATTTTCTAAGTCATATGATATAATGTATAGTTTATTAATTATTTCATGTAATTAAAATAAACTATAGGTCAAAATATTTAATTAAAGTATATCATGTTTTTAATTAAATAAAGTTAAGTACTTAGGTTAAAACATGTATTATTATTTATTAATAATATAACCTAAGTCATGTTAATTAATTAATTATAACCATGGTTTTTAAATAATTAATTAATTATAAGTCTAAAAAAATATAAAATACTTAGGTTAATAATTTTATGATTTTAATAATTAAAATAACCTAAGTCATGTTATTAAATTAATCATGTCATGTTCATTAATTTAATATTAACATAAGATTATAAAAGAAAAATAATCTTAACATACACCGTGAACCGGATCTTAACTAAGAACCATGATCCGGACATGAAATCGACACCATACCCCGAACCAAATCGGGGTTACCCTTGTCTTGTTGTTGCCGTGGGACCCACACCAACCAACCGGGACCATATGGTCTCGGTGGTGGTCAAATAGACAAACCGAGACCCTCTCGGGTTCGGTTTAGGCGGCGGCCAAGAACAAACACCCTTAAACAACCCTTTTTGATTTATTACAAAACCAATATCATGTTAGATCTATGATTTAATTAGGTTTTTAAGAAAAACATATCATGTTCTTAATTATTTAAAAGATTAAATCAAAAGAAAAGGGTTAAAAGAATTACCGAATGCGTGGATCTAAATAATGATGAACAAACACGAACACTAGCGATAATTCCAAGATCAAAGATCAAATCACACCCCTTTGGTGTGTTTGAGGGTGGCGGCCAAAAGAGAAAAAAAAGGAGGAGGAGAAGTTTTAGGTTTTCTGTAAAATCCTCTATAAAGAAAAATGAGTAGTGTTTTTCCCCTTAACCCCCTTTTAGTAAATTTTGATGGGCTTGGCCCATCTTCCTTCCTAATTTCATGGCATATGGGGCCCACATGGGGTAACCCGATCATTTTCCGTGTCTAATTAATAAGTGTGTTCTCGTGTTCGTGTTTTACGTGTTTGTTCGTGTTTATTTATGTTCGCGTTTTGTGTGTTCTCGTTAAATAATTACCGTGACCTAATTTATTTATTTACGCTCGTAATAAATATATATATGTAATTAATAATAGTTCGTGATTTAATTACGTTCATGATTTCATGATCGCATGTTCGAGATTAATTATTGTCAAATAATTATTACGTGCTCGTGCGTAGTAAATACTTATCGTGTTTTAACACGTACGTAATACGTAAAATCCTAACACGTAATCGTAATCATGCTATAATAGGAAAGTTTTAATCTAGTACGTACGATCTTAAGGGTACTATTCATGGTAAAAGCATGCGGGTTTTACAACTCTTCCCCCTAAAAAGAATAATTCTTCCCCGAATTATAGATAACCTAACTGAAAGAGAAACATACCCGAATCAAACTGAGAGGGTATGTAAGATAAATGAACGTGCGGGTTTCCTGGCAGAAGGAACGTGGAATGTGACATGTCTTGAAAGGACATGGAACGTGATGTGACTGAAAGGACATATCTAGTTGATAAGAGAAAAACGGATAAAAGTCCGGATGAACTTGTCCGTTCCCAAGTGGCCTCCCTCTTGGAACGGTCCATTCAGAAGATCCTGACACTAATGATAAATCTTGGTCCTCCTGACCTTGACTTGGAATACGAAGAAATTCTTGGTTATCGACTTAAGGTAGATCCCCTAAATTTGATTGAGGGAACAAGAATTAACGTGTAAGGGCAACTAAAACGTTACGATGCAAGACAATCTGACTTAACTGATAATTAGAAACGATGCACGAGACATAAAGAAACGTAGTACGTGAAATTTTTTGAACGTGATACGTGAAAAATTTTGAACGTGCTACGTGGAGATATGGCGAGTGTAGTATGAGTAAACATATCGTGATCCATGATACGTGTAACATATCTTGATCATGATATGAGGAACGTGGAATGACCATGACATGTGAAACATATCATGATCATAGAATACAATGGCGGTAACGCCAAACGCTACAAGGTGAGACGTGGAATATGACATGAAACGTCTATCTGATGATGGAGAGTTATACTAAACTTGGGTCTGGTCTCTCAAGTTCTTGCAAAACTTCCCAGAACGAAAAGAACGTAAAATCGTAAGCCCATATATGATCATGAACGTGAATAGTGTCATGAACGCGAGCGCGAAAGCAAGTCGTGGAATCTTAATGAAGACGTGAAGTAATTTAGGAGTACAATTGCGAATCTTTGTCTGACCTGATAGCTGAGGGATTACCAAGTGGTCGGATGAGCCTTTGCTGGAACATGTCCGATCAATCTGTTGGTTCAGCAATCCTTGCGGATGTAAGGATTCTGCAGACTTGATCAAACTGTTTGCAATAACCCAGATAGCATCATGCTTCTTCTGAGTTTACGTTAATCTGGTAACCAAAATCCGTGGAGATCTTGTCCCATTTCAATTTACCATTTCAGATGATGAAAACATCCCAATCTGTTGGTGTCCTATCTTAACCTGTTGGTATGTCAGGTACTTAGATATGAACGTAACTGTATCTTGCTTCGTAGGACTTGATACATAGGAGTTTGCGAAACTCTGAGTTTCTGAATCTAGACTTCTCCTAGCGTAGGATTTTCTAGAACACCTAATGTAGTGTAGGGTTCTCTCCTTTACGCATAAGCTGAGTCATAGTAAGATTAACCGTAGAAACCCATGTGATTCAGCGTGTCACTGTAGTCAAACAGAATTGATATTGGAAAAATTTTCTAGGGTAAAATTTCTCTTGTCATAGAATTTGCAACATAGTGTAGATATGGTCTTCCTATTCTTCTCTGGGCTTAAAGGAAATCAGATTATCCTCAATGAAAACACTGATGAATTTGCTATGAGTTCATGGAAACTCAATTTATTAAGTCCATAATGCTGTTGGAGCATTGATGAGACTAAGTCAAAATCATAAATCTAGCATGACCGAGTCGTGCACGAATAGCAGTCACGGACATGTCCTGCTTTTTCACTCGTCACTGTTGGCAGCATGATCATGAGTTCGATCTTTGGAAAGTGATTAACACTATACGGTTGATTGGACATGTCGTCAATACGTGGAGGAGAATAACGGTCATGAATGGTGATTTGTTTAAGTCAACGGTAGTCGACACATAATCTCATGGTACCATCCTTCTCCTTGTAGATTCTTCTGGAATGTATAGGAAGACTTTGGAATAATCAACTGGCTATGCGTAAAAGAATTAAGTGGTCGTGTCTTATTGACAGCTAGAAAATTTTAGCGACCATGGCTAACAACGCACATGCTTGTAAGCATAGATAATTTGTACAGATTTTCCCGATGGAAAATCAAGCTGACTGTATTCAGGAGCCTGAACATTACTGTACACAATTATGAATCGTAGCATGGTGTGCTGTTCATAGTACATAATTAGGATAAAATTCATCTCGTGTCTGTCCGAGGAAATGCGTTAGCAGCTTGGATCTCATCATTAAGCTGAAGGAAAACCTTCGTATACGTGGGAATACGAAAGGCGTCCTTCATGGTCATGAATATATGAACCATGGTGAAAGAAATGAAAGTGACATCGGCAACGTGACAGTTCTCACTGATGCGCTGATAATGGTATAGAAATTCTTGTGGCCTGATTAATACATGGCACAACAAAAATAGATATACCCTTGGAGGGTACCCTGAATTTCTTAGAAATGTTCCATAGTTGGACTTGAGTCATGTGTCTTGACTCGTTTCTTGCAACTATAAGCATGACATATGTCTTGACTGGTGTCTTGACATGTGTCTTCAGGAGGTATACGTGAGACATGTGTCTTGACTGATGTCTTGACATGTGTCTTCAGAAAGTATACATGAGACATGTGTCTTGACTGATGTCTTGACATGTGTCTCGAGACGTAAAAATAATAGAACTACAATATTAGGTTATTATGCCAGACTTGGCGGACCGGTTGGAATACTGATCCTTTGTATGTCTGATCACGTCTGCGGCCGGAGCCTCGGTTGCGATTTCTAGGAAAGTTCTGTCATAGTAGTGGTTACTATCGTCCTGTCTGTCAGTTCCATGACGGTCATTCTCATGACCGTGATTCATGTAACTATTCAGCTGAGTGGCCGGCTGGTACCGGTTTGCACTCATATGGCTGAAATGACAGCCGAATGACGTGTGACATGTAACTAAGAATTAGGGACAATGATTGATGGAAATCGTCTGATGGTGAAGCATCTTCTCGTCCGATTGCTTTGCTCTGACGCCTTTGTCTTCGTCTTGTAGGATCTCCAGGTTGTGAACAGCATCCGCATCTTGTAGCGTCTCCGAACGTCAGCAACATCAACCTTTAGTAACATCTCCCAGTTATGATCGGCATCAGCAATCTTGTAGAATATCAGCAATTGAAAATACGCCTAAGGTGATTCAGAATCGACTAGCGAATACTCATGAAGTATTGCAAGTGAAATACACATGGATTAAGGTACGTGTAATACACATGAAATACGGTACGTGGAGTACACGTGGAATGCACATGAAATGATCGGTATGGGGTCGATCATTTATCATGATTTAAGGAAAGTATATCGGTTAAACGCTTAGGAAAACCATCATCATAACCTGGCAATGCCAGTATATACCTCATTTTGGTTGCATAGAGAAACGCTAAAGTGTGGTTACACAAAATTCAACGATGATTTGCCTGATAGCATGATCAATGAAAACCAACCATGACTATCATGAAATCAGAATTCAATGAAATCCAACAATGTCTTGCGTGAAAGCATAAATAACAAAAGAGGCGTAAGACGTAATCAACATGAAAACGGGATTATCATGAAGGAACATAAAACGATCTATCATAAGGGAGTGTATAACATAATCAGCATGAAACCGAAGTTAACCATGACAGTATGAAAACATACTTGACATAAAAACATAGTAACTTATGAGGGGACATGAAAAACTTTTATGCCAATAAATCATGAGAAAAATTTTATGCATGAAAAACAGTGCATGAATGTATAATGTAGTTTATAAAAACTTTTATATGTGCGAAGGGACGCCTATGGGTCGGTCCCAAAACAAAGACATAGCGAGGGGACGCCTATGGGTTGGTCCCAAAGTTAAAAGTTTCGATAAAAGCACATGCGACTAAATAGGGCCAGTCCTGTACCAACCATTACTTAGTCATAATCCCTGCAACAATGATACATGAAACATAAATAAATGAAACTCATCTGTCAAAACTTATCAGAAAAAATTTTTATGTGACTAATTATGAACTATTGAGGTTTAGTCCACATAGTCACAGTTCACGAGGAACGTCATGCATGAAATAATGACACGTAACTAAATATGAATGACGGTTGTCAATCCATATTAGTAAAACAATCTCGATGAAAACGTCAAGGTTAAAACCTCAAGGTGCTGAAAACATCATGGTTAAAACAACAATGCGCTGAAAACATCAATACGTAGAATAACAAACGTTGGCTTAGGAAGCTCCTGGTGACTACCCACTAGTCATAGGTCGAGTTTTAGAGCCTACAGGTCGAAGCCTTGGCTCTGATACCATAATTGTAACACCCTATTTTGATAATGGAATGTCACGCGTAATTATGGCGTGTCATCAAAGCATACAAGGATAAATGTCTAAAATATTACATGACCATAGGGTTAACCGGAATCAAACATCGGTTCCCAAACATAAGCCCAAAACATAATAAAGCAAAGAAATGAATGAAAGACTAAACAAGCATAAGTATATGTAGGCAAAAAGGAAAAGAAGTCTCTGGCAGCTTCCATCCTATGCACGTCCTCCAAATGCTCGAGTCTTCCCTAGAGTACCTACCGTTTTGGGACATGGAAAGGAAAGTAACGGCTGAGAAAAACGCTCAGTGCACGGATATAGACATAGTATGAATGACTAAAACATAATAAAGACTTAATAGCAGCGGAAATGTATAAGTCCTGGAAAACCTGAAACATGTTCATAAAACTGGTTTTATAGTTTGAAAATCCTTATGTTTATCTTATGAAAACTGTTTACATATTTTACCATTAGCCGATATAGGTCATGAAAATCCACCGTGCATGAATACTTGGAGGGGTGACCTCATCATGCAAATTAGGGGGGCTGCCTCTAATTTAATATACTGGTTTTGGGTAGGAGGGATCAGCTCCTTGTGAAGGATGCAAGGCACACACCACATTCACCATGAAATCCTGACTAAAAACATGTAACTAGGATGCACCCATACGCCCCACATGATAAATATAAAGATATGGCCAAAAGCTGAAGGGACGCCACGAGCAATCACTCCGCCGTAGTGAAGTCATAACATCAGTGCCTCTAATGTTATGGTTATGGTACCTCCATAACTAGGTGAAACTGGTCATGCATGTATATGGCTATAGGTAATCTTAATTAAACATAAGCAATCAAACACGTAACTTACACTACGGGAAAACAGTTGGCTGCATACGGGGAATCCTAATAAGGAAAGAATGGCCATATTGAAAGGACGGGAATCCGTACCTTATGTCCAGTGAACGAAGAAGACGACTGAGAGGAATCCTACTTCCGTATCACTAATGCTACATGAATACATACGTGAATAAGTATCTGACTACTAAATACGTAACTGGTTTTATATCATGTCTTAGCTTATTTTATATGTTCATATCATGTTTTACTGTTTAAAGCCTTAAACTGTGTTTATCTTATATTCTGTCTATTCTGATTAAGTATTTCTTCTAGTATTTCATGTATTATTATACTTACTGTGTAGCAATAAGTAACTTTCCAAAAATAGCAGGTTTCCTAAAATAGAAAGTTTCTAAAAATAGAAAGTTTCCAAAAATAGAAAGTTACCAAAAATAGAAAGTTTCCAAAAATAGAAAGTTTCCAAAAATAGAATTACTGCTTAAATTAGATAAGTTTCTAAAAATAGAAAGTTTCCATAAATAGAGTAGCTGCCTTATTTAAATAAGTTTCCATAAATAGATTAGCTGCCTGAAATAAATAAGTTTCTAAAAATAGAAGGTTTCCATAAATAGATTTGGTCCCTTATTTAAATAAGTTTCTAAAAATAGAACGTTTCCATAATTAGATATAAGCTGGTTAAATAAGCTAAGTATATAAGCCTAAGTGTTTTCATGATTATTTTCTAAGTCATATGATATAAATGTATAGTTTATTAATTATTTCATGTAATTAAAATAAACTATAGGTTAAAATATTTAATTAAAGTATATCATGTTTTTAATTAAATAAAGTTAAATACTTAGGTTAAAACATGTATTATTATTTATTAATAATATAACATAAGTCATGTTAATTAATTAATTATAACCATGGTTTTTAAATAATTAATTAAGTATAAGTCTAAAAAAAATATAAAATACTTAGGTTAATAATTTTATGATTTTAATAATTAAAATAACCTAAGTCATGTTATTAAATTAATCATGTCATGTTCATTAATTTAATTTTAACATAAGATTATAAAAGAAAAATAATCTTAACATACACCGTGAACCGGATCTTAACTAAGAACCATGAACCGGACATGAAATCGACACCATACCCTGAACCAAATCGGGGTTACCCTTGTCTTGTTGCTGCCGTGGGACCCACACCAACCAACCGGGACTATATGGTCTCGGTGGTGGTCAAATAACAAAACCGAGACCCTCTCGGGTTCGGTTTAGGCGGCGGCCAAGAACAAACTCCCTTAAACAACCCTTTTTGATTTATTACAAAACCAATATCATGTTAGATCTATGATTTAATTAGGTTTTTAAGAAAAACATATCATGTTCTTAATTATTTAAAAGATTAAATCAAAATAAAAGGGTTAAAAGAATTACCGAATGCGTGGATCTAAATAATGATGAACAAACACGAATACTAGCAATAATTCCAAGATCAAAGATCAAATTACACCCCTTTGGTGTGTTTGAGGGTGGCGGCCAAAAGAGAAAAATAAGGAGGAGGAGAAGTTTTAGGTTATCTGTAATATCCTCTGTAAAGAAAAATGAGTAGTGTTTTTCCCCTTAACCCCCTTTTAGTAAATTTTGATGGGCTTGGCCTATCTTCCTTCCTAATTTCGTGGCATATGGGGCCCACATGGGGTAACCCGATCATTTTACGAGTCTAATTAATAAGTGTGTTCTCGTGTTCGTGTTTTACGTGTTTGTTCGTGTTTATTTATGTTCGCATTTTGTGTGTTCTCGTTAAATAATTACCGTGACAAAATATATTTATTTACGCTCGTAATAAATATATATATGTAATTAATAATAGTTCGTGATTTAATTACGTTCATGATTTCATGATCGCATGTTCGAGATTAATTATTGTCAAATAATTATTACGTGCTCGTGCGTAGTAAATACTTATCGTGTTTTAACACGTACGTAATACGTAAAATCCTAACACGTAATCGTAATCATGCTATAATAGGAAAGTTTTAATCTAGTACGTACGATCTTAAGGGTACTATTCATGGTAAAAGCATGCGGGTTTTACACTTATCGAACTTCCCGTTATCTTTTTTAACGAACCACAACTCCTTTCGAACTCCCATTTTTTCAATTCTAGCCTTGCCTTTGGCGTGTCTTTGGATTTGTCGTTCTGTAACAGGGTATTCAGTAAAGACTTAAGGAAGTTCTTTTCGATGTGCATGACATCGTAACAGTGTTTTAGTAGAAGAAAGGGCCAATACTCAAGATCCCAAAAGATAGAACGCTTACTCCAGTTCAATTCAACATCTAGATTATGGGGGCAGTTCTCTTTAGCAATTGTTTTATGTTCCCCGGTTTACGTTTAAAGACTTTACTAATCTGCAATTGGATATCAAGTTCTGAAAACGTTTTAGGTTTAGGCTTATGTTCGGTAGAACCGTAGAATTCCTTAGATTTTTTCCTTTCTGGATGATTTGTTCTTAACCATATTCTGTAACCAACATAAACGATTTTGCTGCTGATACGCATCGATGGAGTGTCCACATTAAAAGTAGGGCATGCGTGGTAGCCTTGCCCAGTCCACCCAGACAAACTACTTCGAGCTGGAAAATCATTGATGGTCCATAAAACCGCCGCTTTCATTTTGAAATGAGTACCCGTTGCAGCGTCTTTCGTCCAGACTCCCTCCCATAAATCTTTGAGTTCTTTAGAGGCTGCAAGAAAACATGATATTAAAATGAGACGAAAATAATTTGATCTAACTTTTCATTAATCAATAAAAAATTACAATAACTGGAATTTAAAGATTACATTAAACCTACCAATCTAATTTTGCATAAAAATTAAATCTAATTTAAATCCTACTCCTAATTAATTTAAAAAACAATAAATAAAAATAAGAAAAAATGGACTATCTCCAAATTTACAAGATGTGGGGTTTTTATAGGCAAACCCCAAAAACCTTCTTCTTAGCTTCATCATTAAGCATTTAATCTTGGCCACATATTCATCTTCTCTCTTTCTCATTGCTTGATCTTGCGGCTGAAAACAATCCATGAGCCACAGATTGCCAACATAGAGAGTTTTTATTGGGTGATTGGGTATTGGTGAATTAATCCATCCAATCACAAGAAAGAATTAAGCCACGTATGATGAAAAAGGGGGACCATCCATATTGCTTGCTATGAAAAAGTGGGGGAATTAATTCCCTTTGATGTGAATTAAGCACTTAAACAAAAAGCCCCAAAATTGGATGGTAAATTTTTAATCAAGGTAAAAACTAGGGTTTGAGATTGGGGATGGCTGTGTTTATTTTTTTAGAGAGATGAAAAAAAGTGAGGTGTGTTTTTATTCTTGGTTGTATCGGAAGGGTTAAATGGGGGTGAGTAAAATAAAACAAACGTTTTTATTTGGGAAGTGGGGGAAAACACGTGGGGTGTGTTTGATGCGTGTGTTATACATGTGTGTGAGGGAATGGGATTTGTTTTTGACCGGTCAAAGAGTGAAGTGAAAGGTTTATTATCATCCGTTCCATTTGAGACTCCAATTGGGCTTGGGCCACGTTTTTTTAACCATCTCATACTAAAACAATTTTGGGCCTAGGTGGTTTGTTTTGCTTAATTTCAAATAAACATTTCCTCAAATGGGCTTTTGGGCCTATTTATTCAATGTGGGACCCACTAAGTTCGAATATCTTCAAAAATATTTAATCCACTAAAACTCGAACTTGAATTCGGCTTCTTTGATCATTTCTTCAAACTCGTGTCGGTTTAACCGGTTTCCGTGATCGTCGGCACACTTTTGGTCTTTTGACTTTGTCTTCGACTCTTTTTGGACTTTTCTTCAACATTTGATCGTGAAATCCCGTGTTTCTCTTCTTTTGATCATTTGTACCTATTTTAACACAAAAACACAAAACCACGCGTAATTCCGACTTTTAAGATATAAAACACATGATTAGGTATTGTTTTTCCTTGATTTTAGTGGCAAAAGGATAAGTGTTTACACACTTATTAAATCCCCTACACTTGACCATTACAATGACCCCATGCAATGCATTATTGTAAAGCATAAAGTTACATTTTCCTCATTATCAACCCATCTTGGCCTTTATTAAGATATACTAATACTACCACGATGAAAAGATAAAAATTTAAAAGGAGACAAAAGTTATAACAATTTATTAACTTGAAATTATTTTATGGAAAAAACTTGTAAAGAAATCTAAGACTTGAATTAGGGCTTTGGTGTCATGAATACTAATCACCCTCAAGTTTCACGTTCCCAATACTGTCACACCCCACTAATGGCGGAATATGGGGCGCGACGTATGGATATCATCACAACAAATGGTGTCTCTATAGAGAAGACTAAAATGCAAATATAATGTCATAAATGGCGACACAAATGTCATGACAATATCTCAACAATGCAGGAGTCTAGGTAAGTAGGTAACAGTCCTACCACTTACCCAAGACAAACAATAAACATAAACCAAACAAACATATAGGTAAACTAATAAGGAACGGGGATCTCCTTCTATATGCAATCCTAAGGCATCCAAGTCTAGCCACTTCTATCCTCAAGCTTAACCACATTCTCACCTGAAAGAGACACTAAAACACGTCAACATAAAGTTGGTGAGAGTCATAGGTTTAGACTCCAACGCTAAATCAGTTACAAGCTGTGAATAACAATCATCAACAAAAGAACATATGGACAATGTGTTACAATTATGTATTAACAACAATCAATCAAGACCAATCATACCAAACCAATCCAAGGCTCCTACCTTTCCAAACAATATCATGGTACCTTAGATGATCACCCTATGTACCTATCCCAAGGCCACTACCTTGGCAAACCACAAGGCCACTACCTTGTCAAACCACAAGGCCACTACCTTGTCAAACCACAAGGCCACTACCTTGTCAAACCACAATAACATATCAAAAATCGCATAGCAGTTAATCACATAAGTGTACACACAAGTCCATCACAACCATAAAACATTCACAGCAACAATTTAGAAACAACTCAACACAGTGTCTCTTCCATCCCATCTGGAAGTCAAAAACAAAAATAAATATGGGACTATGAACACTCACCTGATAGCTCCTTCACACGTCCTTGCACTAGCAACAAGCTAACAAACCAAAAACACGAAATCAATAAACGAACCAATCACTAAGATGACTCATTAACCTATGATGGACATCTAACCCATTCTCACATATTTACCTCATTAATAAGTTCTAATTACCCCATTACCCTTCCTTAACAAGTCCTTAACTTGGTTAAGTTTAACAATTAACCCGTTCATATTTTACCCAAAACAGTCCCAGTTTTTAGGTCTCAAAACTTTAGGTCAAACGCCCACTTAAACCTACCCATGGTTTCTGTAAAAGGAATATTCACACCCTTACATATGTTGGCTAACACCTCCCACTTGCCTTAACCTTAACGCTACTGTTAAGGCCCCGATATATATATATCTACTTTCGTCATTCCAGATTTCCTGATTTTAAACGTACTAAAAGTTTGTTACCATTAAGGGGTCTTACCCTAAACCACCACCTTAGCCCAAGTACAGATATTAACTAAAATATATAAACCATCTCTCACGTTCGTGAGAAGATCCCAATGCAACCCTAAGTGCCCCAAACAACCCAAAACTTAAAAAGAAAACAGGCTGAATTCAAAACTGTTTTGACCTCCGACTGTTGTAACCTGTTTTTGACCCACTTCCCGACCTCCAATTTAGTTCTCGTTTCTTGCATTGGAAAGCCACTTCAAATATCTTTCCAGGGGTACTTGGATCGTAAAATAAGAGTTTATATAACTCCCGATATGATCAAAACAATTGACTCAAAAATCTGCCCAGTTTTTAAAAACGGGTTTAACAAAATCAACCTCATTAATTAACCCTAATCCCTCTAATTACAAGCCCTAATTTATGTAATCATCATATTATGATTAATACAATATTAATTTACTGTTTTTATATTAAACCCTAACCTAAATCCATCATAAGATTATTAAAGAAAACATAAAAACAATTTAATTAAAAAGGGATTTGAAGATTTACCTTGGATTTATGAAAACCCCCAAATTTTATGAAGAACCCTAATTTTTTATAAGACTCACGAATTTTCTTCATCTCCAGGAGAAAAATAATGAATTTGGTTTAGTATATACATTATATAGGGTATGGGTGAATCCTAGTCCAACCCAAAGCCCACTTTCCTTTTTTTCCTTTTTTTTCTCTTCTAAACCGACCCAAACACCCCTAATTTCGTTTTTTTTCTTTATTTTTTTTTCTTTATTTTTTTTCTTTTTATTGTTAATTAATATCTTATTAATATTACCTTAATTTACCTTAATTGATTTCAGCTCCTAAAACTCCCAAAACCTCAAAACCGTAAAACTAGTCAAATTTACGCGTTTTACCGTAAAAGACGTAAAATATACACTTTTATAAAAAATCTCAAATTTTGAAATAAACTTTATAATTAAGTCTTAAATGACCTAAAACCATCCCGAAAAATATTCATTTGACTAATTACCTTATCCGAGACCTCTAAATGCTAAACCGTAAATCCTAAAAAAATACACTATTACTATAATACTTATACGTATACGTAACCACCAAAATATCACCATTTCATTTCATAGTCACTAATTGTGATCTCATGAACATGAATTAACCGTTCCTCGATTTACTTATGAGTACTCTATACTCATAAACGATAATCACACCAACCTCGTTCACACAAAAAAAACACGTAAGCACAAAAATCAAGTAGTCACACATAAAATAACCTAAAAGTAAGACCAAGTGACGAACCTCAAAACTACGGTTGTCACATCACTCCCTCCTAATAGAAATCTCGTCCCGAGATTTACTCCTTAGGATCAACACACAGACAACAAATCACACGAGGATACTTGTTCTAAATGAACTCCTCTCATTTCCACGTGAACTTCAGTTCAAGTTTCAAGATACCACATGTACAAACCAAAATTAAACCCATTGCCAAACTCTTGACCTCACAGTCAATAAATCTCGCAAATGACTCTTCGATAAAACAAAGACTCTTATTAGCACAAAACCCAAATAACCGGACATGCAAATATGCATCCTCAAACAACATTTACCAATCCCAATACATGAAATGTATCATGTATACAACTCATTTCCCCCAGGTAATTCTATGCTCATAAGCTAATGGTCTGATCTTCCCAAAGATCATAAATGGACCTACAAAACTCTACATCAACTCTTCTATTTTACCAAAACATACCACCCGTTACTATGGGTGAAACTCCATACATAACTTTGTTACTAAATCTAGTGGTTTCCTCCTTTTCTACATAGCATCCCTTGTTGCTCTCATTCTGTCCACAAACACCATTACCACATTAGTAGCCTCTTTTACCAATTCTAGTCCACAATGAGGACAACTCACCCTATCCTTTCATATCATGCCTCAAATGGCATTTATCGACTTCTAGTACGATAACTATCATTATATGAAAACTCAGCCATCGCTAACGAGTTTCCGAACTACCTCTAAATCAATCACCCATGTCCAATTACGTTCATCAACTCCCTTCAGTCCGTATCCCAAACTACTTTAAATTCCAATTTCCTTACAAAGTGACCTATGACGGTCTTTCACATATCCATTAATTCTTCCAACTTCCCAACTACGTGACTTCTCATTCCTCTTGAAATAGGTGATGAATTAGTCAGTCTATCGACTATCACCCAACTCTCATCGTACTTAATCCCCCACCGCATTATGTATCCCTTCCACCAACTTCGTCCTTACATCGCCCTTTCTAAACTACTCCTATCCATGTAGGAAGTATAGTCTACGTCCCTTTCCTCCTTACGATTGTCCAAGCCACGCAACATAAATGTTGACGCGTTCACTGCTTTAGACAACTCAACTCGTGCAACCCACATCCTTCATCCAAACCACTCTAATACATCGTCCCTATAGTTCAAGTTCGTCTCAGCTTCACTTCATCCTTCTTATTCCATGTCTCATCGACCATGCTTGCCTTTCCCAGATGGTACTTGGCCTTGCAATTTTCTTTCATCAATTAACTCCACCCATCACCTTTGCAAAATGTTCAATCAAGATGATTGAATATGTGTTGGATACGTTCATGATCCGTATAGATCATTCTCCACGTCTTGTACACCAAATGCCTCTAGCATTCTAGGCAGATATAACAGTCCAGCTCCACTAACTAAGTCTATCCAGTTCTTCCAAATCTTCAGTTCCTGCAACGTATAAGCGATCGCCTTTCTTTGTCGTCCTCGTACGCGTCCAAATCCCTGCTCCACGTATCGTCATGCTTCGCGAATTCATCCAGTCCTTCCGATAATGCCAAGATCTGCTCATCATCCAATCCACCTCTTCAGCCTCCAAAATGCTTCCTCGTCCTTCTTCACTTCGCCCCTTGCTGGTTCCACGATATGCCATCATCTCTGACTACTAGTCCTGGCCAACCAAATCCTAAAACTCACACTTGAAAATCTCACGTTTCATTCCCTTTACTAACAACTCCAAAACCAACACATAATTCGCCCCGTCCTCCTTCTATGATTTGAGTAGATCAAGATGTCGTCGATGCTCCCGATGACAACTCGTTTATATACGTTCATGCACACTCGGTTCATTGACTCCATGAAACCGCTAGTGCTTTGGCGAAGCCAAATGCATAACCGTAAACCCAAAGCGTTCATACAACATCCATAGCAATTTCAATTATGTCCTACTCACACCCTCTCTTAGCGGCAATACAAATAAATTCCTTGCAATTTCTAACAGCTCTTGTTCTTAATTCACTCCATCAACGATTTGCCTTGGAAGACACTAACTACAACTCCTCTCACTTCTCCTACTTGCTCTATTCATGGTTCTACCTCAACGCTCCTAAACCATACAAAACCAAAACTACATCCTGAATACACCAGATACGATCGACGAATTAAACCCACGGATAACTAACGACATTTCACGTGCACCAATTAAAACAAATCAAAAAACCACGAGACTCCAAAGAAAACTCAAACCCAAAACATGTATCAATTTCCAAATGACCCATGACAGCGAAAAATAATCCAAGAAACACCCAATGGCAACCAAAACATATTACGCCCCGCGACATATTATTTAAACCGTGCAAAAGATCGACTTTCCAAAAGAATATATATATATATATATATATATTTTTAAATTTGTTTTTTTTTACCTCCCCACATCTATGTGACTCAAACCATCTACAAACAACCTTCTAGACGTTCTCAAAACTCAACTCAAAGACTAGGTATCCCGTGCATCCCAAATCATAAAAATAAAACTACTATTCAAACTCAACCTTGAACCCGACACTTGTACAACAATTCCGACCAGTCCACTGACCTCCCATGACTATACATTCTGAATATTTGAAAAGTACGTTCCGAGTACATAATTTTAGGCTTTTGAATCACCCAAAAAGTTTTAAAAACGAACAAGTTATGACCAAAACAATTTTATGCTAGTTGTTTTAAAAACTAAAGAATAGACTTAGTGATCAATGCAATCCTTTTCAATGAAAGATATAATTGTATGTGAAATATTCATAAACTCCTTTTAACCTTGTATTAATAACTATAAATGACATGAATCGGTTAAATCCAATTATATAAACTATGTAAGTAGAAAGAAATTTTACTTCGCTTTATTTTAAAGAAAGTCTTTTAGAATTTGAAATAAATAAGTGTTGATAAAAAAAACTTATGTTACATCTTGTTTCAAACATGACTCCAACACCTTACCCTTATTTTACCGAATACAACCAACTATCTAACTCTATTGTAGATTTCCAAGTCCCCCCTTTTTCCATATACCAACCAAAAGAAATGTAAGACTCAACCCAAAAGATTTCATTATCCCAAAAGAAATCTCCATTTATTTCAACGGACTTAAAACCCAGAACAACATTTTAAACGTAGACGTGAAATATGAACTCAAAGAATACGCTACAAGACACAGTTCAAAAAATTCGAAACGTTGTTGAAACTCCATCAACTCCAGCACCATAAAACACGAACAAACACAAGGTACGTTCAAGTTATAATAACTAGTGAACGACCATATACCATAACTAACACATAGTAGTATATATACATCCGCATATATATACCTATTAAATCACCCAAAACATACTCGTTACCATACATGTCGGATCAACCAATCACGTCATACACTCGTTTTTCCACACGAGTAATCACCATCTCACCGTGCCACAACAAAGCATAAAACCCACCTCCAAAAACAAACCATATCGTGTGACCCCAAAATCACACAACACAACTATAACCCAAAACATATAACACACTAATAAAAATAGCCATATCGTAGGCAGCCGTTACATAAACCCATATATTATACGTATACCCAATATCTACATCTCACCATATACAAGCATGTACTAATCCTCTTTCATGCAATCATACTTGAGAACCCATTGAAGTTGTGGTACTTGTATAACTATGTTGGCCACCATACTTATACAATTACCCTTTCCCCAATGCACTCCCTCCTATGATGACACTTATAAGAATCAATACAACATATAACACATAAATCTATCTACTCACATAAGCTCATAACCACATAACCAATAAGGTCCAAAACTCCATCTATAAAATAACATAATAAAACTCTTGGAATACAGAAATCCATAGTCTAGCTAAAACAGTCTAGACTAAATCCAAAACGAAAACATAATCAGTTATAAGTCATGTCGCCCATAAGAGTGGAAATAGCATAAGGTCCTTCATATTCAGCTACTCCTAATAACTCGAACCACCACATGATTCTTAGGGAACATGACTTAAACATCAAAAGAAAATAATACCCCTCAGGTACATAAAATAACCCAACAAAAGATAGAAACTACTATGTACCAAATTATGTACTATAATGTACATTATAAGTAAAATACGACAATGACTAGCGTGGGCGATTATGGTTAAACCCGCACTACTCACAACTCGAAAAGAAAGTAACATGTGGCTAAGTATGAACTTACTATGGTTCAATTCATACTAGTCAAAACATCACAATAAATAACATTCAAACACATCAATTATAATAAAATGCACACATACTCTTATGACGCCTATATGCAGGGACCCTTAAGCTATAGACTAGGCTACGCGACTAGGAAACCTAATTCTCTATAACCATTGTCTCTGATACCATTCTGTCACACCCCACTAATGGCGGAATATGGGGCGCGACATATGGATATCATCACAACAAATGGTGTCTCTATAGAGAAGACTAAAATGCAAATATAATGTCATAAATGGCGACACAAATGTCATGACAATATCTCAACAATGCAGGAGTCTAGGTAAGTAGGTAACAGTCCTACCACTTACCCAAGACAAACAATAAACATAAACCAAACAAACATATAGGTAAACTAAGAAGGAACGGGGATCTCCTTCTATATGCAATCCTAAGGCATCCAAGTCTAGCCACTTCTATCCTCAAGCTTAACCACATTCTCACCTGAAAGAGACACTAAAACACGTCAACATAAAGTTGGTGAGAGTCATAGGTTTAGACTCCAACGCTAAATCAGTTACAAGCTGTGAATAACAATCATCAACAAAAGAACAAATGGACAATGTGTTACAATTATGTATTAACAACAATCAATCAAGACCAATAATACCAAACCAATCCAAGGCTCCTACCTTGCCAAACAACATCAGGGTACCTTAGATGATCACCCTATGTACCTATCCCAAGGCCACTACCTTGGCAAACCACAAGGCCACTACCTTGTCAAACCACAAGGCCACTACCTTGTCAAACCACAAGGCCACTACCTTGTCAAACCACAAGGCCACTACCTTGTCAAACCACAATAACATATCAAAAATCGCATAGCAGTTAATCACATAAGTGTACACACAAGTCCATCACAACCATAAAACATTCACAGCAACAATTTAGAAACAACTCAACACAGTGTCTCTTCCATCCCATCTGGAAGTCAAAAACAAAAATAAATATGGGACTATGAACACTCACCTGATAGCTCCTTCACACGTCCTTGCACTAGCAACAAGCTAACAAACCAAAAACACGAAATCAATAAACAAACCAATCACTAAGATGACTCATTAACCTATGATGGACATCTAACCCATTCTCACATATTTACCTCATTAATAAGTTCTAATTACCCCATTACCCTTCCTTAACAAGTCCTTAACTTGGTTAAGTTTAACAACTAACCCGTTCGTATTTTATCCAAAACAGTCCCATTTATTAGGTCTCAAAACTTTAGGTCAAACGCCCACTTAAACCTACCCATGGTTTCTGTAAAAGGAATATTCACACCCTTACATATGTTGGCTAACACCTCCCACTTTCCCTAACCTTAACGCTTCTGTTAAGGCCCCGATATATATATATCTACTTTCGTCATTCCAGATTTCCTGATTTTAAACGTACTAAAAGTTTGTTACCATTAAGGGGTCTTACCCTAAACCACCACCTTAGCCCAAGTGAAGATATTAACTAAAATATATAAACCATCTCTCACGTTCGTGAGAAGATCCCAATGCAACCCTAAGTGCCCCAAACAACCCAAAACTTAAAAAGAAAACAGGCTGAATTCAAAACTGTTTTGACCTCCGACTGTTGTAACCTGTTTTTGACCCACTTCCCGACCTCCAATTTAGTTCTAGTTTCTTGCATTGGAAAGCCACTTCAAATATCTTTCCAGGGGTACTTGGATCGTAAAATAAGAGTTTATAGAACTCCCGATATGATCAAAACAATTGACTCAAAAATCTGCCCAGTTTTTAAAAACGGGTTTAACAAAATCAACCTCATTAATTAACCCTAATCCCTCTAATTACAAGCCCTAATTTATGTAATCATCATATTATGATTAATACAACATTAATTTACTGTTTTTATATTAAACCCTAACCTAAATCCATCATAAGATTATTAAAGAAAACATAAAAACAATTTAATTAAAAAGGGATTTGAAGATTTACCTTGGATTTATGAAAACCCCCAAATTTTATGAAGAACCCTAATTTTTTATAAGACTCACGAATTTTCTTCATCTCCAGGATAAAAATAATGAATTTGGTTTAGTATATACATTATATAGGGTATGGGTGAATTCTAGTCCAACCCAAAGCCCACTTTCCTTTTTTTCCTTTTTTTCCTTTTTTTTCTCTTCTAAACCGACCCAAACACCCCTAATTTCGTTTTTTTCTTTATTTTTTTTCTTTTTATTGTTAATTAATATCTTATTAATATTACCTTAATTTACCTTAATTTATTTCAGCTCCTAAAACTCCCAAAACCTCAAAACCGTAAAACTAGTCAAATTTACGCGTTTTACCGTAAAAGACGTAAAATATACACTTTTATAAAAAATCTCAAATTTTGAAATAAACTTTATAATTAAGTCCTAAATGACCTAAAACCATCCTGAAAAATATTCATTTGACTAATTACCTTATCCGAGACCTCTAAATGCTAAACCGTAAATCCTAAAAAAAATACACTATTACTATAATACTTATACGTATACGTAACCACCAAAATATCACCATTTCATTTCATAGTCACTAATTGTGATCTCATGAACATGAATTAACCGTTCCTCGATTTACTTATGAGTACTCTATACTCATAAACGATAATCACACCAACCTCGTTCACACAAAAAAAACCCCGTAAGCACAAAAATCAAGTAGTCACACATAAAATAACCTAAAAGTAAGACCAAGTGACGAACCTCAAAACCACGGTTGTCACAAATACCAAGCTTAAAAACAAGATCATTGAAACTATAAGTTAGCACAACTAACACTTACTCATGTGGTTTAATTAATCACTTAGACCCCCTTATTCCTACGGTGTATCTCTTGTATTTTATTTTTCTCTTGAATGATCACTAGGATGCATTTTTGACATATTTCGATAATTTATTAAGGCCGAAAATAAAGTGGGACGATTTAATCAATAGTTAGCTAAAGGACAAAATCTTTTAAAACGGCTTCTCGAAACCTCATAAAGTTCATAACTTGGCATAACTCGTTTCATGATTTGAGACCTTTCTCGGACCGATATTTGGCTTGTACTTCAAACTTCAAATCTTGAGAGACGATCTTGAAATTATGGTCTTCTCTTCATTTTGGTATACATCTTCATTAGGAGTGAAAGATTCTTCAAACGTTGACAACGACTTCTTCATTTATCATCTTCTTTATTTAGGATTTTGATATACAACGATCCGCCTCCTTTTCAGACTTGGATCTATTTATCCTCATACCTTGTTAGGGTCTTTTTGGATAGACTTCTCCATGATCTTTAGGGGAGTAATTGCTTCTCGTCGTGTGTCTTGATCCATCATATTGATTTGGATTAATGATCTTCACAATCTCTTAGGATCTTTAGCAAAAAAAAGTGAATCCTCATGCCTTGTGAGGGCCTTTTTGGACTCGGGTATCCTCATGCCTTGTTAGGGCCTTTTTGGATAAGCCAATATTCGCGTCCCGCTTCAATAAGTTATGCCTTGGCTATGAACTCTAATTAATACCGAGCAACTTTTAAACGATCTTGTGCTAGAAGCTAAGTAACTTTTCAAATCGTACAACCTTATTTATTGCAAATATATTTATTAACAAGCGATGGGAGAAAAAGCTCATAACTAACTCACATAAGTTAATGAAAGAATGCCAAACTTATAATTAACTCTATCATCTCTCGTTCTCCACAATTTAAAATCTCAAGGAATGAGACTCGTGGATGCTGAGCCTAATAAACCAATTAAGGTCCATATGGTTAAGGATACTAGCTAGAGTAAACTTGGATAAGTAAACTCTGGTTGAGTCAAAATATTCACAACGGGCCTAATATATCAAAGACATTCAAAACTTGCTAAAACCATTTTATTTATTTATTTATTTTTGACTTTATTCTTAAAATATAAATATGATGCGATGACAAAAAGAAAATAAAATAAAAGAAAATACTACAAGGCCAAAATAGATTAAAAATTTGAAAAACGTTGAAATTTTTTTAAATTTTCCGATTAAAATAGGGTCAAATTCATGGAAAAGCCCACTAAAATTTCGATAGAAATCCCCCCTACACTTAATATAAACATTGTCCTCAATGTTTAAGCATGTGGGAGAATGAACTCCCCTACACTTAGGACATTGAGTACGTTGTTTAAAATCGAGCTAAGGAAAGGACAACTAAAGTGATTACATTTATTCGTTTTATTTATATACAAGATTGAATCACAATAGCAAAAACTTATCGAAGGAACCGGGTACAGGGGAAACACGGGAACACGGGTCGCGTCAAAAGTACCAAAAGTGAATCATCAAAGCACACATCCCTACACAATCACAACACACAAAACAAACAACCTACACGGCTCCCCCTCCACTTATTGGTGAAAATAGATAAAAAGATAGATAATCGGGTTGCCTCCCGAGAAGCGCTTGTTTTTGTTAACCGAGTCACGAGCCTGACTCGACTCCGAATTAAATGGTCCATGGGGAAGCCTCAAATGTAATACCGGGATCAAAAATCTTATCCTCGGTCCCGGAGGAACATAATAAATGAGAGGCAGGAGGATAAGTCATGAAAGGGAGAAAAGTCCGCTCAACATACGAAAAGTATGTGAGGTCGTGATCCACGGGAGGTGGGGTGGGTAAAGGAGACAAATTGTCATCCCCTATAGACAATGGATGGTCACAATTCGGCAAAGCCGTAAAGGTATCAATCAAAGAATGGTCAATGTCACCTCCCGGGTCAAAGCACTCATCCTCATTTCCCAATATGAAATGAGGAGAGTAAAAGCGATACATCACTTGCTTGGGTGTGCACGCGGTAGGACGGGGTGGCAACATAATATGAGAAATATCAGAAGACATATCTACCACCCGCGTCACCTCACCAGACCGAATCAAACGGAAGGTAGGGTCAAATCTCTCCACCTCCTCTATGATGGGAGGTGGCATGGCTAACAACGAATGCTCATCAATAGCAAGAGAGTTGGAGCTATCAATGTCCTCAATTCCCTCTTCAAAGAGAGGATTCACCTCACTAGAGATGTAGGCGTCATCAAAATCAAATAAAGGGTTCGAATAAATATTGAAATTTTCCTTTGGAACGTCTTCATCGGATAGTGACTCGTCATCACTAGAAGTAAAATCATCATCGAGATCAAAAATGGGATTAGAGAAAGCCAAAGAATCGTCTCCCAAGATGTCGGTGGGAGGTAATGTGTCATCACTAGAAAGAGATTCACACTCATCGTCACTATCGGAAGCAACCGTAGGCTCACTTTTAATTGGAATAAGAGTCTCGTCACAAGGAATAGTGATAAGACCCTCATCCCCCATGATGAGAGAGGCATCGGTCTCCGTAGTGGAAGAATCGAGAATAGGAGTGGTAGTCTCACATGATTGATTGAGATCGGAAATATTATCCTCGTCATCATCATAATAAAAAGAACGCATAAGAGGCGGAGTATAATCACTAAGATTAGATACTTGCTCTTGTCGTTGTCGTTGTTGTTCCTCCAATGTCTCGGTCAGTCGAATTAAGCCGTCATGAAGTTTCAAAAGAAGGGCTTGCCTTTCGTCATTAAAAGCATGGATTTGTTGAATTCTCTGAGAGGATTGATGATTGAGGGTGGGATGTGGGGGCTCACAGTTATGAAAACCAGAATTATAGCACGGATGTGGCTCATAGGAAGTCGTCGATTGAGAAGAATTAGAACACGGATTTGGTTCATAATAATCCATTGGCTGACAATACGAAGTATCGTGAGGGCCCCCACAATAATTACAACACGGGTATTGAGAAAAACCCGGTGCATGTTGCGGATAGGAATTGTCATAGATGGGAGGGGGTGAGAAAGTATTGTAAGAGGAGAAGTACGAATTTGTTGAATTGCAAAATGGACAAAATCCAAATTGTGTATTGTCGATATCAAAACCGCACCGCTCACAAGTACACCATTGACATGTTTGAAAACCATGCCATGGTCTCCCACACCGTACGCAAGACGAATCCATGAAGAATTATAAATAAGAGGGATAGAGAAAAGAATTAAACACAATAGAGGATAAAGAAGAATATTTTTGGTGTAATACTTTAGGAAAAGTATTACTTTTGGATTTTTTAATAATTTTTTTTGGTGCAAATCTTAGGAAAGAATTTGCTTTTTGTGATTTTTAATTTTTTTTTTGTATTTTTATGTTTTTGATTTTTTTATGTTTTAGATTTTTTTGCAAGAAACGTAACGTTCAAAAAGAACGGATCCCAAAATCAAAATCGTCAATCGTAACGAGCGAAGCGGCAGCGGCGCCATTTGAAACTAGGATTTTTGTATGTATCAATTAAGTTCGTTTTTCCTCGACTCACTCGAATTGAAATCCGATTAACGTAAGACAGTTCGTTTTTGGTAAATAAATTTTTTTGAAATTTTAAACTAATTAAAAATTATATAATTAAAAGAGAACTAGTTAATTAAAAGAAATCTATTTTAAACTAATTTTAATAAAACTATTTTAAAGAAAATAAAACTTTTAAATAAAAATTATTTAAATCTAATTTTACTAAGACAAAATAAAGAAAAACTTTTAAATGACCTTTAAATGAAAACTTAATAAAACTAATTTTAAAACTAATAAAAATTTAAACTAAATGACTAAAATAAAGACCTTTAAATAAAAACTATTTTAAATAAACAAAATAAAATGAAAACAAACTTTAAATTTATAAAAGTAACTAAAATTTAAAATATTTTTTTAGACCTTTTATATTTTATAAAAAAAACTGGGTTAAAAAGAAAATTAAAATAAACTTTTCAAATAAAATTTAAATAAACTTAAACTAATTTAATTAAAAACTTAATTTAAAACTGCCACTAATTAAAGTCCCTATATTAATTCAAAAGTGCAAAGTCATACACAAGAAAAGGCCTAGACGAGTTGGTTGGCGCGTTGGATAGTGAACTAGAGGTCTGGGGGTCGAACCCTAGTCCAGACGTTTTTTTATGCTAATATTATATTTTTGTTGGAATTTTTGATACGTCAGACCAAATGTCTGAATTCAGTTACAGTAACCAAAAAAAAAATACCAAATAAGCCTAAAGCTAAAAATCAGACAGGCAAAAAGCAAATAAATAAGCAATACCAAAAAGAAAAGGAAATCAGATAAGCCAAAAAAAATCAGAAACGAAATAAGCTGAAAACTAAATAAGCTAAAAAGGCAATTAAGCAGATCTAAACAGAAACTTAAGTCTAAGCAAACTTAAAACATAATCCAACAAAGTCTTAATTAAGCAATTCTAAACCAAATAAGCAAAATTAAACAAACTGAAATATAAGCATATTAATAAGCAATTAGAAAACATAGAAAAGTGTATCACTCGAAGTACAAATGGAAATAAGCAGATAAATCAGAAACCTAACAAATCAGTAACATAAAACAAGCAGATAAATCAAAATTAATCTAAAAATTAACAATAAAAACTAAGAGAAATAGAACCTTGATGACGAAATCCGTTAGGTCGAAGACGCGGCGCTGAGCCGTCTTTGAAAGAATCCGAATCAAACACCTCCTTTTCACCCATCGAATATCATCAACAATATGCTCTTCGAACCAAACATCAAACCAAGAACAGTGGAACATCTGAACAGTATTTTTTTGTTATACTTTTTTTTATAATAATAATAATAATGATAAACAAGAACAGTAATAATCAAAAGAAAATAAGGTAGATTATAAAACTTCGACAATGATATTAAAATGAGACGAAAATAATTTGATCTAACTTTTCATTAATCAATAAAAAATTACAATAACTGGAATTTAAAGATTACATTAAACCTACCAATCTAATTTTGCATAAAAATTAAATCTAATTTAAATCCTACTCCTAATTAATTTAAAAAACAGTAAATAAAAATAAGAAAAAATGGACTATCTCCAAATTTACAAGATGTGGGGTTTTTATAGGCAAACCCCAAAAACCTTCTTCTTAGCTTCATCATTAAGCATTTAATCTTGGCCACATATTCATCTTCTCTCTTTCTCATTGCTTGATCTTGCGGCTGAAAACAATCCATGAGCCACGGATTGCCAACATGGAGAGTTTTTATTGGGTGATTGGGTATTGGTGACTTAATCCATCCAATCACAAGAAAGAATTAAGCCACGTATGATGAAAAAGGGGGACCATCCATATTGCTTGCTCCGAAAAAGTGGGGGAATTAATTCCCTTTGATGTGAATTAAACACTTAAACAAAAAGCCCCAAAATTGGATGGTAAATTTTTAATCAAGGTAAAAACTAGGGTTTGAGATTGGGGATGGCTGTGTTTATTTTTTTAGAGAGATGAAAAAAAGTGAGGTGTGTTTTTATTCTTGGTTGTATCAGAAGGGTTAAATGGGGGTGAGTAAAATAAAACAAACGTTTTTATTTGGGAAGTGGGGTAAAACACGTGGGGTGTGTTTGATGCGTGTGTTATACATGTGTGTGAGGGAATGGGATTTGTTTTTGACCGGTCAAAGAGTGAAGTGAAAGGTTTATTATCATCAGTTCCATTTGAGACTCCAATTGGGCTTGGGCCACGTTTTTTAACCATCTCATACTAATACAATTTTGGGCCTAGGTGGTTTGTTTTGCTTAATTTCAAATAAACATTTCCTCAAATGGGCTTTTGGGCCCATTTATTCAATGTGGGACCCACTAAGTTCGAATATCTTCAAAAATATTTAGTCCACTAAAACTCGAACTTGAATTCGGCTTCTTTGATCATTTCTTCAAACTCGTGTCGGTTTAACCGGTTTCCGTGATCGTCGGCACACTTTTGGTCTTTTGACTTTGTCTTCGACTCTTTTTGGACTTTTCTTCAACATTTGATCGTGAAATCCCGTGTTTTCTCTTCTTTTGATCATTTGTACCTATTTTAACACAAAAATACAAAACCACGCGTAATTCCGACTTTTACGATATAAAACACATGATTAGGTCTTGTTTTTCCTTGATTTTAGTGGCAAAAAGATAAGTGTTTACACACTTATTAAATCCGCTACACTTGACCATTGCAATGACCCCATGCAATGCATTATTGTAAAGCATAAAGTTACATTTTCCTCATTATCAACCCATCTTGGCCTTTATTAAGATATACTAATACTACCACGATGAAAAGATAAAAATTTAAAAGGAGACAAAAGTTATAACAATTTATTAACTTGAAATTATTTTATGGAAAAAACTTGTAAAGAAATCTAAGACTTGAATTAGGGCTTTGGTGTCATGAATATTAATCACCCTCAAGTTTCACGTTCCCCATACGAAGCTTAAAAACGAGATCATTGAAACTATAAGTTAACACAACTAACACTTACTCATGTGGTTTAATTAATCACTTAGACCCCCTTATTCCTACGGTGTATCTCTTGTATTTTATTTTTGTCTTGAATGATCACGAGGATGCAATTTGACTTATTTCGATAATTTATTAAGGCCGAAAATAAAGTGGGACGATTTAATCAATAGTTAGCTAAAGGACAAAATCTTTTAAAACGGCTTCTCGAAACCTCATAAAGTTCATATCTTGGCATAACTCGTTTCACGATTTGAGACCTTTCTCGGACCGATATTTGGCTTGTACTTCAAACTTCAAATCTTGAGAGACGATCTTGAAATTATGGTCTTCTCTTCATTTTGGTATACATCTTCATTAGGAGTGAAATATGCTTCAAACGTTGACCACGACTTCTTCATTTATCCTCTTCTTTATTTATGATTTTGATATACAACGATCCGCCTCCTTTTCGGACTTGGATCTATTTATCCTCATACCTTGTTAGGGTCTTTTTGGATAGACTTCTCCATGATCTTTAGGGGAGTAATTGCTTCTCGTCGTGTGTCTTGATCCATCATATTGATTTGGATTAATGATCTTCACAATCTCTTAGGATCTTTAGCAAAAAAAAAGTGAATCCTCATGCCTTGTGAGGGTCTTTTTGGACTCGGGTATCCTCATGCCTTGTTAGGGCCTTTTTGGATAAGCCAATATTCGCGTCCCGCTTCAATAAGTTATGCCTTGGCTATGAACTCTAATTAATACCGAGCAACTTTTAAACGATCTTGTGCTAGAAGCTAAGTAACTTTTCAAATCGTACAACCTTATTTATTGCAAATATATTTATTAACAAGCGATGGGAGAAAAAGCTCATAACTAACTCACATAAGTTAATGAAAGAATGCCAAACTTATAATTAACTCTATCATCTCTCGTTCTCCACAATTTAAAATCTCAAGGAATGAGACTCGTGGATGCTTAGCCTAATAAACCAATTAAGGTCCATATGGTTAAGGATACTAGCTAGAGTAAACTTGGATAAGTAAACTCGGGTTGAGTCAAAATATTCACAACGGGCCTAATATATCAAAGACATTCAAAACTTGCTAAAACCATTTTATTTATTTATTTATTTTTGACTTTATTCTTAAAATATAAATACGATGCGATGACAAAAAGAAAATAAAATAAAAGAAAATACTACAAGGCCAAAATAGATTAAAAATTTGAAAAACGTTGAAATTTTTTTAAATTTTCCGGTTAAAATGGGGTCAAATTCATGGAAAAGCCCACTAAAATTTCGATATAAATCCCCCCTACACTTAATATAAACATTGTCCTCAATGTTTAAGCATGTGGGAGAATGAACTCCCCTACACTTAGGACATTGAGTACGTTGTTTAAAATCGAGCTAAGGAAAGGACAACTAAAGTGATTACATTTATTCGTTTTATTTATATACAAGATTGAATCACAATAGCAAAAACTTATCGAAGGAACCGGGTACACGGGAAACACGGGAACACGGGTCGCATCAAAAGTACCAAAAGTGGATCAACTTCAAGCCTTTCTTCAACAACACGAATGCCATGTGATCGAGGCTCGATTGTCTACACCTCAAGTTTATGATCCACTTGCAATGTATGCTTCTCAACAAAACATGTCTTATACTTATCAACAACCATCATACTTGCAGCAACCACCACCACACACCTATCAGCAACCATCTTATCAACCACCAGTGATGCCACAACAAGCATTTCAACAAGGTGTTCATCAACAATCTTTTCCGTAGCAACCACCATATCAGACATTACCATCACAAGCCAACACTTCTCCAATGGGCTATACTCCTCAGCAAGGATATTTTCCAATAGAAGCACAACCAGCACAAGCTTTCTACTCTAATGAACTTCCACCAATCCAAGCATCGATCTTTACTCCAAATGATACGCCAGCTGATGTTCTAAACCATCTCACAGCCTACTTGTCAAAACTTGTTGCAACTAGAGGATTTCCACCAACAAACAATCAGCTTCGCACCTCATCAAATCCTCGACAACAAGCCACTGTTCAAGATGGTCAAGTGACGGTGCAACCTATTCAGGGAAGGCAAAATTCATATGGACCTCCTACAAGGACTGGGAACAATCAAGCTGTGAATTCTCAAGCTAGTGGAAATGGGAGTCCTATTGGTCCTAAGAAGGTTGTGACTTGCTACAATTACCGAGGACAAGGTCATATGGATAGGGAATGCACTCAGCCGAAAAGGAGGAGGGATGATGCATGGTTTCGTGAGAAGATGTATTTGGTTGATGCTCAGTCTAAGGGGAAGATTTTGGATTCAGAGGAGTTAGCATTTCTTGCAGACCCAGGGGCAGCAGATACTAAAGGCATTGCAGTCGTTTCTACTTCTAATGCAGCTTATCAAGCAGATGATCTTGACGCATATGATTCGGATTGTGATGACATTCACTCTGCCCAAGCTGCTCTCATTGCTAATCTCTCTCACTACGGTTCTGATGTCGTCAGTGAGGTACCAACCACATCTAATAATATTGATGATAACCAACATCAAGTTGGGCATGAAAATGACAACCTTGAACAGCATTCGGGAACTAGTAACTCAAATGATGTGGTACCCAATCCTACACATTTGAGTGAACCTCAACCAAATGCTACGACGGGTATGGAATCTTATGCTCAACATGATTTGGTCATGGTGCCTAAACATATTATTGATCAAATGCATATGGCTCTCAGACAATCCGTAGATACGAATTCCACCCTAACTGCTGAGCTTGCGTTGCATAAATAAAAAGTCAAAGCTTTTGAAATGGTCCATCAAGAAGAGAAAATAACATGTTCTGAATTTGACCAATTTCGTTTTGAAAAGATTGAACACTTGAAAGAAATAGAATCATTAAAAGCTAATCTTTCTAATGAATTAAAAGAAAAGGAGTCAGTTGTCAATGATTTTTAGAAACTTAAAATGGATTTCGAAACTCTCGAGTCTAAAAAGGTTGAATCAGAAATTAATGCTACCAAACTTCTTAAATTCAAGGAATAACAACTTTTAAAACAATACGCTTCCACAGAAAAGGTTCATCTTTTAACTAAATCATTTAAAGAAATCGAACTTAAACGTCTTCAAGATTTACCACCTAATCCCGGTTATGCAAAACAAGCTCAGGAATATATTCCCGGTCTTTATGATATGACCATAATTGGCAAATCGAAAGAAGCACCTTTTGTTCGTAGTACTGAGGAGACACAATCACTTGCGGATGAAACTCATTCTCAAATGCTTTCAAAATTCCATACAATTGATTATGATCAACATAACAAAGATCAATTTTTGAAAAAGACACGCATTCGCTTACAAAAGGAATTAGCAGAATTGACAGTTCTTGTGCCCCAAAGTTTGTCAAATGAAAACCTTCCTAGTACGTCTCCTACACTTGTCAAAACGGATTTAACAAAGTTAATTCCACCGGTAAGCAAGGAGTCCGTTAACTTAAATGCCGTTCACCAACACTTAGCCGATTTTGACAAGGTCACTTTGGAACGTACGACGGCTTCGGCCATAACGGAAGGTGAATGGAACTTTGAGCACACTAGAGTTGCGTTCCGAAATGAAATTATTCCGTTTGTAGACAATGTTAAGGCTTGTCTTAGTAATCTTGATCAAGATTTGTTTTTGGAAATAGAAGAAGTTAGACGTGTTTTCAATGAAATGGAAGATGCTTTTGAAAACAGTTTACTTGAAATAGAACGGGTTTCACGCCAAAATGATCAGCTTCTGAAGCAAGTGATGTCTCATGATATAGTTTCTGTCTGTGTGAATAAAAGTGTTGATAATGATTCTATTGTGCATAATGTTGAATCTGTGGATAATGTGGTAGATAGTAATTGTCACGAATCTGACGCTGAATTTTTAAAGCTTCAAGACTCATATTCTTCGCTTTCAAAACGTTTTGATGAGATTCAAACACATTGTATTTCGCTTGAATGCAAGCAACAATTTATTCAAGAAATCTTTGAAACGTCATTCGAAGGTGTTAATATCGATGATGTAAACTTTGAAAAGAATTTTCAATTGAACTTACAATCAAAACAGCGTCGGCCAAGTGACAAAGTTGCTACATCTCTGCCGATAGAAATAGAGAAATCTAAGGAGCTTAACTGTGTGAACGTACTTGAGGCCGCTGAGAATTTTAAACTGGATCTAGATAATCGAGTTTCCAAGATTTTGTCCAAAGTTGATAACTTAAAACAGAAAAATACACGACTTTTCGATTCAGTAAAGCCCGCATGTGTTGATACCACTGCACAAAATCATTCATTGATTGAACAATTGAATTGAAAGTCGGTGGAAATATCTGATTTGAGGGAACAAATTTGTGATAAGAATCTGGTCTTGGCTGAGTTAAAGGAAACACTTCGTACTCTAAAAGGTAAGAATGTTGTGGATAACGCAGCCACAGTCTCAGCATCGTCCTCTAGTGCAATCAAAAGGAACCTTATAGCCGTCACACCACTTAACAAGGGCCCTAGGACTAAACCATCTCAAACTTTGGTCACAAAAGATAAGGCGGAATCAAAACCAGCTTCTAATATTCTCGTGTTGCCTTCTACAGGAGTAAGTACCACTACTAAGGCTCAAAGATCTAAGCTTATAAGAAACAAGAAGAATGATAGGATCTTGCCCCCATCTAGTAGTCAAGTGAAGAAGAAAGTAGAAGCCCATCCTAGGAATGTTATTTCTGTTTTTAATAAAAAGAATCATGTAGTTAAACCTAAAGGCTCTGCGGTTGTGCAGCGTTCTAAGCCTACTGTGAATTCTAATTTAAAATGTTGGAATTGCAATGAATGTATGTTTTCTAGTCGTCATGATTCTTGCCTTATTGACCATGTGAATGAGATGTATGCCCGGAAAAATGGATTAGAATAGAAACCGACTGGGAAAGTGTTAACCCAAGTTTGTTGGATGTGGTGCCCCACTGGTAGAACTTTCACTATAGTAGGAAATACGTGCCCTTTGACTAGGATCACTCCCACTAAAGCGAAGAAAGCGTGCCCTTTAACTAGGAGTACCAAGGCTACCAAAACACAAGCGTGTCCTTTAACTAGGAACACCGACACTACCGTAGGAACCAAGTGCCCTTTAAATAGGTCTACTCCCACTGTAGTGCCCGCGAATAATCCAAAACCTAAGAAAGTTAGAACAGTAAAACCTGTTAGTGCTAAAACTCACATTAGAAAACGCAGGAAATCTAAGGGTCACAAAAATGTTAGCAATTTTGATAATATTTTATCTGTATCTGCTAACACTCCAGAACCAATAGTTTCCAATGCATTGTCTACTGTTGTTGTTAAAAATAGGTGGTCCAAATTGTTCTCTGGTATTTGGACTCTGGTTGCTCCAAGCATATGACCGAAGATCGCTCTCAGCTCAGAAATTTTGTCAGCAAGTTTCTTGGTACGGTTAGATTTGGAAATGATCATATTGCAAAGATAATGGGTTACAGTGAATATCATATTGGGAATGTTATAATTTCAAGAGTGTATTACGTGGAAGGTCTTGGTCACAACTTATTTCCTGTGGGACAATTTTGTGATGCAAACCTAGAAGTTGCTTTTCGAGAGCATACATGCTTCATTCATAATTTAGAAGGGGTTGATTTATTGAAAGGTACTCGAGGGAATAATTTGTATACTTTGTCTCTACAAGACATGATGGCCGCTTCTCCCGTATGTCTTCTCTCTAAAGCATCAAAGACTAAGTCATGGTTATGGCATCGACGGTTATCTCATCTTAACTTTGACGCTATTAATCACTTGGCGAAAAACGAACTTGTTCGTGGTCTTCCTAAACTATCATTTCACAAGGATCATTTGTGTTCCGCGTGTACAATGGGGAAAAGCACTAAGAAGTCATACAAACCCAAGACTGAAGACACCAACCAAGAAAAACTTTATCTTTTGCATATGGATCTTTGTGGGCCAATGCGTGTTGAAAGTCTTAGTGGAAAAAAGTACATCCTCGTCATTGTCGATGATTACTCTCGGTTTACATGGGTGAAATTTCTTAAAGTAAAAAATGAGGCACCTAAGTTCATCATCGGATTTCTCAAGATGGTTCAAGTGCGTCTCAACACTACTGTCCGACGCATTCGTACATATAATGGAACCGAATTTGTGAATCAAATCTTGCGTGATTATTATGAAGAAGTGGGCATATCTCATGAAACATCCGTTGCACGCACTCCACAACAAAACGGTGTCGTTGAAAGGCGAAATCGCACACTTATGGAAGCTGCTCGAACGATGTTAATTTACGCAAAGGCTCCATTGTTCTTATGGGCAGAAGCAGTATCTACAACAGTGTACACCCAAAACTGGTCACTAATTCGTAAACGCCATGGTAAAACACCTTATGAGCTTCTCCATGGAAAAGTACCAGATTTATCATATCTTCATGTATTTGGTTCTCTTTGCTTTCTGTTCAAGCGGAGCTGGCTGTCACCGGTAGCTATCAGATATCATGCCCTCATCAACGAGTAGAGTATGACTGACCAAGGGGAACACCCCCAAGCCTAAATTGAAGTACACCCGCCGATGCCTTTTATATGACGGTGCGGAAGCAAAAAGTACAAATCAACCTTTCCATATCTATTAGATCTATTAGGACATTACCTTCAAGAAAGAATTAGCTGCCTGGACAGGGAGTAAAACGCGTTCTGAATGGCCCAGGCCGAAGGGCTTGGCTTGTTTGTTAAAGGGGGTCCCTGTTCTTCTCTTCCCCGCAAAAGCTACTAAAAAGCCATAAATCCCATGGTGGGCGTGACTAGTAAAAAAGGAGAGCTTCAAAGGACTTGCCTGCGCGGTATTGGGATGTGACGGATGCCTTTTATATGACGGTGCGGAAGCAAAAAGTACAAATCAACCTTTCCATATCTATTAGATCTATTAGGACATTACCTTCAAGAAAGAATTAGCTGCCTGGACTATTTTATTTCACATTTGTCTACTCTTCATACTCAAGCTACCTTCCATCTATCCTTAGCGAACAGGGCAAGCACGTGCTTGCCCCCTTTGCCGTAAAGAGTAGCCATATCCAGTGCGATCTCCTCATACTCAGGCGTCGCCTCAAATCCCATTTATAAACTCTACAACCGCTCCGGTCACAACTGCACCACCCTTATTTAACGGGCCTTTAGGCTAAGGATAGATTGCCTGATAGACGAATTCGTCGACCGCCAATGCTCTAATAAGCTGTCTTTCTCCCAGGGCTTCTCCGCTAACAACCAGTCCAGCAACCCGACCGGTAGGACAAGAAGAGCTTCCCTTCCTAGTCCTAGATCCGAGTTACTAGCTTTCTAGACCGACGGTTGTAGGCCTCCCTCAGGTCGGCTTTAGTCGAGCTCCCCAACTCGCTCGACGGTTAGGCTTGGTTGATTTTGTCAGAAAAGAAAGTTGGTTTCGGGGGTTCATTGATTAGTACACCCCCGGTGCTGGTAAGGTCGGGACCGTGGTCGTACGTCTCCGGTTTGCCGGCCTATCTTCTTTCTGAGATTGACCAGCCAGCTGGGCTGGTTTGGCTATTCTTTTCTATTGAAAAGGAGTCAGCTGTCTGCGCGAGTCATCTTCTTCTAGGCTCCGCTGGACGACACGGCATTCTCGTTTAAATAAATAGATGTCGGCCGTACTTGTGATGGTTCCCAAGGATCCAATATGACCACTTCACTTAGGTCTACGTTGCCACGATATTGTTCTATGGAAGCGGGCGGGCTGTTAGAAGTTCGGCCCGCTTTTTTTTTGTGTCGTAGGGGAGGGATTGACCTTTCTAACGCATATTCAGTCGTACTTTTTGCCTTTGAGCGACTGTCCAACTCAATATCTTAAAATAGAAGTCATCTTTCTTCAAAGGCCGTTGACTCTGCTTCCTTGATTGAATAATCGAAGGTGAATCAATCAGACAAGACGGACGTGTGATAACAACACTTGCTTTCGTGCTGGAATTCCCCTTGGCGTCACTCACCTCTCTTTCCCTTGCTTTGCTCCCGTTTACCACAATGGCTGTCTCGCTGTCTACTGGAGCTCGGATCCGACTCAAAGTGGGTTCGTGTGTATGCGCCCTGCCCAGAGCTAGCCTGAAAGAAAGTTCAATAAAAATGATTGACACTTGAAAGTAAGGTGAAGACTCTTTCCCCTAATCCATCCATGAATATACTTTTTTCGCTAAGAAAGCCTGACTAGTTTTTTAGTGCAAAAAAGGACCAACGACGACCCTATCCTAAAGGAGAAGAAGGAGTAGGAGCAGAGCGGAGAATCTTTTTTGATTCCAGCCGAGAAGACTAGTAAAAGGAAGGATCAAGAATGTTATATATTTCAGGAGCTAGATCAGTTGCCGATGATGAAATTGTGATACATAATCAATCTATTTGTTTTGTTCATTACTAAAGAATCCTATAAAATCTTTCTATTTATCCTTTGAATTACTCATATATCCTATGAATTTCATTTCGCACCGGAAACTATTCTAGGAGAAGTTCGAATCCGTTCCGTTCGGATATTGATCGGTGGAAAACTTCAACCAAAGGCTGATATTGGTATTTTCATTGGTTACGCACCCGCAAAGAAGGCATACCGAATCTACAACCGTAACTCTCGCAAGATCCTTGAAACTATGAATGTTGATTTTGACGAGCTGACAGCAATGGCTTCTGAGCAAAGCAGCTCTGAACCCGCACTTCATGAAATGGGACCCAGTAATATTAGTTCTGGTCTTGTCCCAAACAACCCCACTTCATCATCATTTACACCACCTTCTAGGACTGAATGGGATACGTTGTTTCAACCGTTCTTTGATGAATTCTTTACTCCTCCAAGTATTGTTGCTCTAGAACCTGAGGTAATAGCTCCGGTAACCGAAGTTGTCGCTCCAGCAACCGAAGCACAATCAGACACATTTGCACCTACAATTGGTCAAAATATACCATCAACTAGTAATTCTCAACCAACACCCGAATCAACTACCCATGTCATGCCTATTGATGATGAAGAGGATGATGATGATCACGATTTGGAATTCGCTCAAATGCGTGAACTTCCATTCTTTGGTGTATGATGAGATGGCATTTATACATGATCTCATCGTTCTTTTCGGGCTTTAAATGCATAAAAATGTCATAAAATACCATATATATGCTTGTGTTTGTTTACTTGTGTGTTTTAGGTATGGATATCGTGAAAAAGACAAAAGATCACAAGAAACAAGGAAAAACGAACACGAGAAACGAAGCCGTACAAAGAACCGGGCCCTAATCATGGAATTTTCATCAAATACCCTTGAAGACTTGAAGACAAGCAAGATTGATCATCATTTATTGAAGAAATGACACTTAAAACCCTTGTATATTAATAATTACAAGTTTGGTCCCTTAAGTTTGTCAAAATTGCAAAAAGATCCTTCAACTTTGAAGAAATGGCAAGTATAGTCCCTCAACAATTTCAAATTGCCAATTATGGTCCCTCATAAAGTGGAAGACTCATTAAAGACCTTTGAAGATCATCAAAGTCCAAGATCAGCCCTTAAAGAATCACCAAATGGCAAAAATCATCCTTAAAACCTTTTTCCAAAAGTATTGTGCCAAAATTGCAAAAATGTGAAACTTATTATCAAAGGGATGCAAGTTTTAGGGCTGGAAACCTTAAAAGCCAAAAATAACAAAACATAAGGACCAAAAGTGGCAACTGAAACATTCAAAAAACAAAAAAAGCGCCTAACACATGTAATTCCCCCAATTTCGGATCAAAGGGAGTACTATTCACCATTTTACCAAGCCCAGAATTTACCCTCACTTATCCATGGTAAATTTCCAATTAAACTTGCACACAAGTAATTCACACACTCACAAACCTTTCCCACTCCTAAAAACCTGCATCCCACTCATGTGCACCAAACCCCCAATTCCCCAATCCACCAATCACATCATTCCTTAGCCCCCAAGCATCATGACGTGTCCCAATTGAATGGCCAAGATTATTTGCTTCCTCCCAAAGCAAAATAAACGTTCAAGATCAAGAAAGGACAAAATGCACTCAAAATCATTCAAGGGCACATTTGGGATTTTCTTTGTATTAGGGTTTATGTTTTTATGCTTCTAGGATGTTCTATAGGCTCTATAAAAGGAGACCCAAGCTGTGGTGATCCCTTTGTTCCAGTTTCTAGTCTCTCACATGTAATTCCTTTTTAAAGAAATAAAAAGTTTGGTTTTTGAAATATTCAAGTTTAATTCCTTTTTTATTGTTTTTAAAAGATTGTGTGTTGTGAGGAGATTGATTCTGAGTTCCACACTTTTATTTGGTTAAGCAACTTTGATTTTCAAAGTTGTTTAAGGTTTTGAGATTTTGAGAGATTTTGGTAAAATCTTCTCAAAAGGTTTTTGTTGTTAGGAGTTCATGATTAATTGGTGTTATAGTGTTTTTAGAAACGTTTTTAAGAAGTTTGATAAGTTTTGGTAAAGTTTTAAAAAGAAAAGAAAAGAAAAGAATATTGTAAGCTTGAATTGTTTCTTTTTTTCTTTGTTTTGTGTTCAAACAGGTGGAAGTGTGCTTGTTGATTTGGTTCAGCACCAGCCCGGGCTGGTAAGGAGGAGGGTTATACACCCTCTAGGGTCTTGGAGGTTAAGACCCTAAGGTAAATCACTTTTTACCCTTGTAAGTTCATAAAATAGCAAGCTCATGTGATTTCATTTGATTCTGTGCTATTGTGAGTTTAAGTTGTTTGATTTGAGTGTTAAATGTGTTCATATGCATGTTTGAGAGATTGAGAACCAAACTGGTAGCTTTTGTTAGCATATTGGTGTGTTAAAACGTTTTTCAAAAAGTTTAAGTGGTGTTTGGCAACACTGTTTAGCAGGGTAAAGTCTTAGATTAAGTGGATTTAAAAGGTGTTAGAGGTAAAGGTTTAAGTTGAAATAGGTTTGTTATTAATTGGTAAGTAAAATTGAATAAGTTTGGAGTGAATTTGGTGTGTTTAAAAGAGAAAAGCTAGCTATAAATCCGTTTTCACTTCCTGCTTGTATTTTCATGAGTTTTTGAGCTTTAATCTTTGAAAATTTGTGAGTAATAGGTGAATTTTGTTCTTGTTATTGCTTGTGTGTTAATTGGTGAAGGTGTGTGCTTAATATGAGCTACTGAGGATCACTAGGTTTCTAGCTAAATACAAATCACCCACCAGACCTGTATGCTTATTCACAGAAACTAGCTATAGGCTCTTGTGTGCTAAGTGTGCCTTGATTTGTTTTTTGTTGTGTGCTTAAGTGCTATTTCTTGTGTGTGCTTGACTCCTTGAGCTTAAACAAGCTCAAGGGTGCCCCCATTGTCCCAAAATAACCATCAAATAAGCCCCACAGCCTAGTCCTCTTGGCTAAAAAGTGTGCACTCACACTTTTGTGATCATCAGTCCACAAGCAAAAACCAGGCACGTTATACAAGCTGCGCCGCAAGACCTACTAGTTGCGGCGCAACTAAAGGAGCTACAAATCAAGGTACTCCCGTTTCACTAGTTGCGGCGCAAGACACAAGCGTTGCGGCGCAACTAAGGAATAAAAAGTGAAAAAAAAGGGGTTATCTAGACTCGAACCCGTGACCAACCGTTCAACAACCCAACGTGTTAACCAAACGCGCCCTGGGGACTTTGACTGATACTTTTGGTTTTGAATTCTAGTTAACACGTTTTTCATTGTTTTGCTTATTAATAAGCCGTAGCATTTAAGCTTCGGAAAGTTTTACTATCCCGTTGACTTTATCGTTGTAGACATTCCCATCGATCGAAAAGTTCCTCTCATTTTGGGTCGTTCATTTTTAGACACTTCGAGATCACTTATCGATGTTCATGCTCGTAAAATCACCCTTCGTTTCAATGAAGAAGAACTTGTCATCAATGCAACACAAAACTCCAATCTTTCTCATGTATATTCTATTGCAACTTTAAACCATGGTGACTCGACCAATGTCGTTTGCAAAGAATTTTCACCAAGAGTTTTAGGGAATGTCTCCAAAAACAATTTACCATTTCCTCCGCCGGTGGAGGTTATGAGTGCAAAGCCTACAAAGAAGAAACCATCAATACTTGAATCGAAAAATCCTTCACCTTCGTTCTTGAAAAGTGTTGATAAGTTGCCGGTTTCTACGGAAGATCTTTCGGATGATGAATTTATGGACCCCGATGGGGAGGTTTTCTTCGTCGATAAACGTTTTGAGAACTTGCCACCACCAAAACCAAAACGGTTTCAAAATGTGAGAATTTTTAGTGTAACTAACATCGTCTTAGAAACACCGAATATTTTCAACATAATCAAAAAGGGTTTTCATAAGGAGAGTTTAAAAGATAAAAAAGGAAATGATCTTAAATGTGATTTAATTGATTTTTCTACAAATCTAACTCCGTCATCACCGCGTGATTTGAGTGCTACAAACTCGTCTACTCCTTTTGACGATGTTTTGTGTGGTTCTAGTATGGGGGAAGCCCCTTATGTTCCCTCATCCTTGTCCACCGAGGACGAGATATTCGATCCCGGAATTTCATGTAAAGGGAAATCTCGGTCTTCCACCGACGCAATAAATGGAAACGATATCTATTTGCTTGGTGCGAGTCTACCTCGAGTAGCTCAAACGTTTGTCTTACCAATTGTCTCACCCTTCTACTTCTCATCTATTTTCTTCAAACTCTTTGAGTTTATGGCACATGTTGGAGTGGTGTTGATTTGTTTTTCCAATGGAAGCGAGAACGCCATCTTCGACCCCGGTATTTTGCATCATCTAAGGACTTAGTCCTTTATACCGGTTGCTTTTTGGGCCTTGTTTATCATGTAAGCCCCATCAAAAATTGACCACACCATGATTTTTCCCTAAATGTTCACATTTTGAGGGGGATCGAGTCGAGCTCATGACTCGGTAATCAAAAACGAGGTGCCTCGTGGGGGAGATCCCATGCTTATCTTTATGCTTTTTATGTTCACTAATAAGGGGACTTGTACCCTTCCAACTCGTTGTCTCGTGGTTGTTTGTGATTGTGTTATCTAGATCATCATCATCATCTACGATTGAAGACTCTCGTGTTCGTTTACGTGAGCCTCCATCGTTCGTTTGAAGAAGTTTTTCACGAATCCATGACATATCCTTTATTGTTCTAACAATTATCTTTTAGCATAATTAATAAACGGCTTTAGATATATTGTTGATCACCCTTTCCATGCTAGATCCTAAGCATTCGACTCTTCGTCTCTAGTATGGGGGTGCTCCACCTTTAGACTCGAAACATTGAGGACAATGTTTACTTTTAGTATGGGGGGGTGAATATGTACTTGCTTTGCTACGCCCTCACGTTTTCCAACTTTCAATGTTTTGTTTTGCTAATAAGGCTAAAAATGGCCAAATTTTAAAATTTTTCTTAGTTTTCATAAGTGTTTTTAAGACACGAATGTATATTTTCCGATGGATAGAATAAGAGTTAATTTTTGACTTGATGGGCATTTGGAGCCATTTACATTCCTTAACCCGCTCAATTCAAGTTTTGCTAGACTTTTATATAGGGAGCTTTAAAACGCGAAAGTCTTAATTCATTCGAGTTAAGAACAAGAACTTTTCGCAAGTTCCTATAATTGATTCTAGAAAGTCACTTATCAAGGGAACTTTAAAACGCATTCTCTAAACTTGAAAAAGTCCAAGAAAGTGCAAGATCCTATAGGTGGCTTGAAAACCCAAAACTTTGATTTGATATAGTCTTAATGAAAGCTAATCCAAATTTGGCTTAATTTTGACTTGCACGGCTAAGTATTCACGAGTCTCTTTAATTAGAGGTCTTTAAATAGTGAAGAACGAGAAATGATAGAGTTAGACAAGTGATCATGCTAAACGTAGAACATGAAAATGTTCTTTCAAAAACTCATATGTTTTTAATTGTGGCTTTTTCTTCCCATAAGATCAATGCATTAGGAATAAAACATAATTGCAATAAGTAAGGTCGTACGATTTGAAAGGTTACTTAGCCTCTAGCGCAAGATCGTTTAAAAGTTGCTCGGGGTTGAATAGAGTTCATAGCCAAGGCATAACTTATTGAAGCGGGACGCGAAGATTGGCGATCATCCAAAAAGGCCCTAACAAGGCATGAGGAGCTCTATTTTTGCTAAAGATCCAAAGATGATGTGAAGTATCATTATTCCAAAATCAATATGAAGGATCGAGACACACGACGAGAAGCAATTACTCCCCTAAAGAATGGAGAAAGTCTATCCAAAAAGACCCTAACAAGGTATGAGGATAAATATATCCAAGTCCGAAAAGGAGGCGGATCGTTGTATATCAAAATCCAAAGTAAAGATTGAAGAAAAATGATGAAGTCGTGGTCCTATATGAAGAATCTCTCAAAAACGTCAAGTGAAGAAATTCCAAATATATGAAGAGAAGACCATAATTTCAAGAACGTCTTCCCAAGATTTGAAGTATGAAGTACATGCCAAATATCGGTCCGAGAAAGGTCTCAAATCGTGAAACGAGTTATGCCAAGATATGAACTTAAGGAGATACACGAGAAGCCGTTTTAAAAGATTTTGTCCTTCGGCTAACTATTGATCAAATCGTGCTACTTTGCTTTCGGACTAATAACTACTTAAATAAGTCAATATGAATCACTTGTGATCCATGACAAATAGATAAAAAATGCTAGTAACCCATTTCCTTTTATAATAACTAGGATTGCGGGGAGAAAAAGTATTACACAATTTGGACGTATGAGTAGTGTTAGCATTGTGACTTGTACCAACAATGATCTTGTTTTTGCACTTAGCATGGAATGTATGACAATCAAGGATGACGAAGTTCACTCTAAGGGACATTAACTTGTTTCTATTCTTTGACACTAAAAGTCACCTTTTGGTGATGAAAATCATACATTAGGTCTTTACACAATCTCGTAGTATGTTTCAAGTCTTTTACTCTTCAATAAAGGTTAATAAAATTGAACTTTGGTGATGCTTAGATACTTTATTCTAGCATTGCGTGAGGGCACGGCAATGGCTTAGTATGGGGGAGTGATGAGATGGCATTTATACATGATCTCATCGTTCTTTTCGGGCTTTAAATGCATAAAAATGTCATAAAATACCATATATATGCTTGTGTTTGTTTACTTGTGTGTTTTAGGTATGGATATCGTGAAAAAGACAAAAGATCACAAGAAACAAGGAAAAACGAACACGAGAAACGAAGCCGTACAAAGAACCGGGCCCTAATCATGGAATTTTCATCAAATACCCTTGAAGACTTGAAGACAAGCAAGATTGATCATCATTTATTGAAGAAATGACACTTAAAACCCTTGTATATTAATAATTACAAGTTTGGTCCCTTAAGTTTGTCAAAATTGCAAAAAGATCCTTCAACTTTGAAGAAATGGCAAGTATAGTCCCTCAACAATTTCAAATTGCCAATTATGGTCCCTCATAAAGTGGAAGACTCATTAAAGACCTTTGAAGATCATCAAAGTCCAAGATCAGCCCTTAAAGAATCACCAAATGGCAAAAATCATCCTTAAAACCTTTTTCCAAAAGTATTGTGCCAAAATTGCAAAAATGTGAAACTTATTATCAAAGGGATGCAAGTTTTAGGGCTGGAAACCTTAAAAGCCAAAAATAACAAAACATAAGGACCAAAAGTGGCAACTGAAACATTCAAAAAACAAAAAAAGCGCCTAACACATGTAATTCCCCCAATTTCGGATCAAAGGGAGTACTATTCACCATTTTACCAAGCCCAGAATTTACCCTCACTTATCCATGGTAAATTTCCAATTAAACTTGCACACAAGTAATTCACACACTCACAAACCTTTCCCACTCCTAAAAACCTGCATCCCACTCATGTGCACCAAACCCCCAATTCCCCAATCCACCAATCACATCATTCCTTAGCCCCCAAGCATCATGACGTGTCCCAATTGAATGGCCAAGATTATTTGCTTCCTCCCAAAGCAAAATAAACGTTCAAGATCAAGAAAGGACAAAATGCACTCAAAATCATTCAAGGGCACATTTGGGATTTTCTTTGTATTAGGGTTTATGTTTTTATGCTTCTAGGATGTTCTATAGGCTCTATAAAAGGAGACCCAAGCTGTGGTGATCCCTTTGTTCCAGTTTCTAGTCTCTCACATGTAATTCCTTTTTAAAGAAATAAAAAGTTTGGTTTTTGAAATATTCAAGTTTAATTCCTTTTTTATTGTTTTTAAAAGATTGTGTGTTGTGAGGAGATTGATTCTGAGTTCCACACTTTTATTTGGTTAAGCAACTTTGATTTTCAAAGTTGTTTAAGGTTTTGAGATTTTGAGAGATTTTGGTAAAATCTTCTCAAAAGGTTTTTGTTGTTAGGAGTTCATGATTAATTGGTGTTATAGTGTTTTTAGAAACGTTTTTAAGAAGTTTGATAAGTTTTGGTAAAGTTTTAAAAAGAAAAGAAAAGAAAAGAATATTGTAAGCTTGAATTGTTTTTTTTTTCTTTGTTTTGTGTTCAAACAGGTGGAAGTGTGCTTGTTGATTTGGTTCAGCACCAGCCCGGGCTGGTAAGGAGGAGGGTTATACACCCTCTAGGGTCTTGGAGGTTAAGACCCTAAGGTAAATCACTTTTTACCCTTGTAAGTTCATAAAATAGCAAGCTCATGTGATTTCATTTGATTCTGTGCTATTGTGAGTTTAAGTTGTTTGATTTGAGTGTTAAATGTGTTCATATGCATGTTTGAGAGATTGAGAACCAAACTGGTAGCTTTTGTTAGCATATTGGTGTGTTAAAACGTTTTTCAAAAAGTTTAAGTGGTGTTTGGCAACACTGTTTAGCAGGGTAAAGTCTTAGATTAAGTGGATTTAAAAGGTGTTAGAGGTAAAGGTTTAAGTTGAAATAGGTTTGTTATTAATTGGTAAGTAAAATTGAATAAGTTTGGAGTGAATTTGGTGTGTTTAAAAGAGAAAAGCTAGCTATAAATCCGTTTTCACTTCCTTCTTGTATTTTCATGAGTTTTTGAGCTTTAATCTTTGAAAATTTGTGAGTAATAGGTGAATTTTGTTCTTGTTATTGCTTGTGTGTTAATTGGTGAAGGTGTGTGCTTAATATGAGCTACTGAGGATCACTAGGTTTCTAGCTAAATACAAATCACCCACCAGACCTGTATGCTTATTTACAGAAACTAGCTATAGGCTCTTGTGTGCTAAGTGTGCCTTGATTTGTTTTTTGTTGTGTGCTTAAGTGCTATTTCTTGTGTGTGCTTGACTCCTTGAGCTTAAACAAGCTCAAGGGTGCCCCCATTGTCCCAAAATAACCATCAAATAAGCCCCACAGCCTAGTCCTCTTGGCTAAAAAGTGTGCACTCACACTTTTGTGATCATCAGTCCACAAGCAAAAACCAGGCACGTTATACAAGCTGCGCCGCAAGACCTACTAGTTGCGGCGCAACTAAAGGAGCTACAAATCAAGGTACTACCGTTTCACTAGTTGCGGCGCAAGACACAAGCGTTGCGGCGCAACTAAGGAATAAAAAGTGAAAAAAAAGGGGTTATCTAGACTCGAACCCGTGACCAACCGTTCAACAACCCAACGTGTTAACCAAACGCGCCCTGGGGACTTTGACTGATACTTTTGGTTTTGAATTCTAGTTAACACGTTTTTCATTGCTTTGCTTATTAATAAGCCGTAGCATTTAAGCTTATTTCCAGCTTATTTTTCTTGCTTGTTTCACTTTTCTTATTTTTCCTAGGTAAGTAATAGGTTTGTAGATTTTTTTAAATTGGTTTTATATTTTTCCCTTTATTAGTTTATTTTTTAGAATTTATTTAATAGACGTTTTTATTAAATCATAAAAAATACCAAAAATAGTTTTTATTTTTAGGAAAAATAATTTTAAGGTTTAAAATTATATTTTTGAGGTTTACATATAATTTTGGTTTCAAAAACATTTATTTTTAATTTTATAATATTTTAAGGTTTTTTATAAACTTTAAAGATTTTTATAAAATTATTAAAAAAGGTTTAGAAGCCTAGATTTGTGTTTTTCTCTTAATTATATTATTTAGGATTTTTAGAAAATTTTTAGAATTTATTTTATAAACTTTTTATTTTTAGCATTATTTTAATATTATTTTATTAATTAATTTTCAAAATTTTATTTTTCTTTCTTTTTCATTTTTCCTAGGTTCTTTGTCATTAATTAGGACCATTTCCATTTTTAGAATAATTTTTAAGCTTTTAGATTTATTTTTATAATTATTTTAAGTTTAATTAGTTTTTAATTAGTTTAAATCATTTTTAGAGTTTTAAAAATAGTTTTATTAGGTTTTAATTTTTAGAAAATACCTTTTAGTCTTCTAATAATATAAGTTAAGTAATTGTTCAATAAAATCATATTTTTGACATTTGAATTAATTAAATTTGATTTTAGGGCTTTAATTAGCATTTAAAATTAATTATTTAATTAATAAAAGGTTTTAAAATATCTTTGTTGGATTTTTAACTTTATTTATATTATTTTAGACTTGTTTTAGCCTTTTTAATCTTTTCTTGATTTTGTTTTTGGCTTTAGCTTAATTTTTAATTTTTGAGTTTTTCTACGGCTTTACGTTTACGTTTTTACGTCATAGTGTAATTTTCACGTATCCGTCTTTTCTTCTTCTCACCCCCATTCTTCTTAATATTAATCTCAAAGAAATACAAGTTAATTCACAACACCTATACCTCCTCGAGAACGAACTCACTTTTAGGGTCATTCACACACGGTTTTCCTAAATCGTCGTGCACGCTTACCCTATTTACGTTCTTTTTCCTAAAAAGACGTATTTCTACAACTATCAGTGTACCAATTCCCGACCCTAATCAAGCCGGGTCGTCCACCTCAGAGGAAGCTCCTTCTACAGTTTACTCCAATCCACGGATTCGTGAACATGACAGCAAGTGGACAAAGGATCATCCTATAGATTCTATTATTGGTGACCCTAATCGTCCGGTATCCACACGAAGTCAGTTACAAGAAAGTGCAATGTTTTGTCTTGATGCTTTTCTCACTGAAGTTGAACCTAAGACATGGCAACAAGCTTTTACTCAATCATGTTGGATAGAAGCTATGCAAGAAGAACTTAATGAATTTATACGTCTTGAAGTATGGGAACTTGTCCCATACCCGGATCAAGTGCAGTTACTCATTTTGAAATGGGGTTATAAGGTGAAACTCGATGAGTTAGGCGGAATATTGAAGAACAAAGCTCGTCTAGTAGCTCGTAGATACAAGCAATTATTGGGCATCAACTTTATGGAATCCTTTGCACTTCTTGCCCGTTTGGAAGCTATTAGACTATTCCTCGCTTATGCAGCCCACATGAATATGATCGTCTATCAGATGGATGTGAAGACGGCATTTCTTAATGGTGAACTCAAGGAAGAGGTCTATGTTCAACAGCCGGATGGTTTTGTGAATCCTAAATATCCTAATCATGTGTACAAGCTTAAGAAGGCTCTCTATGGGTTGAAGCAAGCTCCTCACGCATGGTATGATCTATTTTCACAATTCCTCATTACGCAAGGTGTAACACCTCATTTTGGAAATGGAAATATCACAGTAATTATGGCGTGTCATCAAAGCATACAAGGTAAAATGTCTAAACATTACTTGACCATATAAAGGAAAATACCGGAATCAAACACCGGTAGTCCAAAAGTAAAGCTCATCACACACAAACATAGTATAATAAGGAATAAGGACGAGACAATGTCCTAAGGATAAGTATCATAAAGAAAAGAAATGCATAATGTAAAGAAGGCTAGACAGCTTCCAGTCCATATGCACGTACTCTTAATGTCTACGAGCGTCCTTGAGTACCTGCCATTTTGGGAACATAGAAAAGGAAAACGGCTGAGCAATACGCTCAGTGCACGGATGTACAATAAAGCATGAATAGGATAAGCATATAACATAATAACAGCAGAAGAAACTAAGTCCCGAGTAACCTGGTTAAGTCTTAATAAAACTAGTTTTATAGTTTGAAAGTCTTATGTTTATCTTATAAAAACTGTTTGTCATATTTTACCATTTAGCCAATATAGGTCATGAATATCCACCGTGCATGAATAATTGGAGGGGTGACCTCATCATGCAAATTAGAGGGGCTGCCTCTAATTTAATATACTGGTTTTATGGGTAGCAGGGATCAGCTCCTTGTGAAGGATGCAAGGCACACACCACATTCACCATGTAATCCTGAATAAAAACGTGTAACTAGGATGCACCCATACGCCCCACATGATAAATATAAATAAATGGCCAAAAGCTGAAGGGACGCCACGAGCAATCACTCCGCCGTGGTGAAGTCATAACATCAGTGCCTCTAATGTTATGGTTATGGTACCTCCATAACTAGGTGAAACTGGTCATGCATGTATATGGCTATAGGTAATCGTATTTAAAACATAAGCAATCAAACTCATACTTATACTACGGGAAAACAATTGGCTGCATACGGGGAAATCCTAATAAGGAAAGAATGTCCATACTGAAAGGACGGGAATCCGTACCTTATGTCCAGTGAACGAGAACGATGAACTGCGAGAATCCTACTTCCGAAACACTAGTGCTACATAAATACGTACATGAAATAAGTATCCGCTTACTACATACATAACTGGTTTTATATCATGTCTTAGCTTATTTTATGTGTTCTTACTATTTACACTGTTTAAAGCATTAAACTGTGTTAAATCTTATATTCTGTTTAATCTGATTAAGTATTCCTGGTATTTCATGTGTTATTATACTTACTGTGTAATAATAAGTAACTTTCCAAAAATAGCAGGTTTCCTAAAATAGAAAGTTTCCAAAAATAGAAAGTTCCCAAAAATAGAAAGTTACCAAAATAGAAAGTTTCCAAAAATAGAAAGTTTCCAAAAATAGAAAGTTTCCAAAAATTGAAAGTTTCCAAAAATAGAAAGTTTCCAAAAATAGATTTACTGCTTAAAATAGATAAGTTTCTAAAAATAGAAAGTTTCCATAAATAGATTAGCTGCCTTAATTAAATAAGTTTCCATAAAAAGATTAGCTGCCTTAAATAAATAAGTTTCTAAAAATAGCTGGTTAAATAAGCTAAGTAAATAAGCCTAAGTGTTTTCATGATTATATTCTAAGTCATATGATATATTATATAGTTTAATAGTTATTTCATGTAATTTAATTAAACTATAGGTTATAATATTTAATTAAATTATGACATGTTTTTAATTGAATATATTAAATACTTAGGTTAAAATATGTATTATTAAATACTAATAATATAACCTAAGTCATGTTTAATTAATTAATTATATCCATGGTTTTTAAAATAATTAATTAATTATAAGTCTTAATAATATAAATACTTAGGTTAAAAATAATTCATGTTCATTAATAATTAGTTAACCTAAGTCATGTTATTAAATTAATTACATCTTATTAATTTAATTCTTAACATAAGTTTATAACATAAACAACTAACATAATCATGATCCGGATCTAAGCCTAAAAACATGCACCGGATATGAAACAACACCGTACCCCGAACCAAATCGGGGTACCCCCTTGCTGCCGTGGGACCCACACGCACCAACCAATACCAAAAAGGTCTTGGTGGTGGTCGGCTAAGAACAAACCGAACCCCCTTGGGGTCGGTTGTACCTTGCGGCCCAAAAACAGCACCCCTTAGATCGACCCTTTTGATTAATTAATGATCAAAACATGTTAGATCTAGGTTTAATTAATGTGTTTTTATAAAAACATCACGTGTTCTTAATTAAATAAAAGATTAATTAAAAAGAAAAAGGTTAAAAAGGTTTTACCGTATTCGTGGATCAAGAGGGTGAAGAACAAACACGAACAACCAATAAATCAACAAGATCCAAGATCAAAATCACCTCCTATGGTGGTTTGTAGGTGGCGGCACAAAGAAGGAGACAAGGGAGGGTTTTAGGTTTTTCTTAAAATCTTCTGTAACTTTGATTTGAGTAGTAAAAACTCTTTTTATCCCCCTCTTAGTAAAATTGGTAATGGGCTTGGCCCATTACCTTCTTTTGGCCGCGGGTAGGGACTCCCTCGGGGGGTTCCCGTACCTCGTATCGTGTCTTGTAAATTCGTACACATTTATGTTTAATTATGTTCGTGTTTTAAATGTTCTCGTTACGTAAATACCATATTCTTATATATTTAATTACGCTCGTATTAAATATATATTCGTAATTAATAATAACTCGTGTTTTAATTACGCTCGTGATTCCGTGATCGTATGTTCGTGATTAATTATTGCTAAATAATTATTACGTGATCGTTCATATAAAATACTTATCGTGTTCTAACACGTACGCAATACATAAACTCCTAATACGTAATCGTAATCATGCTATATTAGGAAAGTTTTTAACTAGTACGTACGATCCTAAGGTACTATGCATGGTAAAAGCATGCGGGTTTTACACCTCTTCCCCCCTAAAAAGAATAATTCGTCCCCGAATTATAGATAAAGTAACTGGAAAAGAAGAACATACCCGAATTCAAAATATGAAATGAGGGTAAGAAGCCCGGATAGACTCCTCCGTTTCCCAAGTGGCTTCCCGCTCGGTATGATCCCTCCATAGAATTTTGACGAATAGAATCGTCTTCTTTCTCATGACTCGTTCTTGCCTGTCAAGAACTCGTTCGGGTTCTTCTATAAAAGTGAGATCTTCACGAATCTGTTCCAGTGGATACTGAACCATGTGAAGGGGATGATATTGGTACCCTCTGAGTAAGGACACATGAAACACATTGTGCACATGCGAAAGTTGCGGAGGTAACGCCAATCGGTAAGATACTTCACCGACTCGTTCCATGATATCAAACGGTTCGATGAAACGAGGACTGAGCTTCCCATTAATCCCGAAGCATCTAACACCACGTGCCGACGAAACCTTAAGGAAGACGTGATCTCCTACGTTAAAGTGTAAATCCCTACGATGCTTGTCGACGTAACTCTTTTGACGTGACCGTGCCTCCTGAATCTTCTGCCTAGCTACTGCGATCTTCTCGTTTGTCATCTCTATGATTTCTGGTCCTTCGAGTGTTCGCTCGCCAACCTGATCCCAGCAGATTGGGGCGCGACACTTTCTGCCATACAACATCTCAAATGGAGCACACTTGATGCTCGCATGCCAGCTGTTGTTGTACGCAAACTCCACCAAACAGATGTATTCGTCCCAATCACCCGTCCATTCCAACGCACATGACCTCAACATATCTTCTAATGTCTGAATGGTTCGCTCCGACTGTCCGTCCGTTTGAGGATGAAAAGCCGTGCTAAGCTTAAGTTGTGTTCCCCAAGCTTTCTGCAGACTTTTCCAAAAGCGCGAAGTGAATCGAGGATCTCTGTCTGAGACGATGCTGGATGGTGCACCGTGTAGTCTCATGATCTCTCGTCTGTACGTATCTGTGAGTTTACTTACCGGATCTTCCTTGCGGATCGGTAAGAAATGAGCTGATTTGGTAAGTCGATCAACGATAACCCAAATTGCATCGTGCTTCCTTTTGGTAGGAGGAAGACCGGTAACGAAATCCATGGTGATTTTGTCCCACTTCCACTCTGGAATATCTAACGGTTGAAGGAGACCGCCAGATCGCTGATGCTCGATCTTAACCTGCTGGCAGGTAAGACATTTGGAGACGTAAGTTGCCACATCCTGTTTCATACCACTCCACCAAAAGTACTGCTTGATGTCATGGTACATTTTGGTTGAACCAGGATGTATCGAGAATGGGGAGCTATGAGCTTCTGCTAGCAAAGCTTCCCGGAGTTCTTGGTCATCAGGAACACACAGTCTAGTGCCCTGCCATACGATACCATCTGCATCTACTCTGAATTCTGTCTGCTTCTCCAAATTCTGTATTATCGCCCATATTTCTCCGTCATCCTTCTGAGCTTCCTTGATCTTAGATAGTAACTCGGGTTCTACTCTAAGATTAGCCCAGTAACCGTGCTGTCCACGTACCATGATTTCGATGTCTAGTCGCTCCAAGTCTCTTATGATTTCCTCTTCGATTTTAATGCTGTTGATCATTCCGGACTTCCTGCTAAGGGCATCTGCTACTACATTTGCCTTTCCGGGATGATACTGAAGATTAATGTCATAATCCTTCAACAGCTCTGACCATCTTCTCTGCCTCATGTTCAATTCACGTTGAGTGAAGATATACTTCAAGCTCTTGTGGTCCGTGAAAATGTCACATGATTCTCCATATAAGTAGTGTCTCCATATCTTCAATGCAAACACGACTGCAGCAAGTTCCAGATCGTGCGTGGGGTAATTCTCTTCATAAGGCTTAAGCTGCCGTGAAGCGTACGCGATCACTTTCCCATGTTGCATGAGAACACAGCCAAGTCCCTTCCCCGATGCATCGCTGTAGACATGAAATCCACCCGTACCAGATGGTAGAGTAAGAATAGGTGCAGATACTAGCTTTTGCTTCATGTCTTAAAAGCTCTTCTCTCGATCTTCAGTCCAGATGAATTTCTCCCCTTTCCGCATCAGTTTGGTCAATGGTAGTGCTAAGCGGGAAAAGTTCTCTACGAACCTACGGTAATAGCCAGCTAAGCCTAAGAAACTGCGGACTTCCGTCGCTGATGTCGGCCTCGGCCACTTAGTGATGGCCTCAACCTTCGCTGGATCCATAGTGATTCCTTCTGCTGATACAATGTGACCTAAGAATGCCACCTTGTCTAACCAGAACTCACACTTGGAGAATTTAGCATACAGATGCTTCTGGCGAAGAATCTGTAGTACTGTACGAAGATGGTCTTCGTGTTCCTCCTTGGACTTAGAGAAAATCAGGATGTCATCGATGAAAACAATGACGAATTTGTCCATAAATTCATGGAAGATTCTGTTCATCAGATCCATAAACACTGCTGGAGCATTTGTCAGGCCAAATGGCATAACTACAAACTCGTAGTGGCCATAACGAGTACGAAAGGCAGTCTTAGCAATATCCTGCTCCTTGACTCGTAACTGATGATAGCCTGACCTAAGATCGATCTTGGAGAAGTGTTTGGCCCCTTGGAGTTGGTCAAACAGATCGTCAATGCGTGGCAGTGGATACCTATTCCGAATGGTAATCTTGTTGAGCTCGCGATAGTCTATGCAAAGACGCATACTGCCGTCCTTCTTCTTAACAAACAAAACCGGTGCGCCCCATGGAGATGCGCTCGGTCGAATGAAACCTCGTTCGAGAAGTTCTTGTAGTTGATCCTTCAGCTCCTTCAGCTCTATGGGAGCCATGCGATAAGGAGCCTTGGAGATTGGTTCAGCTCCTGGAACCAGCTCGATACTGAATTCCACTTCTCGTGCAGGTGGTATGCCCGGAAGTTCTGCTGGAAACACGTCTTGGAATTCCGACACTATTGGTTGATCCTGAATCGATGGAGATTCAACATCCATGTCATGAACCGTAGCTAGATAATCCTCGCAACCATGTGACAGTAGTGCACGCGCTTGCAGGGTGGATATGATTTGTACAGACCGTCCGGGTATGAACCCATTATGAATGTACTCTGGTGCATTGACATCACCGAAGATAACTCGATATGAATGGCAGTCTATAGTAGCATGATATTTGGATAGCCAATCCATGCCCAAAATCATGTCGAAGTCATTCATGTCCAGCGGAAGTGCGTCGACAGGTCGAACCTTATCATCAAATTCTAGGGGAAGACTCTTGTATACATGGGTGATTAATACAGAGTCCCTCAAAGGCGTGGAAATAGTAAGCCTATTTTCTAGTGGCAAGGGAGGCATCCTAATGTTCTTAGCATAAGCAGTAGAAATAACCGAGTGAGTAGCACCCGTATCGAAAAGAACACATGCAGCGCGACCATACATATACAAGATTCCAGTGATGGTACCTGTAGACTTGTTGGTCTGGTCTCGAGATGTCGTGTAGACACGCCCGGCAGTAGGAGGCAGCTTGGTATCAGCATGTCCCGATGTACCCTTTATCTCGCCCTTACGGCAGTCCTTCATAATATGGCCAGGAAGACCACACTTGAAGCACGCATCAGTATTACGGCGACATGGTCCTGGGTGCCTACGGTGGCAAGTAGAGAAAAGAGGACGAGTGTATCTTCCAGCAGGTGCTCTGGCTGGCTGAGGACCTGATAAAACATTTTACATAAGACATAATAGTTGGGTACAAAGGACGAAGTGGAAAATCGTAAGATTGAATACCAGTGATAGCTGGACGGCTAGGATGCGAACCTCTCTGGTTCTGGTCCCTACCGTTTCCATGGTTCCTGGTAGAAGTTTGCTTAAAGTGTCAGAATATGAGTCATAACATAAAACATAAGGAATTTCGTAAGTATTAGGACATGCTGTTGCTGGATTGCCCGACGTTGTTACGGTAATTGTCATTACCGCCACGCCTATCCGTAGCAGATCGGTCATTAGTCTGACCATTTCCCTTGGGCTGATGAGGCTGCTGCTGAGTAGCCGGCTGAGACCGGTCCCCAATTTTCTGCCTGGAAGATACATTTAAAGAGATGAATAATTGACATATGGAAGGTATACGGATTGGTCACCGCTTGAATACGAAGGTTTACCTCTTGTCGGGTCTTTCAGCTTCCACGAACTCATCCCTCTCCTGCAGCATCTCCAGTCTACGTGCTGCCTCAGCTACTTGTGCTACCGTATCCAATGGAGCACCTGATAAGTTATTCGCAATCCTTGGATTAAGAGCCCAACGAAAATGTATTGCTTGTTCCTCAGTGGTGCCCGCAGCTGCCCTCAAGACACCAGTGTAACCAAGGAAACGTTGCATAAAGTCGGTGCTGTCTTCATCAGGTCGCTGTCTAAGGGTATAGTATTCCCTCATGAGCCGATTCCTTCCTTCCATGGGAAAGATGTTAGGCGGGGGAGGATAACCGTCGTTATGAAGAAGAGCGTCTTGCATTTCTGCATCAGCAGCTGCAAATATTGCCCAGATATCGTTTGCGTTTGCCATCTGACAGTATGACATAAAACATATGATTAACGGTTCAAAACATAAAATATAAAATATATACATGAAAAAAATTTTATACTAAAAATTTCACGAGAAAAATTTTATGCAAGAAAATTTTTGTATGAATGCATGATGCAGTTTTATGAAAACTTTGTATGCTCGAGAGTGAACGCCTCTGGTCAGTTCACTCAAAACAAAAGACATATCGAGGGGACGCCTGTGGGTCGGTCCCAAATCTAAAAGTTTCGATAAAACACATGCGAGTAAATAGGGCCAGTCCTGTACCAACCATTACTTAGTCAAAAACCCTGCGACAATGACATGTATATGTATGCTTAAAAATGATGAATGCATGAAAACAACTGTCAGTTCTAGGAAGACCGTAGTGACTACCCACTAATCATAGGTCATATTTGAGAGCCTACAGGTCGAAACCTTGGCTCTGATACCATAATTGTAACACCCCATTTTGGAAATGGAAATATCACACTAATTATGGCGTGTCATCAAAGCATACAAGGTAAAATGTCTAAACATTACTTGACCATATAAAGGAAAATACCGGAATCAAACATCGGTAGTCCAAAAGTAAAGCTCATCACAAACAAACATAGTATAGTAAGGAATAAGGACGAAACAATGTCCTAAGCATAAGTATCATAAAGAAAAGAAATGCATAATGTAAAGAAGGCTAGACAGCTTCCAGTCCATATGCACGTACTCTTAATGTCTACGAGCGTCCCTGAGTACCTGCCGTTTTGGGAACATAGGAAAGGAAAACGGCTGAGCAATACGCTCAGTGCACGGATGTACAATAAAGCATGAATAGGATAAGCATATAACATAATAACAGCGGAAGAAACTAAGTCCCGAGTAACCTGGTTAAGTCTTAATAAAACTGGTTTTATAGTTTGAAAGTCTTATGTTTATCTTATAAAAACTGTTTGTCATATTTTACCATTTAGCCAATATAGGTCATGAATATCCACCGTGCATGAATAATTGGAGGGGTGACCTCATCATGCAAATTAGAGGGGCTGCCTCTAATTTAATATACTGGTTTTATGGGTAGGAGGGATCAGCTCCTTGTGAAGGATGCAAGGCACACACCACATTCACCATGTAATCCTGAATAAAAACGTGTAACTAGGATGCACCCATACGCCCCACATGATAAATATAAATAAATGGCCAAAAGCTGAAGGGACGCCACGAGCAATCACTGCGCCGTGGTGAAGTCATAACATCAGTGCCTCTAATGTTATGGTTATGGTACCTCCATAACTAGGTGAAACTGGTCATGCATGTATATGGCTATAGGTAATCGTATTTAAAACATAAGCAATCAAACTCATACTTATACTACGGGAAAACAGTTGGCTGCATACGGGGAAATCCTAATAAGGAAAGAATGTCCATACTGAAAGGACGGGAATCCGTACCTTATGTCCAGTGAACGAGAACGATGAACTGCGAGAATCCTACTTCCGAAACACTAGTGCTACATAAATACGTACATGAAATAAGTATCTGCTTACTACATACATAGCTGGTTTTATATCATGTCTTAGCTTATTTTATGTGTTCTTACTATTTACACTGTTTAAAGCCTTAAAATGTGTTAAATCTTATATTCTGTTTAATCTGATTAAGTATTCCTGGTATTTCATGTGTTATTATACTTACAGTGTAATATAAGTAACTTTCCAAAAATAGCAGGTTTCCTAAAATAGAAAGTTTCCAAAAATAGAAAGTTCCCCAAAATAGAAAGTTACCAAAATAGAAAGTTTCCAAAAATAGAAAGTTTCCAAAAATAGAAAGTTTCCAAAAATTGAAAGTTTCCAAAAATAGAAAGTTTCCAAAAATAGATTTACTGCTTAAAATAGATAAGTTTCTAAAAATAGAAAGTTTCCATAAATAGATTAGCTGCCTTAATTAAATAAGTTTCCATAAATAGATTAGCTGCCTTAAATAAATAAGTTTCTAAAAATAGCTGGTTAAATAAGCTAAGTAAATAAGCCTAAGTGTTTTCATGATTATATTCTAAGTCATATGATATATTATATAGTTTAATAGTTATTTCATGTAATTTAATTAAACTATAGGTTATAATATTTAATTAAAGTATGACATGTTTTTAATTGAATATATTAAATACTTAGGTTAAAATATGTATTATTAAATACTAATAATATAGCCTAAGTCATGTTTAATTAATTAATTATATCCATGGTTTTAAAAATAATTAATTAATTATAAGTCTTAATAATATAAATACTTAGGTTAAAAATAATTCATGTTCATTAATAATTAGTTAACCTAAGTCATGTTATTAAATTAATTACATCTTATTAATTTAATTCTTAACATAAGTTATAACATAAACAACTAACATAATCATGATCCGGATCTAAGCCTAAAAACATGCACCGGATATGAAACAACACCGTACCCCGAACCAAATCGGGGTACCCCCTTGCTGTCGTGGGACCCACACGCACCAACTAAGACCAAAAAGGTCTTGGTGGTGGTCGGCTAAGAACAAACCGAACCCCCTTGGGGTCGGTTGTACCTTGCGGCCAAAAAACAACACCCCTTAGATCGACCCTTTTGATTAATTAATGATCAAAACATGTTAGATCTAGGTTTAATTAATGTGTTTTTATAAAAACATCACGTGTTCTTAATTAAATAAAAGATTAATTAAAAAGAAAAAGGTTAAAAAGGTTTTACCGTATTCATGGATCAAGAGGGTGAAGAACAAACACGAACAACCAATAAATACAACAAGATCCAAGATCAAAATCACCTCCTATGGTGGTTTGTAGGTGGCGGCACAAAGAAGGAGACAAGGGAGGGTTTTAGGTTTTTCTTAAAATCTTCTGTAACTTTGATTTGAGTAGTAAAAACTCTTTTTATCCCCCTCTTAGTAAAATTGGTAATGGGCTTGGCCCATTACCTTCTTTTGGCCGCGGGTAGGGACTCCCTCGGGGGGTTCCCGTACCTCGTTTCGTGTCTTGTAAATTCGTACACATTTATGTTTAATTATGTTCGTGTTTTAAATGTTCTCGTTACGTAAATATCATATTCTTATATATTTAATTACACTCGTATTAAATATATATACGTAATTAATAATAACTCGTGTTTTAATTACGCTCGTGATTCCGTGATCGTATGTTCGTGATTAATTATTGCTAACTAATTATTACGTGATCGTTCATATAAAATACTTATCGTGTTCTAACACGTACGTAATACATAAACTCCTAATACGTAATCGTAATCATGCTATATTAGGAAAGTTTTTAACTAGTACGTACGATCCTAAGGTACTATGCATGGTAAAAGCATACGGGTTTTACACAAGGCTTCGCTAAAGGCAAGGTGGATCCCACGCTGTTCATTCAAAAACGAGGTAAAGATATGATTATGGTACAAATATATGTTGATGATATTATATTTGCAGCCTCGACCCAAACCTTATCGGATGAGTTTGGGACACTCATGTCTACCAAGTTTAAGATGTCAATGATGGGCAAGGTATCATTCTTCTTAGGTCTTCAGATATCTCAGAGTCCTAGAGGCATCTTTATCAATCAATCCAAGTATGCCCTTAAATCGCTTAAGAAGTATAAGATGGAATCTTACGACCCCGTGGATACTCTAATGGTGGAACGAACTAAGCTTGATGCAGATCCACATGGAGTTTCCGTTGATCCGACACTTTACCGTAGAATGATCGGTACTCTTCTGTATATCACAGCTAGTCGACCTGATCTTCAGTTTGCTATATGTATGTGTGCTCGGTATCAAACTAGGCCTACTGAGTTACACTTGGCTACTGTGAAACGGATCTTTCGATATCTTAAAGGAACCATTAATCGGGGACTTTGGTATTCTAAGGACTCTTCGATTGCACTTATGGCATATGCAGATGCGGATCACGCGGGTTGTCAAGATACAAGGCGTAGCACGAGTGGAACTTTGCAACTACTAGGAGATCGACTAATCAGTTGGGCATCGAAAAGGCAGAAAAGCGCCGCAATTTCAAGTACGGAAGCAGGATACATAGCTATGTCCGGTTGCTGTGCTCAAATTCTTTGGATGAGATCGCAATTAACCGACTATGGTCTAGGTTCCGATGTACTGTGACAACAAGAGTGCAATTGCCTTATGCTGCAACAATGTTCAATTCTCCCGGTCGAAGCATATTGACATTCGCTACCACTTCATCAAGGAGCAAGTGGACAATGGAGTAATCGAGCTTTACTTTGTCCGATCTGAGTATCACTTGGCGGATATTTTCACGAAGGCTTTAGATCGCGCTCGAATTGAATTTTTTGCCGGATAAGCTAGGAATGAGAAATTTCTCGCCTGAGACTCTAAAGGAACTGGCAGATGAAGCGAAAGAATAGTGGTGGTAAAACTATTCTCCGTATCTTTGGTGATCATCTGTATATATTGTTTATATTTTATCCACAAAAGCAAAATACAAAAATATAAAACCATATAAAAACCATAAAAATTGAAAAATCTAGAAAGATCCAAAAATATTTTTACTTTATTTTTCAAAGGCATGTCTTTTGGTACGATAATATTTACGGCCTTAGAAATGTTGATTAAGATTGACACGGCGCCATAAATAGAGTTCGTACAAAAGTTGTAAATATTTCATAAAACATGCCTAAATGGCTTGTAGTTATTTCTGACTGCAACCCGGTTTTCACATTAAAGTCAGGTATTTCTTATGAAAGCTTTGGCTAACAACGGGAATTAATTTTCTCGGGCAAAGTTTACTTTAAAACCTTGTAAGGGATCAAGTTTACTTTATAACTTGGTCTAACACAAATCTATGTACGTTTCAATGCATTTATTTGTTAAAACAAGAGAAGTCTTGTTTTTATGAAGCTATCATATCTACAACCATAGCAATCTACAATTGGTATCTACATACTCGACGATGCGACTACTCAACCGACGACTACAGCTCTTTCAATAGATCACGGGTCAACAATTGAGGGGGAGCAATTGTCAAGCATTCAGAATCTTCGATGCCGAACGTGCCAAGCTCACTAACTGGTGTCAAGACAACAATACCAATCGTACACGTGGTGTCAAGAGATGACTTCAGACGTGACGAGGCGACCAACATATGTTGACAAGAACCATTTGATCTTATCATATGATGTTCTCATCAACCTTGTCAATTTTTTCTAATATGGTGAATATGTGATCATGTTACAAATCGGTATCATATCTCATACGTTTGATATCATGAAGATAAAATGGACTTGCATTTTTCTTCCCAAAACCTTTGTTAAAACTTCATTAAATCAATTGATATTAAAAACATCGATTGAGTTAATATTTTTAATATGGGGGAGAAAATATGATTTAATATGGGATATTATCACAAATGGTTTGACTTAACGTGATGGCTCATCCCGACATATGCGAAATGTTTTAGAATATCGTGTCATATGTTAAGGGAGAGCAAAACAGATTTGCATATCAAAATGGATTTTCATGGTGACATATACTTACCCAAAACCCATTTATTTCACGACGATGAAGATTGTGGTGACATAAGAATGGTAGGATAGGTTAAGTCCTATGACTCTTCCAGAACCGGAGGAATCTTCCCAAGGACATTCCATAGCTAGAAATAGTAGTCCTTAGGAAAGTTGGAGAAAGATTGTGAACGTAGCTGAATGCCGACCAAGTACTTAAGTTAGCACTGGAACAATCACAACAAGGTGCTAGTTATGACGTATTGGTAAGCATTGAAGGGGTGAAAGAATGAAAAAGAATTATAAAGATAAAGGGTGTAAAGAAAGAAGCCCTCCTTACAACTTTAGGCAGAAACCGGGTCAACACATATGCTATTGAGATCATTTTAATGATGCTCGATATTGAAGATAGACATCATGGACCCAGTGATTCAATGCACAACCCATCCCAGCTAACTCAGATATCTCTTAAAAGGTATTTGTTTTAATCACACGGAGACAACACGTTATCTATCGATTTATTCACTCCGAATAAATTGGTATTGAAATGGTGGCACTCCTCTCCAGCCTCCGATCACTAAAATCCAAAATGCACGATCGAGTCTAGAGCCATTTGAGATCATCAAATATCTCATTAGGACACATTTCCATAATTCCTTGCTTCTTCATACACTGTGAAAAGTAAGAAAGATTTTAAGAGTCCTACGCAAAATCTTCATGATCTTGCCTGAACATCCGAGTAAAACGAAAGTATTTACAATGAAGATGGAAATCCTTCTTGAGCGAATATCAAAAAGCTCATGGTAGGTGACTTGTGCGATTATTTATGAATCAAGCTTGTGATAACTGGAAAGCAACAGTGGTTTAATTCTTAACTGAATTTAAACACGTTCCATGCCTCTACGCAAAATCTCAGTGATCTTGCTAGAACACTCAGAGTGATACCTTAGTGTTCACAGTGATGAGTGGAAATCCTTCTAGTGTTAACCTCAAACAACACTTGGTAGGTAACTTGCAAGATTCTATACGAATCAAGCTCGTGACAATTGGAAAGCAACGATGGTGCGGTTCTTAATTGAATAAAACTTGTTCCAGGAACCAGAATTGACGGCTTCAATCATGCGGATAATTTTATCCAAATGATTCACTCTTTACGTTCGCAGTCAGCTTTGGACGGTCGAGTAAAGAGAACGGGTTTACCCGCGAAATCTTGTCAAGGAGATTTTTAATTAAATCTACCTGCCACAAGTACGATATATTATATCGTCCAACGGTCTTCACCGACCGGAGGTAAAATGCTACCGAATTAGAATGAAATGTTCAAAGCCACTTCGTTCGTGTCTACTTATGTTGCGGCATTTGAAGACGGTGGCGTTGCGGGATCCAAGAAGAAGTCGTCCCCGCATGCTTATACTTTATGCACTTAATACCTCATCTAATTCAAGAAAGCCTAAAAGTTAAGTCTTCCGCTGTATCAAACTCTGAAGCTTTCAAGAATTACGAAGGTATAAGTATGTGGGACATGGCGTCACGAAGAGGCGAAGATCACAAGTGATGGATGTACGAGATCAAGTCAAGAGATTAATTTTCAAGATTGATATCAAAGATCACATCAGCATGTTCACCAGAAAAGAAAAAGGAAAAGAAAGACGAAGACTACAAGCTCAAGACAATCATAGTATGCTAGGTTTACTTCATTATTGTAACTCGGGTAACGCCCTTGTTTGGAGTGACCTCCCTTAGGGGGAGATTGTTGGAATTACGTTTTTACGTATTTAGGAAGATTCGGTCACTCCGACAATATACTAAGTAGTAGCTCGTAGTCTAGACATCGTTATTTAACTAACAAGTCCAAGCCTAGCCTACAACATGTGTAGGCCGGCCCAAACATGTAAGCCCAAGCCCATTACAAGGCTTGGGTATATAAACCCTCTCCTTAGATGGAGAGGGTGTGTTGTTCTTCATTTTACACATAGTGAAAAAGTGTTTTTTCTTTCACTTTCTCTCTCTAAGTGTGTGTGTTCTCACCATCTCTCTATCTCTTTCTCTCTCTAAAACATAAGCAAGATTTACATATCCTATTTCTTCCTGTCTGTAGCCTTAAGCAACAAGTCTTGCCTTGTTTCTCACAACAACCCCTCTTTCATCCTTCTTGTTCCTGAAGACCCATCTTGTACCAATTACTCTTTTTCCTGAGGGAAGATCCACAAGAATCCAAACCTTTTTTAGCTCAAATTGTGTTAATTATTCTTGCATGGCATCCACCCAACTTTCTTCATCAAGAGCCTGAGAGATATTTTTGGGCTCTACTTGAGATAAGAAACAGGCAAACAAACAATGCTGAGAATCTTTATGATTTGTTCTCTACTGTTGTTTGACATAACTCACTAGTGCATGAGTCTCAATATTGGTTTGCAGTTGTCTTCTGGTTTGTAAAGCAGATTTTGGATCACCAATAATCTGAGTAGCATGATGGTTGTTGTTGACTTTATGAGTGATGAATAGAACTGACTGGAATTTCAGTTTCCAAATTGTTGAAGTCAGTTACTACACCCTGCTCATCATAGGAAGCTTTGGAGAAGATTCCTTCAGCGGGACTGGCATATAAGTCTTCATCGTCCAATGCTTGTAAAATCTCTTCTAGGGAGTCAGCAGATCTAGCAGATTTCGATTTAGCAGTACTTGCAAATGAAGTACCGCTAGGTATAGTATGTACTGCTGAGTGTTGTGAGTCAAAAGATTCTTCTCCTGAATGCTTATTAGCAGATGTAGCATTCTTTTCTTGATCTTGAAGCCTCTGAAGCTCATGGGAGGCTTGATAATCACTTGATGGCATGGTTTGCTTCTTGGGAGTTACAGATATGGGAGTAACAGTAGGCATATTTGGCACATAGATGTGAACATCTTCATCTGATGAAGAAACATCTTCTTGAGTACCTGTATTAATTGCACTTAACTCCTCACCTACATTGTTAGTTTGACAATCCTTTTTCAAAGAGTAGTAGTCCATGGAGTTAGTTAGATAATCTAAATCAAACATCTGAGCATAACATATTCCTAGAACATTGGGTTTATTATAAGAAATTGACATGAGCATTTTCTTCAACTTTCTTAGTTGCCAAATTGTAAACCCTATATGCTTTACTTTGGAATGAATATCCTACAAGATATCCTGGATCAGACTTTCCATCAAACTTTCCCAAGTAATCAAGAGTATTTAGTATGGACACATGACACCCAAAAGGTTTTAAATGACTTATGTTAGGCTTTACATTAGTCAAAAGTTCATAAGGTGTTTTGTTTTGAGGCTTAGTTACTAGGACTCTATTTAACACATAACATGCAGTATTGATTGCTTCAGCCCAAAAGGTATTTGGCAAAAGTGAATCAGCCAGCATAGTTCTAGCAGCCTCAATTAATGTCCTATTCTTCCTTCCAGCTACTCCATTCTGTTGAGGAGTTCTAGGATTACTAAATTGCCTCTTAATTCCTTTAGACCTACAGAATTCACCAAAATCAGCATTCTCAAATTCTGTTCCATTATCAGTCCTAATGATTAAAACCTGTTTAGTGAACTGCTTTTCAACTAAAGTGATAAAATCCTTTAGTAATTCACTTGTTTCACTTTTAAGGGTTAAAAAGAAAACCCGACTGAATCTACTATAATCATCAGTTATGACTAGACAAAAGGTCTTATGGCTAATGCTTCTTATAAAAACTGGACCAAATAAATCCATATGCAAGAGATGCAAAGGTTTTGTCACAGTATTTACAGTCTTGGTCTTACAAGAGGCTCTATGTTGTTTTCCTTTTTGACAAACAGCACATGTGAAATCATTTTGAAAAGATTTGTTAGGTAAACCTCTAACCAAATTCCTTTTTACCAATCTATTAAGATTCTTAAAGTTCACATGACCTAACCTTCTATGCCATAAATTTGACTCATCTAAAGAAGCCTTAGCTAGCAAACATGTAATACCACCTGTTGGAGTAATAGTATGAAGATTAAAGGTGTACATATTTTCTTGCCTAGGTACTTTAAGCAGTATTTGAGATTCCGTGGGCATCTTAAAGTCTTTGGACAACACCAAGCAGTCTTTGTCTGTGAATAGCACCTTGTTCTTCTTATCACACATTTCTGATACTGAAAAGAGATTGAACTCATTCAATTCTTTCACAAAGAAGACATCTTCAAATTCCAACTTTCCTGTGTTGATTTTCCCTTTGCCAGTGATTCTGCCTTTGCTACCCCCAAAGGCTACTGGTCCTCCTCTGAATTCTTCAAATTCAGCAAGAAAATCTTTGTTTCCTTAGTCATGTGTCTTGAGCATCCACTATCTACAATTCCTTTATCTTTTAATTCATCAATGAGATGCCCCTGCACACAAATAAAACTTATTAGTTTTTAACAGGGACCCAAGACACATTTGGCTCGGATCTTGTGGGACCTACACATTTCAGAGTTTGTACTGAAGCATTCCCAGTAATGCTACTTTTACTCTTATACTTCATGGTTTCATTTATGCAGTTAAATTCATAGGGTGACTCTATGTGCTTTGACTTCTTTGACTTAAGTACTGCTTGAGCGGTACTTGCTTTAACACATGGTATAACTCTTTTAGGAACCCACATTTGTACTGATTTGTTCTTGTCCTTACTTCTAGGTGCTTTAACTTTTTCAAAAACCTTCTTAGAAGTCTTGAAGAACATTGGTTTTATAGACTTCAAACCAACAGTACTTGAGTTTGGTCTAGCAGTACTTGTAGATTTAAGCTTGCCGGTACTTGGTTTACCAGACATTAAAGATACAAGTCCTTGCTTCATAAGTACTGCCCTAGGAACAAAACTTTTGGTAGGATTATTTTTAAACTGTTTAACTACCCTTGTGTGATCAAACTTAGGTTTGCCATCTTTAAGTTTCTGTTTCCTATCACCCTGTGCATTTTTCCTATTACTGTTTCTCATGACCCTTTGTGTAGCCTTTTGTTTCACAATTTTATCTTCATGTAATGTACAGTCTTTGATAAAATGACTTAGACTACCACAAACATAACATCCTTTTCTTCTTAAAGAAGACCCAAAAGGTTGTTTTGACTTTACTTTTTCAAAACCTAGCCCAACCCTTTTTTTTAGTATGTTGTTTATTGTTTTCCAATATCTTGCTAGGAGTTTTTACCTGCTTGGGAGCAGAACTAGTCTTAGATTCCTCAGAAACAAAGTTATTCATTAGAGGTGGATAAACAATATTCTTGGTCACATCAGTATTTTCTTGAGACACAGTACTAGAGTTAAAGACATTATTAATCTTAGGATCTTCTAACTCTATACTGGTATCTTTACAAGGGGGCATGAAAATTCTAGATACTGGTGGAGGAACTGCCTTCATTCCTTCAGCATATCTATCATTTTCAGGTGTATCATCTACCTCACCAGAACTATCAAAAATCCCTTTTGATAAGTCCTTGTTAGTTAAGGTTATCCCAGGTTGATCCTCAATATATCCTAGGTCTGTTTTATCACAATACCCCATTTGTGAATTAATCAAATTTCCCAATCCCTTAGAGGATTGTTGCCATTGACTAATTACTTTCCTCTCTTTACAAAGACTGGTTTTTAAAGCTTCATTTTCAGTATTTATTTTTAAAATTTGTCTTTGAAAAGCTTTTATTTCCACATCTTTTTCCCTCATTTGAAGAGTCAAAATCCAAATTTTCTCTTTATAGTTTTGTTGAGCCTTTTTGTACAAAACTATATTATCTTCAAGTTTAACAACACCCTTTTTGAAAGGCTTTACTTCTACAGTGCATGTGTTAACCTTTTGATATTGTTCCTCTAGTTCTACTTTAGACTATTAAATTTAAGAATACAATCTTTAGAACAAGGGTGTACCTCATTATCTTCATGAGAGAGAGCCATTAATCCAAGCTCTTCTTCTTCTTCTTCTTCTGCCCAATTCACCACTCCATCTACAGTAACCAATGCTTTGGTTCCTTTAGGACTCCTGCTGTTTCCTCTTGGAAAGCTTTCAGATATTCTTGGACTGGTTCTATAGCTGTTCTTGGACTTCAGATTGCTTGTCTCAGCTTTATCTCTATTGCATTCTCTTGCAAAGTGTCCATTCCTTCCACAGTTATAGCATTCAAATTTAGACTTGTCATATCCCAATGGCTCATTAGGATCAACAATCATTTTTCTTCCAGTCTTATTGAAGAACCTATTAGATCTTACTAACACCATTGCAGCTTGCCATTTAAGATCCATCTCTTCAACATCAGCATCATCCATTTGGAACAAGTCATTGAGAGTTAATCTTGGCCTGTTGCCTTATCCAACAAAGAATGAGAAGGCATCATTGTCACTAAACAATGGTGAAGTCCTTCCATGTGGATTTTGAGAGATCATAGGACTGCTTTCAATACTTTGTGGGTAAGTACTGCTTGTAAGTCCTTCAACGGTATTTGTAAAGTAAGTACCGTTGCTAGATCCACTAGCGGTATTTTGAAAGTAAGTACCGTTGTTCCCATTTGACACAAAAGCCAAGTTAGACTTTGAAGTAGTTGCTGTCTTTACTTCAGTGCCTTTCACATCCATCTCATATGCTCCAAGATTGTTATAGAGATGATCAAATGGAATTGTTTCCAAATCATCTCCTATGATGAAGTGCATAGCCATTGCTTTCCACTCTGGTGGAACACTTCTTAGGAATTTTAGATTTGCTTCTTCATTAGGAATTACTTGTCCATAAGCTGCTAACTGAATAAGCAACTTGCTGAACCTTCCATATCCAACATGTATTCCCTCTATATTGGTAATGGAGAAGTTATCAAATTCTTGCTTAAGAACAATCTTCTTAATTTTCTTAGATTTGTCATTGACTCCAAATCTAAGTTTTATAGCATCCCACATAGCTTTGGCATCTTTATAATGATGAAAGCTTGGTAGAATGTCTTCAGAAAGAGCCATAGCCAAAGCAGTTCTAGCTTTTCTTTCTCTGATCTCTGCTTGTACCTCATCAACAGTCACAACAGGTAGAACATAGCATGTATCGTCTGGCAACCAGTGTAGCTTCTTTGGTGTGTTCCCATTCTTGATAACTTGCCACACAGTATGATCTGTGTGATTCAAGTAGTGTTCCATCTGCATAGCCTAAATCTCATAATTGTCACCTTTCAGAACTGGGAGTTTAACAGCAGACAGAGTATGAGAAGGTGTTGGTGTAGAGGTAGCTACATTATTCACGACTTGAGCACCTTGTGTTGGTGCAGGATGCACAACTTGTGGTTGTCCTTGAGGTAGAACAGGATCAGTGTTCTGAACATCATCCACATGAGCATTAACACCATCTGGTTGAGACATTGAGATTTGGTATGTGTAGAGTGTATAGGTTCGTGTTCTTCTTTTTCAGAGTTTCTCAACAAGCTCTAATACCACTTGTTGATCCCTTTGGTTGGATCTATATTCTGTTAAGAATTAGTATAATAGTTTGTAATCAAACTAAAACACTTTGAGCACTCTTACTAAACACTAAATAAGTTATGCGGAATCTAACTTATAAAGCACAGAAGAACATAATTAATTTTAACTATTCGATTCTCTTATTAATCGACTTGTATGAGGTACATGAAAGACATTGTACCTATGTTCCTTTTATAGAGTAAGGAACCCTAGAAACCTTAGAATATATTATAAAGATAACTATATCACAGATGATATATTATCAATATTCTAACTATTTAGGTATATCACATAAGATATACTCTAACTATAACTATGACATATCTTATACAAAGATATATTCATCCTAATCTTCATAGCAGTACTTAATTTATAAGTAGTAGTACTTACTATGTACCGCGTTAACACTAACGGTACTTACATAACACTAACAGTACTTCAAATACACTAACGGTACTTGACACTTAACAAATAGTTCCCAACACTTTAATTAATTAAATGGGACTAAGTGTAATCTTAAGTTTATTAAGATACTAAGATTTATCAAATGGGCTTATTAGGTCCATTTAGTCTTGGACTATGTTGCATGGGCTTAATTAGTCCATTAACACTACGTTTCATTTTATGTAAGTATTAGTCTAGGATTTTCTTATAAGCTTATTATTAGCTTAACCATATTTAGTTTTAAATCTTAATAAAAGAATAAAACTTATAGTTTATTTTATGTGATGTACCAAATTAGATCTAGATGTGTTACAAGGTTGCATGCAAGTCATAAGCCCTAATATGAGCTTATAACTCACGGCTATAATTAACTATAGCTTATTAAGATGAGTCAAAACTTATTTTAAGGTTGCATGTACTTATAAGTGTCCCCAAAATAAGATCTAGCTTTGTACAAATCAAGAAATCAAGTCACAATTCCATACATACATACATATAGCCCACAACTATAATTTTAAATCTTGGTATTTCCAAGATGAATAGTTTTATGTATTGTAATTATTTACAAAAATACAACATGATTATCTATGTTTCATGCATGTTTCCAAGGTTACCATTATTCCAAGAAAACTACATATAGCCCACGGCTATATTGTTTTCTCCCAAGGTTCCCATAAGATATATAAGCTTGTTTTATGTTTATCATGTTAAGTTAAACTCCTATTATTAGATCTAGGTCTTATATAAGCATGCATGTACATTTAAAGTCCATTCAAGGTCATATGTAGCCCACGGCTATATATGTGCACATGATCCATTTTAGTGATTTTTAGTATTCTATTTCACATGTAATATTACATATTCCATCATTAAAACTTAGTACATAAATTACTAGTTAACATTTTAATTATTCCGTGATCCTTTAGGTCATGGCTTTCATGATTTTTAAGTTACACATGTTTATTTTACGAGATCTATGATTATTAGTTAACCAAAATCCCATAAAGCAAGATTTGTAATCCATGCTACATTTAAATTCATAAAATGTTTCATATGGTTTTAAATCAAGTTAAAACATATAGTACTAGTCATAGGTTTCTTATTAAAAAGATTTTAACCATGACTAAGGGTGCAATATGTCGTGACCTTTAAGGTCATGGTATTTACCAAATCATGATTTTTAACAAGTTATTTACATGTGTTTATAGATGGATGATGATGCATGCAAGTGAAAATGAAGAAACATAAGGAGTATACCTTTCTTGCTTAAATTTACCAAGGAAGATCTAGATGAACAAGGAGGTTGGAGATCTAATCAAGATGATGAAGAAAACCCTAAATATAACTAAGTCGTGGCCCTTAAAGATTTGGCTAGGGCTTGTTATACTACCTCCTAAGATGATGATGATGCTACTAAATGATTAGTAGTTAAGATGGGATAATGATCTAGTAGATTAAATGAACAACCTTGGATTCTTGTGGCTTAATGCCGAATGATTCGAGAGAGAAGGTGAAGAGAGAATGTGAGATTTAAGTTGAATGAGAGAAATGAGAATGTATGTGTGTGTGTTTCGGCTAAAAGGGGAGAGAGAAGGGTGAAGACAAAAGGCATGATTGCCTTGGTAAGAACCATTGTGCCATGTGTTGGCTTTTCCAAAACCAAGACAACCCTTCTTCTTCCACATATGGGGCGCCGTGTCTAGCTAGCCAAAGGGGGGGGGGGGGGGTAATGGGCTTTGGCTTGGGCTCATGTTGGGCTTGTACATAAGGAGTATGGTCTTTGGCTAATCCAAGGAGGTTTGAACATGCTAGTTTTACACATACATTCATACATGTACGACTACATATAGTGTGTAGTGATGAGACTGCTTTTATACATAGTCTTATCGTCCAAAAAGGGTTTTAAATGCATAAAATATCATGAAAATAGCCAAATATATGCTTGTGTTTGTTATTTGTGTATTTTAGGTATGGATATTGAGAAAATGACAAAAGATCACAAGAATCATGCAAAAACAAACACGGGAAACGAAGCCGCACATTGAACCAAGCCCTAATGAAGATTTTCCAAGAAAAACCCTTGAAGATTTGAAGATTATGCAAGAAGGGTCATCCAATATTTAAGAATTGACACTTTTAACCCTTGTATCTTCATAATTACAAGATTGGTCCCTAAAGTTTGTCAAAATTACAAAAAGGGCCCTCCCCTTTAAAGAATTGGCAAATTTAGTCCCTCAACAAAACTAAATTGTCAATATTAGTTCTCCTCAAAGTCAAACACACCACGAAGGCCTTCAAATTACAAGAAATTACAAGTTTGGTCCTTTAAATATGTTAAATTGCAAAAAGGACCCTTAACTTTGAAGAAATGGCAAAATTGGTCCCTCAACAATTATGACTTGTCAATTTCAATCCTCCAAGAAGTCAACCAAAAAAGTCAAGACCATTAACTTTGAAGAAAATGGCAATCAACCCTTCAAGAATCATAAAATGGCAAGAAATACCCCTGAAAATACTTTGGAAAAGTATTTGGGGTAAAAGTGTGAAAAGTGAAACTTCAAATACAAAGGAAAACGATTTTTAGCATGTTTTAACCAAAGTGGCAAGAAGAAAAGAAGTGAGGGACTGAATTGGGCAGACAAAATATCTTACCTAGACCAATGGGAGGTGGACACGTGTCCCACTCACTTGAATCAACCAATCACACTTCACCCTGCTTCCACCTCAGCTTTCCACCCATAACCATATTTAACTAATCTGATTAGTTAATTAAATGGCGCTAAACACAACATTTAAACCCAAAAACGGATCAAAATATGTACTTTTTATCATATGAACAAAATTGGGTTTTCTTAATCTGCTTGTAATTAAATCACCATATGCTCTAGATTAGTGATTAATGGTGCCTTAATCACATCCCAACCTTAAAAACATGTGCCACATCACTCAAAAGACCCACATGAGATTCCCCTACACCAAGGTTGAAGATACTGCCAAAAACCACCAGTCATCCAGCGTCCCAAAAACCTGCTTTAATCCTAAGCTCAATATGGACCCTTTGATCAATTGGTTACACTTTTTCACCTCAACATACAGCCAAAAATCCTCACATGATCAAGCATTTTCAAATTTCCCAAGGGCATATCTGGAAACTCACCAACTAGGGTTTACGTTTTTTATTCAGCATTTAGGCTTTCTTGTAGCCTATATAAGGCATTAACATCACAACTTTGTAGCTTGCTCTTAATTTTTCCTTAGTTCACAATTCTGTAAATCTCATTTTCATATTAATGAAGTGTGTTTGAAATTTGTGAAGAAAGACCAAGTGCCAATCTTTATTCCTACTTATTATTGTTTAATGTTAACTAATCTTGAATCCTAAAACTTGTTTTCAAAGGAGTGTGCAAAAGTTTGCATATTTTCCTATAATCTTGATATTTTGCTAAGTCTTGTTCAAACCCTGGAATTTTTGGGCTATAAGTGATCTATACACCCTGATAAGGAGCTTATCAAGGTGTTGTGAGCTTATTGTTTGGGGATAATCAAGTGTGGGGAGCAAAGGTTGCATTAATCAAGTTTTCCTCTTTTTCTGTTTTTGATAATTTTGTGCTTTAACCTTGTTGAATCTTAGCAGGGTTGTTTGTGGAAGCTTGTGCTTGTTCTTGCTAGCACATAAGCTCAAAATTCGTGGGTGTAGATGTACATCCATGAGGTTTGAACCCTTCTACCTTAAATCTGCTTAAAATCTTGATTTTTGGTGATTTTGTGTGTTGCTTGTGTTCTTGTGGAATTTATGGTCTAATCTTGCTTAATACTGCATATTACATCTGTTTATGTGTTTGATTGGGCTTGGGTAACCTTGGAATACACTTATACTTGTTTAATCTTGATTTAAAAATGATAAGGGGTGTTTGGGATTATCTGTTTAAGATCATAGATTGATATTGTGTTATTGAAAGTTGTTGTTTATGCTTGGTATCTACTATTCACTTGGTTGTGTGCTAGTTTCTGCAAGTTTTCAGTCTTATAACCTCAAATCAAAGATTGTGCCATAACTCATTGGTTTTGACTGCTTTTGACCTAAAATTTTGGAAATACCTAGAGTATATGCATGTTTAGGGATAAAAGGTGTTAAATAAAAGTTTACATAACCTATCTAAGAGATTTGAGTGTTTGAATTTGGCTTGTTGGTCAAGTATATCAGCAAAGTGTAAAAACTGCATGTTCTTAGTTCATCAGTAACTTTTTGGTGCTTGAATCTTGATCTAGACCTTGAACCATTGCATGAAACCTGTTTAAATCTGTTCATTTGAATTTATTAAAGCTTGTGTATGCATTTAGTGCAATTTGGTTGGCTGAATCTTGCTAAAATAGCTTATTGAACTGTTAACTGCTTATGTTCATGTCTGTGAGATGTCTGGTGATTGATTGAATTAACTGTGCTAATTGGCTGATTGTGATTGTGATTTTTTTGTTGTTTCTGACTCCTTGTGATTCACTGATCACATGGGTGCCTTGTTTGTAACTTGATTCCAACAAAAATTCATATAAGACAAATAGTCAAGAAAGTCAAGCAGTGGGAAAAGTTCCCACTGCTCAACACCTAAAACTAGCCCCTGCTAGTGTAATTTTTCATCCAGCTTATTATTAAGCCACATTGGCTTATCCAGACTTGCAACAACTTATTTTTTGTGATAGATCTTCATTATTTGACCCATTTATTTGATCTGGAGCTTATCAGACTTTGACTTTGACTTTTTGCTAGAAAACTCATAAGGTTGACTTTTAATTAAGTGCTTATCTGCTTATTCCAGCTTATTGAAAAACTTTTTGTTGATTTAGCTTAGTTAAGTCATTTAAAATCTTTTGAAACTTGAATCAGCTCTTGGGTGGCCTAGAACTCGAAAACGACTATTTTGTCGTTTTGTGAAGATAGCTTTTAGCTTATTCAGGCTTATTCCTTGTGCTTATTTCAAATTTCTTTTTACAGATCTCTTATGTAACTCAAAAGAAGCTTGTGTGTCAAATTTTAGCTTATGGCATCAGCTTATAGCTTAATGGGCCAAAAAGCCCATTAAGAATAAGCTGCTTTGCAATAAGCTAGCTTAAACACATTTTCAGCTTTTGGGCCTTCAGAGTTTTGTTCTTAAAATCAAATTTTGAGTCAGATAGGAGCTTTTGGGCTTATTTGCACAACATTTTTCTTATTAGGCCTATTTGAGACCATTAAGGGGTCTGTTTCACTTTTAGCCCATTTCTAGGCCCATTAGGGGTATTTTGTAATTTCGACTTCATTTCTGTATTATTTAGGTTAAAATAAGCTAGTTTGCAACTTTTTAGATTTTTTTTATAAATTTTGTATTTTTATTAATATTTTATTATTTTTTATTATTAAAAATTAAAATTTAGATTTTTCAAGTTTTTATATTTTTCTTAGGTTAAAAACATTAAGTTAGGAATTTTACAATTTTTAGAATATTTTTATTGTCATTAGATTAATTTTTAGAATTATTTTAAGTTTAAATAGTTTTTAATTGTTTTTAATTGTTTTTAAATAGTTTTTATTAATTTTAAAATTTTCAAAAATAGTTATAAATTTAGTTAAGTCATTTTAGAGTTTTACAATTGAAAAAATCTCATTTTGGGCTTTTTGTTAATTAAATTGATTTTTTGGGTTTTAATTAGCATTAAAAAATTATTATTTAATTAAATAAAAGGTTTGAGTGATTTTTGATTTTTTATAAACTCTAATTACATTATTTAGGATTTATTGCAATTTTCTAGGAATTTTTATGGTAAATTTTTAATTTTGTCACTTTTTACGGTTTTTCGTGTACGACTATTCGTCTTAGTTTAATTCATAATCATAACCGTCATTCTCTTCTAATCTCATTTCTATTTTCTTTTCTCATCAATATAATCACAAACCATTAATCAATTCTTAACACAACGCACCTGCCTCTTTGGGAAACGAACTTGAACTTCATTGGTCATTAGTGCTTGGTTTTCCTAAACTGACACTTAATACTTTCCCTATTTTGCTCTCTTTTCCTAAAGAGCAGTAAAAACATGATAGGTGTGAAAACACCCATCCTTTTACCACTTAAATCGGGCTAAAACGAGACCAAAACACGTATTTAATATCATTTGTTTGGAATTATGCGTGGTTTTTGTGTTTATTGTGTTTTCAGAGTCGACCGGATGAATATTAAAGAAAACATGGGATTGCACGGGTTTTATCAAGGAAAAAGACTCAAGACGAAGTCTATTGTCCAAGAGATGCAAAAGATTTGAAGTCATTGTGCCTATTTGAAGATTTATCGAAGAATAGAGCCAAAGATGGAAGATTCATATATGTCGAAGAACTCGAGTCTATTAAATAAAATATTATAGGACGAGTTGGAATTATTCACCAACACTTCTCAAATCCAAGACGGAAACGTTTATTTAAAAGACGCGTGAAGACTTAAGAAGAAAGAAGAAAAAGAAGCCCGAACCAAAGCCCAATCAAGAGCCCATCAACACCATACACACGCCTATATAAAGCCTTCACCTCACAAAATTTCACACACTTAGTTTTAGACTTAGTTTTTAGTTTTTCATTTCTCTAGTTTTCTAGAGAGAGAAAGTTCCATACTTTCTCTCACTAAACTTTTCCTTTGTTTTTCATCTTTTAATTCAAGCTTTCTTGTACTTTTGATTTAATTAATCTTAATCAAGTTTATGCTTTTAAGTTCTTTAAGCTTTTCCTACTTTTCTTGATTTGTCAAAATCCTTGATCCGATTGTTGAATTCCATACGGTTTGGATTATTGGATTAGCTCGTGTTAAAAGTTTAATGTTTACTTGTTTCTTCTTAAGCTCTACGTGAATAAGCCATAAGCTCTCCATGCTTTTTGGCTTATTGTTTGTTAAAGTTTACTGTTTTCGGATTTCTTCAAGTTTTAATCATTCAAAAGTTTTGTTTATTAAGTTTTAAAGTTTCTTGTTTTCAAAAGTTATCAAATTTAATCGTTTTGAAGTGTTAAAGTTTCGGATCCCTTGGCTTATTGCTTTTGCTTATTGAAGTTTTTAGCTTTCCACCAATTTCGGAACTGCATTTATCTCATCGCAATAAGAGGGTTTTAACACATTCCGACGGAACTTCATTACTTGGTATCGCAATAACCCATAAGGGGTTTTACTTTGCGATAGGTTGTAAACCCCCCTATTCCGATCTGGGATTGCGATCGCATATTGCGATCGCACATTCCGACGGGGTTAAGGTCCCTTGTTTAGTCGAAACTCTGGCCAATTTTTATTTGCAACATTCCGATTTAGAACTTTCCGACAGCTTTATTCCGATCCTTTTCATTCCGACAGCATCATTGCGACAGTTTGGATTTTGATCATTCCGATGGTGGTTAACAAATACATTCCGATGGACCATTTTTGTACATTCCGATGCTTTTGACTTTTAGATTATTCCGATAGTAATTATTTTCAACATTCCGATAGAACAAGTTTTTAAGCATTTATTCAATTAAGTTTTCAAAGTAATTTTCTAATCTTTCCTTTATGTTTTCAAGCACGCAATTTTAACTTGTCAATTTAGTTAATCTTCCAAAGTTTTAAGTTACTCAACGCCATTTGCATTTAAGTGTTATTAGTTTAAAAATAGATAAACAAACCAACTCCTTTTTAGTAACCAAGAACAAATCATTCCACTTGAGACTGAGATCAATTCGAGAGGATATCGAGAGTAAAATTAGAACCCATAGCAAAATCTAAATATCAAATGGCGCCGCTGCCGGCTCCTCTCGTTAAGATCAAAAGTTTTTTGTGAGAATTTGGATTTTGGGACCCGTTCCCCGTGAACGTTACCTTTTCAAAAATTTTCAAAAACACTAAAAAATACAAAATTTTCAAAAATCCTAAAAAGTAAAAAACATAAAAACCAAAAATATTTTTGCTTTGTTTTTCTTTGTTCGTTCTTTTGCAGGTGTATGCGCACTCGATCCACGTCTTATCAAGAGCCCGAGCCTCTCGATAACTTAGACATGGCTGGTGTACAAAACAACAATAACATACCACCTCCGAACAACAATAATAACAACAACAATCCGCCTTTCAACAACATGAACAATAACAACAACAATGAGCACCTTCCGGATAATCGCCCAATGATTGAATTGCTGCAAGCTCATGTCGATGGCAATACGGATCCAATTGTTATACCACCAATTGCCGCCAACAATTTCGAGCTCAAGTCAGGCTTTATCCAGATGGTCTCAGCTCAACCGTTCTTGGGACGCACCATTGATGATCCACACGACCATATCAAGAGATTTCTACAACTCACTAACACGGTCAAGTTCAATGGAGTTTCACAAGAAGTGATAAGGTTACAACTTTTTCCCTTTTCTTTAGAGGGACAAGCCCGACATTGGCTTGCTAAGGAACCGCCACAGAGTATTCTCTCGTGGACGGATTTGGAAACAAAGTTTATCAACTACTTTTTTCCACCCTCTCGTACTACCGCTTTGCGGAATGAGATTATAAACTTTGAACAAAAGTACGATGAGTCATTCAGTGAATCTTGGGATCGCTTTAAAGATCTTTTAAGAAAATGCCCACAACATGGTTTTACCAAAGTTCATCAAATAAATACTTTTTACAATGGTTTAAGCATGAATGACCAAGATTCACTGAATAGTGCCTCGGGGGGTAATCTATTGGCTAAGACTTCCAATGCTGCTTGGGACATCATTGAGAATAAATCTCGTGTGCAAACCAAGAGTGTTAGGACCAATGTCGCTAGTGCTAGCACTAATGACAGCGACAAGCGATTAGACAAAATCACCACGCTTCTTGAATCGCTTGTCACCCACACCGTCAGCAACAACAACAGCAACAACGCCAAAAACGCACAAGTGAACGCTGTCAGCCAACCTTGTGAGATATGCGGTGGTCCTCATTCTTACACAACTTGTACCGCCACCCAAGATTACCCTGCAGAGAACGTGAATGCAGCATATGGCACCTATACTCAACCTGCTTATCAAGCAAAACCTCAAGGTGACCGTAACTTGCTTAGCTACCGTTCCAACAACTATCTCTCACCACCTGGTTTTAATCCTAACAACCAAAACCAACAACAAAACCTCAACCGCCCTCCCCAACAACAAACTCGTACACCATACATCCCTCCTCACAAGCAGCAACAACCACAACAACGAAACACCCAAGTTTACCAGCAACCTACTTATCAACCACCCGCATACACTGCTCCTTCCAACCAAACCCCCGCATCACATCAAGACATTGGAACCTACATGAGGACTAACGATGTGATAGTGGATAATCTCCAACAGGAAGTGCGCAACTTGAAAGCAGATTTGATGAAACAAGGGAATGATCTAAGAGCAGATATGAAGAACACTATGGATAGTCAAACGAATGACTTGAGGAACATGATGGCTAGTTTCTTCAACAGTAATCAACCCTCTTCTTCGGGTACTCTTCCGAGTAATACCGTTGTGAATCCAAGAGGGGAGATGAAAGCAATCACCACTCGCAGTGGTAAAGGTACCAAGGAACCCGAGCTTCCTATACCTCCACCGGTGGTTGCGACTAAGGAGAACGAGTCACCTGCTCCTATTCCTCATCCTTCTCCTTCCCCAATTTCTCCACCTCTTCCTTCTACCCCTCCTCCACCCAAGGATGTGAGTGATCCTATTATTCCAAAGCCTTCCTCTTCTTCCAATATACCTTATCCATCTAGGTTGAGGAAAGAGAAGCTCAAAAGCAAGGATGATATTCAGGTTTCGAACTTCCTTAAAATGTTCAAACAATTGAATTTCAATATCTCCTTCGCTGAGGCTCTCGCTCACATGCCTAAATATGCTAAAATGTTTAAAGATCTTCTGAGCGACAAGGAAAAACTCCTCGATCTCGCCAACACCCAACTTAATGAGAACTGCTCTGCAGTGCTCTTAAGGAAATTGCCAATCAAGCTTGGTGATCCGGGTCGTTTTCTTATCCCTTGCAATTTCCAGGGAGTAGAGAATTGCATGGCCCTAGCCGATCTAGGTGCCAGTATTAATCTCATGCCTCTAAGTGTTTGGAAGCAATTATCTCTCCCAGAGCTAGTCCCCACTAAAATGACTTTGGAATTAGCAAACCGTACGGTTGCTTACCCAGTGGGGATAGCTGAAGATGTCATTGTAGGAGTCGACAAATTCACCTTCCCTGCCGATTTTGTTGTTGTCGACTACGAGATGGACCCCCGTGTGCCACTTATTGTTGGTCGTCCATTCTTAAGGACCGGTCGCACTCTCATTGATGTTGAAGCCGGTGAGCTTATCATGAGAGTGGGTGACGATAAAGTAGTCTTCAACATGGGAAAGTTGTCTAAACAGCCTTATTCACATGAGAGCGTTAATTGTATTGACGTTCTCGATGAGGCTTGTGAAAAACACTTTAATGATGCTTGCAAAAGTATTCCTACCTCTCTTCCCACTGTTGAGACCGTGTCCTCCATTGATTCGTCGTTGTCTCTATTTGGAGATAGTGATTTATTTTGGAACAATCCTGAAGATACCATGGGAGATGCGAATTTAGCTACTAATGATTCTCCTATCGATGGGGATGAAGACATGAATTTCTTTGACAATCTTCTCACCGAAGACAATCCTTCGCTTTCATCTCCCACGGTCATTGCTATCGATACTCCGACTTTGAATACGCCTCCCGTCGACAATCCTCCGGATTTAGAACTTAGGGAGTTGCCGCCCCATCTCGAGTATGCGTTCCTTGAAGCAGAGAAGAAGTCACCCGTCATCATCACTAAGGACTTGCAAGAAGAAGAGAAAACTCGTCTCATCGATGTGCTTAAAGCTCATAAGAAGGCAATTGCTTGGAAAATTTACGATATCCGCGGAATTGATCCGAACTTTTGTACTCACAAGATTCTCATGGAAGATGACTTCAAACCCACAATCCAGAGCCAAAGAAGGGTTAATCCTAAAATTCATGACGTCATCAAACAAGAGGTTATCAAACTTCTAGATGCCGGCTTGATCTACCCTATTTCGGATTCACCATGGGTAAGTCCCGTCCATTGTGTGCCCAAGAAGGGCGGAATAACCGTTGTTCCCAATGAACACAACGAGTTGATTCACACTCGTCTCGTTACTGGGTGGAGAGTTTGTATTGATTATCGCAAGCTCAGTGATGCCACGAGAAAAGATCACTTTCCTCTTCCCTTCATGGATCAAATGCTTGAGCGTCTAGCTGGTAATGATTATTACTGCTTCTTAGACGGTTTCTCCGGGTATTTTCAAATTCCCATCGATCCCAAGGACCAAGAAAAAACCACATTCACTTGTCCCTATGGAACATTTGCTTACAAACGCATGCCTTTTGGTTTATGTAATGCTCCTGGGACATTCCAAAGGTGTATGATGGCTATCTTCCATGACATGGTGGAAGACACTATGGAAGTATTCATGGATGATTTCTCGGTCTATGGCGATTCATTCTCTGCGTGCCTTGCCAATTTGGAACGTATGCTCAAGCGGTGCGAAGACACTCGCCTAGTTCTGAATTGGGAAAAATGCCATTTTATGGTAAAAGAAGGCATCGTCCTAGGACATAAGATCTCGAAAGCCGGTCTTGAAGTAGACCGTGCGAAAGTCGATGTTATCGATAAGTTGCCTCCACCTTCAACCGTGAAGGGTGTGAGAAGTTTTCTGGGTCATGCGGGCTTCTACCGTCGATTCATCAAAGATTTTTCTCAAATCGCTCGCCCGATGACCCACCTCTTGGAAAAAGATACTCCTTTTATCTTCTCCAAAGAGTGTCTTGAAGCCTTCAACTCTCTTAAGGATAAGCTTACTAAGGCACCCGTCTTGGTTACCCCTAATTGGGAGCTGCCCTTTGAGTTGATGTGCGATGCTAGTGATTTTGCTATTGGAGCGGTTCTGGGACAAAGAGTGAACAAACACTTCCAACCGATCCATTACGCTAGCAAGACAATGACTGGGGCACAATTGCATTATACGACAACCGAAAAAGAGCTTTTAGCTGTTGTCTATGCTTTTGAAAAGTTTCGCCCCTATCTTGTCCTTTCCACCACCATCGTGTATACCGATCATTCCGCGCTGAAGTACTTGTTGACAAAGCAAGATTCCAAACCAAGACTTCTTCGCTGGGTTTTGCTGCTCCAGGAATTTAAAATTGAAATTCGTGATAAGAAAGGAGCAGAAAACTTGGCCGCGGACCATCTTAGTAGACTTGAGGATCCTTACCAAGGGGATTATCCGAACAAAGAAATCAATGATTCTTTTCCCCTGGAGACCTTAATGTCTATCAACTCGACTGCTGACGAAACCCCGTGGTTTGCAGACATTGCAAACTACTTAGCGGGTGGAATCCTCGTTGACGGGTTAACATCCCAGCAAAAGAAGAAGTTCTTCAAAGACATAAAGACGTACTTCTGGGATGACCCGTATCTTTTCAAACAATGTGCTGACTTGATTATTCGCCGATGTGTTGATGGACCGGCAGCTTTCGAAATCCTTGATGCTTGCCACAAAGGACCCACTGGTGGTCACTTTGGTCCCAACTACACCGCCAAAAAAGTGTTTGATTCAGGATTTTATTGGCCCTCCATTTATCGTGACGCTCACGATATGGTTAAAAAATGTGATGCTTGCCAAAAACAAGGCACGATCACACATAAAGACGAGATGCCTCAGAATTTCATTCAAGAGTGTGAAATCTTTGATGTTTGGGGTATCGACTTTATGGGGCCATTTCCTTCATCTAAAGGAAACAAATACATCCTTGTTGCCGTTGACTACGTCTCCAAGTGGGTTGAAGCCAAAGCTTTACCTACTAATGATGCAAGGGTGGTTTGTAACTTTTTGAAATCGCTGTTCGCTCGATTCGGCGTTCCTCGTGCTATTATCAGTGACCGCGGGACTCATTTTTGCAACGATCAATTTGCAAGAGTCATGGCAAAGTATGGTGTCAATCACCGTCTTTCCACCGCCTATCATCCCCAAACCAATGGGCAAGCCGAGATATCCAATCGTGGATTGAAGCGAATTTTGGAGCGTACTGTGGGAGAGCATCGTGCCGCGTGGGCCGTTAAGTTAGATGATGCTCTGTGGGCTTTCCGTACTGCTTACAAGACCCCGATCGGTTGTACACCTTATCGTCTTGTGTACGGGAAAGCATGCCACCTTCCCATCGAGCTAGAGCATAAGGCGCACTGGGCCTTGAAGTGGGCTAACTTCGACATCAACAAAGCCGGTGATCATCGCAAGATTCAACTCAACGAGCTCAACGAACTGAGGAATGAAGCTTATGAGAACTCGCTGATCTACAAAGAGAAGACGAAGATCCTCCATGACGCAAAAATCAAGAACCGAGAGTTCCATGTTGGTGATCAAGTCTTACTTTTCAACTCTCGGTTGAAGATCTTCTCTGGCAAGTTGAAGAGCCGCTGGTCTGGTCCATTCACCGTCGCCAACATCTTTCCATATGGGACCATTGAGCTTTCTCAGCCAAATGGGCCCAATTTCAAGGTGAATGGCCAGCGTCTAAAGCTGTACTTTGGTGAGGACATCTCTAAGGAGATGATTCCATCCCTCACCACGTTCCCCATGAACTGAATTTGGGTCGAGTCAGGCTCGTGACTCGGTTATCAAAAACAAGCGCTCCTCGGGAGGCAGCCCGAGTATCTATCCTTTTACGTTTTCACCTCCTAAGTGTAGGGGGGCCTGCATAGGTGTTTGTATTTGTGTGGTGATGTGATTACAGGGATAAGTGCACTCTTGGAAACTTTGAAGAACCGTGCTCCCGTGTTATCCGAAATCCGGTTCTATCTCTCAACTATCGTGATTCAATTTTCTTCATACTCACATTTGAAATTGATCACTTTAGTCGTCTCTTCCTTAACTCAAGTTAACCAACGTGCACAATGTCATAAGTGTAGGGGAGACTTCTCCCACATGCTTAAACATTGAGGACAATGTTTATCTTAAGTGTAGGGGGGACTTCTATCGAAGTTTTAAGTGGACTTTTTCATGAAAATGCCTTCATTTAACCGGAAAATCCTATTTTTCAGCATTTTTCAAATTTTTTATTAACTTTGGCCATTTAGTTGTAATTTTTAAATTTTTATCGTTGCTTTCATATGTATATATCCCGCAATAAAGTCAAAAATATTAATAAAGTGGTGTAGCTAGTTTAGGAATCTTTGACATATTAGGCCCGTTGCGTTTATTTTGACTCAACCCGAATAGACTTATCCAAGTTTATTCTAGCTAGTATCCTTAACCATGTAGACCTTAATTGGTTTATTAGGCTAAGTGTCCACGAGTCTCATTACTTGAGATTTTAAACTGTGGAGGACGAGAAATGATAGAGTCAATTATAAGTCGGTATTCTTGCGCAAGCTCACTTGGTGTAATTATTTGCCTATTCTCCCATCACTTGCTAATAATTTATCTGCAATAAGTAAGGTCTTACGATTTGAAAAGTTACTTAGCTTCTAGCCCAAGATCGTTTAAAAGTTGCTCGGTAATGACGAGAGTTCATAGCCAAGGCATAACTTATGAAGCGGGGCGCGAAGATTGGCGAGTCCGAAAAGGCCCTAACAAGGCATGAGGATTCCATTTTATTGCTGAAGATCCAAAGTGATGTGAAAAGCATTATTCCCAAAATCAATATGAAGGATCAAGACTCACGACGAAAAGCAATCAACTCCCATAAAGATCATGGAGAAATCTATCCGAAAAGACCCTAACAAGGTATGAGGATAAATAGATCCAAGTCCGAAAAGGAGGCGGATCGTTGTATCTCAAAATCCCAATTAGAGATTGAAGAAATAATCATGAAGTCGTGGTCAACAAAGTTGGAGTACCTCTCAAAAGTCTCCAAGTGAAGGAACTCTATGAACGATGAGAAGACCATTATCTCAAGAACGTCTCTCAAGATATGAAGTATGAAGTACATGCCAAATATCGGCCCGAGAAAGGTCTCAAATCGCGAACCAAGTTATGCCAAGATATGAACTTTTTGATATCCCGAGAAGCAGTTTTAAGAGATTTTGTCCTTTAGCTAACTATTGATCAAATCGTCCTACTTTGCTTTCAGCCCTAATAAACTATCGAAATAAGTCCAAAAATGCATCTTCATGATCATTCTAAGACAAAAATAAAATATAAGAGATACACCTAGGAATAAGGGAGTTTAAGCATTTAATTAAGCCATGTGTGTGAGTGTTTGAATTACTAACCTATAATAACAATGATCTCGTTTTTAAGCTTAGTTTGGGGAACGTGAAACTTGAGGGTGATAAATCTTCGCAGCACCGAAGCCCTAATGTAAGTCCTCGATCTCTTTCCAAGTTATTACCACATAAGTTATTTTCTATCCTCTTGTTTCCATTAAAATTTTAATTTCTTAGTACTTTAAAATTTTTGTTTAAGTAGTATTTTAATAAGGCTAAGGTTAATTGATAATGAGAAAAGTGTAATTATGCTTTGTCACTAAGCATTGCATGAGGGCATGGCAATGGTTAAGTGTAGGGGATTTGATAGGTGTGAAAACACCCATCCTTTTACCACTTAAATCGGGCTAAAACGAGACCAAAACACGTATTTAATATCATTTGTTTGGAATTATGCGTGGTTTTTGTGTTTATTGTGTTTTCAGAGTCGACCGGATGAATATTAAAGAAAACATGGGATTGCACGGGTTTTATCAAGGAAAAAGACTCAAGACGAAGTCTATTGTCCAAGAGATGCAAAAGATTTGAAGTCATTGTGCCTATTTGAAGATTTATCGAAGAATAGAGCCAAAGATGGAAGATTCATATATGTCGAAGAACTCGAGTCTATTAAATAAAATATTATAGGACGAGTTGGAATTATTCACCAACACTTCTCAAATCCAAGACGGAAACGTTTATTTAAAAGACGCGTGAAGACTTAAGAAGAAAGAAGAAAAAGAAGCCCGAATCAAAGCCCAATCAAGAGCCCATCAACACCATACACACGCCTATATAAAGCCTTCACCTCACAAAATTTCACACACTTAGTTTTAGACTTAGTTTTTAGTTTTTAATTTCTCTAGTTTTCTAGAGAGAGAAAGTTCCATACTTTCTCTCACTAAACTTTTCCTTTGTTTTTCATCTTTTAATTCAAGCTTTCTTGTACTTTTGATTTAATTAATCTTAATCAAGTTTATGCTTTTAAGTTCTTTAAGCTTTTCCTACTTTTCTTGATTTGTCAAAATCCTTGATCCGATTGTTGAATTCCATACGGTTTGGATTATTGGATTAGCTCGTGTTAAAAGTTTAATGTTTACTTGTTTCTTCTTAAGCTCTACGTGAATAAGCCATAAGCTCTCCATGCTTTTTGGCTTATTGTTTGTTAAAGTTTACTGTTTTCGGATTTCTTCAAGTTTTAATCATTCAAAAGTTTTGTTTATTAAGTTTTAAAGTTTCTTGTTTTCAAAAGTTATCAAATTTAATCGTTTTGAAGTGTTAAAGTTTCGGATCCCTTGGCTTATTGCTTTTGCTTATTGAAGTTTTTAGCTTTCCACCAATTTCGGAACTGCATTTATCTCATCGCAATAAGAGGGTTTTAACACATTCCGACGGAACTTCATTACTTGGTATCGCAATAACCCATAAGGGGTTTTACTTTACGATAGGTTGTAAACCCCCCTATTCCGATCTGGGATTGCGATCGCATATTGCGATCGCACATTCCGACGGGGTTAAGGTCCCTTGTTTAGTCGAAACTCTGGCCAATTTTTATTTGCAACATTCCGATCTAGAACTTTCCGACAGCTTTATTCTGATCGTTTTCATTCCGACAGCATCATTGCGACAGTTTGGATTTTGATCATTCCGATGGTGGTTAACAAATACATTCCGATGGACCATTTTTGTACATTCCGATGCTTTTGACTTTTAGATTATTCCGATAGTAATTATTTTCAACATTCCGATAGAACAAGTTTTTAAGCATTTATTCATAAGTTTTCAACGTAATTTTCTAATCTTTCCTTTATGTTTTCAAGCACGCAATTTTAACTTGTCAATTTAGTTAATCTTCTAAAGTTTTAAGTTACTCAACGCCATTTGCATTTAAGTGTTATTAGTTTAAAAATAGATAAACAAACCAACTCCTTTTTAGTAACCAAGAACAAATCATTCCACTTGAGACTGAGATCAATTCGAGAGGATATCGAGAGTAAAATTAGAACCCATAGCAAAATCTAAATATCAAAACACTACATCAATTTTGGCGCCGCTGCCGGGGAGGCGTGTTGTGTTTTGATTTGGAAATTGTTGTTTTTATATATAGCCATAATAGTATTTGTATTAGTAGCACTCTACTAATACGTATTATCGGTTTTCGTTTTTTGTGTGAATACTATTACTATATTATATACGTTGAACAATAAATTCACAAGTACTCCAAAAGTGTGAAAACACAACCTTGATTGGGAGGTCATTACTCAATCATTGTATTCGAATCAAACAAGAAAGAAAAGGCAAAATAGATAAATACTTTCGTGAAGCTTAATTTTGAAAAACACAAACTATAAGGTGGGTATAAGGCGGGTATTATAAAATATACCCTAAGGAAAAAGGCTCTTAAGTGCTTCGCGCCGCCTCGTTTCCCCGCTTGCTTGTGAGTATTTTTAGATTGAAAGCTAATCGAGGGTTTTGCCTACCAAAGTATTATCTAAGTATCATATATATTTTCTTGGTTTCGTTTGATTAAACCCTCTTGAACGTTTTGGTGTTCCACCAACGTTCTAAAGTCATCGAAGGCGTTCACTTCACGTGGTCGTTTTCATTCCTTGAGGCTTCTTTAATCAAGAGATTTGATTAAGGAGGAGATTTGTAGATTTTTGTCTACTTAATACAATCACAAAAATCCAAAAAAAATGTAAAAACAATCAAAAACCACAAAAAATTGGAAAAATACAAAACACCAAAAAGAATCTTCTTTGCTCAACCCCACGTTGTACGTGACGTTTATGCAAACTCACAACCAAGCAAGACGTGCACGTAAACGTAGAAACCGAAAGGAGTCAACACCTACTCCTAATCTTTCTAGTGAGGTGTCTCCTATTGACGAACCTATCGTAAGAGATGAACCAACCATGGCGAATCGAACTATGATGGAGTTACTTCAAGCACCCACCGAGGGTTATGGAGAGGCTATTGTGATTCCCTGTAAAACCCACATGCTTTTACCATGCATAGTACCTTAGGATCGTACGTACTAGTTAAAAACTTTCCTAATATAGCATGATTACGATTACGTATTAGGAGTTTATGTATTACGTACGTGTTAGAACACGATAAGTATTTTATATGAACGATCACGTAATAATTATTTAGCGATAATTAATCACAAACATACGATCACGGAATCACGAGCGTAATTAAAACACGAGTTATTATTAATTACGTATATATATTTAATACGAGCGTAATTAAATATATAAGAATATGGTATTTACGTAACGAGAACATTTAAAACACGAACATAATTAAACATAAATGTGTACGAATTTACAAGACACGAAACGAGGTACGGGAACCCCCCGAGGGAGTCCCTACCCCCGGCCAAAAGAAGGTAATGGGCCAAGCCCATTACCAATTTTACTAAGAGGGGGATAAAAAGAGTTTTTACTACTCAAATCAAAGTTACAGAAGATTTCAAGAAAACCTAAAACCCTCCCTTGTCTCCTTCTTTGTGCCGCCACCTACAAACCACCATAGGAGGTGATTTTGATCTTGGATCTTGTTGATTTATTGGTTGTTCGTGTTTGTTCTTCACCCTCTTGATCCACGAATACGGTAAAACCTTTTTAACCTTTTTCTTTTTAATTAATCTTTTATTTAATTAAGAACACGTGATGTTTTTATAAAAACACATTAATTAAACCTAGATCTAACATGTTTTGATCATTCATTAATCAAAAGGGTCGATCTAAGGGGTGTTGTTTTTGGGCCGCAAGGTACAACCGACCCCAAGGGGGCTCGGTTTGTTTTAGCCGACCACCACCAAGACCTTTTTGGTCTTGGTTGGTGCGTGTGGGTCCCACGGCAGCAAGGGGGTACCCCGATTTGGTTCGGGGGTACGGTGTTGTTTCATATCCGGTGCATGTTTTTAGGCTTAGATCCGGATCATGATTATGTTAGTTGTTTATGTTATAAACTTATGTTAAGAATTAAATTAATAAGATGAAATTAATTTAATAACATGACTTAGGTTAACTAATTATTAATAAACATGAATTATTTTAACCTAAGTATTTATATTATTAAGACTTATAATTAATTAATTATTTAAAAACCATGGATACAATTAATTAATTAAACATGACTTAGGTTATATTATTAATATTTAATAATACATATTTTAACCTAAGTATTTAATATATTTAATTAAAAACATGTCATACTTTAATTAAATATTATAACCTATAGTTTAATTTAATTTCATGAAATAATTATTAAACTATATAATATATCATATGACTTAGGATATAATCATGAAAACACTTAGGCTTATTTACTTAGCTTATTTAACCAGCTTATTTCTAATTATGGAAACTTTCTATTTTTAGAAACTTAATTAAATAAGGCAGCTATTTTATTTATGGAAACCAGCTATTTTTAGAAACTTATTTATTTAAGGCAGCTAAGCTATTTATGGAAACTTATTTAATTAAGGCAGCTAATCTATTTATGGAAACTTTCTATTTTTAGAAACTTATCTACTTTAAGCAGTAAATCTATTTTCGGAAACTTTCTATTTTTGGAAACTTTCTATTTTTGGAAACTTTCTATTTTTGGAAACTTTCTATTTTTGGAAACTTTCTATTTTTGGAAACTTTCTATTTTTGGAAACTTTCTATTTTTGGAAACTTTCTATTTTAGGAAACCTGCTATTTTTGGAAAGTTACTTATTATTACACAGTAAGTATAATAACACATGAAATATCAGAAATACTTAATCATAATGAACAGAATATAAGATTTAACACAGTTTAAGGCTTTAAACAGTGTATATAGTAAGAACACATAAAATAAGCTATGACATGATATAAAACCAGCTATTTATGTAGTAAGCAGATACTTATTTCATGTACGTATTTATGTAGCACTAGTGTTTCAGAAGTAAGATTCTCGCAATTCATCGTTCTCGTTCACTGGACATAAGGTACGGATTCGCGTCCTTTCAGTATGGACATTCTTTCCTTATTAGGATTTCCCCGTATGCACCAACTGTTTTCCCGTAGTATAAGTATGAGTTTGATTGCTTATGTTTTAAATACGATTACCTATAGCCATATACATGCATGACCAGTTTCACCTAGTTATGGAGGTACCATAACCATAACATTAGAGGCACTGATGTTATGACTTCACCACGGCGGAGTGATTGCTCGTGGCGTCCTTTCAGCTTTTGGCCATTTATTTATATTTATCATGTGGGGCGTATGGGTGCATCCTAGTTACACGTTTTTATTCAGGATTACATGGTGAATGTGGTGTGTGCCTTGCATCCTTCACAAGGAGCTGATCCCTCCTACCCATAAAACCAGTATATTAAATTAGAGGCAGCCCCTCTAATTTGCATGATGAGGTCACCCCTCCAATTATTCATGCACGGTGGATATTCATGACCTATATTGGCTAAATGGTAAAATATGACAAACAGTTTTTATAAGATAAACATAAGACTTTCAAACTATAAAACCAGTTTTATTAAGACTTAACCAGGTTACTCGGGACTTAGTTTCTTCCGCTGTTATTATGTTATATGCTTATCCTATTCATGCTTTATTGTACATCCGTGCACTGAGCGTATTGCTCAGCCGTTTTCCTTTTCTATGTTCCCAAAACGGCAGGTACTCAGGGACGCTCGTAGACATTAAGAGTACGTGCATATGGACTGGAAGCTGTCTAGCCTTCTTTACATTATGCATTTCTTTTCTTTATGATACTTATGCTTTGGACATTGTTTCGTCCTTATTCCTTACTATACTATGTTTGTGTGTGATGAGCTTTACTTTTGGACTACCGATGTTTGATTCCGGTATTTTCCTTTATATGGTCAAGTAATGTTTAGACATTTTACCTTGTATGCTTTGATGACACGCCATAATTACTGTGATATTTCCATTTCCAAAATGGGGTGTTACAATTATGGTATTAGAGCCAAGGCTTCGACCTGTAGGCTCTCAAATATGACCTATGATTAGTGGGTAGTCATTACGGTCTTCCTAGAACTGACAGTTGTTTTCATGCATTCATCATTTTTAAGCATACATATACATGTCATTGTTGCAGGGTTTTTGACTAAGTAATGGTTGGTACAGGACTGGCCCTATTTAGTCGCATGTGTTTTATCGAAACTTTTAGATTTGGGACCGACCCATAGGCGTCCCCTCGATATGTCTTTTGTTTTGAGTGAACTGACCAGAGGCGTTCACTCTCGAGCATACAAAGTTTTCATAAAACTGCATCATGCATTCATATAAAAATTTTCTTGCATAAAATTTTTCTCGTGAAATTTTTAGTATAATTTTTTTTTCTTGTATATATTTTATATTTTATGTTTTGAACCGTTAATCATATGTTTTATGTTATACTGTCAGATGGTTCTCACACGCGAACAGGAGCAGCTCAATGCTGCAATTCAGGCTGCCATGCAAGCCTTGCTTCCTCAACTGAGGAATGACATCCGGACTGAAGTTCAAGCTGCCAACAATCAGCAGCAGCACAATCAGCCACCTCCTCCTCCTCCTCCAGTGACATTAGCAGTATGGCTGGAGAGATTCAACAAGCTCCGCCCTCGAGCTTTTGAGAAGACAGATAGCCCCAGCGATGCTGAAAGCTGGTTGGCTCACATTGAGAAGATCTTCAACGCTATGGGCTGTGACCCCGCATACAAGGCGAGGTTGGCATGCTATCGGTTCGAAGGAGATGTACTCAACTGGTGGTTAGCTTTGATGCAATCTGAAGGTGGTGATGAGTGGGTTGCTGGTTTGACCTGGGCTCAGTTCAAGGACAGGGTGATGGAGCAGTTCTTTCCCAAGGCTGAGCAGGACAAACTCAAGAGAGAGTACCATGGGATCCGTCAGAGGGCTGGGGAGAATAGCAATGAGTTTATGCAGCGCTTTCTTCGCTTGGCTGGTTTCCTTGGTGCGACAGCAGGTACTCCAGAAGAGCAGGCACATCACTTCAGATGGGCTCTTCGCACATCGGTCGCAAACAATCTTGTGTGTGCTACGTTCAATACTGTAGCACAAGTGGCCGATGCAACACGTAGACTAGAGATGCTGCAGGAGAGGGATGAGTTCGGGGAAGCTGAAAGACCCGACAAGAGGTAAACCTTCGTATTCAAGTGGTGACCAATCCGTATACCTTCCATATGTCAATTATTCATCTCTTTAAATGTATCTTCCAGGCAGAAAACTGGGGACCGGTCTCAGCCGGCTACTCAGCAGCAGCCTCATCAGCCCAAGGGAAATGGTCAGACTAATGACCGATCTGCTACGGATAGGCGTGGCGGTAATGACAATTACCGTAACAACGCCGGGCAATCCAGCAACAGCAGGTCCTAATACTTACGAAATTCCTTATGTTTTATGTTATGACTCATATTCTGACACTTTAAGCAAACTTCTACCAGGAACCATGGAAACGGTAGGGACCAGAACCAGAGAGGTTCGCAGCCTAACCGTCTAGATATCACTGGTATTCAATCTTACGGTTATCCGCTTTGTCCATTGTACCCAACTATTATGTCTCATGTAAAATGTTTTTATCAGGTCCTCAGCCAGCCAGAGCACCTGCAGGAGGATACACTCATCCTCTTTGCTCTACTTGCCACCGTAGGCACCCAGGACCATGTCGCCGTAATACTGATGCGTACTTCAAGTGTGGTCTTCCTGGCCATATTATGAAGGATTGCCGTAAGGGTGAGATGGAGGGTACATCAGGACATGCTGATACCAAGCCGCCTCCTACTGCCGGGCGTGTCTACACGACATCTCGAGACCAGGCCAACAAGTCTACAGGTACCATCACTGGAATCTTGTATATGTATGGTCGCGCTGCATGTGTTCTTTTCGATACGGGTGCTACTCACTCGGTTATTTCTACTGCTTATGCTAAGAACATTAGGATGCCTCTATTGCCACTAGAAAATAGGCTTACTATTTCCACGCCTTTGAGGGACTCTGTATTAATCACCCATGTATACAAGAGTCTTCCCCTAGAATTTGATGATAAGGTTCGACTTGTCGACGCACTTCCGCTGGACATGAATGACTTCGACATGATTTTGGGCATGGATTGGCTATCCAAATATCATGCTACTATAGACTGCCATTCATATCGAGTTATCTTCGGTGATGTCAATGCACCAGAGTACATTCATAATGGGTTCATACCCGGACGGTCTGTACAAATCATATCCACCCTGCAAGCGCGTGCACTACTGTCACATGGCTGCGAGGGTTATCTAGCTACGGTTCACGGCATGGATGCTGAATCTCCATCGATTCAGGATCAACCAATAGTGTCGGAATTCCAAGACGTGTTTCCAGCAGAACTTTCGGGCATACCACCTGCACGAGAAGTGGAATTCAGTATCGAGCTGGTTCCAGGAGCTGAACCAATCTCCAAGGCTCCTTATCGCATGGCTCCCATAGAGCTGAAGGAGCTGAAGGATCAACTGCAAGAACTTCTCGAACGAGGTTTCATTCGACCGAGCGCATCTCCATGGGGCGCACCGGTTTTGTTTGTTAAGAAGAAGGACGGTAGTATGCATCTTTGCATAGACTATCGCGAGCTCAACAAGATTACCATTCGGAATAGGTATCCACTGCCACGCATTGACGATCTGTTTGACCAACTCCAAGGGGCCAAACACTTCTCCAAGATCGATCTTAGGTCAGGCTATCATCAGTTACGAGTCAAGGAGCAGGATATTGCTAAGACTGCCTTTCGTACTCGTTATGGCCACTACGAGTTTGTAGTTATGCCATTTGGCCTGACAAATGCTCCAGCAGTGTTCATGGATCTGATGAACAGAATCTTCCATGAATTTCTGGACAAATTCGTCATTGTTTTCATCGATGACATCCTGATTTTCTCTAAGTCCAAGGAGGAACACGAAGACCATTTCGTACAGTACTACAGATTCTTCGCCAGAAGCAGCTGTATGCTAAATTCTCCAAGTGTGAGTTCTGGTTAGACAAGGTGGCATTCTTAGGTCACATTGTATCAGTAGAAGGAATCACTATGGATCCAGCGAAGGTTGAGGCCATCACTAAGTGGCCGAGGCCGACATCAGCGACGGAAGTCCGTAGTTTCTTAGGCTTAGCTGGCTATTACCGTAGGTTCGTAGAGAACTTTTCCCGCTTAGCACTACCATTGACCAAACTGATGCGGAAAGGGGAGAAATTCGTCTGGACTGAAGATCGAGAGAAGAGCTTTGAAGACCTGAAGCAGAAGCTAGTATCTGCACCTAGTCTTACTCTACCATCTGGTACGGGTGGATTTCAAATCTACAGCGATGCATCGGGGAAGGGACTTGGCTGTGTTCTCATGCAACATGGGAAAGTGATCGCGTACGATTCACGGTAGCTTAAGCCTTATGAAGAGAATTACCCCACGCAGAATCTGGAACTTGCTGCAGTCGTGTTTGCATTGAAGATATGGAGACACTACTTATATAGAGAATCATGTGATATTTTCACGGACCACAAGAGCTTGAAGTATATCTTCACTCAACGTGAATTGAACATGAGGCAGAGAAGATGGTTAGAGCAGTTGAAGGATTATGACATTAATCTTCAGTATCATCCCGGAAAGGCAAATGTAGTAGCAGATACCCTTAGCAGGAAGTCCAGAATGATCAACAGCATTAAAATCGAAGAGGAAATCATAAGAGACTTGGAGCGACTAGACATCAAAATCATGGTACGTGGACAGCACGGTTACTGGGCTAATCTTAGAGTAGAACCCGAGTTACTATCTAAGATCAAGGAAGCTCAGAAGGATGACGGAGAAATATGGGCGATAATACAGAATTTGGAGAAGCAGACAGAATTCAGAGTAGATGCAGATGGTATCGTATGGCAGGGCACTAGACTTTGTGTTTCTGATGACCAAGAACTCCGGGAAGCTTTGCTAGCAGAAGCTCATAGCTCCCCATTCTCGATACATCCTGGTTCAACCAAAATGTACCATGACATCAAGCAGTACTTTTGGTGGAGTGGTATGAAACAGGATGTGGCAACTTACGTCTCCAAATGTCTTACCTGCCAGCAGGTTAAGATCGAGCATCAGCGATCTGGCTGTCTCCTTCAACCGTTAGATATTCCAGAGTGGAAGTGGGACAAAATCACCATGGATTTCGTTACCGGTCTTCCGCCTACCAAAAGGAAGCACGATGCAATTTGGGTTATCGTTGATCGACTTACCAAATCAGCTCATTTCTTACTGATCCGCAAGGAAGATCCGGTAAGTAAACTCGCAGATACGTACAGACGAGAGATCATGAGACTACACGGTGCACCATCCAGCATCGTCTCAGACAGAGATCCTCGATTCACTTCGCGCTTTTGGAAAAGTCTGCAGAAAGCTTGGGGAACACAACTTAAGCTTAGCACGGCTTTTCATCCTCAAACGGACGGACAGTCGGAGCAAACCATTCAGACATTGGAAGATATGTTGAGGTCATGTGCGTTGGAATGATCGGGTGATTGGGACGAATACATCTGTTTGGTGGAGTTTACGTACAACAACAGCTGGCACGCGAGCATCAAGTGTGCTCCATTTGAGATGTTGTATGGCAGAAAGTGTCGCGCCCCAATCTGCTGGGATCAGGTTGGCGAGCGAACACTCGAAGGACCAGAAATCATATAGATGACAAACGAGAAGATCGTAGTAGCTAGGCAGAAGATTCAGGAGGCACGGTCACGTCAAAAGAGTTACGCCGACAAGCATCGTAGGGATTTACACTTTAACGTAGGAGATCACGTCTTCCTTAAGGTTTCGCCGGCACGTGGTGTTAGACGCTTCGAGATTAAAGGGAAGCTTAGTCCTCGTTTCATCGGACCGTTTGATATCATGGAACGAGTCGTTGAAGTATCTTACCGATTGGCGTTACCTCCGCAACTTTCGCATGTGCACAATGTGTTTCATGTGTCCTTACTCAGAGGGTACCAATATCATCCCCTTCACATGGTTCAGTATTCACTGGAACAGATTCGTGAAGATCTCACTTTTATAGAAGAACCCGAACGAGTTCTTGACAGGCAAGAACGAGTCATGAGAAAGAAGACGATTCCATTCGTCAAAATTCTATGGAGGGATCATACCGAGCGGGAAGCCACTTGGGAAACGGAGGAGTCTATCCGGGCTTCTTACCCTCATTTCATATTTTGAATTCGGGTATGTTCTTCTTTTCCAGTTACTTTATCTATAATTCAGGGACGAATTATTCTTTTTAGGGGGGAAGAGTTGTAAAACCCGCATGCTTTTACCATGCATAGTACCTTAGGATCGTACGTACTAGTTAAAAACTTTCCTAATATAGCATGATTACGATTACGTATTAGGAGTTTATGTATTACGTACGTGTTAGAACACGATAAGTATTTTATATGAACGATCACGTAATAATTATTTAGCAATAATTAATCACGAACATACGATCACGGAATCACGAGCGTAATTAAAACACGGGTTATTATTAATTACGTATATATATTTAGTACGAGCGTAATTAAATATATAAGAATATGGTATTTACGTAACAGGAACATTTAGTACACGAACATAATTAAACAAAAATGTGTACGAATTTACAAGACACGAAACGAGGTACGGGAACCCCGCGAGGGAGTCCCTACCCGCGGCCAAAAGAAGGTAATGGGCCAAGCCCATTACCAATTTTACTAAGAGGGGGATAAAAAGAGTTTTTACTACTCAAATCAAAGTTACAGAAGATTTCAAGAAAACCTAAAACCCTCCCTTGTCTCCTTCTTTGTGCCGCCACCTACAAACCACCATAGGAGGTGATTTTGATCTTGGATCTTGTTGATTTATTGGTTGTTCGTGTTTGTTCTTCACCCTCTTGATCCACGAATACGGTTTACCTTTTTAACCTTTTTCTTTTTAATTAATCTTTTATTTAATTAAGAACACGTGATGTTTTTAGAAAAACACATTAATTAAACCTAGATCTAACATGTTTTGATCATTAATTAATCAAAAGGGTCGATCTAAGGGGTGTTGTTTTTGGGCCGCAAGGTACAACCGACCCCAAGGGGGCTCGATTTGTTTTAGCCGACCACCACCAATACCTTTTTGGTCTTGGTTGGTGCGTGTGGGTCCCACGGCAGCAAGGGGGTACCCCGATTTAGTTCGGGGGTACGGTGTTGTTTCATATCCGGTGCATGTTTTTAGGCTTAGATCCGGATCATGATTATGTTAGTTGTTTATGTTATAAACTTATGTTAAGAATTAAATTAATAAGATGAAATTAATTTAATAACATGACTTAGGTTAACTAATTATTAATAAACATGAATTATTTTAACCTAAGTATTTATATTATTAAGACTTATAATTAATTAATTATTTAAAAACCATGGATATAATTAATTAATTAAACATGACTTAGGTTATATTATTAATATTTAATAATACATATTTTAACCTAAGTATTTAATATATTTAATTAAAAACATGTCATACTTTAATTAAATATTATAACCTATAGTTTAATTTAATTTCATGAAATAAATATTAAACTATATAATATATCATATGACTTAGGATATAATCATGAAAACACTTAGGCTTATTTACTTAGCTTATTTAACCAGCTTATTTCTAATTATGGAAACTTTCTATTTTTAGAAACTTAATTAAATAAGGCAGCTATTTTATTTATGGAAACCAGCTATTTTTAGAAACTTATTTATTTAAGGCAGCTAAGCTATTTATGGAAACTTATTTAATTAAGGCAGCTAATCTATTTATGGAAACTTTCTATTTTTAGAAACTTATCTATTTTAAGCAGTAAATCTATTTTTGGAAACTTTATATTTTTTAGAAACTTTCTATTTTTGGAAACTTTCTATTTTTGGAAACTTTCTATTTTTGGAAACTTTCTATTTTTGAAAACTTTCTATTTTAGGAAACCTGCTATTTTTGGAAAGTTACTTATTATTACACAGTAAGTATAATAACACATGAAATATCAGAAATACTTAATCAGAATGAACAGAATATAAGATTTAACACAGTTTAAGGCTTTAAACAGTGTATATAGTAAGAACACATAAAATAAGCTAAGACATGATATAAAACCAGCTATGTATGTAGTAAGCAGATACTTATTTCATGTACGTATTTATGTAGAACTAGTGTTTCGGAAGTAGGATTCTCGCAGTTCATCGTTCTCGTTCACTGGACATAAGGTACGGATTCCCGTCCTTTCAGTATGGACATTCTTTCCTTATTAGGATTTCCCCGTATACAGCCAACTGTTTTCCCGTAGTATAAGTATGAGTTTGATTGCTTATGTTTTAAATACGATTGCCTATAGCCATATACATGCATGACCAGTTTCACCTAGTTATGGAGGTACCATAACCATAACATTAGAGGCACTGATGTTATGACTTCACCACGACGGAGTGATTGCTTGTGGCGTCCCTTCAGCTTTTGGCCATTTATTTATATTTATCATGTGGGGCGTATGGGTGCATCCTAGTTACACGTTTTTATTCAGGATTACATGGTGAATGTGGTGTGTGCCTTGCATCCTTCACAAGGAGCGGATCCCTCCTACCCATAAAACCAGTATTATAAATTAGAGGCAGCCCCTCTAATTTGCATGATGAGGTCACCCCTCCAATTATTCATGCACGGTGGATATTCATGACCTATATTGGCTAAATGGTAAAATATGACAAACAGTTTTTATAAGATAAACATAAGACTTTCAAACTATAAAACCAGTTTTATTAAGACTTAACCAGGTTACTCGGGACTTAGTTTCTTCCGCTGTTATTATGTTATATGCTTATCCTATTCATGCTTTATTGTACATCCGTGCACTGAGCGTATTGCTCAGCCGTTTTCCTTTTCTATGTTCCCAAAACGGCAGGTACTCAGGGACGCTCGTAGACATTAAGAGTACGTGGATATGGACTGGAAGCTGTCTAGCCTTCTTTACATTATGCATTTCTTTTCTTTATGATACTTATGCTTTGGACATTGTTTCGTCCTTATTCCTTACTATACTATGTTTGTGTGTGATGAGCTTTACTTTTGGACTACCGATGTTTGATTCCGGTATTTTCCTTTATATGGTCAAGTAATGTTTAGACATTTTACCTTGTATGCTTTGATGACACGCCATAATTACTGTGATATTTCCATTTCCAAAATGGGGTGTTACATTCCTGCTATCCTTGCGGAGAATTTTGAAGTGAAAACGGGTTTGTTTTCGATGATCCAAAACAACAAATTCCATGGTGATGAAAAGGACAACCCGCACAATCATATCCGCCAATTCAATCGTCTTACCGCCACTTGCAAATTTAAGGATGTTGCTAATGACTCGATTAAGATGATGCATTTTCCGTATTCCTTAGCGGGGCCCGCTAAAATTTGGTTAGAGAAAGAGCCACCCAATTCTATATTGACGTGGAAGGATCTCGTTTCTAAGTTTGTGAACCAATTTTTCCCGCCCTCTAAGACTACGCACTTGAAAAATGAGATTTTAAAATTTTCACAAGAATTTAATGAGAGTTTTTCAACAGCTTGGAATAGGTTTAAGGAAATGTTACATGAGTGTCCTCATCACGGTTTTTCCGACTTGCATCAAATTGACAGGTTCTACAATGGACTTAATGATCATGAAAGGGATCATCTAAATGCCGCCGCGGGAGGTAACTTTTTGTGTAAAACGGTTGAGGAAGCGTTGTTGATAATTGAGAATAGATCTAAGGTGTATAGTCCTCGTAACACATCGAGTGTTCGTAAGGCTTCGTCTTCGACTTCACCTTCTTTGTCCAATACCATCGATGCTTGCCAAATTGAGGCGAACATGGAAAACAATATCTTTGATAAGCTTATAGGACTTTTAATTGAATTCAATGTTGGAGAACAAAGTGCTCCCGCTACGGCTAAAGCGTTTGAGGTTTCATGCATGTATTGTGGTGGAGGTAATGATTTCTCCGAGTGCCTACACGGCCACGGGAACTTACAATCAAAACGGTCAAGTTACCCGCTCTAATCAATTGACTCCACCGGGTTTTGCTCCTAATCAAAATTCTAACAACAACTATCGAAACAATCAAGTTGGTTTTAAAAACAACTACAAAGGAAACTATGGGAATCAAGGGGCTAATAAGCAAGTTTCAAACAAGAATCAAAACAATGATTTTCAAAACAACAACAAGGGTTTGCAAACTTTGAAAGATCTTCCAAATGAATTTGTTGAATACGCTAATGGAAACGATGCTAGGTTTGACAACATTCAAATAGAAATCATTAGCCTAAGATCCGAGTTTAAGAACGACTTGAAGAAGGAGTTGAAAATCGAGTTAGCAAATGAGCTTAAAATCCATACAAACAAAATGGAAGGGAATGTAACTAGGTTACAACAAAACCAACAAAAATGGAACAAGGGCAACCTAAAATAAAACAAGAGATGATTAAGGCCGAGAAGAGGCAATCCATGTTTGAGGACAAAATTTCATCTATGTTTGAGGCAATTATGTGCAAACCGTCTTCGAGTAGTCTTCCTAGTAACACCATATCGAACCCTAAGGGAGAGATGAAAGTGATTACCACACGTAGTGGTAAGACACTTAAGGAACCGACTCCTCAACCAATTGCTCCTATAGAGGATGCAATTAAGGAAGAACCCGAGGTGGTGGTCGAAAAGGAGCATGTCCCAATCCCACGAAGTACCGCTCATGCCACACCTACGGTTGACCCATTACCACATTTGGAACCCGAGATTCCAAAGGCTATGCCTATGCCTCAACCCACACCACCTTTGCCCTATCCATCGAGACTTAGAAAGGAGAAACGTCAAGAGCGTGACAATTATCAATTTGAGCTTTTTATGAAAATGTTTCGTGACGTTTATTTTAATGTGAGTTTCGTCGATGCTTTGGTCATGGTGCCTCGATTTGCCGCTAACTTTAAGAGTATGTTGAACAACAAGGAGAAATTGAAACAATTGTCTAGTTGTCCCTCGGTTTATCTTAACCGCATACCTCAAAAAGTCGGTGATCCCGGTAAATTCTTGATTCCTTGTGTAATCCAAGATATGGAAGAATGCTATGCCTTGGCCGATCTTGGTGCTAGTATTAAATTGATGCCACTTGCAATCTTCAAGTCGCTCAATCTTCCTAATCTTACTCCTTCACTAATGTCTATCGAGTTGGCCGACCATTCCACGATTCCCGCATGTGGATTGGCAGAAGACGTTTTTGTGAAAGTGGGAAATTTCTATTATCCGGTAGACTTAATCGTTGTCGATATTCCCATGGATCCTCAAGTTCCTCTCATTTTAGGTCGTTCGTTTTTAGATATGTCTATGTCTTTAATCGATGTGCATGCTAGAAAGATCACCTTACGTTTCAACAACGAGGAACTTGTTATAAACGCAACTCAAAATTCTCAAATTTCTCATGTTTATTTCGTTGCTACCATAAACCTCGTTGATATGGTCGACGTTGTTTGCGAGGAATTTTCACAACAAGTTCTGGTTTTGGTGATGATGAAAATAGTGGCAATCCCACTATGTTAGATCCCATTCTTGATAACTCGACACCAACCTTCACTCCATTTGAAGGTGGTGGTTTTACGTTGGAAGAATTCGATGTTCCACGTACTTGTGACGAAGACCTCGACAATGATGAGGACTTCTCGATTATCAAGGATTTTCTTAACGATTTCCCATTTCCTCCACCCGAGGAGGTTATGAGTATCGAGCCCAAATCCTCAATTGAGGAACCACCTATCCTTGAGTTGAAAGATTTACCTCCTCATCTCGAATATGTATTTTTGGAGGAGGACGACAAGTTGCCGGTTATTATTCCGAAAGAAAACCGCACTTGTCGATGTTCTAAAGGATCACAAAGGGGCAATTACGTGGAAGTTATCCGACATTAAGGGGATCGATCCCAAATTTTGTACCCAAAAAATCTTAATGGAGGAGGATTACAAGCCCGCAATCCAATTTCAAAGGTGGGTGAACCCCAAAATTCACGACGTCATCAAAAATGAAGTCCTAAAACTCCTTGACGCGGGAATAATTTACCCTATTTCCGATAGCCCTTGGGTGAGTCCTATTCATTGTGTCCCTAAAAAGGGAGGAATGACCGTTGTGCCAAATGATGCCAACGAGTTAATTCCCACTAGACTCGTGACTGGATGGAGAGTATGCATTGACTATCGTAAGTTGAATGGCGCCACTCGAAAAAACCATTTTTCCCTTGCCCTTCATGGACCAAATGTTGGAGCGTCTTGCGGGAAACGATTTCTATTGCTTTTTAGATGGTTTTTCTGGTTACTTCCAAATCCCCATCGATCCTCGTGATCAAGAAAAAACTACGTTTACGTGTCCATATGGAACGTTTGCCCATCGTAGAATGCCATTCGGACTTTGCAATGCACCGGGAACCTTTCAAAGGTGCATGATGGCTATTTTTCATGATATGATCGAGAAGACGATGGAAGTCTTCATGGATGACTTTTCCGTGTTTGGTAGATCGTTCACTTCGTGTTTGTCGAATCTTGAGAGAAGGTTGAAGCGTTGTGAGGAAACCAACCTTGTGCTTAATTGGGAAAAATGTCATTTTATGGTTAAGAGTGGAATCGTCTTAGGGCACAAGGTTTCGGAAGCGGGGATTAAGGTAGATCAAGCTAAGGTAGACATCATCGCCAAATTACCTCATCCCAAAACCGTTAAGGGAGTTAGGAGTTTCCTAGGCCACATGGGCTTTTATCGTCGATTCATCAAGGATTTTTCAAAGATCTCTCGACCTATTACACATCTCCTAGAAAAAGATGGATGTTTTGTCTTTGACGAAGATTGTGTACGAGCCTTTGAAATTCTTAAGAGTAAACTTACCGAAGCTCCCATTCTTGTTGCTCCCAATTGGAACCTCCCCTTTGAGCTCATGTGTGATGCTAGTGACTACGCTATTGGGGCCGTATTGGAGCAACGTCATGATAAGCACTTCTTGCCTATTCACTATGCAAGCAAGACGATGACCAAGGCTCAACTAAAATACACTACAACGGAGAAGGAGTTCCTTGCCGTGGTGTATGCATTTGAGAAATTCCGACCTTATCTCGTCTTGACTAAATGCATAGTGTATACGGATCATACGGCTATCAAGTATCTTATGGCTAAACAAGATGCAAAGCCGAGATTACTTCGTTGGATTCTCCTCCTTCAAGAATTTGATCACAAAATCGTTGACAAAAAGGAGCCGAGAATCTAGCGGCCGATCATCTTTCTCGTTTGGAAGATCCTCACCAAAGTGTTTACGAGCCCAAGGAAATCACCGAAACATTTCCGCTCGAGACACTTGGTGTAGTGAATTCTAAACTTGATTCATCTACCCCATGGTTTGCGGACATCGCAAATTACCATGCGGGCAACTTCATCATAAAGGGTATGACAACTCAAGAAAAACGAAAACTCTTTCGTGACGTCAAGTTCTATTTTTGGAACGACCCTTACTTGTTTCGAACTTGTGCGGATCAAATTATTCGACGTTGTGTCTTTGGTACCGAAGCTTCTAACATCCTTAGAGCTTGTCACGAGGGACCCACGGGTGGTCACCACGCTGCTAATCTCACGGCTAAGAAGGTTGTTATGCCGGTTTCTTTTGGCCTACTATTTACCGAGATGCACATGAACTTGTAAAGTCATGTGACTCATGCCAACGACAAGGAAAAGCCTCAAAAAAAGATGAAATGCCACAAAATATCATCCAAGTGTGTGAGATCTTTGACGTTTGGGGCATTGACTTTATGGGGCCGTTCCCATCATCTCGTGGTAATAAGTACATCCTTGTCGCCGTTAACTACCTATCTAAGTGTGTGGAAGCTAAGGCTTTGCCCACCAATGATTCTCGTGTGATAGTCAAGTTTTTGAAAAGCTTGTTTTCTCGGTTTGGAACCCCTCGTGCGATCATAAGCGATCATGGAACCCATTTTTGTAACGACCAATTCGAAAGGGTCCTAAGGAAATATGGGGTTACACATCGTCTTTCTACGGCTTATCACCCACAAACGAGTGGGCAAGTCGAGGTTTCAAACCGAGCTTTGAAGAGGATCTTGGAGAGATCTATTGGGGAAAACCGACAATCTTGGTCGGATAAGTTGGACGTTGCTTTATGGGCCTTTAGGACCGCTCATAAGACGCCCATCGGGTTCACTCCTTATAAGCTTGTGTATGGGAAGAATTGTCACTTGCCAATTGAACTTGAACACAAAGCTTATTGGGCCCTTAAGCATTGTAATGATGATATGGAGACCGCGAGAAAACACCAGAAAATGTAACTTAATGAATTGGATGAATTGAGGGACATTGCTTATGAAAATTCATTGATTTATAAAGAAAGACTAAAAAGTTTCATGATTCAAAAATTAAAAACTGTGTTTTTAACATTGGGGATCAAGTTTTGCTTTTTAACTCTCGTTTGAAAATATTTTCTGGTAAGTTGAAATCCCGTTGGTCCGGTCCATTCACTGTGACTCAAGTTTTTCCATATGGGACCGTCGAGCTAGCTCAAAATGATGGCCCTAACTTCAAGGTGAATGGACATAGGTTGAAGCACTACTTTGGCGGGGAAGTTCCATCCTTGAACTACCTCGATCAAATCACCTTCCCCAATGATAATTAGTATTGAGGGGATCGATTCAAGCTCATGACTCGGTAATAAAAAACGAGGTGCCTCGTGGGGGAGTCCCATGCTTATCCTATGTACATATTATCGCTTTCTAATGTAGTAACATGTGGGGATTTGTGCCCTTCCAACCTTTGTTCCGTGGTTGTTTGTGATATGTGGTTTTTAGATGATCATTATCTTCACGATTGGAGCCTCTCGTGTTCGTTTTTACGGGAGCACTCGATCGTTTGCTTGGAAGAATTTCTCAATATCCATGATATATCCTTTGATGTACTAACCTTAGGTTTTTAGCACACTTCATAAACGACTTTAAATTTAACGGTTACACCCTTTCCATGCTAGATTAAGCAATCGACTACGTCTCTAGTATGGGGGTTTTCCAACCCTTAGACTCGAAACATTGAGGACAATGTTTAACTTTAGTATGCGGGGGTGAATAGATACTTGCCTTGCCAAACCTTCACGCTTTCCAAAGTTTATCTTTTTGTTTATCGTTTTGTTTCAAAATAAGGCTAAAAATGGCCAAATTTTAAAAATTTTCTTATGTTTTATAAGTGTTTGAAGACACAAATGTAGGTTTTCCGATGGCGAGAATAAGAGTAATTTTTGACTCGACCGTGCTGTTGAGCACTTAGCTTCGATTCCTTAACTTTACATTAGGCTAAGTCTCTTAAATGAGGACGAGAAATGATAGAGTTAATTATATGTTACTATGCTAAACGTAGAGTACTCGTATTCTTTCAAAAACTCATGTGTTCTCGTTGTTTGCTTATTCTCCCTTCGCTTGTAAATATTTTTTGCTTAATAAATATTGACTTAGCGGTTTAGTCTTGATTGTTGGTTTCTAGTCTTTTCTAGTAGCTTCCATGTAATTAAATTGGGAAGACATTAAGGTATCGCCAGCGTCACGGTTTTGAAGTATTGGCAACCCGAATAATCGAAAGCTTCACCCAATAATAAGATTTCAAGTGCTCACCTAAATCAAGCAAAACATTTGAAGCTCACAAGGCCGAAAAATTTAGCGTGAGGATATACGTCTTTGGCCACAATAAACACCTCATGGCGAGGTTAAATAAAAGGCAAGGCAAGACCGAAGTCATAATAAAAGCTTCATGGCGAAGTTGAATAAAAGATGGAGGTAAACCTATGATAATAAGGCCTTCCGTTAGGGGGCGTATAAAAGTCTTGGTAATAAGTCTCATGTTCAAAACCGTTATAAAACCGTGTTTATCGATCCTTCTTGTTGACTTAATTTTTTGACATCGTTGTCTATTAGGAGGGGTTATTAATTTGATGGTCTTGGTTACACCGTTAGGACTTTATTTTTAGACCTAAATCTCTATTATCGCATAAGTCAAACAATGTATCCTCGTGAAACATTCAAGACAAAATAAAATATAAGAGATACAACTTAGGAAAATGGGAGGATAAGTACGTGATTAGGGCATATGAATAGTGTTAGCATTACTAACTTATAATGACAATGATCTCGTTGCACGCTTGGCATGGAATTGGGGTAAAAATCGAGGACGATGAAATTATTTCTAACGAAGCATTCACGTGTTCTTATTCTATGAACCTAAACGTCCCATTTTGCGATGAAAATCATACATTATGTCTAAAACGCAAGTAGTAATAGTAGTAGTGTAGCTAGTTTATCATTCTATAAAAGTGAATAAAAATGAATTTTGGAGGTGCTACGATACTTTATTCTAGCATTGCGTGTGGGCACGACAATGGTTTAGTATGGGGGAGTGATGAGACTGCTTTTATACATAGTCTCATCATCCAAAAAGGGCTTTAAATGCATAAAATATCATGAAAATGGCCAAATATATGCTTGTGTTTGTTATTTGTGTATTTTAGGTACGGATATTGAGAAAATGACAAAAGATCACAAGAATCATGCAAAAACGAACACGGGAAACAAAGCCGCACATTGAACCAAGCCCTAATGAAGATTTTCCAAGAAAAACCCTTGAAGATTTGAAGATTATGCAAGAAGGGTCCTCCAATATTGAAGAATTGACACTTTAAACCCTTGTATCTTCATAATTACAATATTGGTCCCTAAAGTTTGTCAAAATTACAAAAAGGGCCCTCCACTTTGAAGAATTGGCAAATTTAGTCCCTCAACAAAACTAAATTGTCAATATTAGTCCTCCTCAAAGTCAAACACACCATGAAGGCCTTCAAACTACAAGAAATTACAAGTTTGGTCCTTTAAGTATGTTAAATTGCAAAAAGGACCCTTAACTTTGAAGAAATGGCAAAATTGGTCCCTCAACGATTATGACTTGTCAATTTTAGTCCTCCAAGAAGTCAAACAAACAAGTCAAGACCATTAACTTTGAAGAAAATGCTGAATCAACCCTTCAAGAATCATAAAATGGCAAGAAATACCCCTGAAAATACTTTGGAAAAGTATTTGGGGGCAAAAGTGTGAAAAGTGAAACTTCAAATACAAAGGAAAACGGATTTTAGCATATTTAACGAAAGTGGCAAGAAGAAAAGAAGTGAGGGACTGAATTGTGCATACAACATATCTTACCTAGACCAGTGGGAGGTGGACACGTGTCCACTCACTTGAATCAACCAATCACACTTCACCCTTCTTCCACCTCAGCTTTCCACCCATAACCATATTTAACTAATCTGATTAGTTAATTAAATGGCGCTAACCACAACATTTAAACCCAAAAACGGATCAAAACATGCATTGTTTATCATATGAACAAAATTGGGTTTCTTAATCTGCTTGTAATTAAACCACCATATGCTCCAGATTAGTGATTAATGGTGCCTTAATCACATCCCAACCTTAAAAACATGTGCCACATTACTCAAAAGACCTACATGAGATTCCCCTGCACCAAGGTTGAAGATACTGCCAAAAACAACCAGTCATCCAGCGTCCCAAAAACCTGCTTTAATCCTAAGCTCAATATGGACCCTTTGATCAATTGGTTACACTTTTTCACCTCAACATACAACCAAAAATCCTCACATGATCAAGCATTTTCTAATTTCCGAAGGGCATATCTGGAAACTCACCAACTAGGGTTTACGTTTTTTATTCAGCATTTAGGGTTTCTTGTAGCCTATATAAGGCATTAGCATCACAACTTTGTAGCTTGCTCTTGATTTTTCCTTAGTTCACAATTCGGTAAATCTCATTTTCATATTAATGAAGTGTGTTTGAAATTTGTGAAGAAAGGCCAAGTGCCAATCTTTATTCTTGCTTATTATTGTTTAATGTTAACTAATCTTTAATCCTAAAACCTGTTTTCAAAGGAGTGTGCAAAAGTTTGCATATTTTCCTATAATCTTGATATTTTGCTAAGTCTTGTTTAAACCTTGGAATTTTTGGGCTATAAGTGATCTACACACCCTGATAAGGAGCTTATCAAGGTGTTGTGAGCTTATAGTTTGGGGATAATCAAGTGTGGGGAGCAAAGGTTGCATTAATCAAGTTTTCCTCTTTTTCTGTTTTTGACAATTTTGTGCTTTAACCTTGTTGAATCTTAGCAGGGTTGTTTGTGGAAGCTTGTGCTTGTTCTTGCTAGCACATAAGCTCAAAATTCGTGGGTGTGGATGTACATCCATGAGGTTTGAACCATTCTACCTTAAATCTGCTTAAAATCTTGATTTTTGGTGATTTTGTGTGTTGCTTGTGTTCTTGTGGAATTTATGGTCTAATCTTGCTTAATACTGCATATTACATCTGTTTATGTGTTTGATTGGGCTTGCGTAACCTTGGAATACACTTATACTTGTTTAATCTTGATTTTTAAAAAAAAGGGGTGTTTGGGATTATCTGTTTAAGATCATAGATTGATATTGTGTTATTGAAAGTTGTTGTTTATGCTTGGTATCTGCTATTCACTTGGTTGTGTGCTAGTTTCTGGAAGTTTTCAGTCTTATAACCTCAAATCAAAGATTGTGCCATAACTCATTGGTTTTGACTGCTTTTGACCTAAAATTTTGGAAATACCTAGAGTATATGCATGTTTAGGGATAAAAGGTGTTAAATCAAAGTTTACATAACCTATCTAAGATATTAGAGTGTTTGAATTTGGCTTGTTGGTCTAGTATATCAGTAAAGTGTAAAAACTGCATGTTCTTAGTTCATCAGTAACTTTTTGGTGCTTGAATCTTGATCTAGACCTTGAACCATTGCATGAAACATGTTTAAATCTGTTCATTTGAATTTATTAAAGCTTGTGTATGCATTTGGTGAAATTTGGTTGGTTGAATCATGCTAAAATAGCTTATTGAACTCTTAACTGCTTATGTTCATGTCTGTGAGATGTCTGGTGATCGATTGAATTAACAAGGCTAATTGGCTGATTATGATTGTGATTTTTTTGTTGTTTCTGACTCCTTGTGATTCATTGATCACAAGGGTGCCTTGTTTGTAACTTGATTCCAACAAAAAGTCATATAAGACAAATAGTCAAGAAAGTCGAGCAGTGGGTAAAGTTCCCACTGCTCAACACCCAAAACTAGCCCTTGCTAGTGTAATTTTTCTTCCAGCCTATTATTAAGCCACATTGGCTTATCCAGACTTGCAACAACTTATTTTTTGTGATAGATCTTCATTATTTGACCTATTTATTTGATCTAGAGCTTATCAGACTTTGACTTTGACTTTTTGCTACAAAATTCATAAGTTTGACTTTTAATTAAGTGCTTAACTGCTTATTCCAGCTTATTGAGTGTGCTTATTGAAAAACTTTTTGTTGATTAAGCTTAGTTAAGTCATTTAAGAGCTTTTGAAACTTAAATCAGCTCTTGGGATGGCCTAGAACTCGAAAACGACTATTTTGTCGTTTTGTGAAGATAGCTTTTAGCTTATTCAGGCTTATTCGTTGTGCTTATTTCAAATTTCTTTTTACAGATCTCTTAAGTAACTCAAAAGAAGCGTGTTGGTCAAATTTTAGCTTATGGCATCAGCTTATAGCTTAATGGGCCAAAAAGCCCATTAAGAATAAGATGCTTTGAAATAAGCTAGCTTAAACACATTTTCAGCTTTTGGGCCTTCAGAGTTTTGTTCTTAAAATCAAACTTTAAGTCAGATAGGAGCTTTTGGGCTTATTTGGACAACATTTTTCTTATTGGGCCTATTTGAGCCCATTAAGGGGTCTGTTTGACTTTTAGCTCATTTCTAGGCCCATTAGGGGTATTTTGTAATTTCAACTTCATTTATGTATTATTTAGGTTAAAATTAGCTAGTTTGCAACTTTTTAGAATTTTTTATAAATTTTGATATTTTTATAATATTTTTATAATATTTTATTATTAAAAATTAAAATTTATATTTTTCAAGTTTTTATATTTTTCCTATGTTAAAAACATTAAGTTAGGAATTTTACAATTTTTAGAATATTTTTATTGTCATTTGATTAATTTTTAGAATTATTTTAAGTTTAAATAGTTTTTAATTGTTTTTAAATAGTTTTTATTAATTTTAAAATTTTCAAAAATAGTTATAAATTTAGTTAAGTCATTTTAGAGTTTTAAAATTGGAAAAATTTCATTTTAGGCTTTTTGTTAATTAAATTGATTTTTTGGGCTTTAATTAGCGTTAAAAAATTATTATTTAATTAAATAAAAGGTTTGAGTGATTTTTGATTTTTTGTAAACTCTAATTACATTATTTAGGATTTATTGCAATTTTCTAGGAATTTTTAGTGTAAAATTTTAATTTTGTCACTTTTTACGGTTTTTCGTGTACGACTATTCGTCTTAGTTTAATTCATAATCATAACCGTCATTCTCTTCTAATCTCATTTCTATTTTATTTTCTCATCAATATAATCACAAACCATTAATCAATTCTTAACACAACGCACTTGCCTCCTTGGGAAAGAACTTGAACTTCATTGGTCATTAGTGCTTGGTTTTCCTAAACCGACAGTTAATACTTTCCCTATTTTTCTCTCTTTTCCTAAAGAGTAGTAAAAACACTACATCAGTTTTGGCGCCACTGCCGGGGAGGAAGTTGCAAAGAATTTCCTTCATTCGCCGCGGGGCTGAGCGAGAGGGGCGCATAAAAAAGTACCTCAAATGGTGGAAATAAAAGAAGATACCAAGAATAAAGAAGTGCGCGCCTTGCGGGGTGCTACAAGAGGGTCATGCATCCATTATTACTGGTTCGAAATTTGCACAAATTTTGACTTCTAAAGAGAGGAAATTACATCTCCCAGAGTCTGGTGGATGATGGTATTGTCGAACTAATTGGACCCGAAGAGGAAAAAGGAATGTCCAAAAACATGGGACATTCAACATCTCTTTACGAGGGATGTCGAACACAGCCCTATAAAATACACCCATTGTGAGTTGGATGTGTCTTTCAGGTTTAGGGTTGCCTAAGTGGCGGATATAACCCTACAAAATACACCCATTGTGAGTTGGATGTGTCTTTCTGGTTTAGGGTTGCCTAAAGTGGCGGATATAACCCTACAAAATACACCCATTGTGAGTTGGATGTGTCCTTCAGGTTTAGGGTTGCCTAAAGTGGCGGATATAACCCTACAAAATACATCTATTGTGAGTTGGATGTGTCTTTTAGGTTTAGGGTTGCCTATCTTGTCATGTAGGGAAAAACAGGTTAGGAAAATGGGGCATCCATTGACCAAGTATTCCCTGGCTTGTCGATGCTAGAAATGACACTAAATCTAGTGTTGACTATATCGGGGTTACCATCCCCTAGTATAATCAAGGTTTCATCTCCCCAAGGTATACGAACCAATTTTTGATCAGATAGGATAACTGCATGATACTTTCTAGTCAATTCATGCCAATGATGACATCAAAGCTACCAAGACTTACTGGAGGTGATTGGAAAAGTTTAAGGAACAACCTCGAATGATGGTGTCAACCGTCACAACTTTTCCGTCGGTAATTCTACAGCATAATAGGGGTCTAGAACTAATGGAGTGATTTTCAGTACCTTACTAAATTTAGTAAATATAATGCTTTGGTCTGCCCATGTGTCAAACATGACAGATGCATATCGTTGGTTTAGTAAAAACGTACCAGGGACGACGTTGGAGTCTGGATTAGCTTGGGCATTGCCGGCCATGTACACTTGGGAAGAAGTTCCCTTGTTGTCCTTCTTCTGGTTGGCCAGCTTGGGACAGTCGGGTCTCACATGTCTAGGGGTTCCACACTTGTAACATACCACAAGTTTCTTTGGTCCACTGCTGCCTCCACCTGTGGGGTTTCTGTTTCCCTGTTGCCCACTTCCACTCCCACGAGCATTGGACTTGCCTTTGTTGCTGTTTCCGGGATTGTTATTGGGTCGACCCGGGGTAGCAACATTTGCTTGACATTCACGAGAAAAATGGCCTTGTTGGCCGCACTTGTAGCATCCTTGGCATTGTCCTCCAGCAACGTGATGATAGTTGCACTTTAAACACTTAGGCTTGGATCCCGAGTAGTTCTTGGTGCGGGTTGTGGGAGTAGTGTCATCAGCTTGCCCAACGCTTTGCCTTTTGGAAGGCTGCTGGTGCTGGCTACGAGAGCTTTCATCTGACTTTCTCTTGTTGTCCATTTGCCTTTCGGACAGATTGCAGGCTCGCTTGTTGATCAGCTCCGTCGCAAATTCCATAACACCTTCAACGGCAGTGGGTCGTGAAGCTAGCACACTGTCATGGATATTGTCAGGGAGCCCACTGACATACTTCTCAATCTTGTCACTCCTTTGAGGGAAAATTCTGGTGCACATCAAGCTTAACTCTTGAAATCTTTGGTTGTACCAAAGGGTATCATTGTTCTTAAACTTTAGATCCCACAGCTCTATCTCCAACTTCTTCATTTCTCCTCTAGGACAGTACTTCTCAGTCATCCTCTCTTTGAGGTTGGCCCAAGTGAGAGTATAAGCAGTGTCATGTCCAAGGGTAGCGACCATTGAGTTCCACCAGGTAAGGGCGCTCTCAAGTAGTGTGCATGTGACAAACTTAACTCTGTTCTCGTCAGCACAACCACTGATGCGGAAAACTGTCTCTAGTGTTTTAAACCACTGCATCAATTCAACAACTCCTTCTTTTCCTCGGTAGTATGAGGGTTTGCACTTTAAGAAGTCGGGGTAAGAGCAACCCCTGTTGGTGTTGTTTCTGCGTGCATTGAGGTTTGGATCATTGTTTGCATTTGGATCAGCTCCTCTGGCTGCCATAGCTGCTGTGATGCCCTCACTTATCATTTCCCGGAGTTGTGCGGCAGTGACATTTTGAGTAGCTTCTGGATTCAGCATTATCAGCATTGGAAGTAGTTGCATTATTGGGATTTGATCTCGTAATCACCATTTGTCAATAATCATACACAAAATGAAATTATTAGTTCAAACGTTGGTACAATTTTTATATTATTTGCACGGGGTAAATTCATGCACTGATTTCATAACAAATTTGGATAACCTGTCAAAATCTCATAATATAATACATTGCACAGCAAACATAATAAAGAAAGTGATTACATGTTATTCCCATAAGAAATTTAACAAAATCCAAGTCATAGGCCTGTCAAGCCTTATCCAAGGTAATGATACACACAGTCTTTAAAATATAACATCCCTAGGTTACATGTCCAAAAGAATTGAAAAGACAAAGTACTGGATTACATCACCAAAAGCTGAAAAGAAATAAAAGTACAAAAGTCCTATACTGTGACAACCCTAGTTTTTGGATTTGTCACTTGGTCTTACTTTTAGGTTATTTTATGTGTGCTTACTTGATTTTGTGATTACATCTTTATTTTGTGTGATTGAGGTTGGTGTGGTTATCGTTTATGAGTATAGAAGTACTCATAAGTAAATCGAGGAACGGTTATTTCATGTTCATGAGTTCACAAGTGGTGACTATGAAATGAAAATGGTGATATTTTGGTGTTTACGTATACGTATAAGTATTATAGTAATAGTATTTTTTTTACGATTTACGGTTTAGCATTTAGAGGTCTCGGATGAGGTAATTAGTCATATGGATATTTTTTGGGATGGTTTAAATTCATTTAGGACTTAGTTATAAAGTTTATTTCAAAATTTGAGATTTTTTTTAAAAGTGTATATTTTACGTCTTTTACGGTAAAACGCGTAAAAACTGACTAGTTTTACGGTTTTGAGGTTTTGGAGGCTTTAGGAACTGAAATAAATTAAGGAAAATTAAGGTAATGTTATTAATACATATAATAATAATAAAATATAAAAAAAAGAAATTAGGGGCATATGGGTCGGTTTGGACGAATCAAAAGAAAAGGAAGGGGAAAAAAATAGAAAGTGGGCTTCTACTTGGACTAGGATTTGTGAACACACTATATAAGGTTTTCTTATGAATCAAAAACCATATTTTTCTCTCCTGGAACTTCATAGGCGACGGCTAGAAGAGTTTTATAGGGGTTTTCATAGTTTTTCATCTTCCATTGAATTAAAGGTAAAAACCTTCTTAAACCTTTTTAATTAAATTGTTTTTATGTTTAATTGATCATATTATGATGGATTTAGGTTAGGATTAATTTAAAAACAGTAAATTAATGTTATATTAATGGGGTTATAATGATTACATAAATTAGGGCTTGTAATTAGAGGGATTAGGGTTAATTAATGTGGTTGATTTTGTTAAACCCGTTTTTAAAACCTGGGCAGAATTTTGAGTCAATTGTTTTGATCATATCGGGAGTTCTAGGAATATCCCTGAAAAGGTAATTGAAGTGGCTTTCTAATGCAAGAAACGAGAACTAAATTGGAGGTTGGGAAGTGGGTCAAAAACAGGTTACAACAGTCGGAGGTCAAAACAGTTTTGTAATCAGCCTGTTTTCTTTTTAAGTTTTGGGTTATTTGGGGTACTTAGGGTTGCATTGGGATCTTCTCACGAACATGAGAGATGGTTTATATATTGTATTAAGTATCTGGACTTGGGCTAAGGTTGTGGTTTAGGGTAAGACCCCTTAATTGTAACAAACTTTTAGTATGTTTAAAATCAGGAAATCTGGAATGACAAAAGTATATATATATATATATATATATATATATATATATATATATATATATATATATATATATATATATATATATATATATATATATATATATATATATATATATATATATATATATATATATATATATATATATATATATATATATATATATATATATATATATATATATATATATATATATATATATATCGGGGCCATAAAAGTAGCTTTAAGGTTAGGGCAAGTGGTAGGTGTTAGCCAACATATGTAAGGGTATGAATATTCCTTTTACAGAAACCATGGGTATGTTTAAGTGGACGTTTGACTTAAAGTTTTGAGACCTAAAATTGGGACTGTTTTGTGTAAAATATGAACGGGATGGTTATTAAACTAAACCAAGTTAAGGACTTGTTAGGGAAGAGTAATGGGGTGACTAGAGCTTATCAGTGAGGTATTTATATGGGAATAGGCTAGATGTCCATCATAGGTTGATGAGCCATCTTAGTGATTGGTTCATGTATTGATTGCGTGTTTTTGGTTTGTTAGCTTGTTGCTAGTGCGAGGACTTGTGAATAAGCATTCAGGTGAGTTCATAGTCCCATTTTGCTACGTTTTTAAATGCTTTTCCAGTATGGGATGGAGATGACACTTGCAATGTTCTTTAACATGATTTAGTACTATGTTTTAAAATGTGTGGACATAAATGTGCTATTGTGTGACTTGCGTGCTTATGTGTTCTCATATGTGCTTCGATATGTGTTCTGATATGTGAGTCTTGATTGTGTTATGATTGGGATCGGTACATAGATGTATGGGTGTCTATGGGACCAGTTGTGATGTGTGTGGAGCGTAGGACACGATCCGTCCTGAGTTCTTGGTTCGTGGGGCACGATCCGTCCTGAGTACTTGTGCATCGTCTCTTCGAAGGCAAGATATCTCGACGGGGATATAGCTCATCTTCCACAGGTGGTGTGGGAAAGATCCGGATAGTGTGATGTGTTCTTGTGTGTGTGACGGGATACTTCTTGATTGTTAATAGTGTGGTGCATTGTTCTTATTGTGTGTTCTTGATTGTTATAATTGTGCTTTGATTGTAGTTGTATGTAACATGATTATCACATTATGGTCCATTGCTTTAACTTGTTCTCTTCAACTTATTTACAGCGGTTGACAAGGTTTCTTAAGATATTTTGATAACTTAAACCTATGTTCTCACCAACTTTGTGTTGACAGATTTTAGTGTCATTTTCAGGTGAGGTAGTTGTGCAGGATGATGTTAGAAGTGGCTAGAGTATAGAGGCCGCTAGGATTGCATTAGGAGGAATCCCTTTCCTCTTAGATTTTATTTTGTCTTTTAATTAAGTAGACTTTATGGTACATATATGTTCGATGTTTGTTTATTTGTATGTCTTTGGTAAGAGGTAGGCCTGTTACCTACTTACCTAGACGCCTGCATTGTTTGAGATATTGTCATGACATTGTGTCACCTTTTTATGACATTTCTATTTCATTTAGTTAACTATATAGACACGCTATTGTTGTGATGATATCCATACATCGCGCCCCATATTCCGCCATGGTGGGGTGTGACAGAATGGTATCAGAGCCAATGGTTATAGAAAATTAGGTTGCCTAGTCGCGTAGCCTAGTCTATAGCTTAAGGGTCCCTGCATATAGGCGTCATAGGGGTATGTGTGCATTTTATAATAGTTGATGTGTTTGGATGTTATTTTTGCGATATTTGTTAAGTTATGAACTAGTATGGTTCATACTTAACTACCTGTTATTTTCTTTACGAGTTTTGACTAGTGCGGGTTGAACTATAGTCGTATACGCTAGTCATTGTTGGATTTCGTTTAATTACGTTTTCATGTTATTTATATATATTGAATTTTGTCTACGCTGGTTTAGCTGGACTATGAGTTTATTTGTTTCATGCATGGGCTATGTTATTTTAATACATGGGATTTTGGATCTTATTTTATGTTGTGGTTATGTGCTTATATGAGTTGTAGGATCAATGTGCTTATTTGAGTTGGTAGACCGATGTGATATGTGTAGTATTAATTCTTATAAGTGTCATCATAGGAGGGATTGCATTAGTGAAAGGGGACTGGTATAAGTATGGTGGCCAACATAGTTATACAAGTACCACGACATCAATGGATTCCTAAGTATGGTTGCATGAAAGAGGGTTAATACATGCTTGTATAGTATATGTTGGATGGACTTGAGTGTATGTACGCGTATGCCTATATATGTATATATCCCTTCTACTTATCGATTGTGTTCTTAGGATGGTTTTGTAGCTCTTTTCTCTTTGGGATGTTCAACTTCTGTAGTAGCGCATTTATCGAGTCCTCATTTCACGTGTTTGTTTGTACGGTATTTTTGGTGTAGAGGCTATTGAGATGGTGGAGATTTATTTTTGGAACAACTATATCTTTCGTTTTGAGTCTTACATGGTAAAAAAATAAAACTTGCAAATAGTAAAATAAAAATAGTTGTTGGTAGTCGATAAAATGAGGGTAAAGTGTCGAGTTCAAGGTTAATTTTCGGACAACATGGTTTAAACTTGTGTTTTAGGTATTTTGGGGTAATGAACACTTGGAGGGTTAACATAGAGATGAGTTGGGATAGAATTTGAGATTTATTTAGACCTTAAAGCACATGCTTATATCTTGATGAGTTATGATTTATGGTATTTATGAGTAAGACTGAAATCGGGGTGACAGTTTTAAACTCGTCGAGTTATGTAATGGCTCCTAACTTGATTTCAAGATAGTTCTTGTTTGATGAGTTGCGAGATTTAGTTAGGTTGGTTACATAAATTTATGGTTTTAATAAGTTTCCTCGCAGACGGTTAAGGCTCATGTGTTTTTGGTTGAAACTATTTTAGTTTAAACTGGGTTCACGTTTGAACGTAAGGTTTTATCAGGGATATATATCCTCGTTTGTTGGCTGAGAATAAGTTTGAGTTTGGGAGTAAATCTCGGGACGAGATTTCTATTAGGAGGGAGTGATGTGACAACCCTAGGTTTTGGATTTGTCACTTGGTCTTACTTTTAGGTTATTTTATGTGTGCTTACTTGATTTTGTGATTACATGTTTATTTTGTGTGATTGAGGTTGGTGTGGTTATCGTTTATGAGTATAGAAGTACTCATAAGTAAATCGAGGAACGGTTATTTCATGTTCATGAGCTCACAAGTGGTGACTATGAAATGAAAATGGTGATATTTTGGTGTTTACGTATACGTATAAGTATTATAGTAATAGTATTTTTTTTACGATTTACGGTTTAGCATTTAGAGGTCTCGGATGAGGTAATTAGTCATATGGATATTTTTCGGGATGGTTTTAAGTCATTTAGGATTTAGTTATAAAGTTTATTTCAAAATTTTAGATTTTTTTTAAAAGTGTATATTTTACGTCTTTTACGGTAAAACGCGTAAAAACTGACTAGTTTTACGGTTTTGAGGTTTTGGAGGCTTTAGGAGCTGAAATAAATTAAGGAAAATTAAGGTAATATTATTAATACATATATTAATAATAAAATATAAAAAAACGAAATTAGGGGCATATGGGTCGGTTTGGACGAATCAAAAGAAAAGGAAGGGGAAAAAATGGAAAGTGGGCTTCTACTTGGACTAGGATTTGTGAACACACTATATAAGGTTTTCTAATGAATCAAAAACCATATTTTTCTCTCCTGGAACTTCATAGGCGACGGCTAGAAGAGTTTTTTAGGGGTTTTCATAGTTTTTCATCTTCCATTGAATTAAAGGTAAAAACCTTCTTAAACCTTTTTAATTAAATTGTTTTTATGTTTAATTGATCATCTTATGATGGATTTAGGTTAGGGTTAATTTAAAAACATTAAATTAATGTTATATTAATGGCGTTATAATGATTACATAAATTAGGGCTTTTAATTAGAGGGATTAGGGTTAATTAATGTGGTTGATTTTGTTAAACCCGTTTTTAAAAACTGGGCAGAATTTTGAGTCAATTGTTTTGATCATATCGGGAGATCTAGGAACATTCAAGATGCGATCCAAGTATCTCTGAAAAGGTAATTGAAGTGGCTTTCTAATGCAAGAAACGAGAACTAAATCGGAGGTGGGGAAGTGGGTCAAAAACAGGTTACAACAGTCGGAGGTCAAAACAGTTTTGTAATCAGCCTGTTTTGTTTTTAAGTTTTGGGTTGTTTGGGGTACTTAGGGTTGCATTGGGATCTTCTCACGAACATGAAAGATGGTTTATATATTTTATTAAGTATCTTCACTTGGTCTAAGGTTGTGGTTTAGGGTAAGACCCCTTAACTGTAACAAACTTTTAGTATGTTTAAAATCAGGAAATCTGGAATGACAAAAGTATATATATATATATATATATATATCGGGGCCTTAACAGTAGCTTTAAGGTTAGGGAAAGTGGGAGGTGTTAGCCAACATATGTAAGGGTATGAATACTCCTTTTACAGAAACCATGGGTATGTTTAAGTGGACGTTTGACTTAAAGTTTTGAGACCTAAAATTGAGACTGTTTTGTGTAAAATATGAACGGGATGGTTATTAAACTTAACCAAGTTAAGGACTTGTTAGGGAAGAGTAATGGGGTGATTAGAGCTTATCAATGAGGTATTTATATGGGAATAGGCTAGATGTCCATCATAGGTTGATGAGCCATCTTAGTGATTGGTTCATGTATTGATTGCGTGTTTTTGGTTTGTTAGCTTGTTGCTAGTGCGAGGACTTGTGAATAAGCATTCAGGTGAGTTCATAGTCCCATTTTGCTACGTTTTTAAATGTTTTTCTAGTATGGGATGGAGATGACACTTGTAATGTTCTTTAACATGATTTAGTACTATGTTTTAAAATATGTGGACATAAATGTGCTATTGTGTGACTTGCGTGCTTATGTGTTCTCATATGTGCTTTGATATGTGTTCTGATATGTGAATCTTGATTGTGTTATGATTGGGATTGGTACATAGATGTATGGGCGTCTATGGGACCAGTTGTGATGTGTGTGGAGCGTGGGGCACGATCCGTCCAGAGTTCTTGGTTCTGAGTTCTTGGTTCGTGGGGCACGATCCGTCCTGAGTACTTGTGCATCGTCTCTTCGGAGGCAAGATATCTCGACGGGGATATAGTTCATATGCCACAGGTGGTGTGGGAAAGATCCGGATAGTGTGGTGTGTTCTTGTGTGTGTGACGGGATACTTCTTGATTGTTAATAGTGTGGTGCATTGTGCTTATTGTGTGTTCTTGATTGTTATAATTATGCTTTGATTGTAGTTGTATGTAACATGATTATCACATTATGGTCCATTGCTTTAACTTGTTCTCTTCAACTTATTTACAGCGGTTGACAAGGTTTTTTAAGATATTTTGATAACTTAAACCTATGTTATCACCAACTTTGTGTTGACATATTTTTGTGTCATTTTCAGGTGAGGTAGTTGTGCAGGATGATGTTAGAAGTGGCTAGAGTATAGAGGCCGCTAGGATTGCATTAGGAGGAATCCCTTTCCTCTTAGATTTTATTTTGTCTTTTAATTAAGTAGACTTTATGGTACCTATATGTTCGATGTTTGTTTATTTGTATGTCTTTGGTAAGAGGTAGGCCTGTTACCTACTTACCTAGACGCGTGCATTGTTTGAGATATTTTCATGACATTGTGTCACCTTTTTATGACATTTCTATTTCATTTAGTTAACTCTATAGACACGCTATTGTTGTGATGATATCCATACGTCGCGCCCCATATTCCGCCATGGTGGGGTGTGACATATACCATGTCAGCTAGGGTGCAACCTATAGGCTGATCATGATGTACAAGAAACCTAGTACATATATCCTACTCCTGCCTAGATGGTCTGCTAGATGAGGCTGGGGCTGGTGGGGCTGATGAAGCTGCAGGTGCTCTCCTGGTGTTCCACAAAGTCCGAACTGTCGCTTTGGCCTCCTTGAGCATGCGGAATACTGTCAGCAGCTGAGTCCTGAGTCTGTCGATGGCCCCACGAGGATAGGTCATCTCTGCTGTAACTCCGTCGTGACGGACTGTGGCAAGGTCGAAGAAAATGGACAGGGACTGCTCCTGAGCAGATAGAGCAACATGGGTCTGGTGCTGGAGACTCTCCATAGTCTGGATACGCTGGTGGAGACGATAGTTCTCCTCCCAAAGCCACTGCAATGCCTCGTCAGTCTTGGCCTGGACGCCTCGGGCTGCCTGTGCCTCTCCCCTCACGGTATGAGCGAGGGAGTCAGTTCGCTCATGGACGGCAGTGTAACCTAGTTGACCAGCTGTCAACATGCTGCGGAGGTCGGATATCTCCCGCTCCTGGCGTGCGGCCAGTGCGGCAATCAGGGCCTGGACAGAGTCAGCACGTCCCAGCCCAGAGCCTTCCCGATCTCAAAAGTAGAGCCGGGTACGGACTCGGGAAAATGGCCCGATGGTAAAGATGCAGGTACAGAAGATGGTAGGTCTGGAGACACCTGGTCCTCCTCTGTAGAGGTGGAGACCAGTATGACTGATGATGGAGCAGAAAAAGGGTCCTTAGGAAGTACAGCTTCGATGGTCTGATCATCCTTCGAATCAGAGGCTGATAACCATCCACACTGCACGGATCGTGGAGACGAATGGGTAGCTAGAGTAGGTGCTACTACTGGTAGAAAAGTCGGAGGTGTAGTAGGCGAATTCATGATACTCTGAAAATAATATTATTTTAAATTTGAAGTAACTATATGCTTACAAACAAAGAAAAATATTATTTTTAGCTACAATTTTTATGAAGTATATCCTTTTAAACAATCATCGTAATGTTTTTAAGGTTATATATATTAATACTTATATATAAATAGTCATTTAACCAGTTTATTTATCAATCAGTATACTCTTAGTTCACAGAGCACATAATGCCCTACGATCTATATGCTTAACTAATACGGTCCCAAAAAAAATCCCAAAAGATTTTATAAAGTTATAGTCAAGTTTTAAATAAAAGAAATTTCACTTTATTTTTATTTTATTTAAAAATTTATGTGGTTCTCTATAACTAATGCTCTGATACCATTCTCTGTGACACCCCGGGTAGGGTCAAAATATGCGGGAATATCAACGGAGACGTCACAAGGGTGGATCGATAGCACATAGTCCATAGAGCATAAGATAAAGAGTTATTCAAATCAGATTACATGTTTATTAAACAAATTAATAAAAATTGTCTTTGACATGACATAAGTAGATTGTTCATTTTCCCCAAATGGAACCCTTGACGATTCCTACGATGCAGATTACATAGATGCTTGAGTCCATGCACATATCTTGTTCTAACTTCATTTCCCTGAGATAAACATGCTTAGAGGGTCACCATAAAGTTGGTGAATTTACAGGTTTTAACATGAATTAGTTTGGACATACATTAATCATAGAAGTAACAATGCACAAAGCATTCATACTAAAAAGTAGATTACATTGTCTATTACTCAAAACTGAAGCTTAACCTTCCATAGTCCTCAACAGATGAGGACGTAGTGTCTTACAAAAGGACACCCAAAGCCAGTTCCAACATGGTATACATCTGTTGTCCCGGCCAAGGCATAGTGAGCATGACTCACCCAGATGGGGATGGTCAATCCCTAATAGATCTATTTATAACATTCGGGTGATTTACAACAATTTAACAGTTTCTATAATAGTCAATCATAGTCAAGTTTATAAATTCAGTTATGTACATTTTAAAATAGTTGCATGTTTTCTCCCCCGTAGAGGAAAAGTTTATCAATAGTTATATGGGGCTGTAAACTCACCTGGGAGTTGGCAATAGCTGTATAACACGAATATCCAAATAATTCTCACGCCAAAAGTTATGCCTGATCAAATAGTACAGTCTTAATAGATAGTACAAAGAACATATGTGTATGCTTATACAGATTTTTAGTCAGTTCATTTATGCTACGACATTTATCTAAATAATCGTAGTACAAGTATTAACAATATCCATTTAAACTTATCTATATAAGTTTCATAGTTAAGTAAACACAAAATGTTCTACTTAAAATATTAGTTCACGTTCACAGTTCATGTATTATAATCATTCATTTAAACTTATTATTAAGTTTCATAATTAAGTAAACATAAAATGTTCTACTTAATATTAGTTTACGTTCGTAGTTCATGTATTATAATCATCCATTTAAACTTACTATTAAGTTTCATAATTAAGTAAACATAAAATGTTCTACTTAATATTAGTTTACGTTCGTAGTTCATGTATTATAATCATCCATTTAAACTTACTATTAAGTTTCATAATTAAGTAAACATAAAAATGTTCTACTTAATATTAGTTTACGTTCGTAGTTCATGTATTATAATCATCCATTTAAACTTACTATTAAGTTTTATATTCTAAGTAAACGTAAGGTGTTCTACTTATAATATTAGTATTCAACTTATTCAACGTTCTTATAATTTAATTTCCTAAAAGTATATGAGTTTATGTATTATTAATACATATCCATATTGTTTATACAATTTATTTCATAAAGCAAAAATATAAATATTTTATCTTTGAAACATAAAATATAATATTTTATTTAACTTAAAAGTTCCCATAAATTATTTAACATTTATAAAATAATTTATAAATTACAAGTTTAAGAATTTATATTATAAATTCTTATAGTTTAGGATTTGTTTAAGTTTTACTAAGTTTAAAAATAGAATTAGGGTTAGGGCTTGTTAAAGTTTCGGAACATGGCAAAACTAGTCCCTCCATATTTTAAACAAAGTAAACTTTCGGATTGTTACACATTTGGTACCTAGGGCTTGTTAAAGTTTCAGCTTATGGCAGATTTAGTCCCCCTAGTTAAATATAGGTTTTATAACTTTCATAAAATGACCAAAACATCCCCTAGGGCTTCTTAAAGTTTCGGATCATTACCAAAATGGTCCCTAGGGTTTTAAAATGACAAAATAACTTTTACAAACTTCCCAAAATGGTCCCTAGGGTTTAATATGCCACGGATGGTATTAATTAAACCCTAGACTTTTGGATAATTATATTTTCATTCCTTGTGTTTACTAATTTATTAAAACAAGTTTCATAAGTCACGGTTTTAGTCCTTAAGTTTCATAAATTGTTATTTTAATCCAAAAGTTTTTATAAGTTACATTTATTATAAAAACTTTTATTTAAACATTCAAAACATTATATGGGCTTATTAAATGGGCTAAACATCTAATGGGTAATCTAGTGGGCCTAAATATATTTTAAGTCCACTAATTTATTTAAATGGGCCTTTAAATCATTTATTAGGCTTAAATACATTTTTAAGTCCTTTAATTAATTAAATGGGCCTAAGTGTAATCTTAAGTCTATTAAGATACTAAGATTTATCAAATGGGCTTATTAGGTCCATTAAGTCTTGGACTAATGTTGCATGGGCTTAATAAGTCCATTAACACTACTTTTCATTTTATGTAAGTATTAGTCTAGGATTTTCTTATAAGCTTATTATTAGCTTAACCATATTTAGTTTTAAATCTTAATAAAAGAATAAAACGTATAGTTTATTTTATGTGATGTACCAAATTAGATCTAGATGTGTTACAAGGTTGCATGCAAGACATAAGCCCTAATATGAGCTTATAACTTACGACTATAATTAATTATAACTTATTAAGATGAGTCAAAACTTATTTTAAGGTTTCATGTACTTATATGTCCACAAAATAAGATCTAGCTATGTACAAATCAAGAAATCAAGTCACAAGTCCATACATACACACATATAGCCCACGACTATAATTTTAAATCTTGGTATTTCCAAGATGAACATTTTAGCTAGTTTTATGTCTTGTAATTATTTACAAAAATACAACATGATTATCTATGTTTCATGCATGTTTCCAAGGTTACCATTATTCCAAGAAAACTACATATAGCCCACGGCTATATTGTTTTCTCCCAAGGTTCCCATAAGATATATAAGCTTGTTTTATGTGTATCATGTTAAGTTAAACTCCTATTATTAGATCTAGGTCTTATATAAGCATGCATGTACATTTAAAGTCCATTCAAGGTCATATGTAGCCCACGGCTATATATGTGTACATGATCCATTTTAGTGATTTTTAGTATTCCATTTCACATGTAATATTACATATTCCATCATTAAAACTTAGTACATAAATTACTAGTTAACATTTTAATTATGACGTGACCCTTTAGGTCATGGCTTTCATGATTTTTAAGTTACACATGTTTATTTTATGAGATCTATGATTATTAGTTAACCAAAATCCCATAAAGAAAGATTTGTAATCCAAGCTACATTTAAATTCATAAAATGCTGCATATGGTTTTAAATCAAGTTAAAACATATAGTACTAGTCATAGGTTTCTTACTAAAAAGATTTTTAACCATGACTAAGGGTGCACAAAAATACGCCGTGACCTTTAAGGTCATGGTATTTACCAAATCTTGATTTTTAACAAGTTATTTACATGTGTTTATAGATGGATGATGATGCATGCAAGTGAAAATGAAGAAACATAAGGAGTATACCTTTCTTGCTTAAATTTACCAAGGAAGATATAGATGAACAAGGAGGTTGGAGATCTAATCAAGATGATGAAGAAAACCCTAAATATAACTAAGTCATGGCCCTTAAAGATTTGGCTAGGGCTTGTTATAATACCTCCAAAGATGATGATGATGCTACTAAATGATTAGTAGTTAAGATGGGACAAGGACCTAGTAGATTAAATGAACAACCTTGGATTCTTGTGGCTTAATGCCGAATGATTTGAGAGAGAAGGTGAAGAGAGAATGTGAGATTTAAGTTGCATGAGAGAAATGAGAATGTATGTGTGTGTGTTTCGGCTAAAAGGAGAGAGAGAAGGGTGAAGGCAAAAGGCATGATTGCCTTGGTAAGAACCATTGTGCCATGTGTTGGCTTTTCCAAAACCAAGACAACACGTCTTCTTCCACATATGGGGTTCCGTGTCTAGCTAGCCAAAGGGGGGGGGGGGTAATGGGCTTTGGCTTGGGCTCATGTTGGGCTTGTACATAAGGAGTATGGTCTTGGTCTAATCCAAGGAGCTTTGAACATGCTAGTGTTACACATACATTCATACATATACGGATACATATAGTGTGTAGCATGTTTTCCAATTTTTTGTTAAGTGTTGTGCATAGCCAAGTATTGATTATACATTTTTATAGTTGTTCTCCTAGCCTTAAGTACAAGGTTTGAGCTATGTAACTTATTTACAACAAACATGAATGTAAAGGTATAAGTACATAGTGGACAAGTTCACACACAACTTATAGAAACATGACACATGAGTATGTGTTCTAGGATTAATGGGCGGAACTTCATTACATAAAATCATGGTAAAATCATGGATTTTACAGCTGCACTTATTAGTTATGTCAAGAAGCAAAAAAGGACAAACCACAAAGATACTCAGCATTGTCTCTTTGCTTGTTTCTTATCACAAATAGAGCCTAAGAATATTTCTCAAACTCTTGGGGATGAAAGTTGGATGGATGCTATGCAGGAAAAGCTTGTGCAATTTGAATTACAGAAAGTTTGGGTTCTTGTTGACTTACCATCTGGAAGAAGAGTAATTGGCACTAGATGGGTTTTCAAGAACAAAAAGGATGAAAGATGTGTTGTATGTAGGAACCAAGCAAGGCTTGTTTCCCAAGGCTATAGACAGGAAGAAGGGATAGACTATGATGAGGTTTTTGCACCAATGGCAAGAATAGTAGCTATTAGGTTATTTTTGTCCTTTGCCTCTTACGTGGGGTTCATAGTTTATCATATGGATGTTAAAACTGCATTCTTATATGGCACTACTGAAGAGGAGGTATATGTTTCACAACCTCTAGGTTTTGTAGACCCAATGATTCCTAACAAAGTATACAAAGTGATCAAAGCTCTATATGGTCTTCATCAAGCTCCAAAGGCTTGGTATGCTACACTATTTAAATTTATTTTGGAACATTGATATAGAAGAGGGACTGATAGGTGTGAAAACACACATCCTTTTACCACTTAATTATAATAATAACCAAGCCAAAACGTGTATTTTATGTCGTAAAAGTCAGAATTATGCGTGGTTTGCATTTTTATTGTGTTTTAGGACCAAAAGATGAAAAAGGAAGAAAACACAGGCTTTCACGGGCTTTTATCGAAGAAAAAGACAAAAGACGAAGTTAAAAGATCAAGAGTGCAAAAAGAACGGAAGTCCAAGGCCTATTCTAAAGATTTATCTAAGAAAAAGTCTAAAGACGGAAGTTTAATAAAGTCGAAGAACTCAAGTATAATAGAAGAATAAATTTATAAGACGAGTTCAATTTATATCGACAAATCCTAAGACGACATCGAGAAAGACAAAGAATTTAAATCGAGTCGAGACGAGAAGAAAGAAAGAAGAAAGCATCAACACTCCTCCCCTACTCCTATATAAACCCTCCTAATATGTCATTAGAAAGTGTTAGAAAATTAGGAGTAGATTAGAGTAGGAGTAGGAGTAGGTGTTTTTACTTTCTCTCTCTAGTTTTTACTTTCTCTCTCTAGTTTCTCTTTAAAGTTTTAAGCTTTTCAATTTAATCTTGTATTTGAATCTTTAATCTTCATCTTTAATTTCAAGTTTTTCATAATCATTCTCATTCTTCTCTTCTTGTTTTTAAAAGCTATTGTCTTGTTTGATTAATCTTAAAGTTTTCATCTTTATGCTTAATTTGATTAAAGTTCTTATCTTTTTGTTATTATCATTTTCGTGTGATTCATGGTCTTAGCTTATTGTGCTTTTTGCTTAATTGGTGTCTAGCTTATTTTCATTTAAGTGTTTTTAAAGGTTTTATCTTTTTAAAGTTTAATCTTTTTCTTTTAGTTCAATTTATAAATTTTGCTTATTTGGTACCTTGAAAGTTTTTAAATTCATAGCTTATTTTGTTCTTCTTATTGTTGTTTTGGTTTAATTTTTGGTTAAAGAGCTTATTTGATTTTTATGCTTATTTTTATTCCATCCGAATACTGTGATCTTTCCATCACAATATCATTAGGGTTTCTACATTGTGACAGCTTATTGTGACAACTCATTCCGATCACTTATTCTGGTCGTGGATTGCGATGGCCACTGGCATCGTACATTGCGATTGGGTATAAGGCATATTGTGACGCAACTCTGCCCAAATTTTGACTGTCATATTGTGACAGCTTAACATTCCTTATTGTGACAGTTTATTTTTATAACATTCCGATAGTTTCTGATTTTATATTCCGATGGTTTTAATTTGACATTCCGATAGTTTTTTATTTTATATTCTGATGGTTCTAATTTTAACATTCCGATAGATGACATGCATGCCTGCATGCTTAATCATTTTGGCGCCAAATTGAGCTAGTAGCTTGGCTGCTTGAGCAGCTTTCCTGCTAGCTTGTTTATTAATTAATATTATTCCGTAATCTTTTAGTTTTATCTGAAAGTTGTTCTGATTTTAATTTTGAAAGTCACGTATTTTTTGTTGTATTTTTCGTCAGTTTTTAGTATTAGTATTTTTTTTCGAAAAGTTTAAGTTTTATCTTTTATTTAGTGCCCGCTTTAGCTTTTACCTCGTTTAGTTTTAAAGTACCCTCTTAGTTTTATTTTCTCCTTTTTCATTAAGTTAATTTTATTTTTCAGTCGAAAGTTAATTTCTTCATTTAGTTTTATTTTAATTAATTGTTTGGTTCCATATTTGTTTTTAATATCGTTTCTTTATTATTTGTCATTCGTTTTAATTTTTAGTTTATTCCTTTTATATTTTGTCATTTCCTTTTAAAGCTTTATTTTTATCTTTAATTAGTTTTAGACAACGACACCTTTTCTTTTATTCATCAAAGACGACTGAGTCGCACTTTCAACTGGTAATCAATTCGAATTGAATTGAATTGAATCAATTCGAAAAATCATCATAAAAGAAAAGGTGTCTCGATTCAAAAATTTGTTCGTCTCGATTCAATTCGAATTGATTACCAGTTGAAAGTGCGACTCAGTCGTCTTTGGTGAATAAAAGAAAAGGTGTCGTTGTCTAATACTAATTACAGATAAAAATAAATCTTTAAAAGGAAATGACAAAATATAAAAGGAATAAACTAAAAATTAAAACGAATGACAAATAATAAAGAAACGATATTAAAAACAAATATGGAAACGAAACAATTAATTAAAATAAAACTAAATGAAGAAATTAACTTTCGACTGAAAAATAAAATTAACTTAATGAAAAAGGAGAAAATAAAACTAAGAGGGTACTTTAAAACTAAACGAGGTAAAAGCTAAAGCGGGCATTAAATAAAAGATAAAACTTAAACTTTTCGAAAAAAATACTAATACTAAAAATTGACGGAAAAATACAACTAAAAATACGTGACTTTCAAAATTAAAATCAGAACAACTTTCAGATAAAACTAAACGATTACAGAACAATATTAATTAATAAACAAGCTAGCAGGCAAGCTACTAGCTCAATTTGGCGCCAAAATGATTAAGCATGCATGCATGCATGTCATCTATCGAAATGTTAAAATTGGAACCATCGGAATATAAAATAAAAAACTATCGGAGTTTCAAATTAAAACCATCGGAATATAAAATCAAAAACTATCGGAATGTTATAAAAATAAAATGTCACAATATGGAATGTTAAGCTGTCACAATATGACAGTCAAAATTTGGGCAGAGTTCCGTCACAATATGCCTTATACCCAATCGCAATGTACGATGCCAGGGGCCATCGCAATCCACGATCGGAATAAGTGATCGGAATGAGCTGTTAGAATAAGCTGTCACAATGTAGAAACCCTAATGATATTGTGATGCAAAGATCACAATATTCGGATGGAGTAAAAATAAGCATAAAAATCAAATAAACTCTTTAACTAAAAATTAAACCAAAACAACAATAAGAAGAACAAAATAAGCTATGAATTTAAAAAATTTCAAGATACCAAATAAACAAAATTTATAAATTGAACTAAAAGAAAAAGATTAAACTTTAAAAAGATAAAACCTTTAAAAACACTTAAATGAAAATAAGCTAGACACCAATTAAGCAAAAAGCACAATAAGCTAAAACCATGAATCACACGAAAATGATAATAACAAAAAGATAAGAACTTTAATCAAATTAAGCATAAAGATGAAAACTTTAAGATTAATCAAACAAGACAATAGCTTTTAAAAACAAGAAGAGAAGAATGAGAATGATTATGAAAAACTTGAAATTAAAGATGAAGATTAAAGATTCAAATACAAGATTAAAGTAAAAAGCTTAAAACTTTAAAGAAAAACTAGAGAGATAAAGTAAAAACTAGAGAGAGAAAGTAAAAACACCTACTCCTACTCCTACTCTAATCTACTCCTAATTTTCTAACACTTCCTAATGACATATTAGGAGGGTTCTGTTAGCCCTATATTTTATATAGTCGAACAAGAATGTAATAGGTCATCTTAGTCGTTAATGGTCTTGTATTGTAATAGGTTAGTCGGGAAAACCGGGCTTGGACTTTAAGCTAATATTGTATAAGTTAGGGGCGTAAGACCAAAAACAAAGCCAAGCCCGGCCCAAGGATTCTAAACCCACGGCCCATATGCCAAGGGTATATATACCCTCTTCCATGTGTGGAAGAGGGTGTTGGTTCATTTTACTTTCTCTCTCTTGTAAACATAAACCTTCCAAAATCTCTCTTGTTTCTCTCTTTACTTTTCTTCTCTTTCTCTCTCTAAATATCTCTTCTAATTCTTGTGTTATGGATTGAATGGGATTAACATTTGGTATCAGAGCCTATAGTGGATAGGTGATTGAAGATTCGTGTGTGGTGTTCTTGATTTTTCGTGGCTATTTTGATCTATATCTCACGTCCCAAAATTTCTTTTTGTGTTTTTTATGGTCTTTTCTTGATACAAATCATCTACATACTAGTAGTAGTGATTTGGGTATCTTGGTTTTGGCTTAAACACAAATCTTTTGGATCAAAAGTTGCGAAATTTCTTGTTTTTCTTCATTCCGAAATTCAAGCTAGATTCACCATCGGAAAGTACAAGTGTGAGGGATTTGATCGCAATAACCAACTGGTTCTACTTTGCGATCACTGTATTGCGATACCTTATTCCAATCTGGATATTCCGATCGTGCATTGCGATCTGGGATTCCGACGGGTTTAAGGGATCTTTGAGTCGTTACTCTGCCAAATTTGTTTCAGCCATATTTCGATATGAACATTCCGACGGCACATTGCGATCTCAACATTCCGACAGGTAACATTGCGATAGGTATTGCGATCACATATTCCGATAGAACATTCCGACAGGTATTCCGATATTACATTCTGAAGGCCTACGTTTTCTAAGGATTTGGTAATGGATGGATTAGATCTATGGATTTGGTGGAAGAGATGGGGAAGAAGGGAGATTAGGTGTAGAGAGAGAAAGGAGAGGGAAGATGAGTAGAGAGAGAAAGAGGGATTAGATTAAATGAAAAGTGTAATGAATGACCAACCCCCTCCTAACATGCTAGGAGGGGTATATATATATAGCCCACCCTACATGTGGGCTATATGGACTATACTTAACTAAGTGGATCACGAGCCCATTACATAAATATCGTTGGAGCGACCGATCCTTCATAAATACGTAAAACGTATTTCCAACAATCTCCCCCTAAGGGAGGTCGCTCCAAGTTACAAAGTTCTAAATATACTATGGCTCGTGATCTATGCTAATAATGATGTGACCGAGACTTTCTTTGGGAAAACACATTTCCAACAATCTCCCCCTAAGGGAGGTCACACCATTTTACAAAATCTTAAACCTAGCATCTATGCTTGAGTCTTCGATCTTGTTCTTGTGAATATGCTTGATGTGATCTTTGACTTTAGTCTTGAGCATGTTTCCTTGCCTTGACCTTGTGCATTCATCACTTGTGAAATTTGCCTCTTTGTGACTTCATGTTCCACATACTTATATCTTTAAATTCTTGAAAGCTTCAGAGTTTGATACAGCGGAAGACTTGACCTTCAGACTTTCTTGAATTTGTTGAAGTACTAAATGTATGTAGTATAAGCATGTGGTGACGACTTCTTCTGGATTATACACCGCAATGCCACCTTCTTGTTACGCTGCATAAGACAGTTAGCAACAAACCATATACACGGATGAAATGGCCTTGAACATTTCATTCTAATTCGGTAGCATTTTACCTCCGGTCGGTGAAGACCGTTGGACGATATTTGAATATCGTACTTGTGGCAGGTAGTTTCAATTAAGAACCTCCTTGACAAGATTTCGCGGGTAAACCCGTTCTCTTTACTCGACCGTCCAAAGCTGACTGCGAACGTAAAGAGTGAATCATTTGGATAATAATATCCGCATGATTTGAAGCCGTCAATTCATGTTCCTGGAACAAGTGAAATTCAATTAAGAACCGCACCATCGTTTCTTTCCAGTTGTCACTAGCTTGATTCATAAAGAATCTTGCAAGTTACCTACCAAGTGCTGTTTGATGTTAACACTAGAAGGATTTCCACTCGTCACTATGATCAGTAAAGAGTCACTCTGAGTGTTCTGGCAAGATCATTAAGATATTGCGTAGAGGCCTGGAACGTGTTTAAGTTCAATTAAGAATTAAACCACTGTTGCTTTCCAGTTATCACAAGTTTAATTCATAAAGAATCGCACAAGTCACCTACCATGAGCTTTTTGATATTCGCTCAAGAAGGATTTCCATCTTCATTGTAAATACTTTCGTATTACTCGGATGTTCAGGCAAGATCATGAAGATTTTGCGTAGGACTCTTAAGATCTTTCTTACTTTTCACATTGTGTGAAGAAGCAAGTGAATATGAAAGTGTGTCCTAATGAGATATTTGATGATCTCAAATGGCTCTAGACTCGATCGTGCATTTTGGATTTTAGTGATCGGAGGCTGGAGAGGAGTGCCACCTTTTCAATACCAATTTATTCGGAGTGAATAAACCAGTAGATAATGTGTTGATCTCCGTGTGATTAAAACAAATACCTTTTGAGAGATATTTGAGTTAGCTGGGAAGGGTTGTGCATTGCATCACTGGGTCCATGATGTCTTTCTTCAATATCAAGAATCATTAAAAATAATCTCAATAGCATATGAATTGACCCGGTTTCTGCATAAGGTTGTAAGGAGGGCTTCTTTCTTTACACCCTTTATCTTTACAATTCTTTTTCATTCTTCAACCCCTTCAATGCTTACCAATACGTCATCACTAGCACCTTGTTGTGATTGTTCCAGTGCTAACTTAAGTACTTGGTCGGCATTCAGCTACATTCACAATCTTTCTCCATCTTTCCTAAGGACTACTATTTCTAGCTATGGAATGTCCTTGGGAAGATTCCTCCGGTTCTAGAGAAATCATTGGACTTTAACCTATCCTACCATCCTTATGTCACCACAATCTTCATCGTCGTGAAAAGAGATGTTTTGGGTAAGTGTGTGTCACCATGAAATCCATTTTGAAGTGCAAATCCATTTTGCTCCCCCTTAACATATGCTACGATATTCGAAAACATTTCGCACATGTCGGGATGAGCTAACACGTTAAGTCAAACCATTTGTGATTGATCATATCCCATATTAAATCACATTTTCTCCCCCATATTAAAAATATTAACCCAATCGATGTTTTTAATATCAATTGATTTAATAGTATTTTAAGAAAATTTGGGAAGAAAAATGCAAATCCAATTATCTTCATGATTTTAACAAGCTCCCCCTCAAATTAATGAGGGTGTACTTGAAACGTAAATTAAATACCTTTTAAACACAAGTGTAAGGTATTTAACACGTGCAAAGATCAATATATGATGAGGAATTCACAATATTAGCAATGTACGAGGTTGGACCTGAATAATGGAGAACAGCATATGAAAGAAGCACATGGTTCTTGTTCACGAATGTTGGTCACCTCGTCACGTCCCCGAGAAAATTAATTCCCGTTGTTGAGTCAAAGCTTTCCGGTGAAATGCTTGACTTGAGTATGAAAAGCGGGTTGCTATCTGAAATAATAGCAAACCATTTTGAGCATGTTTTAAAAGTTTGAACTTCTGCTCGAACTTTATTTACAACCCCGTGTCATTATTGAATGACATTTCTAGGTTCGTAAATATTATCGATTCCAGAAGACATGCTCGTTTTATCAAAACATTTTTGAACACACAATTTTGAAAGATTTAGAAAAACCTTTTGAGAAATTCTCGAAAAATTGTGTTCAAAGTTTTGAAAAAAACAATTACTTGAGCTTAAGATGTTGAATATCTTATAAAAACGAGCTCAAGTCCGAGAAGTTGTAAACTTCCCGTTGTTAAGGATAAGTTTATCATCGGCGATAAACTTTCCTTTTATCTGAAGAACGAGTCCTAAGCTGACATTTACTTAGAAGTCGTGTACACGAGCTTAAAACCTTTGAATGGTTTTAAATGTAAGCTCGTGTCCGAGAAAATTTAATTTCTCGTTGTAAGGATAAGTTTATCATCGGCGATAAACTTTCCTTTATTTGAAGCACGGGTTACCATCTGATATTTAATGATAAACCATATACACGAGCTTAAAACCTTTGAATGGTTTTAATGTAAGCTCGTGTCCGAGAAAATTTAATTTCTCGTTGTAAGGATAAGTTTATCATCGGCGATAAACTTTCCTTTATTTGAGGAACGGGTTACCATCTGATATTTAATGATAAGCCATATACACGAGCTTAAAACCTTTGAATGGTTTTAGGATAAGCTCGTGTCCAAGAAAACTTAATTTCTTGTTAAGAGGGTAAGTTATCGTTGCGTGGATAAACTTCCCTGTCTCTGAAGTCCGGGTCGTCGTCTGTCATTTAACGAGGAGCCATAATGCATGAGCTTAAAAACTTGGAATGTTTTTGATATAAGCTCATGCCTGAGAAAAATGAATTTCTCGTTTTTAGGATAAGTCATCATCGGGATGAACTTTCCTGTCTTTTAAGAGCGAGTTACAGTCTGTTATGTGACTGTAAGTCCTTGATTGCAGCTTAACCATGAATCCCCTGAGACATTTGTTTCTCTGATATCTGCTTCTTCAGCAACCAAACTCTAAGAGTGTCCTTAGTTGAACGGTACACAACGATTGGACCGCTTCGTTCTTCTGGAACATCAACTTTGGTACCTGCAATCTCATTAGGAGTTTGTATACTGTTGCATGGGTTAGAGATATCTATTTTTGAAGCACGTGGGGGTTCATAGTTGGCTTTACTTGTGTCAGAGGTGGCCTGAGGGGATGATTCACTTGTCTTAGTTGGCAAACGTTTCCTTTTATAGAAAATCTTAAGTTCAGGCTTAAGTGATGTATCATCCTTTGCAATTTCCTCCCTAGTAGTCTTCGTAGAATCAGAGACTATCCTAGTTAAAGGGCACTCGTTTCCTACAAGAGTGAAAGTTCTACCAGTGGGGCGCCAAACTTTACCAAAGGGTTTGATTTTAGCTATCCACTGGGACTTAATTCTAGCACGGGAGTTCACCTCATCAAGTAATTTCTTGACACAAGCATCATGATTTGCCGTAAAGACACATTTTCTACATGTTTTACAAGTAGCATATTTAATGTCTGAATAATTCCTAGATGATTGACCGATGCTCCTAGAAGATGGCATGCTACGGTTAGCAGTGTTGGGTAATCTAGAAGGCATCTGACTAGGTTGGACATTGCTATCTCTTACATGTGTCTTTTGAATAGCTTCCCTTTGACCAAATTTGTGGCAAACGTCATTTGAACTAGTTCTAGACGTGGTCTTGATATTTTTAGGGAAACTAGAGGCAATCATATGATTTGGTCTTGCTAAAGCTGGAGTGATCACATTGGGCCTAGTTGCTGGAGTGACATTTCTAGAAATATGACCCAAATCAACTTGGGAGGCAAACCGCGGTCTCGAGGATTGTGATCGCTCGGATCCAAATGCAGTAGGTTGTCTGACAGTCGGTTGTCTGACGAACTGATTTGTAGGCGGTTTCCCCAAGATTGATGGTTGTTCAAGCTTAGTGTCCACACTAGGTCCTCTATTTTTCCTTAACTCGTTTTTCAACGCGGCTATAGCAAAGACCTTTTCCTGTACTTGGGCTTTTAAATTCTCATTCTCTTTGAGCACGTTATCTTGGGATGCCAACTTAGATTCAAGCAGTTGAATTTGTTTCAAAAGATTATCCTTTTCAGCTTTAGAATCTAAAACAGTTTGATCCAATTTTCTTTCAAGAACAACGTTTGATTTTTCAAGTTTTTCAAAGTATGTTTCAAATTTGACCGTTTTCTTAGAAAATTCAAGTTTGGCATCCTCAAGATCTTTTGATTGCCGAGTTACGATCGTTTCGAGCTCTTTAATCTTGAAATCAGAAGCAGTCAATGAAGTAGTTATAGGATAATTATCATGATGTTTAGCATTCTGAATAATCTCTCCCCCATTATGACTTACATCGGATGAATCAGAAGTGGTATTGCTATCACTCGTTTCCATCCCATGTTTGTCATAATTAGGTTCAGAATTCTCAATATGCGGCATATCATCAGCATATACATCATAAACCACATTACATTGTACCATGTTTGCAGGCTCTGCGTCATAAATGGGTAAGGTGTCATCAAGAGAAATCTCGTGAACATTCCCCGACGTGCCACTGAGATCATGTTGTCCTTCTGAATCTGTGCTCTGGCCATCGTTAGGCTCCAAGTTGTCAACCGTATGACCATTCTCCTCTTGCATCTGCGGCATTGATTCTTGCACTCCATTATCGTACGTTTGCTGAAGTCGAGATCTTTCATAAATCGAAGACGAGACTGATGTCATGAGTTTCAGAATTGTATCACGGAAGACTCGAAGTTCAGTATGTGTATCTCGAAGAAATGATTGGCAAATCATTGAACTTTCAGACTTGATGATATTGAACTGGAGGAAAGGCGTGAGTTGTGTCACAAGAGCCTTATAAGCAAGTGCCGATGCAGAGTGATTAAAGCTTTTATTGTTAAGTTCCTCGGCGAGTTGGGTCAAAGTGGTGAAGATTGAGTCGATGAATATATGACGATCTTGTCCAAAGATTGTCACAAATTCGCTCCCACCTTGAATCCCCGAAAGAGTGACAAGATGAGACTGGAGTAGTTGAAAGGAGGTGATGCCACTTTTCTTAACTTCGTTTTGCCTTAAATACAACTCTCCCTTTTGACATGTCGAATCTGACGAATCCATTAAAGATCGATTAAAACGAAAGACCCGTAAATAATACTTAAAATTCCTCGATTGATGATATAAATGAAGCTCGTCACTTGGACTCGTCACGTCTGTCTTTAAATCCGGCCACAATAAACGTGAAATCCAACAAATATTTTTCCACGTTAACTTTTAGAATAACCGCCTCAACAATCCGTCGGCTGAATATCACGTCACTTTGTCCCGACTATAACGTAATATTATAAAAATTTTCAAAAATAAAAATTTGAATAAAAATATGAATTGATAATCAAAATCAAGAAATATAATATCCAAAATAGAAATTAATGTTCAAAAATATCCAAAATAACTAAAATTTCCAAAATAAAAATATTCAAAAAAAAATAAAATTTAAAAGATAATAATAAAAAAAAGGATAAAACTTTAAAAAAAACTGATTTGATTTTGGATATATTTTGGAAAAATAATTTTAAAATGTAGACAAAATCTAAATTGTGTTAACTAAAAAAAAATTTACTTAAATTAAAAAATAAAAATGTAAAACTATAACAAATCTTTTAAATTTGTTTTGACTTTTAAACAAATCAACAAAGTACTTAAATCAACAAAACGTTTAAAAAAAAATCTGATATTAATTCCTTGTAAACTCCGTCCAAACACGTGGCTCAAACAAATACATGGATTCCTCCGCCTGTCAAAAACGTGTACCAGACACGTGGCCCAGTAATAATAAACCCACCGCCCCACTTGTCTTGGATAATCCGCCCAGTCAACTCACTTTGTTATGTCCGCCTAAAAAAAACACTTCTTGTTTCTTGTTTAACTAAATCACATAAACCAACAACACATTTATCTCTCTCTCTTAAACTCTCCGTCTCTAATCTCACCCAAAAACTGCTCCTCTACTTTCTCTCAAACAAAAAACGCATCCACCAATCTCATACTCCTCTCTCAAATTCAAATGTACGATGGATTCGATCCAATTGATGATGTTTCAGTTGTAATCAATTGATTCGATCCAAGCCGAATAAAACAACCCTAACCAAGCAGAGTCGTCTTCAAGATCAATTGATTGGTCTCAGGTAGGGTTTTTTCTTTTAATATTATGTTTTCGAGTCTCTCTCTTCTACTGTTGAGTCTTTCTGTCGAAAAATCTGGTTTTGATCGAGTCTTGATAAAAAAAATGGAGTCTTGATGAGAGTGGGTCTTGTAAAAGATTTGAGGGAAAGACGAGAGATTGTCGAGAGTATTGTGTTGTGTGAGTTTGTTACGAGGGGGTGAGGGGTCTGTCGAGAGGTGTGATTTGGAGTTGAGGCCGTGACGAAAGAATCGAGGGTGGGTAAATGATTCTGGTGAGGGAGGAGGATGTCCGAGAGATGGTTTGGTCGAAGGGGAGTCGAGAGAGGGAGTCAGTTGTCTTTGGGTTGTTCAAGAGATGTGGGTTTGTGTGAGATGTGAGACGAGGGTGGGTAAATGAGTCACTGTTTTGGGTCTGTTCGAGGTGATGGTGTGTCGAGTCGAGAGGTGTTGGTGAGGGGAGGGTGTGTCGAGGGTGGGTCTGATGGTGAGGTGTGAAGTCGAGTCGTTGTATGAGAGTCTGAGAGTATTTATTCCGAATGGACTTCTATTCGGAAAGAGTCTAATTTAAAAAACCTATTCGGAATGTTTTTCTATTCGGAAAACTTTGTCCATTCGGAAAGTTGGTCTATTCGGAAGTTTTTCCTATGCGGAAGATTTTCTTATTCGGAAAGTTTTGATTATTCGGAACTTTTGGTCTATTCGGAATTTTTTTTTTTTTTTTTTTTTGGTCTATTCGGAATTTTTAGTCTATTCGGAAGTTTTTTTTTTTTTTTTCTTATTCGGAAGTTTTTTTCTATTCGGAAAATCTGTCTATTCGGAAAAAATGACCATTCGGAAAATATGTCTATTCGGAAAAAATCTGACAACGAAAAACTGATAACTTTGGATAAAAAGGATTGATGACAGTTTTAACAGATTGGATAGGACTCATGGACTGATATGAACAATTTTTGGACTGTTTGGACTATTTTTGGACAGGATTGGACTCATGGACTGTTAAGAAAAACATGAAGAAAAAAAAAAAAAAAAAAAAAAAAAAAAAAAAAAAAAAAAAAAAAAAAAAAAAGACTGAAAAAAATACTGATTAAAAAATTATTAAACAAAGGAACTGATTAAAAAAGGATTAGACAAAATATGATAAAAAAACTGATTATTGAAAAACAAATAAACTGATTATTAAAAAAAAACTTGATAAAATGAGACTAAAAAACTGATAATCAAAAACTGATGGTAAAAACATACGAAAAAAAAAAATAGAACTGATAAAAAAATAAAAATAGATAAAATTTATAAAAATTGATAACTTTATTAAAAAAATGATAAGATTTATAAAAATTGATAAAAAAATTTATCGAATTATGAAAAAATTAGAAAAAGAAGGGATTTTTACCACCAAATCAAAAGATAAAAAATGCAAATCCTAAGATTCAACCATGGCTCTTGATACCAATTGAAGGCCTACGTTTTCTAAGGATTTGGTAATGGATGGATTAGATCTATGGATTTGGTGGAAGAGATGGGGAAGAAGGGAGATTAGGTGTAGAGAGAGAAAGGAGAGGGAAGATGAGTAGAGAGAGAAAGAGGGATTAGATTAAATGAAAAGTGTAATGAATGACCAACCCCCTCCTAACATGCTAGGAGGGGTATATATATATAGCCCACCCTACATGTGGGCTATATGGACTATACTTAACTAAGTGGATCACGAGCCCATTACATAAATATCGTTGGAGCGACCGATCCTTCATAAATACGTAAAACGTATTTCCAACACATTCCGACGGGTATTCCGATAGAATTTTCCGACAGACATTCCGACATGTATTCCGATGGACATTCCGATAGATATTCCGATGGACATTCCGATATGTATTCCGATGGACATTCCGATGGATATTTTGTTTGAGTAATTTTTAGACTTAGCCACTATCTAGACTAGTTTCGGAACATAGTTTACACGAAGATTAAAAAAAAAGTTAAAATTTATTGGTCAAGTAAAATCAAATTTTTTCCCTACTAGTTTTTGGCTATTTCTAACTCAAATTCAAAATTTGGCGATACAAAATTTTTCGGCTTACAGTTTTGTCAGACTGAGGAATTTATTGTCGGACTTAAGAAAAAATAAAATTTTGAATTTTCGGAATTTCAATTTTAACCACACATCATCACAATAAATCCACTAAGATCTGCAATTCATCCACATGTATTCACCATGTCTAACAACAACATCAAAATCGCAACTGCTAATCAAATTCGTTTGGAACAAGGTGGCAACGGTAATCTACCTGTGCTCACTGCCGGTTGCTACGTTCAATGGAGATCTCATTTTCTAAGATTTCTCGACGGAAAAGAAAACCGAACTGCTCTTCGTCACTGCCTTGAAAATCTACCTCCAGTTTTTGAATTCAGACCAATTACAACACAGGCAGAGGATGGTACTTCATCAACTATACGAGCTATGGAGGATTTTGACACATGTTCTGCTGAGAAAAAGAAACTCCTCTAAGCCGAAGCTGATGTTGTAAACTTCATACTCACTGGAATTGATAACGATATCTATTCCACAGTTGATGCATGTCCTAATGCTATGGAAATGTGGAATGCAATTCATCGATTGAAGCAAGGTGAGTCGATCAATGTTCAAGATCTCGAGACTAATCTACTTTGGGATTTTGGAAAATTCACATCTGAAGATGGTGAATCCATTAACTCATATTACTCGAGATTCTACAAAATGATGAATGAGCTTGTCAGAAATCAGTGCACCATCTCCAATCATCATGCCAATGTTCAGTTTTTACTTCAACTCAAACCGGAATGGCAAAGGTTTGTGACTTTGGTCAAACAAAGGGAGGATATTAAGACTATATCTTACCACAAACTTTATAACATATCGAAACAACATCAGAATGAAGTCAAGGAACTTAGAGCTGAAAAGGCAGAACGATCTGCGAACTCTATTGCTTTTTTGGCTGCTACTTCAACAAAACCCGTTCCCCGTCAACAACCACCTACTCATTCCTCAAAGTCATCAAGATCATCCACCAAACCTCTAGCTATTGCTAAACACAAAGCAAAAGCAATTGTCCCCAATCCACCTCCAAAGTATGACACCGAGTCAGATGGAGACAATGATGATGAACAAACTTCAAGGGACAAGAAGATTGAGGAACTCATGTCTTTACTCACCACAACTTATAAGAAGATCTACAAACCTACCAACAACAACCTCAGATCATCATCCAATGCTAGATATAAGGAAGTTGATCATGCACCTAGGTATGATCGTGATGCTAGGTATGATAATCAGAGGTTGCTGAATCAAGTTGGGGCTAGAGATACTGTAGGCACTCCGGTTGTGCATAAGACTGGGATTCGATGCTTCAACTACAAGGGATTTGGGCACATGGCTGGGGAATGCAAGAAGCCAAAACGGGTTAAGGATTCGGGATATCACAAGGAAAAGATGCTGCTGTGTAAGAAAGAAGAAGCAGGAATTCCACTCACAGCAGATGAAGTTGACTGGCATGATGACACTGATGATGAAGCCGATGATCAAGAGTTGGAGGCACATTATGTGTACATGGAAAAGATTCGAGAAGTGATCCCAGAGACTGATGATACTTCTGGACCCATCTATGATTCTGAGCCACTTGAAAAGATACCATCACATGATAACTATAACGTGTTTGCTAATGAACGACGTCATCCTGAGAAACCCGAAAGCATTAATGACACATATGTAATGGACACAGAGAATAGTAATATCTCTACGGATTCACAGCATATGTGTAATGATGACGGAAAAGCTGTTCAGGATACTGACTTGGATGAGGACCTTGATTTGCTTGCGTCTATTATTGATTCTTTAAAACATGAAATTGAGGAAAACAAAGAGGCTAATAAACGTTTGAAGCAAGCAAACACATCCTTAGCCGAGGAGATAGACAGGATTAAAGAGTGTGATTATGTAAAAGAAGCTGATCGACGGGTTGCTATAGCTAATGGTTTGGTATATGAACGTAAGGTGCTCAATGAACAATATTGTTCTGAAGTAACACACGAAATTCATATGTCAAAACAAAAGATATTGGACCGTGAAGAACAACTGCTGCTACATAAATTCCAAATTATTGAATTAGAGTCGGTTAACAAAGAACAAACTGAGCTTTATAAAACTCGTGAAGAAAAGGATATTGAAAAAATTCTTGCTTTGGAAAAGAGAGTCGACACGTTAAACAACATTGTTTACAAAACGGGTCAGTCTATTCAAACTATGAATATGATCAATAGAAATATGAAAACGAGTTTTGTCAAGCCTGAATATCTCAAGAAAGTTCAAAGTACCAAGCCTACTCTTTTTGATATCGGTTGTTATGTTGATAATCTTGCTCTTATGCTTTCCCCTGACTACGACGAAATCATTCGTCAACAAGAAGAAAGTCGATCAAACTTAAGTGATTTAATAAACCTTTCTGATTCTGATAATTATATTAAGTTTGTTCCTCAAAAAGAACTTTCCAAAGAACAAAAGATGTACAATAGTGTTCCACCACCAAGTGATGAACCCCAAAAGAAAGTTTCTTTAAAAAGAAGTTTCAAAAAGCAATCAATTTTGTTAGAAAAACAAATTTCGGATGAAAAACGTAAATGGGATGAGAAAAGCAAAAGTGTTCAGCAATTTGAGTTTATAAAATAAGGGGTTTTAAATTTGTACAAAGGTGTCGTCGACTATGAAAAAGTTTCTAGGGATACCATTTGGAATATTAAACCTAACCCACAAGTAGAAGTCGTCATTCAACAATGCATTGTTCCAACAATTGATGATCTTTCAAAACATGTGGAAATGTTTTATAATGCTCTCACTGAGGAAATGTTAAATGAATTAAGTTATGTTAAATCTCTTGAAGATGAAGTTGATTTTCTTCAACCTAAATTAAAAACACAAGAACACCAACTTTCTAACGAAATTGATCGACTTTCTAAGGAATACTTTTATGCTGACCATATGAATGCTATACTTGGTGTGTATACCGATCTTGATCAATATTGTCATGTAGCATGTCTAGTGTCAGAATCGGACGAGAAATGTCACAATCTTGAAGTAGAGCTTTCAAAACAAATTCAGTCATATAACAAACTTTTGAAAAGTTTTTCTCAACTTGAGAAACACTCCATTTCTCTTGAACTTGCTTTACAAAAAGGTGAAAAATCTCATAATCATAAAAAGTGTCAAGAAATGTCATCTTCTTCGTTTCGTCTACTAAATGAAAAAGATTTCGAAATAAATGATTTGAAAGCTCAGCTAAAAGAAAGGGACATTGCCATAAGTGAGTTACAGAAACTCATTGAGAAAATCAAAGGAAAGTCTGTTTTGGGTAAACCATCCACCGTCCGTCAACCGAATGCGGTTAAATGCCCTAAAGCATGCATTTTGGGACAATCCCCACAGACTTTGCCTAAGATAGGAAATGATAAGTGTTGGAAATACGTTTTTCCCAATAAAGTCTCGGTCACATCTTAGTTAGCATAGATCACGAGTTATAGACTATTTAGGACATTGTAACTTGGAGTGACCTCCCTTAGGGGGAGATTGTTGGAAATACGTTTTTCCCAATAAAGTCTCGGTCACATCTTAGTTAGCATAGATCACGAGTTATAGACTATTTAGAACTTTGTTTCTTGGAGCGACCTCCCTTAGGGGGAGATTGTTGGAAATACGTTTTACGTATTTATGAAGGATCGGTCGCTCCAACGATAATTATGTAATGGGCTCGTGATCCATTTAGTTTATGTATAGTCCATATAGCCCACATGTAGGGTGGGCTATATATATCCCCTCCTAGCATGTTAGGAGGGGTTGTTGATTGTCCATTTGACACTTAATCATTTCCATCTTTATTTTCTCTCTCTAACTCTTCTCCCTTCTCTCCTTTCTCTCTCTACTCCATCATCTCCTTTCTTCATCTACTTTATATTTATCATCTAATCAACCAACTTAATCCATTAAATCAATCACTTAGAATAGGCCAATGATCTCGTAGACCTTCAATTGGTATCAAGAGCCAAGGTTTGATTGGTTTATTCTTGCTTTTATTTCTTTTTGATTTTGGTGGGTTTTGATTTAATCATGCTTAAATTTTAAAAAGTTTGTATTTTTTATAAAAAGTTTGTGTTTTTATGTGTTAAATCATGTCAAATCTTTAGATTTACTTACCTTTTTAGATAAAAATCACAAATTTTTTTACAAAAATCAAAAATTTCATTATCCAATCTTAAAAAGTTTGTGTTTTTATAAAAAGTTTGTATTTTTTATTGTTTTTAATCTATCAATTTTATCAATTTCTAAATTTTTATCAATTTTATCATTTTTTTTCTTTCTTTTAAAGTTTGTATTTTTTATTTATTTATTTTTCGGTTATCCATTTTCAGTTTTATCCAGTTTGTCATATTCAGTTTTCTATAATTTTTTATTTTTTTTATTATTTTTATATAACCTTTTTTATTTTTTTATATTATCAGTTTTATATAATTTTTTTATTTTCATTGGATCTCGAGTTTTGTCTACCATTTTTTTGTCCAGTTGTCCTTCATCGTATCTCAGTTTCATATTGTTCCGAATCAGTTTCTTCAATTCTTATTGTTCCGAACGAACAAGTTCCGAACGAAACTGTTCCGAACGAACAAGTTCCGAACAAAACTGTTCCGAACGAACAAGTTCCAAAGGAAACTGTTCCGAACGAAGCATGTCAATTCAAACACAACGGGCAAGTCATCGTCGTCTTTTAAATCGACTCATACCCTCGACATCTTAACTAACACCTCTTCGACTCGACACTCACACACAAAATCTTTACTGGACTCAAACATAAACTCCACACTCAAAACACTCTAGACCTAGACAACACACTTGACACCCCTTACACCCTCGTCTCCTCTCCCTGACCCTCGCACATAACTCTGTCTCTCACCAAATCACCCTCGTCTCACCTTATCTCTCTCGGTCACCCCCCAACACCCTCGAAACCCTCCACTGCCAAACAAAATCCTTTTTTAAACTCTGTTAACCCAACTCACAGACTCACCAAACCAAACTCCCCTCCCTGGACACACACCCTCAAAACAAACACCCTCGGACAACAAACTCTCGCAAACAAACTCGACAACAAACTCTCCCTCAAACTCTCGACAACAAACTCTCGATTCAAATAAACACCCTCGATCACACCAAACACACAGAATGACGCTACAGAAGAGAGAGACTACAATTAAAACTTAAATCAAGAACACCTACCCGAGACCTTATCAAAGGTCTTGAAGATTCATGTTTATTGATCGTGGATGAGATGAGTTTGGTTTGATTCATAACTAATTTTTTTAGTAGTGAGATTGGTGTTTGTTATCTGTATTTTTTCATAACTAATTTTTTCATGTCCGATGAGAGGGTTTGGATGGTGACCAAAGGCCTGGCTGCTGCTGAAGCCATTTTTAGTGATGGCGGCTGTGGTGTGTGTGTTTGATCTAGGGTTTGTGAGAGAATAATAAGGCGGAGTAAACTTGGGAGAGAGAGATATTAGATCTGTAATGGGAAGATTTTGATATATTAATGTGACGGAGAAACCAAAGTGTGACTAGGACACGTCTCCTCAGATTTTTTTTTTATTAGTATTATTTTCCTAATTTTATTTTAGTTAAGTATATTGTGGTACACGTTTTTTTAAAAAAATAAAACATTACGTTTTTATTTTTCTTTTATTTTTGTATTTTATTTTCTTAGTTAAGTTAATTTTAAAAGTTAAGCTAATTTTTATAAATTTATATATTTTAAAATTAATTTTTTTTAGTTAAGTTTATTTTCTGGCCGGATTTGAAGTCAAATCTGACAAGTTATAGTGACGGGTTAAAAGTTTTGTGGCCGGCTTTGAAGACAAAAGTAACGAGTTACAGTGACGGGATTTATTTTTGCAGTGAGCCGAGTTTAAATTGGACCTATTAGTATCCGGTTTAATCTATAATCGTTTGAGCCGACAACATTTTTTGAGCCGAGTCGAATTGTAAAAACCCGACTACAACAACATCCACATCATTTTTCTTTATCTTTCCTCGATTTTCAATGGATTCGTTCAATTCGACACTTAAAGAGGGAGACTTGCATCGAATGCAAGACAAGCTCGAGAAAGTGGTATAAATTCATTTCAAATGCTCCAGTCTCATCTTGTCACTCTTTTGGGGATTCAAGGAGGGAGCGAATTTGTGACAATCTTTGGTCAAGATCGTCGTATATTCATCGACTCAATGTTCACCACTTTGACCCAACTCGCCGAGCAACTCAACCGTGACAACTTTAATCACTCCGCATCGTCATTTGCTTATAAGGCTCTTGTGACACAACTCACGCCTTTCCTCCAATTCAATATCATCAAGTCTGAAAGTTCAGTGATTTGCCAATCGTTTCTTCGAGATACACATACCGAGCTTCGAGTTTTCCGTGATACAATTTTGAAACTCATGACATCGGTCTCGTCTTCGATTTATGAAAGATCTCGACTTCAGCAAGGGTATGATAATGGAGTGCAAGACTCTTCGATGCAAGAGGAAACTGGTCATACGGTTGAAAACTTGGAGCCTAGCAATGCCAAGAACGCGGAATCAGGAGGACAACATGATACCAGTAGCACGTCAGGGAATGTTCACGAGATCCTTCTTGATGACGTCTTACCCGTTTATGACGAAGAGCCTGCAAACATGGTACAATGTCATGTTGTTTATGATGTATATGCTGATGAAATGCCGCATATTGAGCATTCTGAACCTAATGATAGCACCTGGAATGTATAAGATGAACACTAAGCCCACTCAAACTCGAACATCGCGGTTACCTCTGAATATTAAGAAAACTAATCAACGTGTGTCTTCTTCTACAGGAGTAATCCCCACTACTAGCGTTAGCGGACCACAGCTTAAGAGCAATAGAATGCAGGATAAGGTCATGCCTAACAATAGTCAAGGAAAGAAGTTGGAAGTAGAAGACCACCATAGGAATTTTAAGTTTTCTAAGAATAAAACGTCTATAACTGCATGTAATGACAGTTTAAATGCTAAGACCTCGAATGTTGAATTTATTTGTGTTGAATGTGGCAAATGTGTTCGTACTTTCAATCATGATGCTTGTGCTCTTAATCATAATGGCGTGAATACTAGAACTAGGAAGCCTATTCGTGTGCCCACTAGTACTAGTGAACCCACAAGAACTTTGAACCAATCCACTGATCAACCACTTAAGAAACTAAGTGCGTTAGAATCCACTACTCTACGTAAACAAAGCAGGTTAAAGAAGCTTTATGAGAACATGATTAGGACATGTACATGGGGGTATTCGAGATTTACACCACCAGGATACAAATGGGTACCTAAGTTAACCACTTTAGTGATTGGGTCTAGGAATATCAGCTTGCCTATAGACTTTGCATCTAGGCCCACTACTATTTTGGAACCCGTTTCTATCAAGGGCTCCCATTTGTCAAATGCTACATTGTCTTCTAATTCTTCTGCAGCTCATCGAAATCATCCTATTCATAACGGACTTCGGGTGCACAAAGCACATGACGGGCAATCTCAAGCTTCTCATTAACTTCGTGGAGAAGTTTCTGGGTACGGTACGGTTTAGAAATGATCAATTTGCACCGATACTCGGATATGGAGACTTGGTTCAAGGAAATCTCACTATCAAACGGGTTTAGTACGTCGAGGGACTGAATCACAATTTATTCTCGGTTGGTCAATTTTGTGATGCGAATTTGGAAGTAGCTTTTCGAAAATCTACTTGCTATGTTAGAGACTACGATGGGAATGACCTTCTTACAGGTTCTCGTGGTTCTGATCTCTACACAGTAACTCTTCAAGACACATCTTCAACAAATCCAGTTTGCATAATGGATAAAGCTTCATCATCTCAAGCATGGTTATGGCATCAACGATTATCACATATCAACTTTGACACCATCAACTTGCTTTCGAAAAATGATATTGTGACCGGTCTCCCAAAGTTAAAATTCGTCAAAGACCATCTTTGTTCTTCTTGTGAGTTGGGGAAAGCAAAACGGAAGTCTTTCAAATCAAAGACTACCCCAAGCTCAAAAGGACGATTGGAACTTCTACACATGGATTTATGTGGTCCCATACGTGTAGAGAGTATTAACAGAAAAAAGTATATTCTCGTGATTGTTGATGATTAGTCTAGATACACATGGAATTTCTTCTTAAGGTCCAAAGATGAAACACCAGAGGTTCTCAAAAACTTTCTCAAGATGATATAACGCAATCTTCAAGCTCAAGTCTTAATCGTAAGAACGGATAGGGGTACTGAATTTTTGAACAAGAACTTGCAATCTTACTTTCAAGAAGAAGGCATCGAACATCAAACGTCTATTGCTCGAACTCCTGAACAAAACGGTGTTGTCGAAAGGCGGAACCGTACTTTGGTTGAGGCTGCTCGAACGATGCTTTCTGCTTCAAAATTACCGCTATTCTTCTGGGCTGAAGCAATGGCAGCTGCCTGTTATACTCAGAATCGTTCTCTCGTTATCCCTAGACATGAAAAGACACCTTACCACATCATCAATGGCAGGAAACCTACTGTCAAATTCTTTCACGTATTTGGATCTTTATGCTACATTCTTAAAGACGGTGAGAATCTCGACAAGATGAAAGAAAAAGGTGATGCATGTATTTTTGTGGGGTATGAGACATTGTCGAAAGGATAACGGGTCTATAACAAGGGAACAAAGATTATTGTCGAAACAATTCATGTGAACTTTGACGAATTGCCACACATGGTACTTGATCACAACAGCTCAAGTCCCGCTCCTCAATGTCCAACAATGGCACCTACACACAACGGTGTACGTCCCGTGCAAGAATGTCAAGAAAATACTCCTACAGCAGACTCGACGGATACGACACAAATGAATGAGTTGGTTGATCTATATGATCCAATGTTTGATGAATATTACTATGGAAACAATCAAGTTGTGTCAAAGCCTTCTGCTGTCAATACTGCTGATGCACCCGCACAAAGTCAACAAGACACAACTGCATCTACTTCAGCAACCGTTGCTCAAGAGACAATTCCAGTGGATACTCAACAAACTCAAGAAACTGTCATACAACCAACATCGCCAACCGTCAATGCTGAAGGAGGAAACAACAATAAAGCAGTCGATGCACAACCTGACGATGAAGAATTTATCAATCCGTTCGGTACACCGGTACACGAAGTCGGAGAGTCTTCTACTCAACATGTTGAACCGTCCAACATGCATACATTCTACCAACCATATCCATCCACTCACCATTGGACACGTGATCATCCATTGGAGCAAGTCATTGGAAATCCTTCACAACCGGTTCGAACACGCAGACAACTTGAAACCGATGGCGATGTGTGTATGTATGCACTCACCGTGAGTTCAACTGTACCTACAAACATCAAACAAGCCATGACTGATCATGCATGGATTGAATCAATGCAAGACGAAATTCATCAGTTTGAACGCCTAAATGTTTGGGAACTTGTTGACGGACCCTATGGAATGTCAATTTTAGATTTCAAATGGATCTAGAAAAACAAACTGGATGAAGAACAAACCATCATCAAAAACAAATCTCGTCTTGTGGTTAAGGGATACCGTCAACAAGAAGGCATAGAATACGATGAATCAGTCGCTCCAGTCGCTCGTTTGGAAGCAGTCAGGATATTCCTTGCTTATGCTGCACATAAGGGCTTCAAGGTTTTTCAGATGGACGTTAAAACTACTTTTCTCAACGGTCATTTGAAGGAAGAAGTGTATGTGAATCAGCCGGAAGGATTCATCGATCCTCATCATCCTAACAAAGTCTATCGTCTCAAGAAGGCTGTATATGGACTTAAACAAGCTCCAAGGGCATGGTACGAAGAACTTTCAAACTTCTTGGTGTCCAAAGGATTCTCCAAAGGTTCTATTGATCCTACTCTCTTTACTAATAAATATGGGGATGACATAATGGTGGTGCAAGTTTATGTTGATGACATTATTTTTGGTTCTACGAACCCAAAACTTTCAAAAGGTTTTGAAAAATTAATGCAAAGCAGATTTGAAATGTCAATGATGGGGGAGCTAAAATTCTTTTTAGGCCTCCAGATTCATCAATCCCCACGTGGTATCTTCATTAACCAAGCTAAGTATGCTCAAGAGATACTTAAAAAGCATGGTATGACCTCATGTGCTCGCGTTGGTACACCATTGTCGACCACATCCCTAGACGCTGACTTGTACTCATATCCCGTAGATCAAACGCGATATCGCAGTATGATCGGGTCACTTATGTACCTTACAGCCAGCAGGCCTGATATTCATCATGCCACATGCTATTGTGCACGATATCAAGCCAGACCTACTCAAAAGCACCTCAAAGAGGTTAAACGGATCTTTCGGTACCTTAAGAATACCATTCACATGGGACTCTAGTATCCGAGGGAAACCGGTTTTCATCTAACGGCTTTTCAGATTCTGATCACGCAGGTTGTCTTGATAGTCATAAAAGCACTTCTGGTAGCATACAATTTCTAGGGGAAGACAATCTTGTCAGCTGGTCGTCAAAGAAGCAGGATTGCACTTCGCTCTCATCAGCTGAAGTAGAATATGTGGCTCTATCCGCGTGCTGTGCTCAAGTCCTCTGGATGAGAACTCAACTCACGGATTATGGCTTCCACTTTGATAAAATACCTATGTATTGTGACTCAAAGTCGGCCATAGCCATATCTTGCAATCCGGTTCAGCACACCCGCACCAAGCACATCGATGTCAGATATCACTTCATCAAGGAACAAGTGGAACACAGCATCGTGGAATTATACTTTGTCAGAACTGAGTACCAGCTGGCAGACTTGTTTACAAAAGCTCTCTCGAAAGATAGGTTTGCGTATCTCGTTGGCCGTCTTGGTATGAAGTATATGACTCCAGAAGACTTAAAGGTTTTGGCAAATGAAGCTGCTTGATATTCTCTCACAATGACTTCTAAGCGCATCACAGCTTAGGATTCGGACCTCAACTAACGTAAGTTTATCTCGGACGATAACCTTCTCAACGAGAAATTCATATTTCTCGGTCATGAGCTTCTCATAAAAACATTCAAAGTTTTTAAGTTCATGAAAAACGATTTCTAAGTAAAGGTCATCTTAGAACTCGAACTTCAACTTAAGGAAAGTTTATCACGGATGATAACTTATCCTTCACAACGGGAAATTTATTTTTCTCGATCATGAGCTAGTCACAAAACAATCAAAGTTTTGAGCTCATGAAAAACGGACCCGAAAGGGGAGTGTACGTTTTAGTGCGCTTTCTCTAAGCAATAGAAGAGAAGTCTTCTATCCTGATTATTTAAAACCGTTGAACACAATTTTTCAAGAATTTCTCAAAAGGTTTTTAATAAGTGTGAAAACACTCATCCTTTTACCACTTATTTCCAATAATAACAAGACCAAAACGTGTGATTTATGTCGTAAAAGTCGGAATTATGCGTGGTTTGTGTTTTTATTGTGTTTTAGGACCAAAATATGAAAAAGGAAGAAAACACGGGTTTTCACGGGCTTTTATCGAAGAAAACGGGAAAAGACGAAGTCAAAAGATCAAGAGTGCAAAAAGAACGGAAGTCCAAGACCTATTCTAAAGATTTATCGAAGAACAAGTCTAAAGATGGAAGTTAATGAAGTCGAAGAACTCGAGTCTAAATAAATGAAGAAATGTTAAGACGAGTTTAATTAATCCTGAGACGACATCGAGAAAGACAAAGAATTAAAGTCGAATCGAGAAAAAAAAAAAAGAAAGCACCACACATGCCTCCCACTTCCCTATAAATACCCTCCTAATCACATTAGGAGGGGAGTTAGCTAGTTTTTAATTTTAAGTTTTCTTTCTAGTTTTAGAGAGAGAAAGTTCCCAACTTTCTCTCACTAAGTTTTTCTTTGTTTTCAACTTTTAAATTTAAGCTTTCTTTAAATCTTTGTATTTGGATTTCATTAATCAATTTCAAGTTAAGTTTTGTGTTCTTTAATCTCCTTCTACATTTCTTGGTTATTTTATCTTTGATCCGAATTTCACATCTCATTCTTAAGTCTTTATGTTTTCGTGAGTAAAGGATTGATCTTCTTGGTTTACATATAAGTTCTTACACGTTTAGGCCATAAGCTCGTAATGCTTATTGGCTTATTTCGAGTTTAGCTTATTGATTTTCGGATCTTTCAAAGGTTTTAGTAATTTTAAAGTTCATTCCATAAAATTTATAATCTTTCATGTTTTGGAAGTGATCGAATCTAAGCTTTTTGTGTTGGTTAACATTCGGACTAGATAGCTTATTGTACTTGCTTATTGAGTTTTACATTTTCCATCAATTTCGGATTAAGTATTGCTTCCCATCGCAATACAAGGGATTTTGTACACATTCCGACGGGACTCAAAGTTGTGATCGCAATAACCCATTAGGGTTTTACTTTGCGATCGGGTGGCTATTCCTCCTTATTCCGATCTGGGTTGCGATCGCTCATTCCGATCGCACATTCCGACGGGACTAAGGTCTTGTTAAGACGAAGTGCTGCCCAATTTTACTTTACATCATTCCGATCTGATCCATTTTGAGATCTAAGAACCTTCCGACGAGCATCATTGCGATAAGAAGTTTTCACAACATTCCGATGGTTAGTAAGATCGTGCATTCCGATGGACCTTGGATTGAATATTCCGATGGCTCTTTCTAGTAATATTCCGATGGTTTTAATTTGGTGCATTCCGACAGAAATGGATTGTTATATTGCGATGAAACATGTCTTTAACTTTTAAAGCTTTTACTTAAGGTTTTTCTACATAGCTTTTAGTTTAATTCTTAAACACTTTAACTTTTCTCAACGACATTTTAATTACTTGCTATTAGTTTAAATTAGACAAACAAACCAAACCATTCTCTTGATTCACCAAAAGACGATTGAGTCGCACTTAAGACCGGTTTTCAATTCGAAAAGACTTGGGACAACAACATTTTATACCTAGCCAAAAGCAAGTATTAAATGGCGCCGCTGCCGGCCCTTTTCGTTACGATTAACGGTTTTTAGTGAGAGACGCATTGAATTTTGGGATCCGTTCTTTGAACGTTATTTTCCTTGCTTTTAAAATTTTCAAAAATCCAAAAAATATAAAAACTCTTCAAAAATACAAAACATTAAAAAATCATTAAAAGCAATTCTTTTCAAAAGGTTTTGCACCAAAAAGATTATATAGATATTCTCTTTGTGTATATTTTTCTTCTGCAGGTGTATGCGTACTAGATCTTCGAACTATTCTGAGCCCGAGACTCGTGAAGATTTAGATATGGCTGGTGTTAATAACAACAATAATCACCCACCTCAACCCAATTTGAATAATAACAACAACAACAACAACAACAACAACAACAACAACAACAATGTCCACCTACCTGATTTACGAACCATGGAGGAATTGTGTCAACCCACCATGAACGGACGCGGAGGCCCGATTGCGCCAATGCACGTCACGGCTCAGGAGTTTTCGTTGAAGCATCACATGATCCAACAAGTGCAAACGAACCCATTTCATGGAATTCCGGATGATGATGCCAACAAACACCTCGACAAATTCATTACCATTACCCAAAGCATGAAGTGCTCCGGTGTTTCTATGGATGACCTTCGCCTCCAACTTTTTCCCCACTCGCTTTCTCACCATGCCGAAAAATGGTTTGACCGTCTTCTTAAGAATTCTATTCATACGTGGAATGACATGACTCAACGCTTTTTATCGCGCTACTTTCCCCCATCCATGGTCACTAGCCTTCGTAACCAAATCAGTGGATTCATGCAAGAAAATGATGAATCACTTTTCGATGCTTGGGAACGATACAATGATTTGATCGACCGCTGTCCAAATCACAATATGCTCCCCGTCAATCTCATTGACACCTTCTACAATGGTCTCACTTTTCGTGATCGTGACACGATCAATGCCGCCGACGGTGGTACCTTTATGAAAAGGAGACCAGAGGAGTGTCGAGAGTTGATTGAAAACATGACTACTCACCACAAGAATTGGGATTCATCCGCATCCTCAAGATCTAACTCGAGAGTCAATGTTTCTTCTACTACTTCCAATCCTGAGATATCCGAACTTACCCGACAAATCGCGAGTATGCACAAGGATTTCATGTCCATAGCCACAAACCAATTTCAACAAGCTAAAGCCGTTGCTATTTCTTGTGACACATGTGGTGGTCCTCATTCTTACAATGATTGTCCTTCTACCCAGGCCAATTTTTCTGAAAATGTTAACGCAGCTTACGGCACTTATCCCACGGGAGGCTATCAAGCCCGCCCTCAAGGAGACCGTGGCTTGCTAAGTTATCGTTCGAACAACTATCTTGCTCCTCCCGGTTTCCCTCCTGCAAACCAAAACCAAAAACAAAGTTATACCCAAAACAACCAATCCCAACCTCGTGCAAACAATCAATATCAATCCAACGCAACCCATACCCACCTCAAGGAAATTCTCAAGCTTACCAAGCTCCACCTCTCAATCAACCGATGGCAGTGAGTTCAGATGTCGAGACGTTCATGAAGACTAATCGGGAGATGGTGACGAATCTTCAGAGTCAAGTCCGCAACTTGAAGGGAGAAATGGCGAAACAAGGGAACGATATTCGAGCCGAGCTAAGGAATGACATGGCAAAACACAACAATGAAATTAATGCAAACATGCAAAAATCTTTTAATAATCAAGCGGTTCACCTTCGTGATATGATTGGTTCGCTCATCCAAGGTAATCAACCCTCTTCTTCGGGTACTCTTCCGAGTAATACCGTTGCGAATCAAAGAGGGGAGATGAAAGCAATCACTACTCGTAGTGGAAAAGGTTATATGGAACCCGAGCTTCCTACACCTCCACCCGTGATTGTGAACAAGGAAAAAGAGCAACTTTCCTCACCTCCTTCACCTTCTATCCCCATTTCCCCACCACCCGTGGTTGTGAGTGATCCTATTCCCTTAAAGCCTTCTTCTTCATCCAATATACCTTATCCTTCAAGGTTGAGGAAAGAGAAGCAAAAGAGCAAGGATGATATTCAGGTTTCAAACTTTCTAAAAATGTTTAAACAATTGAATTTTAACATCTCCTTTGCCGAGGCTCTCGCTCACATGCCCAAATACGCTAAGATGTTTAAAGATCTTCTAAGTGATAAGGGAAAGCTTCTTGACATCGCTCAGACCCAACTTAATGAGAACTACTCCGCAGTGCTCTTAAGGAAATTGCCCACCAAACTTGGTGATCCGGGTCGCTTCTTGATTCCTTGCAATTTCCCGGGAGTAGAGAATTGCATGGCCCTGGCCGATCTAGGTGCCAGTATAAACTTAATGCCTTTAAGTGTTTGGAAGCAATTATCTCTCCCACTCTCGAGCTTAAGGACCTACCTCCTCATCTTGAGTACGTTTTCTTGGAAGACAACGAGAAGTTACCGGTCATCATCGCAAAGGATCTGAAAGAAGACGAAAAAGCCCGACTTGTCGCCGTGTTGAAGAAGCATAAAAGAGTTATCGCTTGAAAAATCTCCGACATCCGTGGAATTGATCCTCACTTTTGCACACATAAAATTCTCATGGAGGACGACTTTAAGCCCACAATTCAAAGCCAACGAAGGGTGAATCCTAAAATCCATGAAGTCATCAAAAAAGAGGTTATCAAACTTCTTGATGCGGGTATGATTTACCCTATTTCGGATTCACCATGGGTTAGTCCAGTCCATTGTGTGCCTAAGAAAGGCGGAATCACCATTGTGCCCAATGCCAACAACGAGTTGATTCCTACCCGTCTCGTTACTGGGTGGAGAGTTTGTATAGACTACCGCAAACTCAATGATGCCACGAGAAAGGATCATTTCCCTCTACCTTTTATGGACCAAATGCTTGAACGTTTAGCGGGTAATGAATATTACTGCTTTCTTGATGGTTTCTCGGGTTATTTCCAAATACCCATCGATCCCCAAGATCAAGAGAAGACAACATTCACTTGTCCCTATGGCACACTTGCTTACAAAAGGATGCCTTTTGGCTTATGCAATGCCCCCGGGACTTTCCTAAGGTGCATGTTGGCTATCTTCCATGACATGGTTGAGCAAACCATGGAAGTCTTCATGGATGATTTCTCGGTCTTCGGGGATTCCTTCTTTTCTTGCCTTGCTAATTTGGAACGTATGCTTAAGCGGTGTGAAGACACTCGCCTTGTTCTGAATTGGGAAAAATGCCATTTTATGGTAAAAGAAGGCATTGTGCTAGGACACAAAATCTCTAAAGCCGGTCTTGAAGTCGACTGTGCTAAAGTAGATGTCATAGCCAAATTACCTCCACCTTCAACCGTGAAGGGTGTGAGAAGTTTTCTGGGTCATGCGGGCTTCTATCGTCGATTCATTCAGGATTTCTCTAAAATCGCTCGCCCGATGACCCACCTCTTGGAAAAAGATACTCCTTTTATCTTTTCTAAAGAGTGTCTCGAAGCCTTCAATCTTCTTAAGGATAAGCTAACTAAGGCACCGGTCTTGGTTACCCCTAATTGGGAGCTGCCTTTTGAATTGATGTGCGATGCTAGCGACTTTGCTATTGGTGCGGTTTTGGGCCAACGAGTGCATAAACACTTCCAACCAATCCACTACGCTAGCAAAACAATGACGGGGGCCCAATTGCATTATACGACAACCGAAAAGGAGCTCTTAGCTGTTGTCTATGCTTTTGAGAAATTTCGCCCCTATCTTGTTTTATCCCCCATCATCGTATACACGGACCATTCCGCGTTGAAGTACTTGATGACAAAGCATGATTCTAAGCCAAGACTTCTCCGCTGGGTTTTACTCCTTCAAGAATTCAACATTGAAATTCGTGACAAGAAGGGAGCCGAAAACCTGGTCGCGGATCATCTGAGCAGACTTGAGGATCCATATCAAGGGGATCATCCGAACAAAGAGATCAATGACTCTTTCCCCCTGGAGACCTTAATGTCTATAAATCTGAATCTTGATGGCACCCCGTGGTTTGCGGACATTGCAAACTACTTAGCGGGTGGTATTCTCATCAAAGGGTTAACATCCCAACAAAAGAAGAAGTTCTTAAATGATGTTAAGACTTACTTTTGGGATGACCCTTATCTATTTAAACAATGTGCTGATCTGATCATTCGTTGTTGTGTTGACGGACCGACAGCTTTTGACATTCTCCAAGCTTGCCACAAAGGACCCACCGATGGTCACTTTGGTCCCAACTACACCGCTAAAAAAGTGTTTGATTCTGGATTCTATTGGCCCACCATTTATCGTGACGCTCACAAAATGGTTAAGCATTGTGATGCTTGCCAACGTCAAGGCAAGATCACACATAAGGATGAGATGCCTCAAAATTTCATACAGGAATGTGAAATCTTTGATGTATGGGGCATCGACTTTATGGGGCCATTTCCATCATCCAAAGGGAATAAGTACATCCTCGTCGCCGTCGACTACGTTTCTAAATGGGTTGAAGCTAAGGCTCTTCCTACGAATGATGTGAGGGTGGTTGTGAACTTTTTGAAGCAGCTTTTCGCTCGATTTGGCGTTCCTCGTGCTATTATCAGTGACCGCGGGACTCATTTTTGCAACGATCAATTTGCAAGAGTCATGGCAAAGTATGGTGTCACTCACCTTCTTTCCACCGCTTATCATCCCCAAACCAATGGGCAAGCCGAGATATCCAACCGTGGCTTGAAGCAAATTTTGGAGCGTACTGTGGGAGAGCATCGCGCCGCGTGGGCCGATAAATTAGATGATGCTCTGTGGGCTTTCCGTACTGCTTACAAGACCCCGATCGGTTGTACACCTTATCGTCTTGTGTACGGGAAAGCCTGCCACCTCCCTATCGAGCTGGAACATAAGGCGCACTGGGCCTTGAAGTGGGCTAACTTCGACATCAACAAAGCCGGTGATCATCGCAAGGTTCAACTCAACGAGCTAAATGAACTAAGGAATGACGCTTATGAGAACTCGCTGATCTACAAGGAGAAGACGAAGGTCATTCATGACGCAAAAATCAAGAACCGAGAGTTCCACGTTGGTGATCAAGTCTTACTCTTTAACTCTCGGTTGAAGATCTTCTCTGGCAAGTTGAAGAGCCGCTGGTCTGGTCCATTCACCGTCGCCAAAGTCTTTCCATATGGGACCATTGAGCTTTCCCAGCCGAATGGGCCCAATTTCAAGGTGAATGGTCAGCGTCTGAAGCTGTACTTTGGTGAGGACATCTCTCAAGAGATGATTCCATCCCTCACCACGTTCCCCATGAACTAAAATTGGGTCGAGTCAGGCTCGTGACTCGGTGAACAAAAACACGCGCTTCTCGGGAGGCAACCCGTGATCTATCCTTTACTGCTTTCATAATAAGTGTAGGGGGGAGCCCCGCATATGTTTGTTGTTCTGTTTCTTGTGATGTGCATGGATTAAAGCTTCAAAGATCCACCTCGATGACTTTTGTCGAACCGTGATACCGTGTTCCCATCTTCCCGGTTCTATCCTAAACTCTTGTGATTCAATATTTCATATTTTATATGTTCACATTGAATTCACTTTAGTTGTCCTTTCCTTAGCATGATTTAAACAAAGTGCACAATGTCATAAGTGTAGGGGAGTTTACTCCCACATGCTTAAACATTGAGGACAATGTTTATCTCAAGTGTAGGGGGGACTTCTATCGAAGTAAGTGGTCTTTTCCATGAATTTGCCCTCATTTTAACCGGAAAATTTGATTTTTCGACATTTTTCAAAATTTTTAATCTATTTTGGCCTAAGTTGTATAGTTGTACTTTCCTTTATTATGGTTATTTTCTTCCCTTGCTAGAATAGATTTTAAATAAAGTGGTTTTAGATTTTTCTTAGTCGTGAACATTTTGACTCAACCCGAGTTTACTTACCTAAGTTTACTCTAGCTAGTATCCTTAACGTGTTTAAGTCAAGTTTTGCTAGGCTTTTATATAGGGAGCTATAAAACGCGAAAGTCTTAACTCTCACGGGTTAAGAACAAGAACTTTTCGCAAGTTCCTATAAGTGATCCTAGAGAGTCGTTTATCAAGGGAACTTTAAAATGCGATTTCTAAACTTGAAAAAGTCTAAGAATTTGCAAGATCCTATAGGCGACTCGAAAACCCAAAACTTTGATTTAATAGGCTAAGCATCCACGAGTCTCATTCCTTGAGATTTTAAACTGTGGAGAACGAGAGATGATAGAGTCAATTATAAGTTTGGTATTCTTTCGTGAATTTATGTGAGTTAATTATAAGCCTATTCTCCCTCCGCTTGATAATAAATTTATCTGCAATAAATAAGGTTGTACGATTTAAAAGGTTACTTAGCTTCTAGCCCCAGATCGTTTAAAAATTGCTCGGTACGGATTAGAGTTCATAGCCAAGGCATAACTTATTGAAGCGGGATGCGAAGATTGGCGAGTCCGAAAAGGCCCTAACAAGGCATGAGGGCTACATTTTGTTGCTAAAGATCCAAAAGTGATGTGAAGAATCATTTATCGAAAATCAATATGAAGGACCGAGACACACGATGAAAAGCAAGAACTCCCCAAAAGTCATGGAGAAGTCTATCCGAAAAGACCCTAACAAGGTATGAGGATAAATAGATCCAAGTCCTAAAAGGAGGCGGATCGTTGTATATCAAAGTCCAAAATAAATCATGGTCCAAAGATGAAGAATCTCTCAAAACTTCAAGTGAAGAAATTCCTATTATGAAGAGAAGACCATAATTTCAAGAACGTCTCTCAAAGATTCGAAGTATGAAGTCGCTGCCAAATATCGGTCCGAGAAAGGTCTCAAATCGTGAAGCGAGTTATGCCAAGATATGAACTTTATGAGGTCCCGAGAAGCAGTTTTAAAAGATTTGGTCCTTTAGCTAACTATTGATTAAATCGTTCACTTTATTTTCGGCCTAAATAACTATCGAAATAAGTCAAACAATGCATCCTCGTGATCATTCAAGACAAAAATAAAATATAAGAGATACACCTAGGAATAAGGGAGTCTAAGTGAGTAATTGGCCCACATGAGTTCGTGATAGTTTGCTAACTTATAATAACAATGATCTCGTTTTTAAGCTTGGTATGGGGAACGTGAAACTTGAGGATGATAAACGTTCATGGCTGCCAAAACCAATGTAAGTTTTTAATTTCTTTACTTGTTCTATCTTTTTATGTTTAGTATTTAATAAAGGCCAAGGTGGGTTATTTATGATGGAAAATGAAAATCGTGCTTTAAAATTAATGTATTGCATGAGGGCATTGCAATGGTCAAGTGTAGGGGATTTAATAAGTGTGAAAACACTTATCCTTTTACCACTTATTTCCAATAATAACAAGACCAAAACGTGTGATTTATGTCGTAAAAGTCGGAATTATGCGTGGTTTGTGTTTTTATTGTGTTTTAGGACCAAAATATGAAAAAGGAAGAACACACGGGTTTTCACGGGCTTTTATCGAAGAAAACGGGAAAAGACGAAGTCAAAAGATCAAGAGTGCAAAAAGAACGGAAGTCCAAGACCTATTCTAAAGATTTATCGAAGAACAAGTCTAAAGATGGAAGTTAATGAAGTCGAAGAACTCGAGTCTAAATAAATGAAGAAATGTTAAGACGAGTTTAATTAATCCCGAGACGACATCGAGAAAGACAAAGAATTAAAGTCGAGTCGAGAAAAAAAAAAGAAAGAAGAAAGCACCACACATGCCTCCCACTTCCCTATAAATACCCTCCTAATCACATTAGGAGGGGAGTTAGCTAGTTTTTAATTTTAAGTTTTCTTTCTAGTTTTAGAGAGAGAAAGTTCCCAACTTTCTCTCACTAAGTTTTTCTTTGTTTTCAACTTTTAAATTTAAACTTTCTTTAAATCTTTGTATTTGGATTTCATTAATCAATTTCAAGTTAAGTTTTGTGTTCTTTAATCTCCTTCTACATTTCTTAGTTATTTTATCTTTGATCCGAATTTCACATCTCATTCTTAAGTCTTTATGTTTTCGTGAGTAAAGGATTGATCTTCTTGGTTTACATATAAGTTCTTACACGTTTAGGCCATAAGCTCGTAATGCTTATTGGCTTATTTCGAGTTTAGCTTATTGATTTTTGGATCTTTCAAAGGTTTTAGTAATTTTAAAGTTCATTCCATAAAATTTATAATCTTTCATGTTTTGGAAGTGATCGAATCTAAGATTTTTGTGTTGGTTAACATTCGGACTAGATAGCTTATTGTACTTTCTTATTGACTTTTACATTTTCCATCAATTTCGGATTAAGTATTGCTTCCCATCGCAATACAAGGGATTTTGTACACATTCCGACGGGACTCAAAGTTGTGATCGCAATAACCCATTAGGGTTTTACTTTGCGATCGGGTGGCTATTCCTCCTTATTCCGATCTGGGTTGCGATCGCTCATTGCGATCGCACATTCCGACGGGACTAAGGTCTTGTTAAGACGAAGTGTTGCCCAATTTTACTTTACATCATTCCGATCTGATCCATTTTGTGATCTAAGAACATTCCGACGAGCATCATTGCGATAAGAAGTTTTCACAACATTTCGATGGTTAGTAAGATCGTGCATTCCGATGGACCTTGGATTGAATATTCCGATGGCTCTTTCTAGTAATATTCCGATGGTTTTAATTTGGTGCATTCCGACGGAAATGGATTGTTATATTGCGATGAAACATGTCTTTAACTTTTAAAGCTTTTACTTAAGGTTTTTCTACATAGCTTTTAGTTTAATTCTTAAACACTTTAACTTTTCTCAACGACATTTTAATTACTTGCTATTAGTTTAAATTAGACAAACAAACCAAACCATTCTCTTGATTCACCAAAAGACGATTGAGTCGCACTTAAGACCGGTTTTCAATTCGAAAAGACTTGGGACAACAAAATTTTATACCTAGCCAAAAGCAAGTATTAGTTTTTCTAAATCTTTCAAAATTGTGTGTTCAACACTCCCTTCCTTATATGTGGTTTTTATATCTCAAAATTGTCATATGTTATTTTGATCAATTTTTGAGGGGGAGCATTTTAAAATCAAGCCTTTAATGTTGTTGGGTACATCTAAGAAATTGTCATATTTTATATATCCAACACATTCCGAAAATGGTTTAAAACTGTCATAAGTAATAAATTATATCAGACAAGGCATCTCATCTCCGTACGTCAACATATTCTGTGGTGTCGTTTTTCTAAAATTTTGTCAAATTTTGTCTCAAGACACACATATATTGTTGAGGGGGAGCGACCCGACTGAATATGTTCCCTAATTCATGCGTGCACACATGTTTCTCTCCCAATCGGTTTTTAGAAAATGTCATATTTTAATCAATTGGTATCTCTAATATTATATTCTTATATTAGAGATAGGGGGAGAAAATGTGATTAAAATGTACAATATCGCAACATGTGATCTTAAAGACTCAAGTGCAACTCTTTCCTTCACATGCTAAACTATTTCGTATATCGATGCATGTGTGTAGGGGGAGCTTTTCGAAAATATAAAACTTTCAAAGTGTTAAAAGTTTTGATTTTTATCAAGCACTTTGAATGGTTTTCAATGGTTTTATGGTTACGATCTTTACCCAAAACAACCTACTATCCACGACGGAACGATGGAGTCAAAAGGTGGTTTAGGATAGGAAACTAAGTCCTATGATCTAACCAGAACCGGAGGGATCTACCCAAGGACATTCCATAGCTACAAATAGTTGTCCTTAGGAAAGATGGAGTTGAATGATGCTGAATGCGGACCAATTACTTAAGTTAGCACTGGAAAAATCAGAACAAGGTGCTAGTGATGACGTATTGGTAAGCATTGAAGGAGTTGAATATTCTATGCAACTTAGGCAGAAACCGGGTTAACACATCTTTTGAAGACAAGTGTCATGGACCCAGTGATGCGATGCACAACCCTTCTCCAGCCATTTGAGTTTCTCTCAAAAGAAACTTGTCTCATTGTCACGGAGATCAACACGTATCTATTGACTTTCTCACTCCGAGTTAGTTAATATTGAAAAGGTGGCAGTCTGCTCTAGCCTCCGATTACCAAATGCACTTATTGAGTCTAGAGCTAAAACGAGATCTATCTATCATCTCATTAGGACATAATCGAGTCCTACGCATTATCCTTGCGATACTGCCAGAACATCTGAGTGATACGATTCACAATGAAGATGGAAATCCTGCTTGAGCCATCATCAAACAAGCTCATGGTAGGTAACTTGTGCGATTCTACACGAATCAAACTTGTGATAACTGGAAAGAAACTAAGGTTGGATTCTTAATTGATTCCAACTTGATTCCAGGTTTCTTCGCAAAATCCGTGTGATCTTGCCAGAACATTCAGAGTGACACTCTTTAGTGTTCACAGTGACGAATGGAAATCCTTCCAGTGTCAACATCAAACAGCACTGCGGTAGGTAACATGCAAGATTCTTATGAATCGAGCTTGTGGCAAACTGGAAAGCAACAATGGTGCGATTCTTATAGAATCAAACTTGTTCCAGGAGTTCTGAATTGACGACTCTAATCAAACGGATAACCGTATCCTTTTTTATTCACTCTTTACGTTCGCAGTCTGCTTTGAGACGGTCAAGTAAAGAGAACTGGTTACTACCGCCGGGAAACCCTGTCAAAGAGATTCTTAATCGAATCTACCCGATCACAGGTACGGTATGTAATACTGTCTAAACGGTCTTCACCGACCGGAGGTAAAACGCTACCGAGTTAGGATGAAATGTTCAAAGCCATTTTATCCGTGTCTATATATGTTGCTGCATATCAAGAAGGTGGCGTAGCTGTGCTACCGATGTCGATTCAGAAGTCACAAGAGCACAAGATGGCGATAATCAAGATACCTAAGAATGTAAGAATGTAATAGGTCATCTTAGTCACAAGGAGCACAGATGAAGATCTCAAGCACTCAAAGTCAAATGACAAAGGCTCAAGATAAAGATCACGAAAGCATGAAGGAACAAAGCTGTTACAAACAAGATCAAGACCAAGATACAAGACCAAAGCAGGAAGATCTCCTCTATAAGAATGTATTCACTCAATCATCTTATGCTTTTTAAGCTTTTAAGATGACCGATACATTGGGGGAGATTGTTAGCCCTATATTTTATATAGTCGAACAAGAATGTAATAGGTCATCTTAGTCGTTAATGGTCTTGTATTGTAATAGGTTAGTCGGGAAAACCGGGCTTGGACTTTAAGCTAATATTGTATAAGTTAGGGGCGTAAGCCTAAAAACAAAGCCAAGCTCGGCCCAAGGATTCTAAACACACGGCCCATATGACAAGGGTATATATACCCTCTTCCATGTGTGGAAGATGGTGTTGGTTCATTTTAATTTCTCTCTCTAGTAAACATAAACCTTCCAAAATCTCTCTTGTTTCTCTCTCTACTTTTCTTCTCTTTCTCTCTCTAAACATCTCTTCTAAATCGTGTGTTATGGATTGAATGCGATTAACAGGTTTATATAGGAGGAGGGGAGGAGTGTTGATGCTTTCTTCTTTCTTTCTTCTCGTCTCGGCTCGATTTAAATTCTTTGTCTTTCTCGACGTCGTCTTGGGATTTGTCGATATAAATTGAACTCGTCTTATAATTTTCTTCTTCTATTAGACTTGAATTCTTCGACTTTATTAAACTTCCATTTTTAGACTTTTTCTTCGATAAATCTTTAGAATAGGCCTTGGACTTCCGTTCTTTTTGCACTCTTGATCTTTTGACTTCGTCTTTTGTCTTTTTCTTCGATAAAAGCCCGTGAAAGCCCGTGTTTTCTTCCTTTTCATCTTTTGGTCCTAAAACACAATAAAAACGCAAACCACACATAATTCTGACTTTTACGACATAAAATACACGTTTTAGCTTGGTTATTATTATAATTAAGTGGTAAAAGGATGGGTGTTTTCACACCTATCAAATCCCCTACACTTGACCATTGTAATGCCCTCATGCAATGCATTTGTTACAAAGGAAGATTTACATTTTCCATCATAATTAACCCACCTTGGCGTTTATTAAACATAATAAAAGGAAGAAAAACAAATAAAGAGATTAAAGACTTACATTGAGGCTTTGGATTGTCATGAATGTTTATCATCCTCAAGTGTCACGTTCCCCAAACCAAGCTTAAAAACGAGATCATTGTTATTATAAGTTAGAAAACTAACACAAACTCATGTGGCCCAATTATTCACTTAGACTCCCTTATTCCTAGGTGTATCTCTAATATTTTATTGTTGTCTTAAATGATCGCGAGGATGCATTGTTGACTTACTACGATAGTTATTTAGGCTGAAAATAAAGTAGGACGATTTAGTCAATAGTTAGCTAAAGAACAAAATCTTTTAAAAATGCTTCTCGGGACCTCATAAAGTTCATATCTTGGCATAACTTGCTTCACGATTTGAGACCTTTCTCGAACCGATATTTGGCATTGACTTCATACTTTAAATCTTGAGAGATGTTCTTGAAATTATGGTCTTCTCTTCATAATAGGAATTTCTTCACTTGAAGTTTTTGAGAGATTCTTCATACTTGGACCACGACTTCTTCATTTTTCTCCAATCTTTATTTTGGATTTTGATATAAAACGATCCGCCTCCTTTTAGGACTTGGATCTATTTATCCTCATACCTTGTTAGGGCCTTTTTGGATAGACTTCTCCATGATCTTTAGGGGAGTATTTGCTTTTCGTCGTGTGTCTCGATCCTTCATATTGATTTTTGATAAATGATTCTTCACATCACTTTTGGATCTTTAGCAACAAAATGTAGCCCTCATGTCTCGTTAGGACCTTTTCGTACTCGCCAATCTTCGCATCCCGCTTCAATAAGTTATGTCTGGGCTATGAACTCTACTTAATATCGAGCAACTTTTAAACGATCTTGGGCTAGAAGCTAAGTAACTTTTCAAATCGTACGACCTTACTTATTGCAATTAAATTTATTAGCAAACGATGGGAGAAAAAGCTCATAATTAACTCACATAAATTCATGAAAGAATACCAAACTTATAATTGACTCTATCATCTCTCGTTCTCCAAAATTTAAAATCTCAAGGAATGAGACTCGTGAATGCTTAGCCAATTAAATCAAAGTGTTGGGCTTTCAAGTCATGTATAGGATCTTGCATCTTCTTAGACTTTTTCAAGTTTAGAATTCGCATTTTAAAGTTCCCTTGATAAACGACTTTCTAGGATCAATTATAGGAACTTGCGAAAAGTTCTTGTTCTTAACCTGTAAGAGCTAAGACTTTCGCGTTTTAAAGTTCCCTATATAAAAGCCTAGCAAAACTTGACTTAAACACGTTAAGGATACTAGCTAGAGTAAACTTAGATAAGTAAACTCGGGTTGAGTCAAAAGATTCACGACGTTTAAAAATTAAAATCACTTTATTAAAATTTATTCTAGCAAAGAAAGAAAATAACCATAACAAAGGTAAATACAACTAGGCCAAAATAGATCAAAATTTTTTAGAAAATGTCGAAAAGTCAATTTTCCGGTTAAAATGAGGACATATACAAGGAGAAGCCCACTTAACTTCGATAGAAGTCCCCCCTACACTTAATATAAACATTTTCCTCAATGTTTAAGCATGTGGGAGTAAACTCCCCTACACTTAGGACATTGTGCATGTTGTTTAAATCTTGCTAAGGAAGAGACAACTAATGTGATTCCTATTTTAATATTGAAGAATATAAAATAGTGAATCAAAAGAGTTTAGGATAGAACCGGGAAGATGGGAACACGGAATCACGGGTTGTCAGAAGTCATCAAGAATGGATCTTTGATAGCTCGAATCCCTGCACATGATAAGAAAGAAAACAACAAACACATACTAGGGTCTCCCCCTACACTTATTATAAAAATAGATAAAGATAGATAGATAATCGGGTTGCCTCCCAAAAAGCGCTTGTTTTTGTTAACCGAGTCACGAGCCAGACTCGTCCCCGAATTAAATGGTCCATGGGGAAGCCTTAAATGTAATACTGGGATCAAAGACCTTGTCCTCGTTCCCGGAGGACATCAATGAAGGAGAGGCGGGAGGGTAAGTCTTAAAAGGTAGAAAAGTCCTCTCAACATACGAAAAGTATGTGAGATCATGATCCACGGGAGGTGGGGTGGGTAAAGGAATCAAAATGTCAGCCCCAAAAGACATATGATTATCACTAAGCGGCAAAAGCCGTAAAGTTATCACTCATAAAATAGTCATTGTCACCTCCCGGGTCAAAGCACTCATCCTCCGTAATAGTGTCTAAAGGAGTGGATGAAAGGTGCTCGGGAGGGGGAATTGGGACAATATCTTCATGCAGCAAATTATCAAAAATAATATCCCCCTCCGTATCATCATCATCAATACCCGGAGGTATTGAGAGAATTTCTATTTCCTCCGTAGCTGTATCATTATTCTCAACTGAAGTAATAGACGGAGGTAAAGACTCAGAAATAGGAGCAGAATTCAACGCTTCAATTTTAGCAATAAGAAGATGAACTTTCAATAATTTGTAGCGAAGAATAATGTCTTCCACCTCATCTACAAGACCAAGTTTAGTGGTGAACTTCTCGTATGTCGGAGAGAATAAATCAACATCGCCTTCATCGCCCGTAGGAGAAGGAGAAATTTCAAAAGTGAAATTCTCATAGCATGGAGAAAAATCATCACTGAGAGCGACCTCGTCCGTAGGCTCCACAAAATTCGATGCATCACAAACCTCATCAAAGAATTTATCAAGACCAAAATCACTAATCTCACTTGATGTATCACTATCCCTAGATGCATTAGGGATATCAAGAGTAGGAGTAGTAATCTCAAAAGATGGGTTGAGATCATAGATATCATCTTTGTCATCATCATAATAGTAGTATGGACGGACAAGAGGAGGAGTATAATCACTAAGTATAGATACTTGCTCTTGTTGCTGTCGCTTTTCCTCCTCCCATGCTTCTTTTAGTTGAACCACGGCTTCTTGAAGTTGCAAAATAAGGGCGTGTGTTTCGTCATTCGGATTCAAAGAAGGTTGATGATCAAGGGTGTATTATGGGGGCTCAAAATTATGAAAACCAGAATTATAGCACGGATGTGGTCCATCACAAATCATCAGTTGAAAAGAAATAGAACACGTATTTGGCTCATAATAATTCATCGGCTGACAATAAGAAGTATCGTGAGGGCCCCCACAATTGTTGCAACACGGGTAGTGAGAGAACCCCGGTTCATTTTGTTGATATGGATCGTCATATATGGGAGAGGGTGAAATAGTCTCATTAGAAGGGAAGAATGAATTGAAGTATGAATTGATCGAATTGCACGATAGACAACGACCAAATTCGTAATTAGGGATATCCATTCCACACTGTTTGCATGAACACCATTGACAGGATTGACTACCAGAAGATGGTCTTCCACACCCTACACAGTCAACAAACGAATCCATTAAACACAACAGATAAGCAAGAACAATATTTTTGGTGCAAAACTTTTGAAAAGGAAATGCTTTTTATGATTTTTTAATTGTTTTTGGGATTTTTTGAAATTTTGTATTTTTTAGGATTTTTGAAAATTTTTTGGCAAGAAAAATAACGTTCAAAAGTGAACGGATCCCAAAATCCAACGCGTCTCTCACAAAAAACCGTTAATCTTCAAGAAAAAGAGCCAGCGGCGTCATTTAATACAGTTGAAAGTGCCAACCGTATTAAAATTTATTCACAAAAATTTTTGAATTGACTCTCTAGGTTTTGTAGACCCAATGATTCCTAACAAAGTCTACAAAGTGATCAAAGCTCTATATGGTCTTCATCAAGCTCCAAAGGCTTGGTATGCTACACTATTTAATTTTATTTTGGAACATGGATATAGAAGAGGGACCATTGACAAGACTCTTTTCATCAAAAAGGACATCATTTTAGTACATGTGTATGTGGATGATATTATCTCTTTCTCTATAAAGAAAACATGGTGTGAGGAGTTTGAAGCTTTGATGAAAGGAACATTTCAGATGATTTCTATGGGAGAACTTACTTTCTTCTTGGGATTACAAGTAAAACAGAAGAAAGATGGAATATTTATCATCCAAGATAAATATGTTGCTGAAAATTTAAAAAATTTGCAAGTATGGAATCAATGAGTACAAGTACACCTTTTGAAGCCAAGTCTTCATTGTTAAAAGATGAGTATGATGATGATGTGGATCTACACTTATATAGGTCCATGATTGGATCTCTCATGTATCTTACTTCTTCTAGGCCTGATATTACGTTTGTAGTATGTGCTTGTTTAAGGTTTCAAGTCAATCCCAAGGTTTCACACCTGCATGCTTTGAAAAGGATCTTCAAATATCTCAAAGGTCAACCTAATTTTTGATTATGGTAACCTAGAGAATCATATTTTGACTTGGAAGCTTACTCAGATAGTGATTATGCTAAAGCTAATCATGATAGGAAGTCCACAACAGGAGGTTTTCAATTCTTAGGAAGAAGGCTTATATCTTCGCAATGTAAAAAGCATACCATTGTTGCTACTTCTACTATTGAAGCAGAATATGTAGTTGTTGCTCATTGCTATGGCGCTTTAGATTCAAAACTAGTTGTTGGATTATGGGTTCAATTTCATGAACACCAAAATCTACATTGATAATGAAAGTACTATATGCATTATCAAAAATCCAGCGTTTCACTCCAAAACCAAGCATATTAAAATAAGGCATCACTTCATCAGAGATGCGTATGACAAAAAGCTAATTCAGGTTTTGAAGATGCATACAGATAACAATGTGGCTGATTTGTTGAGTAAGGCGTTTGAAACAAATAGGTTTGAGTTTTTGGTGACACATATTGGCGTGCTCAATCAATAATATCCGCATCTGTTAAGGGGAGGATATAAGTGTACAATAATGCTCATTTTTTATTGTATAGTGTTTGTAGTTGTTTGTGATGTTTTTATAGGTTTGATGGATCAAGGAACAAGAGATTACAACTATCTTAGGATGCATGTACCGGTGGTTCTTTCTTAGGTACCGTTTTTGAAACCATGTACTGCTAGACTAAATTGATGTACCACTAGTAAGCCATGTACCGCTAAGTTAGCGTTGTCGCACGTACCGTTAAAGGGTCTATTATGTAAAATTGGAGGTTTCTTTGCGCTAAGGTCTTCTTACCCTATATAAAACCATCCTAATTGCATAATTTATTCACCTAATCTCTCTATTATTTACCTCGATTTCATAACCCTAATTTTCATCGACGATCATATAAACAAACAATGGTGAACCTACAAGTGATCTCTAAACACAATCAGGTGGCTACATTGACTCAGAATGCAGATAATCTTGAGTTCTATGAGATGTTAGAATTCTTTTTTCGAAGTCAGATCGAATTTGCATTAACTGTAAGTCCTACTGTAACTAATTCTGTTGTTGAAATTTTTTGGAGGATTGCCTCTGCTATTGTTAGACATGGAGCACCTTGTATTAGAGCAAGGGTCCATAATAGGAATGTTTATGTGACAGAAGTCTAACTTAGAGTTTCATTAAGATTGAATGATGTTGAGGGTATAAGTATGTTGCCAGACCTAGAGATTCATGATAGTTGAGCGACCATGGGTTATGAAAGGGGGCGTGAATCACTCACATTCTTTAAATGGTTTTTTCTCCTCAATGGAAGTTACTTTTTCATGAAATTATTCATTTTTTAAGTCTAAAAAGTAATTTATTTGATCAAATTTCTGCAAGTACAACAACTGCTGGTATTTGTTTGGCTACCAATAGACTTTTCAATTTTTCTAAATTAATTTTTGAGGGTATGCTTAAGCATTTCGATGCTAAAAAGAAATTTTTGATATATCTACATTTTATGCAACATCTTTTGAGTGAGCAAGTGCCTGACCTTCCTACCTCATCAGAGCCTTGGATTGTACTTGGTTTCACATCTAGAACATTTACCTTTTTAGCAAAAAAGGGTACTGATATGAGTGATTTTACTCATATCAATTGTAGCTTAAGACAATCAATATATGCAATAAATGTATGAAAATGCCTTGTATATGTGTTGTTTTCTTGTTTCATGTGTGTAGGTACCAAGTTCGCAAAAACCGGCAAAACCGACACGAAGTTTGATTAAAAGATCAACAAAGCCGATAACAAGTCGTTTTATTCACGGATTTATCAATTTTGACGACAAGTGGGTCCCACATTTTGGAAAATGGGCTCAAAAGCCCATTTGAGATTCAAGATAATACTATGTTTTGTTTTAAAGTCCAAATGGCCCAAATGGAAGAATTTAATGGGACGGATAGAAATATTGGGTCCAAGCCCAATATCAAGAAAGAAAAGTATGGAATGGATGAGATACTTGTTGAATCATCAATTCAAAAGCCCATTAGCAGAAACAAATAAACGGTGGAAAGAATAAACTTTGGAGGTCAAGTCTTGGTCAAAACAATTATTTTGTTACATATACACGTTCCTTTTATCCACCACACACCTCACACATATTTTTTTTATCTTTTCGTTATAACCTATGCCAATTACCTTCTTCCCCAAAACCAAAAATAAAACCAGTAACTTCTCCAAACCCTAATTTTACCACATCAATGAATTTACCCAAAAGTCAAATTAAATTGGGGGTTTTGTTCCCACGTGTGATTCAAGCATGGGGGAATTAAATCCCCCGAGTTTTTGGAAGGCAGAAGTGGAGAGGCAAGGCTACGTGTTCCCTTTTCATTGGCTGAGACACCTCACCATTCCCCATCATCCAATCAAGAGTGGCCACCTCAGCTTTGAAGTAACACAACTAGCACACTTTGGTGCCACCCTGGCAATCCGAGTGAACAAGAGCGCATATCCACCCTTGGATGATCAACTGACAAGAGAGAGAAGATCAAGATACCCTTTGGACGGCTAAGATGATGATTTCTGCTCAACAACTTCCCCTCAACAGCCTAGGGGGTTGGCTATATAAACCCCCAAAATACTTGTAATCGATATCCCTTTCTTTCTTTTATTGTTATAATGTTAATTTAGTTTTAGGAATTTGTATTTTCATTTAAAAAGTATTGTAATAATTTTCTGATATTAATGAAAGTGAATTTTAGTTTCATCTTGTTTTCGAATTGCAATATTATTCTGAGTTTATACAGTTATTTTTTTTACTAAATTGATATTATATGAGATTTTTTAAATAAGCTCATTCTATAGCTTAATTAAATAATCAAAAGTTAGATTGGGAAAAGTCAAACCCCACTAGTTTGATCTCAAAAAGGGTACTGTTCGTGATTCGATTTATGGTGAATGGTGGTTCGAATGGTGGTGTTTTTGTTCCGGTTCATTAAGGTAGCACAACGCTAACCTTCTGCCCAATGGTTTTCTACAAAAGGTGCTCTTCTATTTTATTTTTCATATTTTTAGAGTAATCTTGTTAAATGTTTGAGTGCTTAGGTAAATTGATTGAGGTATTTTGTTTAGACTACTGAGTTGAATCTGTTATATAATTTTGTTACTCATTTTAAAGTCTGTTGTCGTTTGATTTTGCTGAAGCTCTTGTAACTGCTTAATTGGTATGGATTAGTGTAACTGCTGTCATTTAATATGCTTGAGAGTTTGATTGTTAGATTTTCTGTGTTTGCAAAATGCTGATATGGAGATTTATAGATGTATGATTGTTCTGTTAATGTTTATGAACTTGAAATGTCTGCTTAGTTCTTTGTTAATTTGTTAGGCTGCTTGTGAGTTTGGAAATTTATTTTGAGGAATTTAATCTGAACTTAGTTGCTGGTTTTGTATTTGATTTCTCCTTCATATCTATTATAGACTTTTGAATCTGTTGCGTTTTTTAGTCATTCTTTTAACAAGCATCAGTTGAGTGAACTGATTATTGTAGTGTGATCTTAAACCTTGCTAAGAAAAGTTAAATGGCTGCATCTGCTAGTTTCTATCATATGTCTCGTGTAATTGATTTTTATTTGCTTGATACTACTAGTTTGGTAGCCTGAGTTGTATTATCTGATATAAGACTTTGTTTGGTCTAATCTTGCTGTATACAAGTTTATTTCGTGATGGTCTGATTTATGTTTTGGATGGTATTATCTGAAATTTAAGTTTTGTGCTTACTGTTTTTTTGATTCTGTTTAGTTTCAAATGTTATCAGAATCCATTGTTCTGATGAACTCATAAACTGATATCCTTATCAGTTTTATCTTAGAATTAGTCAAAAAGTCACTCCTGTGATTTAGGAGTTGATTTTCGCAGCCTTTAAAAATAAGCACAAAAAAAGGACCACTCATGTGGTTCGAACCCGTGACCTCACGGTTAATTACCAGCTTGATACCCATCTGAGCCAAAGGCTCTTTTTAGTTTAAGTCTGTACAATATGATTAAAATACATATCTTAACTTTGACTATTCAGAATTGTTAGAACATACGTAATTAATCTTTACTTAATGATAAACGATATTTTCTTTAAATGAATAAAAGTTTTATTGTTTAGTTTAAATCAATTAGTATAATTAAATAAATAATAATATAAAAAAATGTTTTTATTAATTTTAAAAGTTTAATTAGTTTTTAAATAATAAGATTTTCATTGTTTTAGATTTAAATTAAAAAAAATAGTTTTAAAAATTAGATTTGGTTTATGTAAATTTCAATAAATTTAATTAGTTTAAAAAGTTTTATTAGATTTCTTAAAATAGTGTTAAAGTTTTATAAGATTAAAAGTTATTTTGTTTAATTTTTAAATAGTTTTAAATTTTAAGTAATCAGATTAAAATAATTTTGGGGGTTTACGATTCATGCACTTTAGGATTAAATTAGAATTTAAATTGGTAGATTTAATTTTTAGTTTAAAAACCAAAAACCAATTCAAATCGATTGTCCAATTCAAAACAAAAATGTCTCGAATTCATAAGATCTTCATGTACAACGAACTTGGTTCATCACGTGTTTAATTAAATTCGTCTTTGGTAATTTTAGACTATTACTTTTTCCTAAATGTAATTTTCTAATTTACCCTATAACGTATCTAATTATCACTATACTGTCACGATCACATCAAAAATTTTGGCGCCGTTGCCGGGGATCTTGTGTACGATTCGTTTTTGTTGAGATTTGTTGATCGTTGATTTGAAGACCCTTTCCGTCCTCGGAAAGTTTGTAATTTTTCTATTATATAGTATGTATCGTTTTTCTCGTTTTTTTGTGATTAATATATTGTATTACGTAAAACAATAAAGTTACATACTTTTCAAATAAGGCCTTAGTTGGGATTTCATCACCTAGCTATTGTAGTCGAATCCAAAACAAAAATAAAAGGCAAAATAGATAAATACTAATAAGAAGTTTGAACTCGATTTATACAAATTATAAGGTGGGTATAAGGCGACGTGCTATAAAAGGCCGTCTAAGGAAAAAGGTTTTTAAGTGCTTTGTGCCACCTCGTTTCCCCGCTTGCTTGTGCGTATATTGAGAGGGACGACCTATTATTGGTTTGCCGACTCAAGTAGTAATAAATCTTATTTTTGTAGTTTACTTATTGAACCTCGAGACGTTTAGGTTTTCACCTATCGTTTCAAAGTCGATCGAGGGTAATTTACTTCCATAGTAGTTTTCCTTATTCCTTGTTTTTATCGGTCATTTTTTATTGAGCAATACCAAATAAAATACCAAAATTAATCTTCTTCTTGTCTAATTTCTTTTCTTCAATCCTCTAAATTCTCGTCTTTGTAGTGTATGCAATTACGTTCTTCTAGACTTGTGATTGATTTTAATAGGCTTGAAAATATTCCTCGTAGAAATAGAAATCGTCAACAACGAATAGTGGAACCCGAGCTTCCACCTATTGTTGTAGAGATGGCCGATAACCGAACAATGGAGGAATTGCTCCGTGCACCCACCGAAGGGTATGGGGAAGCAATCGTTGTGCCAGCTATTTTGGCGGATCATTATGAGATTAAGACGGGTCTTTTATCGCTCATTCGTGCCGACCAATTTCGTGGCAATGAGACCGATAACCCGCACTCTCACATTCGGAATTTTCTTCGAATTACCTCGACTCTCAAGTTTAGAGATGTGCCGAATGACGCGATTAAGCTCATGCTTTTTCCGTACTCGCTCGAGGGTAATGCTAAGATTTGGTATGAGAAAGAACCACCGTGTTCGATCTTAACATTGGATGATTTAGTGTCTAAATTCATGAATTATTTCTTTCCACCATCTAAGACAACACACTTTTAGAACGATATCACTAGATTTGAACAAAAAGTGCATGAATCGTTTGGGGTTGCATGGGAAAGATTTAAAGATTTGTTGAGACAATGTCCACACCACGGTTTCTCAGAATTGCATCAAATAAATACTTTCTATAATGGGCTAAATATGATTGAACAAGATTCGTTAAATGCCGCCGCGGGTGGTAATCTTTTAAGAAAAACTCCGAGAGACGCGTGGTGCATAATTGAGAATAAGTCTAGAGCATAATATTCACGAAACACACCGAGTGCTTCCAATGTGAATTCGTCTAATATCGAGATTGCTAGATTGGACTCTAAGATTGATAATGGATTTACGATATTGTTGAATGAGATTAGGAAGAATCCTCATGGATCGATTAATATGGTTGAGAGTTTTTGTGTATCATGTGGTGGAGCACATCCTAATTATGCTTGTTTAACCACGGGGTTTGATCAAGCTAGTGCTTTTGCCGCGACGGGAACTTATGGCTCCAACGGTCAAGTTCCTCGTCAAAATCATGTTTCTCCACCGGGTTTTCCACCGGTTCAAAATAGGTACAACAATGGAAACAATGGGAATAATTTTAACCGTGGTAACCAAGGGAATTATAATCAAGGAAATGGGTTTAATGCTAATCAAAACAATCAAGGTTTTCAAAGAAATAACCAAAATGATTTGTCAAGCTACATTAAAACGAATGAGGCAAATTTGAAGGCTTTCCAAAACAACATTCAAGGGCAAATTAATACTTTGAAACTCGATTTTCAAAATACGATTAAAGGGCAAAACAATAAGATTGAGCTTAATCAACAAAGGCTAGAGCAAAGTCAAAATCGTATGCAAAAAAGTTTGGAACAAAGTCAAAATAAATTGCTTTCGATGTTTGAGGGATTTATGTCTAAACCATCTACTTCTTCGGGTTGCTTACCTAGTAATACCATTCTAAACCCGAAAGGAGAGCTTAAGGCCATAACCGTTTATGATGATTATGATGAAGAAGTTGAAGTGATTGAGTTTAATCCTCCACCTAAGGAAACTTTTCTAGATGTCACCAAGGATACTTTGAATGTGATTAGTACCTCGATTTTCTTTGATTTCTTTCCTGAGAAATATAAAGATCCGGGTCAATTCTTGATACCTTGTGTTTTCAATGAGCTTGAGGTGTGCAAAGGCCTAGCCGATCTAGGAGCTAGCATTAACTTAATGCCCCTAGCCATTTGGAAAACTATTGACTATGCACCACTTAGTACCACTCGAATGATCATTGAGCTTGCTAATGGTACCACCACTCGACCGGTTGGTATAGCGGAAAATGTCATTGTTAAAGTGGGAAAGTTTTTGTACTTAGCCGATTTTGCAATAGTTGATTATGAGACCAATCCTCGTGTGCCTATTATTTTAGGACGACCATTTTTGTGCACGGCTCAAGTTCAAGTTGATATGAGGAAAGAGGAAATTAAATTGTTTTATGGAGATAAGAGTATTATTTTCAAACCGGAAAAGATTCCAAGATTTGCTTCTAAGAAAGTGGAAAGTGTTAAACTTGTTGAAACTTTGGAAAGTAATAAGAAAGCTCTTTTTGATAAACGTGTTTTTCTAATTTTGGAAACTTCAATTTGTGAAAATGAAAAGTTAAATTCAAAGGAAGAAGCTTGTTTTGTTGAATCATGTTGTAATATTTCCTCATCTTCATTCACTCCACACGAGGATGATAGTTCTAAGATTGAAAAACAAATTGATGAATACCTAAGTGCACCATTTGATGCTAGTGAGTTTAATAGTGAGAATTTTGATCCCGAGAGTGATATTGCTTTAATTGAACAATCTTTGAAAATGGACTCATTTTCACTCTCTTCGAAGGATAAAATTGATGTTCCTAAGGCACAATCTTTCATTGAAGAGCCTTTGATTCCAAACTTCACAACGAGTGAGGTTAGTGACTATTCATGTGATAAGTTCATCGATGAACTTTTCGCTATCATTGATCCACTTCCACGGGGAAGTGAAGACGTTTCCGATCTCGATATCGAACGTGATTCTCATGTTTTACCTACCATTCTCGAGGAATTCTCCGATGAATTTCCTTCTAATGAGAATGATGATCTTGTATCCGAGTGTGACACACTTGATACTTTGTTGGATATTTCTTGTGATGACAAGATTGATGACACTTTTGTGACCTACTCAAATCCTCTCTTTGAAGCTTCAATGAACAATAATCCATTGTTTCAAGAGGATTTTGAGAGCATCACACCTCCTACATCTCACAATCTTTGTGATGATGATCTTCTCATGAAGGAGGTTGATAAGTTTCTTTATATAGACATTCCTTCAGAATTTGAGGAAGAGTCTAATGACGGTGATGAAGATTCTTGGTTTGATCACCCGATTTATGATGATGATAATGTTGACCCGGAGGGAGAAATTACTTTTGCTCCTATTATCCTTCCCACTCGCTTTGATCTTAATGTGCGGGTTTTCATGCGACTCATTTTGAGTACCATGACCCCTTTGTTCACATTTCTAAAAGTGATAAGGTCAACAAAGTCATGCAAGTTGAAACCACTATGGTTGAGACTTTTATCCCACCATTACCATGTGCTTCATATGATTTAGGAATAGCATAGGGGACGACACCGTGTTGTCTATTCCTTTCTCCACCGAGGACGAGGTATTCGATCCCGGAATCGTTGATTTAGGGAAATCTCGGCCTTTCACCGATGCAATAATTGAAAGACTTTTTAATCATCTTGGTGCGAGTTTATCTCGGGGAGCATGCTACATCCATTTAGTGATTTGTGACTACCATCTCTTGTTGGAGATTTGTGTTGGAGTTTTATCCTTTCGTTTGTCATCCGACAACGAGGATGAGATCTTTGACCCCGGCATCGTGCTTTATTATGGATTATATTCCATTATGCCGGTTTTCACCTTTTTCCCTAAGGACCAATGAATGCGGGGATCGAGTCGAGCTCATGACTCGGTGAACAAAAACGAGGTGCCTTGTGGGGGAGTCCCATACATTCTATCTTCTTTCTATTTTCTAACACTAATAAGGCTAGATCTTTCAAGCACGTGCTCGTGTTTTGTTGTGTTGTTGTGAATCTTAGGTATGACCCTAATCATTGAAGACTCTCGTGTTCGGTTTTTGGCGTCCACTTGATCTTACATTCTTTGAATGCCAAAAAGGGGCACACACTCTTTATCCTTTGATTTTTATCGACTAACGTTTTATCTTGAGACATAATTAATAAACGGCTTATAGATTTGCGTGCTCTTTCCATGCTAGGAATTTGCATTAGACTCTTCGTATTTTAGCAAGGGGGTGTTACTCTTGAGCTAAGAAACATTGAGGGCAATGTTTGGTTTTAGCTTGGGGGAGACAATCGATATAATCGCTTGCAATTGCTTTTGTCATGTCTTTACGTAATTGTTTTTCTCATTTTTCAATAAAATTTTAAATTTTTAGTGTTATTTTTAAGTTTTTAATAAAGAAAATAAGTGCTTTTGACACGAATGTAGGCTTTCCGTTGGTGAAAACAAAAATTGTTTTTGACTCGACTCGGTTTTTACCTTAGCTTTTCCTTAACGTATTTGAATTAAGTTTTGCTAGGCTTTTATATAGGGAGCTTTAAAACGCGAAAGTCTTTACTCATACGAGTTAAGAACAAGAACTTTTCGCAAGTTCCTATTATTGATCCTAGAAAGTCATTTATTAAGGGAACTTTAAAACTCAAATTCTAAAACTTGAAAGAGTATAAGAAGGTGCAAGATCCTATAGATGACTTGAAAACCCAAAACTTTGATTTAATAGGCTAAGTATCCATTGATTTCACATTTTTGAAATTTTACAATATGGAGAACAAGAGATGATAGAGTTTAATCATAAGTTTCTAAGGTTAAATTCTTCTTTGTGCAAGTATTTTTGTGTTTGATTTAATCTCCTCGTATTTACATTCCACGCTTGAATAATAATTGCTTAATAAATGAAGTTTTTAGCGGTTTAGGCTTGATATCTTAACTCGTAACTCCTTCTTTTTCTTCCCTTGTAATTAAAGTGAGAACACATTAAGGGTGTCAGCGTCATGGACTTTTGATCATGGGATTGCAGAAATTTGGCTTACTATAAATATCATATTAATAAAAAAGAACAAATAAAAACATGTTCTCTAGGAGCCTTCGGGTGGGAGTCATGTAGCACTAACCATGTCATTAGAGCCTTAGGGTGTATGGCAAGGGGACGTGTTGAATAAAAATTGCTTCATCATCATGAGCCATAAGGTGGGATGGTGATATCAATTCCCTTATTTTTGTCCAAGGAGCCTTAGGGTGTGGATTTTGAATAAGGAGCACAATTGCATCTTAAAGAGCCGCAAGGTGTTATGATGTAGTTGTTGCTAACTCCATTAATAAGGTCATAATTGACTTTGGAGGTTTTATTTTTGCTTTTAAGTAGCCATATTAGCCAAATTTCAGGTCCGGGATTTATCCCTCAAATCGTGTTAAGTTATCCTTGATGTGGGCTTTCTTTAGTGACAACGGTTTTTGAAGTCGAGGTAAGGTTTTGAGTGTTAAGTTTACACCGTTCTTGCCTTCATTTTTGGACTAATAAATATCAAATAAAGTCAAATGAGCCTTTGGGTGAATGACAAATAAAATCTAGAGATACAATTAGGAATAATAGGAGATTGAGTTTAACACAAATTACTTGTATGAGTTGGTTTAATTTTGGGGCTTATGATTGACAATGACCTTGTTTTTGCACTTGGCATGGAAAAGTGAAAAGTCGAGGACGATGAATCTATTTGAGTTTTATGATCCTAAAAGTTATTTTTCGAATAATGAAAGCAATACATTATGTCTTTGTAAAATAAGGATTCAAAAGTTGAATAATGGTGTAGTTAGTGTTTTATTTTATCATTGCGTGAGGACACGACAATTGCTTAGCAAGGGGGAGTTTGATATGAGTGATTTTACTCATATCTATTGTAGCTTAAGACAATCAGTATATGCAATAAATGTATGAAAATGCCTTGTATATGTGTTGTTTTCTTGTTTCATGTGTGTAGGTACCAAGTTCGTAAAAACCGGCAAAACCGACACAAAGTTTGATGAAAAGATCAACAAAGCTGATAACAAGTCGTTTTATTCACGGATTTATCAACTTTGATGACAAGTGGGTCCCACATTTTAGAAAATGGGCTCAAAAGCCCATTTGAGATTCAAGATAATACTATGTTTTGTTTTAAAGTCCAAATGGCCCAAATGGAAGAATTTAATGGGACGGACATAAATATTGGGTCTAAGCCCAATATCAAGAAAGAAAAGTATGGAATGGATGAGATACTTGTTGGATCATCAATTCAAAAGCCCATTAGCAGAAACAAATAAACGGTGGAAAGAATCAAGTCTTGGTCAAAACAATTATTTTGTTACCTATACACGTTCCTTTTATCCACCACACACCTCACACATATTTTTTTTATCTTTTCGTTATAACCTATGCCAATTACCTTCTTCCCCAAAACCAAAAATAAAACCAGTAACTTCTCCAAACCCTAATTTTACCACATAAATGAAATTACCCAAAAGTCAAATTAAATTGGGGGTTTTGTTCCCACGTGTGATTCAAGCATGGGGGAATTAAATCCCCCAAGTTTTCGGAAGGCAGAAGTGGAGAGGCAAGGCTACGTGTTCCCTTTTCATTGGCTGAGACACCTCACCATTCCCCATCATCCAATCAAGAGTGGCCACCTCAGCTTTGAAGTAACACAACTAGCACACTTTGGTGCCACCCTGGCAATCCGAGTGAACAAGAGCGCATATCCACCCTTGGATGATCAACTGACAAGAGAGAGAAGATCAAGATACCCTTTGGACGACTAAGATGATGATTTCTGCTCAACAACTTCCCCTCAACAGCCTAGGGGGTTGGCTATATAAACCCCCAAAATACTTGTAATCGATATCCCTTTCTTTCTTTTATTGTTATAATGTTAATTTAGTTTTAGGAATTTGTATTTTCATTTAAAAAGTATTGTAATGATTTTCTGATATTAATGAAAGTGAATTTTAGTTTCATCTTGTTTTCGAATTGCAATATTGTTCTGAGTTTATACAGTTATTTTCTTTACTAAATTGATATTATATAAGAGATTGTTTAAATAAGCTCATTCTATAGCTTAATTAAATAATCAAAAGTTAGATTGGGAAAAGTCAAACCCCACTGGTTTGATCTCAAAAAGGGTACTGTTCGTGATTCGATTTATGGTGAATGGTGGTTCGAATGGTGGTGTTTTTGTTCCAGTTCATTAAGGTAGCACAGCGCTAACCTTCTGCCCAATGGTTTTCTACAAAAGGTGCTCTTCTATTTTATGTTTCATGTCTTTAGAGTAATCTTGTTAAATGTTTGAGTGCTTAGGTAAATTGATTGAGGTATTTTGTTTAGACTGCTGAGTTGAATCTGTTATATAATTTTGTTACTCATTTTAAAGTCTGTTGTCGTTTGATTTTGCTGAAGCTCTTGTAACTACTTAATTGGTATGGGTTAGTGTAACTGCTGTCGTTTAATATGCTTGAGAGTTTGAGTTTTAGATTTTCTGTGTTTGCAAAATGCTGATATGGAGATTTATAGATGTATGATTGTTCTGTTAATGTTTATGAACTTGAAATGTCTGCTTAGTTCTTTGTTAATTTGTTAGGCTACTTGTGAGTTTGGAAAATTTTTTTGAGGAATTTAATCTGAACTTAGTTGCTGGTTTTGTATTTGATTTCTCCTTCATATCTATTATAGACTTTTGAATCTGTTGCGTTTTTTTAGTCATTCTTTTAACAAGCATCAGTTGAGTGAACTGATTATTGTAGTTTGATGTTAAACCTTGCTAAGAAACGGTAAATGGCTGCATCTGCTAGTTTCTATCATATGGCTCGTGTAATTGATTTTTCTTTGCTTGATACTACTAGTTTGGTAGCCTGAGTTGTATTATCTGATATAAGACTTTGTTTGGTCTAATCTTGCTGTATACAAGTTTATTTCGTGATGGTCTGATTTGTGTTTTGGATGGTATTATCTGACATTTAAGTTTTGTGCCTACTGTTTTTTTGATTCTGTTTAGTTTCAAATGTTATCAGAATCCATTGTTCTGATGAACTCATAAACTGATATCCTTATCAGTTTTATCTTAGAATTAGTGAAAAAGTCACTCCTGTGATTTAGGAGTTGATTTTCGCAGCCTTTAAAAATAAGCACAAAAAAGGACCACTCTTGTGGTTCGAACCCGTGACCTCACGGTTAATTACCAGCTTGATACCCATCTGAGCCAAAGGCTCTTTTTAGTTTAAGTCTGCACAATATGATTAAAATACATATTTTAACTTTGACTATTCAGAATTGTTAGAACATACGTAATTAATCTTTACTTAATGATAAACGATATTTTCTTTAAATGAATAAAGTTTTATTGTTTAGTTTCATCACGTGTTTAATTAAATTCGTCTTTGGTAATTTTAGACTATTACTTTTTCCTAAAGGTAATTTTCTAATTTACCCTATAACGTATCTAATTATCACTATACTATCACGATCACATCAAAAATTTTGGCGCCGCTGCCGGGGATCTTGTGTACGATTCTTTTCGTTGAGATTTGTTGATCGTTGATTTGAAGACCCATTCCGTCCTCGGAAAGTTTGTTATTCTTCTATTATATAGTATGTATCGTTTTTCTCGTTTTTTTGTGATTAATATATTGTATTATGTAAAACAATAAAGTTACATACTTTTCAAATAAGGCCTTAGTTGGGATTTCATCACCTAGCTATTGTAGTAGAATGCAAAACAAAAATAAAATGCAAAATAAATAAATACTAATAAGAAGTTTGAACTCGATTTATACAAACTATAAGGTGGGTATAAGGCGACGTGCTATAAAAGGTCGTCTAAGGAAAAAGGTTTTTAAGTGCTTTGTGCCACCTCGTTTCCTCGCTTGCTTGTGCGTATATTGAGAGGGACGACCTATTATTGGTTTGCCGACTCAAGTAGTAATAAATCTTATTTTTGTATTTTACTTATTGAACCTCGAGACGTTTAGGTTTTCACCTATCGTTTCAAAGTCGACCGAGGGTAATTTACTTCCATAGTAGTTATCCTTATTCCTTGTTTTTATCGATCATTTTTTATTGAGCAATACCAAATAAAATACCAAAATTAATCTTCTTCTTGTCTAATTTCTTTTCTTCAATCCTCTAAATTTTCGTCTTTGTAGTGTATGCAATTACGTTCTTCTAGACTTGTGATTGATTTTAATAGGCTTGAAAATATTCCTCGTAGAAATCGAAATCGTCAACAACGAATAGTGGAACCCGAGCTTCCACCTATTGTTGTAGAGATGGCCGATAACCGAACAATGGAGGAATTGCTCCGTGCACCCACCGAAGGGTATGGGGAAGCAATCGTTGTGCCGGCTATTTTGGCGGATCATTATGAGATTAAGACGGGTCTTTTATCGCTCATTCGTGCCGACCAATTTCGTGGCAATGAGACCAATAACCCGCACTCTCACATTCGGAATTTTCTTCGAATTACCTCGACTCTCTAGTTTAGAGATGTGTCGAGTGACGCGATTAAGCTCATGCTTTTTCCGTACTCGCTCGAGGGTAATGCTAAGATTTGGTATGAGAAAGAACCACCGGGTTCGATCTTAACATGGATGATTTAGTGTCTAAATTCATGAATTATTTCTTTCCACCATCTAAGAAAACACACTTTAAGAACGAGATCACTAGATTTGAACAAAAAGTGCATGAATCGTTTGGGGTTGCGTGGGAAAGATTTAAAGATTTGTTGAGACAATGTCCACACCACGGTTTCTCGGAATTGCATCAAATAAATACTTTCTATAATGGGCTAAATATGATTGAACAAGATTCGTTAAATGCCGCCGCGGGTGGTAATCTTTTAAGAAAAACTCCGAGAGACGTGTGGTGCATAATTGAGAATAAGTCTAGAGCACAATATTCACGAAACACACCGAGTGCTTCCAATGTGAATTCGTCTAATATCGAGATTGCTAGATTGGACTCTAAGATTGATAATGGATTTGCGACATTGTTGAATGAGATTAGGAAGAATCCTCATGGATCGATTAATATGGTTGAGAGTTTTTGTGTATCATGTGGTGGAGCACATCCTAGTTATGCTTGTTTAACCACGGGGTTTGATCAAGCTAGTGCTTTTGCCGCGACGGGAACTTATGGCTCCAACGGTCAAGTTCCTCGTCAAAATCATGTTTCTCCACCGGGTTTTCCACCGGTTCAAAATAGGTACAACAATGGAAACAATGGGAATAATTTAACCGTGGTAACCAAGGGAGTAATAATCAAGGAAATGGGTTTAATGCTAATCAAAACAATCAAGGTTTTCAAAGCAATAACCAAAATGATTTGTCAAGCTACATTAAAACAAATGAGGAAAATTTGAAGGCTTTCCAAAACAACATTCAAGGGCAAATTAATACTTTGAAACTCGATTTTCAAAATACGATTAAAGGGCAAAACAATAAGATTGAGCTTAATCAACAAAGGCTAGAGCAAAGTCAAAATCGTATGCAACAAAGTTTGGAACAAAGTCAAAATAAATTGCTTTCGATGTTTGAGGGATTTATGTCTAAACCATCTACTTCTCTGGGTTGCTTACCTAGTAATACCATTCCAAACCCGAAGGGAGAGCTTAAGGCCATAACCGTTTATGATGATTGTGATGAAGAAGTTGAAGTGATTGAGTTTAATCCTCCACCTAAGGAAACTTTTCTAGATGTCACTAAGGCTACTTTGAATGTGATTAGTACCTCGGTTTTCTTTGATTTCTTTCCCGAGAAATATAAAGATCCGGGTCAATTCTTGATACCTTGTGTTTTCAATGAGCTTGACGTGTGCAAAGGCCTAGCCGATCTAGGAGCTAACATTAACTTAATGCCCCTAGCCATTTGTAAAACTATTGACTATGCACCACTTAGTACCACTCGAATGATCATTGAGCTTGCTAATGGTACCACCACTCGACCGGTTGGTATAGCGGAAAATGTCATTGTTAAAGTGGGAAAGTTTTTGTACTTAGCCGATTTTGCTATAGTTGATTATGAGACCAATCCTTGTGTGCCTATTATTTTAGGACGACCATTTTTGTGCACGGCTCAAGTTCAAGTTGATATGAGGAAAGAGGAAATTAAATTGTTTTATGGAGATAAGAGTATTATTTTCAAACCGGAAAAGATTCCAAGATTTGCTTCTAAGAAAGTGGAAAGTGTTAAACTTGTTGAAACTTTGGAAAGTAATAAGAAAGCTCTTTTTGATAAAGGTGTTTTTCCAATTTTGGAAACTTTAATTTGTGAAAATGAAAAGTTAAATTCAAAGGAAGAAGCTTGTTTTGTTGAATCATGTTGTAATCTTTCCCCATCTCCATTCACTCCACACGAAGATGATAGTTCTAAGATTAAAAAACAAATTGATGAATACCTAAGTGCATCATTTGATGCTAGTGAGTTTAATAGCGAGAATTTTTATCCCGAGAGTGATATTGCTTTAATTGAACAATCTTTGAAAATGGACTCATTTTCACTCTCTTCGAAGGATAAAATTGATGTTCCTAAGGCACAATCTTCCATTGAAGAGCCTTTGATTCCTAACTTCACACCGAGTGAGGTTAGTGACTATTCATGTGATAAGTTCATCGATGAACTTTTTGCTATCATTGATCCACTTCCACGGGGAAGTGAAGACGTTTCTGATCTCGAGATCGAACGTGATTCTCATGTTTTACCTACCATTCTCGAGGAATTCTCCAATGAATTTACTTCTAATGAGAATGATGATCCTGTATCCGAGTGTGACACACTTGATACTTTGTTGGATATTTCTTGTGATGACAAGATTGATGCCACTTTTGTGACCTACTCAAATCCTCTCTTTGAAGCTTCAATGAACAATAATCCATTGTTTCAAGAGGATTTTGAGAGCATCACACCTCCTACATCTCATAATCTTTGTGATGATGATCTTCTCATGAAGGAGGTTGATGAGTTTCTTTATATAGACATTCCTTCGGAATTTGAGGAAGATTCTAATGACGGTGATGAAGATTCTTGGTTTGATCACCCGATTTATGATGATGATAATGTTGACCCGGAGGGAGAAATTACTTTTGCTCCTATTATCCTTCCCACTCGCTTTGATCTTAATGTGCGGGTTTTTCATGCGACTCATTTTGAGTACCATGACCCCTTTGTTCACATTTCGAAGAGTGATAAGGTCAACAAAGTCATGCAAGTTGAAACCACTATGGTTGAGACTTTTATCCCACAATTACCATGTGCTTCATATGATTTAGGATTAGCATGAGGGTACGACACCGTGTTGTCTATTTCTTTCTCCACCGAGGACGAGGTATTTGATCCCGGAATCTTTGATTTAGGGAAATCTCGGCCTTTCACCGATGCAATAATTGAAAGACTTTTTAATCATCTTGGTGTGAGTTTATCTCGGGGAGCATGCTACATCCATTTAGTGATTTATGACTACCATCTCTTGTTGGAGATTTGTGTTGGAGTTTTATCCTTTCGTTTGTCATCCGACAACGAGGATGAGATCTTTGACCCCGGCATCGTGCTTTATTATGGATTATATTCCATTATTCCGGTTTTCACCTTTTTCCCTAAGGACCAATGAATGCGGGGATCGAGTCGAGCTCATGACTCGGTGAACAAAAACGAGGTGCCTTGTGGGGGAGTCCCATACATTCTATCTTCTTTCTACTTTCTAACACTAATAAGGCTTGATCTTTCAATCTCGTGCTCGTGTTTTGTTGTGTTGTTGTGAATCTTAGGTATGACCCTAATCATTGAAGACTCTCGTGTTCGGTTTTTGCCGGTCCACTTGATCTTCCATTCTTTGAATGCCAAAAAGGGGCACACACTCTTTATCCTTTGACTTTTATCGACTAACGTTTTATCTTGAGGCATAATTAATAAACGGCTTATAGATTTGCGTGCTCTTTCCATGCTAGGAATTTGCATTAGACTCTTCGTGTTTTAGCAAGGGGGTGTTACTCTTGAGCTAAGAAACATTGAGGACAATGTTTGGTTTTAGCATGGGGGAGTCAATCGATATAATCGCTTGCAATTGCTTTTGTCGTGTCTTTACGTAATTGTTTTTCTCATTTTTCAATAAAATTTTAAATTTTTTGTGTTATTTTTAAGTTTTTAATAAAGAAAATAAGTGCTTTTGACACGAATGTAGGCTTTCCGTTGGTGAAAACAAAAATTGTTTTTGACACGACTCGGTTTTTACCTTAGCTTTTACTTAACGTATTTGAATTAAGTTTTTCTAGGCTTTTATATAGGGAGCTTTAAAACGCGAAAGTCTTTACTCATACGAGTTAAGAACAAGAACTTTTCGCAAGTTCCTATAACTGATCCTAGAAAGTCATTTATCAAGGGAACTTTAAAACGCAAATTCTAAAACTTGAAAGAGTATAATAAGGTGCAAGATCCTATGATGACTTGAAAACCCAAAACTTTGATTTAATAGGCTAAGTATCCATTGATTTCACATTTTTGAAATTTTACAATATGGAGAACAACAGATGATAGAGTTCAATCATAAGTTTCTAAGGTTAAATTCTTCTTTGTGCAAGTATTTTTGTGTTTGATTTAATCTCCTCGTATTTACTTTCCACGCTTGAATAATAATTGCTTAATAAATGAAGTTTTTAGCGGTTTAGGCTTGATATCTTAACTCGTAACTCCTTCTTTTTCTTCCCTTGTAATTAAAGTGAGAACACATTAAGGGTGTCAGCGTCATGGACTTTTAATCATGGGATTGCGGAAATTTGGCTTACTATAAATATCATATTAATAAAAAATAATAAATAAAAACATGTTCTCTAGGAGCCTTCGGGTGGGAGTCATGTAGCACTAACCATGTCATTAGAGCCTTAGGGTGTATGGCAAGGGGACGTGTTGAATAAAAATTGCTTCATCATCATGAGCCATAAGGTGGGATGGTGATATCAATTCCCTTATTTTTGTCCAAGGAGCCTTAGGGTGTGGATTTTGAATAAGGAGCACAATTGCATCTTAAAGAGCCGCAAGGTGTTATGATGTAGTTGTTGCTAACTCCATTAATAAGGTCATAATTGACTTTGGAGGTTTTATTTTTGCTTTTAAGTAGCCATATTAGCCAAATTTCGGGTCCGGGATTTATCCCTCAAATCGTGTTAAGTTATCCTTGATGTGGGCTTTCTTTAGTGACAACGGTTTTTGAAGTCGGGGTTAGGTTTTGAGTGTTAAGTTTACACCGTTCTTGCCTTCATTTTTGGACTAATAAATATCAAATTTAGTCAAATGAGCCTTTGGGTGAATGATAAATAAAATCTAGAGATACAATTAGGAATAATAGGAGATTGAGTTTAACACAAATTACTTGTATGAGTTGGTTTAATTTTGGGGCTTATGATTGACAATGATCTTGTTTTTGCACTTGGCATGGAAAAGTGAAAAGTCGAGGACGATGAATCTATTTGAGTTTTATGATCCTAAAAGTTATTTTTCGAATAGTGAAAGCAATACATTATGTCTTTGTAAAATAAGGATCCAAAAGTTGAATAATGGTGTAGTTAGTGTTTTATTTTATCATTGTGTGAGGACACTGCAATTGCTTAGCAAGGGGGAGTTTGATATGAGTGATTTTACTCATATCAATTGTAGCTTAATACAATCAATATATGCAATAAATGTATGAAAATGCCTAGTATATGTGTTGTTTTCTTGTTTCATGTGTGTAGGTACCAAGTTCGCAAAAACCGGCAAAACCGACACGAAGTTTGATTAAAAGATCAACAAAGCCGATAACAAGTCGTTTTATTCACGGATTTATCAATTTTGATGACATCAAAGAAATTACCCAAAAGTCAAATTAAATTGGGGGTTTTGTTCCCACGTGTGATTCAAGCATGGGGGAATTAAATCCCCCAAGTTTTCAGAAGGCAGAAGTGGAGAGGCAAGGCTACGTGTTCCCTTTTCATTGGCTAAGACACCTCACCATTCCCCATCATCCAATCAAGAGTGGCCACCTCAGTTTTGAAGTAACACAACTGATATATGGATTTTCAATGGGTTCAGATTATGTCTCGATATCCTCTCGAATTGATCTCGGCCTTAAGTGGAATGATTTGTTCTTGGTTACTATAAAGGAGTTGGTTTGTTTATCTAATTTTAAACTAATAACACTTAAATGTAGATGACGTTGAGTAACTTTAAGTTGAGTACTTGAAAACGTAAAGGAAAGATTAGAAAATTACTTTAAAAACTAAATTGAATTAATGCTTAAAAACTTGTACTATCGGAATATCGAAAATTATCTCTATCGGAATGTAAGAAAATCAAAAGCATCGGAATGTACAAAAATGGTCCATCGGAATGTTTCTGTTAATCACCATCGGAATACTCAAAATGCAAGCTATCGGAATGATGTCCATCGAAATGCAGATCGTAATGTGGTAAATAAAAATTGGCCAGAGTTTCGTCTAGAAAAGGAACCTAAACCCGTCGGAATGTGCGATCGCAATATGCGATCGCAATCCCAGATCGGAATAGGGGTAACTTACAACCTATCGCAAAGTAAAACCCCTTTTGGGTTATTGCGATACCAAACCAAGGATGATCCGTCGGAATGTGGACAAACCCTAATATTGCGATGGAAGGAATCTTGTTCCGAAAATGGTGGAAAGCTAAAAACTCAATAAGCAAAAGCAATAAGCCAAGGGATTCGAATTTGAACACTTCAAAACGATTAAATTTGATAACTTTTGGAAGTAAGAAACTTTAAAACTTAATAAACAAAACTTGTAAATGATTAAAACTATAAGAAATCCGAAATCAATAAGCTTGAACAAACAATAAGCCAATAAGCATGGAGAGCTTATGGCTTATTCACGTAGAGCTTAAAAAGACTAGAAAGATCAAACTTTATTCACGAACACATCCACAATCCCAACCGTATGGTTTTAACAATCGGATCAAGGATTTGACAAATGAAGAAAAGTAGAAAAAGATTAAGGAACTTAAAAGCATAAACTTGATTAATGAAATCAAAAGTACAAGAAAGCTTAAATTTAAAAGATGAAATCAAAAGAAAAGTTTAGTGAGAGAAAGTATGGAACTTTCTCTCTCTAGAAAACTAGAGAGAAAATGAAAACTAAAAACTAGCTAAAACTAAGTGTCTGAAATTTTGTGAGGTGAAGGCTTTATATAGGCGTGTGTAAGGTGTTGATGGGCTCTTGATTGGGCTTTGATTCGGGCTTCTTTTTCTTCTTTCTTCTTAAGTCTTCACGCGTCTTTTAAATAAACGTTTCCGACTTGGATTTGAGAAGTGTCGGTGAATAATTCCAACTCGTCTTATAATATTTTATTTAATAGACTCGAGTTCTTCGACATATATGAATCTTCCATCTTGGGCTCTATTCTTCGATAAATCTTCAAATAGGCACAATGACTTCAAATCTTTTGCATCTCTTGGACAATAGACTTCGTCTTGAGTCTTTTTCCTTGATATAACCCGTGCAATCCCATGTTTTCTTTAATATTCATCCGGTCGACTCTGAAAACACAATAAACACAAAAAACCACGCATAATTCCAAACAAATGATATTAAATACGTGTTTTGGTCTTGTTTTAGCCCGATTTAAGTGGTAAAAGGATGGGTGTTTTCACACCTATCAACAACTAGCACATTTTGGTGCCACCCTGGCAATCCGAGTGAACAAGAGCGCATATCCACCCTTGGATGATCAACTGACAAGAGAGAGAAGATCAAGATACCCTTTGGACGGCTAAGATGATGATTTCTGCTCAACAACTTCCCCTCAACAGCCTAGGGGGTTGGCTATATAAACCCCCAAAATACTTGTAATCGATATCCCTTTCTTTCTTTTATTGTTATAATGTTAATTTAGTTTTAGGAATTTGTATTTTCATTTAAAAAGTATTGTAATGATTTTCTGATACTAATGAAAGTGAATTTTAGTTTCATCTTGTTTTCGACTTACAATATTATTCTAAGTTTATACAGTTATTTTCTTTATTAAATTGATATTATATGAGAGATTGTTTAAATAAGCTCATTCTATAGCTTAATTAAATAATCAAAAGTTAGATTGGGAAAAGTCAAACCCCACTGGTTTGATCTCAAAAAGGGTAATGTTCGTGATTCGATTTATAGTGAATGGTGGTTCGAATGGTGGTGTTTTTGTTACGGTTCATTAAGGTAGCACAGCGCTAACCTTCTGCCCAATGGTTTTCTACAAAAGGTGTTCTTCTATTTTATTTTTCATGTTTTTAGAGTAATCTTATTAAATGTTTGAGTGCTTAGGTAAATTGATTGAGGTATTTTGTTTAGACTGCTGAGTTGAATCTGTTATATAATTTTGTTACTCATTCTAAAGTCTGATGTCGTTGATTTTGCTGAAGCTCTTGTAACTACTTAATTGGTATGGATTAGTGTAACTGCTGTCGTTTAATATGCTTGAGAGTTTGATTTTTAGATTTTCTGTGTTTGCAAAATGCTGATATGGAGATTTATAGATGGATGATTGTTGATGTAGACGTTTTGTATATACTTTATTTTAGGAAAAACAAAGCAACACAAAAAGCGGTAAGTATTAACGAGTGGTTTAGGAAAACCACAAGTTATGACCCTTGATGGGAATCGTTCTCTCGAGGAGGCACGTGTGTTGTGTAATGAATTGATTGATTATGTTTTTGATTATTAATGAGAAGAAAAGAAGAGAAAATGACGAAGACGAAAAAAATTAGAAAAATAAGGCAAAACACTACTAGAAAGTTACGACGAAGAACGTGAAAAACACAAAATTTAAAATTTTGATCTAAAAATTCCTAAAAATTACTAAAAATTCCCAAATAATATTCTAAGGGTTTACAAAAAATTCAAACTTGCCAAAACCTTTTAATTAATTTAATAATGACTTTTTAATGCTAATTAAAGCCCTAAAAATCACTTTTAAATATTAAAAAGCCCTAAACAAGATTTTATAGTTTGTAAACCTCAAAAATGACTTAATTAAACTAAAAACTATTTTTAAAAATTTTAAAAACAAATTAAACTATTTTTAAACTCCTAAAAACTATTAAAAACTATTAAATCTTAAATTAATTCTAAAAATTAATTGAAAAGCCTAAAAATTATTCTACAAATGAGAAAAGTCTTAATTAATGCTATAGAATCTAGGAAAAATGAAAAAGAAATTAAAATAAAACTTTTTATTTTAATGAATAAAATAATAATAAAATAATCAAAAAAATTAAAAGTTCTAAAATAAATTCTAAAAAATTCTCAAAAATCCTAAATATTCTAACTAAGAAGAAAATGTAAATTAAAGTTTCTAAAACCTCTTAATGAATTTTATATTAATTTTTAAAGTTTAATAAAAAACCTAAAATCAAATAAAATCAAAAATTAAAGTTTTTGAAAACTTTTTCACATGTAAACCTCAAAAATATGTATAAAAACCTAAAAACTATTTTTCCTAAAAAATTAAACTCTTTTTGGTATTTTTTATTGAATTTCTAAAAAACGTCTATAAAATAAATCCTAATAAATAATTAAATAAAGAGAAAATTTTGAAACCAATTTTGAAAAGTCTATAAACCTAATAGAATCCTAAGAAAAATAAAAGAAACAAAAATAAGCTTAAGAATAAGCTGGAAATAAGCTAGAAACCTACGGCTTATAATAAATAAGACAAAATAAAAAAGGGTTAAAAGAAAAACAAACCCACCCTTGGTCAGTAAAAGACCCAAGGGCAGGATGGTAAGGTTGTTGGTGTGTTGAGCGGGTGGTCACGGGTTCGAGTCCTGGCACCCCCTTTTTTTACTTTTGTTGCGCCGCAACAGGTAGTACTTGCGCCGCAACAAGGTGTGCGAGAGTACCAAGACCTGTAGCTCTTCCAGTTGCGCCGCAACTAGTTGGGTCTTGCGGCGCAGCTTGTGAAACGAAAGCAACCTTGGTCTGTTGGTCCTTTAGTTGCGCCGCAACAGGTAGTACTTGCGGCGCAGCTTGTATAACGAGCCTGGTTTTTCTGATGAACCAAACAAGTGCACACTTGTGCACTTTTTGAGCCAAGAGGAGCTTGGCAAGTGCTTTGTTGATGGATACTTTTGGACAATTGGGCACCCTTGTGTTCTTTTTGAGCACAAGGAGTCAATTACACACAAGGAGCAAACAATCAACACACCAAATTTCAAAACAATAGCACACAAAGCAAAAGAGAATTGCTGATGCAACCAATGAGGTCTGGTGTTATTTTCTTGCAAATAGTTTGCACAAAAACGACTTTCAAGTCCACCAAACTTGCATACACTCACATTAACTAGCATACAAACCAAATCAATACTAACACAACCCTATCACTTAACAAGTTTCAAAGATTTGAGCACACAATTTCATGAAAAATAGCAAGAAAAGTGGATATGCAAAATTTCTACTTAACTTTTTCTTTTCAAGCACACAAACTATTCAAAACTTGATCAAATCTACTTACCAACTAACAACAAACCTATCCTAACCTGGTTTAAACCTTATAACACCAATTTAAAAACACAACAAGGATTACTACCCTGCTAATCCTTGTTGCCAAACACCCTTGTAAAATCTAAAAAAACGTCTTTAACATACCAAAACACCTCAGAACTTAATCAAACTTGTTCTCAATGGCTTAAACATGCATTTCACAACATGAAAACACAAAACAAGCAGATTCATACACTTTTAACATCAAATCAAATAAATCTCATGCGACTTTCACTTTTCTGAAATATAACAAGGTAAAAAGACTTTTATACCTTAGGGCTTTACATCCAAAGCCCTAGAGGGTGTATAACCCTCCTCCAATCCAACTCGGGTTGGAGCAGAACTGAATCAACAAAGTAACCTGCAAATCAAGAACAAAAGAAAAACAAGAAAATACCACTTTCTGATTTTCTGAAAATCAAACCTTAAAAACTTTAAAACAATGAACCAAGAAACTTAACAAGTTTTAAACAAACCTTTACTCTCAGAAAATCAAGGTTTAGGTCCACTTTCACTTTCCAAAACCTTCACTTTCTGAATTCAAGCTTTCTTTAAAACTCCTTTTTGAAAAATTAAACTTCAACACCAATTTCTTTCACAAATAAATAATGGAACTCAGCTTAAGCAATCCTAACACACAAACTTTTTAAAAACATAAAAGGAATTACAATGTCTTTTACAAATACCAAACTTTATTTCTTAAAAAAGGAATTACATAGGAATTGCTTAAAAACTGGAACAAAGGGCATATACAAACCATATGCTCCTTTTATACTACTCTAGAGATGATTCTAGAACTAGGATTAAAATATTACAAGCTGAAAACCCTAATGTATGGAAATCCGATTTTGCCCTTGAAGTCTTTGTCTTCATTTTTGGTCAAAAGTGATACATGTGATATGCCAGCTTGATTTTTGATCTTGGACGTTAATTCAAGCTTGGAGGCAAAGGAATTCAATCAAATTCGTTCATCTTGTCCCCTCCTAGGGTTTTGTGGAAAATGACTTGAGCAGGGGACCATGGGATAGTCACATGGGTTGAGTGGGGACATGGTTTATAAGTGGGTTTTGGTGACAAAGGTGTGTATTAGTGATCTGGAAGAGAAGGGACAAAACCCCTTTGATTTGAAGCTAATTATGCCTGGGGTTAATTAGGGTTTATGTGGGTGTTTAATGGGGGTTTAATCTGAAATGGGATTAAGGATTTTTTAAAAATGTTGTTAAGTGGGAAAAATGTTGACTTTGTTGACCAGTTTATTTAATAAACTGGTGGGTTGGGTTTGGGTTGTGGGTTTGGGCGGGTTTGGGGTAGGATATGGGTTGGTGGGTGGGTTGTGATGAGGTGGCAAAAGCTGAGTGGGTGGGTGAGTTTGGTGGTTTGGCAAGTATGGTCCCCAAGTTATCCTTTTTCTTCCACTTTGTAATAAAACCCCAACAGTGCTTGATTTAGCTTTATCAACTTTTGCCAAGTTGTCAAAACTGGCACAAACTTTTCCAAAAGCTTTTCCAAGGATGTAAAATGTATATTCTTCAAATATTAAGGTCCATACTTGTACAATTGATAATTTGAGGGTCAATTGTGACAAGTTCTTCAAAGATGAGGGGCCATTTTTGCCAATCTTCAATTCTTCAAGGGTCTTTTTGCAAAATCCAAACTTGGGCCCGGTTCTTTGTGCGACTTCATTTCCCGTGTTCGTTTTTGATTGATTCTTGTGTTCTTTTGCCAATTCCTCAATATCCGTACCTAAAAATACACAAGTAACAAACACGAGCATATATTTGGTCTATTTTATGATATTTTATGCATTTTAAGGCCGTTTTGGACGATGAGACCATGTATAAAAGCGGTCTCATCACTCCCCCATACTAAACCATTGCCGTGCCCTCACGCAATGCTAAGAATAAAGTATCAAAGCATCTCCAAAATTTAATTTTATGACTTTATTGAAACGATAAACTAGCTACACACTACAATTACTACTACTTGCGTTTTAGACATAATGTATGATTTTCATCGCAAAATGGGACGTTTAGGTTCATAGAATAAGAACACGTGAATGCTTCGTTAGAAATAATTTCGTCGTCCTCGATTTTCACCTTAATTCCATGCTAAGCGTGCAACGAGATCATTGTCATTATAAGTTAGTAATGCTAACACTACTCATATGCCCTAATCACGTACTTATTCTCCCATTATTCCTAAGTTGTATCTCTTATATTTTATTTTGTCTTAATGATCACGAGGATACATTGTTGACTTATGCGATAATAGAGATTTAGGTCTAAAAATAGAGTCCTAACGGTGTAACTAAGACCATCAAATCAATAACCCCTCCTAATAGACAACGATGTTAAAAAATTAAGTTGACAAGAAGAATCGATAAACACGGTTTTATAACGGTTTTGAACATGAGACTTATTACCAAGACTTTTATACGCCCCCTAACGGAAGGACCTTATTATCTTTGGTTTACCTCCATCTTTTATTCAACTTCGCCATGAAGCTTTTATTATGACTTCGGTCTTGCCTTGCCTTTTATTATCCGCCATCATCGGTGGTTTTATTAGCCAAAGACGTATATCCTCACGCTAAAGCGAATTTTGGATCTTTAAAGCTTCGAAGATTAAGGCTTGATTCACTTTCAATTTTGCATAGATTTTAGGCCTTGTAGGGCTTCAAATTGTTTGCTAGATTTAGGTGAGCACTTGAAATCTTATTATTAGGTGAAGCTTTCGATTATTCGGGTTGCCAATACTTCAAAACCGTGACGCTGGCGATATCTTAATGTCTTCCCAATTTAATTACACGGAAGCTACTAGAAAAGACTAGAAACCCAACAATCAAAATTAGACCGCTAAATCAATATTTATTAAGCAAAAATATTTACATGCGAAGGGAGAATAAGCAAACAACGAGAACACATGAGTTTTTGAAAGAATACGAGTACTCTACGTTTAGCATAGTAACTTATAATTAACTCTATCATTTCTCGTCCTCATTTAAGAGACTTAGCCTAATGTGTAGTTAAGGAACCAAAGCTAAGTGCTCAACACGCACGGTCGAGTCAAAAATTACTCTTATTCTCGCCATCGGAAAATCTACATTCGTGTCTTCAAACACTTATGAAATATGAGAAAAATTTTAAAATTTGGCCATTTTTAGCCTTATTTTGCAAGAAAATGATAACAAAACGATAAACTTTGGAAAGCGTGAAGTTTTGGCAAGGCAAGTATCTATTCACCCCCCCATACTAAAGTTAAACATTGTCCTCAATGTTTCGAGTCTAGGGGTGCAAACACCCCCATACTAGAGACGTAGTCGAATGCTTAGTCTAGCATGGAAAGGGTGTAACCAATAAGTTATAGCCGTTTATGAAGTGTGCTAAAAAACCTAAGGTTAGAACATAAAAGGATATATCATATGGATATTGGGAAAGGCCTCCAAAGCAAACGATCGAGTGCTCCCATGAAACGAACACGAGAGGCTCCAATCGTGAAGATGATGATCTAAAAGACACAATGCACAAACAACCACGGAACAAAGGTTGGAAGGGCACAAATCCCCTCACATTAAACTAATTAGAAAGCAATAATATGTACATGGATAAGCATGGGTCTCCCCCACGAGGCACCTTGTTTTTGATAACCGAGTCAAAAGCTCGACTCGAATCCCCATAAATGTGATCATTTAGGGATAATCATGGTTTGGTCAATTTTTGGTGGGGCTTACATGATAAACAAGGCCCAAAAACAACCGGTATTAAGGACTAAGTCCTTTGATGATGCAAAATACCGGGATCAAAGATGGCGTTCTCGTTTTCATGGAGAAAACAAATTAACACCACTCCAACATGTGCCAAAAACTCAAAGAGTTTGAAGAAAAGAGATGAGAAGTAGAAGGGTGGGACATTGGTTGGGTAAAACAATCGAGTTACTCGAGGTAAACTCTCACCGTAAGTGTAGAAAGATTTTCTAGTGACTACTTCGGTGAAAGACCGAGATTTTATCTTAAACGTGATACCGGGGTCAAAAATCTCGTCCTCGGTGGAGAAGTGTAAGGAAACAAATGGGGCTTCCCCCACACTTGGTCCACACAAAACGTCGTCAAAAGGAGTAGGCGCGTTTGTAGCAAATTCAATTAAACGAGGTGATGACGGAGTTAGAGTTGGAAAAATTTTCAAATTGATTGTAAAATTTTTTCCTTTGTCAATTTTTAACTCATTATTACGAAAACCCAAGTCGATTAAATTGAAAATTTTTGGTGTTTCTAAAATAGTTCTAGGCACACTTAAACTTTTCACATTTATCTTGAAGGTGGGAGGAGGATTTGAATTTTTAAAGCGTGAATCGATTAGAAAAATATCCCCCTCCGGGCTAACGTAATGGTCTTCATCAAACTCGAAAATCGAAGGCGGGTCGTCAAGAATACGTTTGATCTCGGAAAAATCCCCATCGGGATCAAAAACGTCTTCTCTTCCTCGTGGAAGAGGTTGAGCAATAAGATCGTCGATAATCGAGTCACTAGCTTCAACCGTCGTGAAACTAGGAATAGAAGGCTCTTCGATTGAAGATTTTGCCTTTGTCGTGTCGATCTCGATATCGAAAAACGTATCAATGTGAGCAAGGCCATCGGCGGACTTCTCACATGATAAATCCAAAATCTCACATGATGTGGGATTAGGAGCAAAAGGCTCGTCTCGTGACGATTTTGCCTTGACGGTTTCAATTTTGTCCTTCGAAAGGATCGAACGTGGGTTCTCGAACATTTTAGCAAAATTACTAACACGTCCCTTCGGAATTAATTGTCGTTCATCTTGTAAAAACGAGGGTTTCATGATTTCCTTTAAAACCTTTTCACATTTTTCTTCTTTAAAATCATTTATTGGAATTTCTTCAAAATTAAGTGTATATTGATTTAGAAAATCCTCAATAATTTCATCTTCATTAGAAAAATTAGGTTTACAAGGTACAAGATTTAAAACTCCCAAATATCCTACGAGTTTTTCCTTAGGTTTATTTTCACAAACTTTTTTCAAAACTTCGTTGGATGACGTTTTCGTTGCCTCAACGTTCTTACTTGATGACGATGGTTGCACGACTCTAAAATTAGAGAGATATGGATCAATACGAGACGTACGAGTCTTAGGAGTCGAAGTAACTTGAACCTCTCCCACGGGATTGGGATTGGTCATATTTGACAATGAATTAAATTTCCCCACTAAGCCCTCGAACATTAAAAGAAGTTTATCTCTCTCATTAGCGTGATCATTATTAATTTTATCTATGCATTCTTTCCACATCACTTGATTTTGGTCATACAAACGTTGTTGCTCTTCAAGAAGGGTGTCATAATCGTGTTCCATTTTTTTGTAAGTCTCCCCTTGGGCTTCCAATTTTTCTTTGTAATACTTATCGAGATCGACCACATGTTCTTGAAGTGACTCTATAAGTTTGTTATGACGGCTCATATAATCACAAAAAGATTCATTAAGACTCATTTCCTCATTTTGATTTTCACCACAATTAAAAGACGAATCAAATGACGAATGTGGTTGGTGACCTTGGTCGTTAGATTGAAAATTGTCACCATCACCACGTGGAGGAGAGTTATAGATATAACCCTCTCGACCTCCATAAACTTCACAATTAAAACAATTAGCCCCATCGGGTGGGCCTCCACAATATGGACACGAAAAATATCCCTCATCATTAGACATGATGCAACATAAACGGTGTTACGAGAATTAAACGTTTTAGAGGGTGAAAGAAGAGAATTATGGAAATAGAGGGAAAGCAAAGAAGATTCTTTTTGGTATTTTGTGGATTTTCAATTTTTTTGTGTTTTTGATGGTATTAACCTTTTGGAATTGGTGAATGTATTAAGTAGACAACAAGTCCACAAATCTCCTCACTTAATCAAATCTCTTGATTAAAAAGGCCTCAAGGAATGAAAACGATCACGTGGAGTGAACGCCTTCGATGACTTTAGAACGATGGTGGAACACCAAATCGTTCAAGAGGGTTTAATCAAATGAAACCAAGAAAATATATATGATACTTAATAATACTTTGGGCGGCAAAACCCTCGATTCACTCTCAAAATCAAATACGCACAAGCAAGCGGAGGAAACGAGGCGGCGCTAAGCACTTAAGAGCCTTTTTCCTTTAGGTTGTGAAATACAACCGCCTTATACCCACCTTATAGTTTGTATTATCAAGATTAAGCTTCACGAAAGTATTTATCTATTTTTTGCCTTTTTCTTTGGTTTGAGATTCGAATACAATGATCGAGTGATGAAATCCCGAATCAAGGTTGTGATTGCTCACGTATTTGGAGTACTTGTGTATTTATTGTTCTACGTATACAATATAGTAATAGTATTCACACAAAAACCGAAAAACGATAATACGTATTAATAGAGTGCTATTAATACAATTATATTATGGCTAATATATAAAAACAACAATTGTCAATCAAAACACAACACGCCTCCCCGGCAGCGGCGCCATTAATGATGTAGACGTTTTGTATATACTTTATTTTAGGAAAAACAAAGCAACACAAAAAGCGGTAAGTATTAACGAGTGGTTTAGGAAAACCACAAGTTATGACCCTTGATGGGAATCGTTCTCTCGAGGAGGCACGTGTGTTGTGTAATGAATTGATTGATTATGTTTTTGATTATTAATGAGAAGAAAAGAAGAGAAAATGACGAAGACGAAAAAAATTAGAAAAATAAGGCAAAACACTACTAGAAAGTTACGACGAAGAACGTGAAAAACACAAAATTTAAAATTTTGATCTAAAAATTCCTAAAAATTACTAAAAATTCCCAAATAATATTCTAAGGGTTTACAAAAAATTCAAACTTGCCAAAACCTTTTAATTAATTTAATAATGACTTTTTAATGCTAATTAAAGCCCTAAAAATCACTTTTAAATATTAAAAAGCCCTAAACAAGATTTTATAGTTTGTAAACCTCAAAAATGACTTAATTAAACTAAAAACTATTTTTAAAAATTTTAAAAACAAATTAAACTATTTTTAAACTCCTAAAAACTATTAAAAACTATTAAATCTTAAATTAATTCTAAAAATTAATTGAAAAGCCTAAAAATTATTCTACAAATGAGAAAAGTCTTAATTAATGCTATAGAATCTAGGAAAAATGAAAAAGAAATTAAAATAAAACTTTTTATTTTAATGAATAAAATAATAATAAAATAATCAAAAAAATTAAAAGTTCTAAAATAAATTCTAAAAAATTCTCAAAAATCCTAAATATTCTAACTAAGAAGAAAATGTAAATTAAAGTTTCTAAAACCTCTTAATGAATTTTATATTAATTTTTAAAGTTTAATAAAAAACCTAAAATCAAATAAAATCAAAAATTAAAGTTTTTGAAAACTTTTTCACATGTAAACCTCAAAAATATGTATAAAAACCTAAAAACTATTTTTCCTAAAAAAATTAAACTCTTTTTGGTATTTTTATTGAATTTCTAAAAAACGTCTATAAAATAAATCCTAATAAATAATTAAATAAAGAGAAAATTTTGAAACCAATTTTGAAAAGTCTATAAACCTAATAGAATCCTAAGAAAAATAAAAGAAACAAAAATAAGCTTAAGAATAAGCTGGAAATAAGCTAGAAACCTACGGCTTATAATAAATAAGACAAAATAAAAAAGGGTTAAAAGAAAAACAAACCCACCCTTGGTCAGTAAAAGACCCAAGGGCAGGATGGTAAGGTTGTTGGTGTGTTGAGCGGGTGGTCACGGGTTCGAGTCCTGGCACCCCCTTTTTTTACTTTTGTTGCGCCGCAACAGGTAGTACTTGCGCCGCAACAAGGTGTGCGAGAGTACCAAGACCTGTAGCTCTTCCAGTTGCGCCGCAACTAGTTGGGTCTTGCGGCGCAGCTTGTGAAACGAAAGCAACCTTGGTCTGTTGGTCCTTTAGTTGCGCCGCAACAGGTAGTACTTGCGGCGCAGCTTGTATAACGAGCCTGGTTTTTCTGATGAACCAAACAAGTGCACACTTGTGCACTTTTTGAGCCAAGAGGAGCTTGGCAAGTGCTTTGTTGATGGATACTTTTGGACAATTGGGCACCCTTGTGTTCTTTTTGAGCACAAGGAGTCAATTACACACAAGGAGCAAACAATCAACACACCAAATTTCAAAACAATAGCACACAAAGCAAAAGAGAATTGCTGATGCAACCAATGAGGTCTGGTGTTATTTTCTTGCAAATAGTTTGCACAAAAACGACTTTCAAGTCCACCAAACTTGCATACACTCACATTAACTAGCATACAAACCAAATCAATACTAACACAACCCTATCACTTAACAAGTTTCAAAGATTTGAGCACACAATTTCATGAAAAATAGCAAGAAAAGTGGATATGCAAAATTTCTACTTAACTTTTTCTTTTCAAGCACACAAACTATTCAAAACTTGATCAAATCTACTTACCAACTAACAACAAACCTATCCTAACCTGGTTTAAACCTTATAACACCAATTTAAAAACACAACAAGGATTACTACCCTGCTAATCCTTGTTGCCAAACACCCTTGTAAAATCTAAAAAAACGTCTTTAACATACCAAAACACCTCAGAACTTAATCAAACTTGTTCTCAATGGCTTAAACATGCATTTCACAACATGAAAACACAAAACAAGCAGATTCATACACTTTTAACATCAAATCAAATAAATCTCATGCGACTTTCACTTTTCTGAAATATAACAAGGTAAAAAGACTTTTATACCTTAGGGCTTTACATCCAAAGCCCTAGAGGGTGTATAACCCTCCTCCAATCCAACTCGGGTTGGAGCAGAACTGAATCAACAAAGTAACCTGCAAATCAAGAACAAAAGAAAAACAAGAAAATACCACTTTCTGATTTTCTGAAAATCAAACCTTAAAAACTTTAAAACAATGAACCAAGAAACTTAACACGTTTTAAACAAACCTTTACTCTCAGAAAATCAAGGTTTAGGTCCACTTTCACTTTCCAAAACCTTCACTTTCTGAATTCAAGCTTTCTTTAAAACTCCTTTTTGAAAAATTAAACTTCAACACCAATTTCTTTCACAAATAAATAATGGAACTCAGCTTAAGCAATCCTAACACACAAACTTTTTAAAAACATAAAAGGAATTACAATGTCTTTTACAAATACCAAACTTTATTTCTTAAAAAAGGAATTACATAGGAATTGCTTAAAAACTGGAACAAAGGGCATATACAAACCATATGCTCCTTTTATACTACTCTAGAGATGATTCTAGAACTAGGATTAAAATATTACAAGCTGAAAACCCTAATGTATGGAAATCCGATTTTGCCCTTGAAGTCTTTGTCTTCATTTTTGGTCAAAAGTGATACATGTGATATGCCAGCTTGATTTTTGATCTTGGACGTTAATTCAAGCTTGGAGGCAAAGGAATTCAATCAAATTCGTTCATCTTGTCCCCTCCTAGGGTTTTGTGGAAAATGACTTGAGCAGGGGACCATGGGATAGTCACATGGGTTGAGTGGGGACATGGTTTATAAGTGGGTTTTGGTGACAAAGGTGTGTATTAGTGATCTGGAAGAGAAGGGACAAAACCCCTTTGATTTGAAGCTAATTATGCCTGGGGTTAATTAGGGTTTATGTGGGTGTTTAATGGGGGTTTAATCTGAAATGGGATTAAGGATTTTTTAAAAATGTTGTTAAGTGGGAAAAATGTTGACTTTGTTGACCAGTTTATTTAATAAACTGGTGGGTTGGGTTTGGGTTGTGGGTTTGGGCGGGTTTGGGGTAGGATATGGGTTGGTGGGTGGGTTGTGATGAGGTGGCAAAAGCTGAGTGGGTGGGTGAGTTTGGTGGTTTGGCAAGTATGGTCCCCAAGTTATCCTTTTTCTTCCACTTTGTAATAAAACCCCAACAGTGCTTGATTTAGCTTTATCAACTTTTGCCAAGTTGTCAAAACTGGCACAAACTTTTCCAAAAGCTTTTCCAAGGATGTAAAATGTATATTCTTCAAATATTAAGGTCCATACTTGTACAATTGATAATTTGAGGGTCAATTGTGACAAGTTCTTCAAAGATGAGGGGCCATTTTTGCCAATCTTCAATTCTTCAAGGGTCTTTTTGCAAAATCCAAACTTGGGCCCGGTTCTTTGTGCGACTTCATTTCCCGTGTTCGTTTTTGATTGATTCTTGTGTTCTTTTGCCAATTCCTCAATATCCGTACCTAAAAATACACAAGTAACAAACACGAGCATATATTTGGTCTATTTTATGATATTTTATGCATTTTAAGGCCGTTTTGGACGATGAGACCATGTATAAAAGCGGTCTCATCAATTGTTCTGTTAATGTTTATGAACTTGAAATGTCTGCTTAGTTCTTTGTTAATTTGTTAGGCTGCTTGTGAGTTTGGAAATTTTTTTTGAGGAATTTAATCTGAACTTAGTTACTGGTTTTGTATTTGATTTCTCCTTCATATCTATTATAGACTTTTGAATCTGTTGCGTTTTTTTAAGTCATTCTTTTAACAAGCATCAGTTGTGTGAACTGATTATTGTAGTTTGATGTTAAACCTTGCTAAGAAAAGTTAAATGGCTGCATCTGCTAGTTTCTATCATATGGCTCGTGTAATTGATTTTTCTTTGCTTTATACTACTAGTTTGGTAGCCTGAGTTGTATTATCTGATATAAGACTGTGTCTAATCTTGATGTATACAAGTTTATTTCGTGATGGTCTGATTTGTGTTTTGGATGGTATTATCTGAAATTTAATTTTTGTGCTTACTGTTTTTTTGATTCTGTTTAGTTTCAAATGTTATCAGAATCCATTGTTCTGATGAACTCATAAACTGATATCCTTATCAGTTTTATCTTAGAATTAGTGAAAAAGTCACTCCTGTGATTTAGGAGTTGATTTTCGCAGCCTTTAAAAATAAGCACAAAAAAAGGACCACTCCTGTGGTTCGAACCCGTGACCTCACGGTTAACTACCCATCTGAGCCAAAGGCTCTTTTTAGTTTAAGTCTGCATAATATGATTAAAATACATATTTTAACTTTAACTATTCAGAATTGTTAGAACATACGTAATTAATCTTTACGTAATGATAAACGATATTTTCTTTAAATGAATAAAAGTTTTATTGTTTAGTTTAAATCAATTAGTATAATTAAATAAATAATAATATAAAAAAAATAAAAAAAATGTTTTTATTAATTTTAATAGTTTAATTAGTTTTTAAGTAATAAGATTTTCATTGTTTTAGATTTAAATTTAAAAACAAAATAGTTTTAAAAATTAGATTTGGTTTAAGTAAATTTCAATAAATTTAATTAGTTTAAAAAGTTTTATTAGATTTCTTAAAATAGTGTTAAAGTTTTATTAGATTAAAAGTTATTTTGTTTAATTTTTAAATAGTTTTAAGTTTTAAGTAATCAGATTAAAATAATTTTGGGGGTTTACGATTCATGCACTTTAAGATTAAATTAGAATTTAAATTGGTAGATTTAATTTTTAGTTTAAAAACCGAAAATCAATTCAAATCGATTATCCAATTCAAAACAAAAACGTCTCAAATTCATAAGATCTTCGTGTACAACGAACTTGGTTCATCACGTGTTTAATTAAATTCGTCTTTGGTAATTTTAGACTATTAATTTTTCCTAAAGGTAATTTTCTAATTTACCCTATAACGAATCTAATTATCACTATAATATCACGATCACATCAGGTACTACTTTTACTGGGACAATTACACCATTGTTTGCCAACTTGTTAGTTGCGGATTCTGGTGCAGAGGGTGAGTCTTCTAGCTTTGCTAGTGAGCTTCAGAAAATCCCTCTCACCATGACCAGAACTCTTCTGAAGAAGCACCTAATACTTCTTCTTCTCACCAAGACCAACCAGTCTCTGATGAGATGATTCACTCATCTAATGCCTCATTATATGCTAATGGTTCACCACCAGCTGTGGCAAAGGATGTAGTGGATGTATTCGCTTTAATTGCTCTTTGTAGTTATTTAGCTCAACAAGTAAAAGATATCCAAGCTGCAAAGATCAAACAAGATGAAAGAATGGAGAAGTTGGATGCCAAGATTAAGAAACTAAGGAGAAGTGCAAATCCTTGGATCAGGCATCACAATACCATTCACAAAGCACAAAAGAAGGAGCAAAAAAGGGAGTTAAGGAAGTTTAGAAAAGCTCAACTGAATGCATCTAAATAGGGGAGGAAATTGATAAAGCTGGCCCTTCTTCTGGTATTGGAGCAGTACATGAAGGTGATGCAAACAATAAGGGGAGGTTTTCTGATGATGGTGCACACAATACTGATGGATTTGAATACTACGTGGAAGATACACAGATGGATGATCAAGAAGAGCCTCCAAAAAATCCATTGTTAAGTGAAGAAAGGATCGCAATTGTTTAGACTCCACAATTAGAAGCTAATGATAATACGACGAAAGAAACAGCTGATATGAATCAGATAAAGAGCATAGAGCAACTTGAGCCAGAACAACCAAATTCATAATCACCACCACAACAAGAAGTTCTAGAATCAGACTTGGAGATACTTGATAGAGAATTGGAACATATTGACCAAGTTTTTGGTATTAATATACTTCAACAACAAGAGACTCAACCACATCCAATTGAAGATTTAAGAAAAGGTGATGGGTCAGATAAAACTGAAGAAGTGAATGTTGAAGATTCAACATCTGTGGAACAAAAACTATCTGGTGATACCATGGTGGTTAGTGAAACAGATAGCAATGTGTCTAGTACCGGCGATGCAAGTACCGATAGACCAAGTACCACTAAGCAGATTGCAAGTACCGTTGCAAGTTGAGTTACCACTGGTCAAGAAAACTTAAAACCAACTTCAGAAGAGAGTACATCTTCATCCTTTGGTGAAGATGAGACTCTAGCTAATTTGCTTCTTGGATTGAATGAGAAGACTTCAGCAAAAAAATCAAAGAAAAAGGAAGTTGAGTAACAGACACAAGCTGAACAAATCGATCAAGTTATGGACATGGATACAACTCAAGATGTACCAGCACAAGAGCCACAACATGATGAACAAGTTAAAGATCCACAAGTTCAAGAAGAGATTTGATAAGAATAGATTGTGGAGCAACCAGATGTTGCCAGTGAAGTTCAAGAACCAGTCAACAAAGGAAAACAGGTTCAGACTTCACAACCTACAACAAAAGGCATTATCATACAAGGTCAACAACCTCAAGAGAGTGAAGAAAATAGACCTCTCAGTTTCCGAAGAAAATTGCCCAAGATTGACCCTAAAGACAAAGACAAAAAAAAGCTTAAGTTTGAATCAGAAGAAGAAGACAATAATTTAGACATTATTGAAGAAGCCTTGAAGAGAATTCATCAAGTTGATCATGATGAAGAGGTAGCTAGGATAATGCAAGCTTAGATTAATGAACTAAAAGAGCAAGAAGCCCTCGCAGAAGAGCAAGCAGCTCTTGAAGCTAGAAGTTTACACATGGAATGGTATGTTGAGGAATTTAATAAAATCCAAGCTGAATTAAAGGCTAGTAAAATTCTTGCTGAAACTATGATAGCAGAAGAGAGAGATGCATATGATGAAGATGAGAAAGATAGTCTGATTGATGAGTTGGTGAGAGAACAGAAAAGGTTCTTTGTTGAGAAAATGAGGAAAGAAAATATTTAACCACCCACTATAGCTTAACTCAGGAATTAGATGGTGGCTTATCTAAAGAAAACAAAGCATTTCACTCATGCACAATTAAGAACAAAGAATATTGATGAAATAAAGGCTTTATGTGACCAACACAGGAGGAGTATTAATTTGTTGGACTAGGTTCTAAACAAGACAAGAGAGATGTTGAAGCTTTCAAACTCAGTGAGCAACAAAGACGATTTGGAAGTACCCCCCAGACTTTTTGAAACATAGATTGCAGATAAACCAGAAGGTAGTGCTCCACAAAAGAAAATGAAAACTTATGTTAGAAAGAACAAATAAACAAAGAAGACACCAGAGGTAGCTGAGACACAAGGACTGGATGAGGGAACAAATACTCAAGGTGTTGAAGAGACTATTAATGTACAAACAGTACATGATCAGTCAACGATACATAATAATGAACACACGGTACATACTTCCCAGAGAAGAGATGATGAACAAGTACCAGATGAAGGTACATCATAAAAAGGGGAAGAGATTAAACCTGTGGAGTGAGCCTCAAGGGGTATACATGTTGGGTCAAAATTATGAATTGATGCATCAAAAACAAAAAAATAAGAAGACAAGGACTACTTTTACCAAAGTTGAATACTACAAGCTGGTGGTGTCTTTTAATTACTTTAATAGCTTTCTTTGTAAGCTATGTCTATATTATATAAAGAGACATAGACGGTAGGTCTGCTTATATTTTCCTTATTTCATATAAGTTTGATGTCACATAGATAGTGCAAGATATAAAACACAAGTTCGGGTAATTTTACTTCATCATCATGTAAGTTATAATTAGATTTCTTCATATCTGATCATTACATAAAGCCTAAAGAATTTAAAGATTCAAGAATGATTAGCATAATTTAAGGGGAAGCTAAATTGATAGTGTTAGTCATTGAGGTGAAGGTTTTTACTACTACTCGCGAGTATTATTACAACTAATGTAAGCTTTCTATTTCTAAAATTATTTATAATGCATCACCGGTTCTTCATGGAGGGTAATTTGAGATGTAGAACACTTGGATTAGAAGTTTGATATTGGTTCGTAGTGGTCGAAATTAAGGTTGCTAACATACAAGACCCATATTTGGATCATGTCAAAAAGGGGAAGAAGTCAAAAAGAATGTGCAATCTGTTGATCCTTGGTGTTATATGTTTTACAAAGAATGCGAGCTTAAGGGGAAGTTTTTTTGAAATCATCAACTAGGGGAAGATTGTTGGGTCGAAAGTATGAGTTGATGCCTCAAAAACAACAAAATAAGAAGACAATGACTACTTTCACCAAAGTTTAAGCTAGTGGAGTCTTTTTATTAATTTAATAGCTTTCTTTGTAAGCTATGTCTCTATTATATAAGGAGACATAGACCATAGGTTTACACATAACATTCTTACACAATGTAAACCTACAAGCAAGTTTGTGTGTTCTAGGCGTCTAGTCTTTGTAAAGACGCCTAGGTTATTTGTGTTTATTGATTAAAACAAGTAACATTGGGGAGAAATTGATCTAGTATGTTCATAACATCTTGTTCGAATCATTGTTCTATTCGCTATGTTAAATCATACGAATGGTGATTATCCTAGATAAATGGTATAAATCATTGAGTCTAATGATCCATAGACTCCACAATAAAAAGAAATAATTCAACTCAAAGGAAGCGTTAATCAAGCAAAAGGATGAAGGTAGCTTCTGATCAAGATAGTGACAGTGATGTAAGCCACAAAAAGTATCTAAAAATTGTTGGATTTGAAGATCAATACATATATACAGAAGTTTTGGGAAAGAAATCCTCAATAGTAAGATGAAAGTGTTCTACAAAAGAAGGATTGGAGTCTCATGGTATTTTTAGGGCTGATGGATCCTACAGATTATTTAAATGGTTGGAAGATGTTCTTCATATTCTTGACAGACAAGATATTCAAGATCTATATAGTGTTGCCAAAATTTGTTGTGAAGGAAGGCAAGAAGTTTCTCTTTTGCTTCATGAGCTAAGAGTTATGTATGAACCATTAGATACTTATGATGCATGTATTTGGAATGACACGAAATAGAGTATTCCTACATAATTGGAGATATTATAGGTCATGTGGTATACATATAGTTGAAATTGATGATGTCACATACTATCTGCTTCAAGAGAGAAGATATCCTTTTGGAAGAAGAATGCTTGAAAGGATGTTGGATCTTCAATTAAAAGTTATAGAAGAATCAACAGGTGCTTTGGAGTTGATAAGAATGATCAAGCAAAAAATCAAGGATTTATTAAGAGAGGAGGAAGTTGAAAAGGAACTTTAAATGTTTGGCTTTCAGCCAGACTTCCTAAATGCTAATCAGTTCACCATGTCTAACCCACATAAGAACTGGCTAGTCCATAGGAAAACATTTATGGTAAAGACTTCTTAAATCCGTTGATAGCTAGTGGTTTGCTAAAAACTACATGGTCATTAACTCACCATGCTTAATTGCAAAGACTTGGCTAGTCCAAGAGCAAACGGCTCAAGGTAAAGACTCTATCAAATCCGTTATATGGTTGACAGTTTACCAAAAATTGTAGGGTACTCAGCACACCTTATTCTAGATGAATAAAGTATTAGCTATTCCATAGAAAACGGCTAACTGGTAAAGAATAAATCAAATTGATTGATTGCTAATGATTTGCTAAAAATCATGATGCCAATACAGATTGGTTTGTTGTTAACTATTTTATTTCAGGTGAGTAGATTCAAGGAAATATGGACTTTAGAGAAAATTTTATCTCATCAAATCAGTTATAAGGAGATGATGCAGTCAATGACAATAATTTTTTTTGTAGATATCAAGAGTTCTATGCTCTGATACAAATTATGAAGTCAATCCCGTTTAAGAAAGAAAGAAAGAATATTTTTGATTCAACACATAGAAGATTATACTTTGAAGGCAAAGATGAAGTTCATAAAGAAATTAAAGTTCATTATACCAGAAGAAGATCTACACAAAGGTGTTTGAATGCATTATGTTGATACAAGATCAAGACTACTAGACCTGCCTAGATTTTAAAGTGAAGTTGAAGACATGTATTCTTATACATAAAACATACAGGAAACAAGAAGATAACAAGCTATCATTTAGTTTAGGGGAGGATTGTTGGGAATTATTATATTAGGTACCAAGTACCGTTAGTGTGTAACCAAGTACCGTTAGTATAGCAAGTACTGTTAGTGTATGCACGGTACATGTCAAGTACCGTTAGGCTTAATGTCAAGTACTTCTAGATTATTAAGGACTGTTATATCTTTAGTAAAGATATCTTCTAGTTATTATAGGATTATATCGTGTGTGATATATGTATCCTAATAGAATATTATAGGAGTTCCTTGTACTATAAAAGGAACATAGGTACGATACTAAGAATCGAATAGTTAGTAGAATTATCTGTTCTTCTTTGCTTATTTAAGTTAGATTCTGCATAACTTATCTAGGTTGAGTAAGAGTATCTCACGTGCTCTAGTTTGTTTGCAAGCTATTTTAATCCTTAACAGGATATCAATCTATTCAAAGGGATCAACACTATTCTTCCTTTCAACTACCCCATTTGATTATGGAGTGCGAGGAGCCGAGAAGTTATGGGTAATACCATGAGCTTCACAAAAGACGCCAAATTTCACTTCATTATAAAATTCCCTACCATGATCGGTCCTAATAGAGACAATTGGACATCATAGTTGATTTTGTATCTTCCGACGAAAGATTTCGAAATGATCAAAAGCTTCATTCTTGTTAGCAAAAAATCTAGTCCAAGTGAATCTAGAATAGTCATCAACTATTACTATGGTATAAATATTACCTCCATAACTCCGTATGGCAGAAGGTCCAAAGAGATCCATATGTAGGAGCTCTAGGTAGCGAGAGCTCAAAACCAGATTCTTGGCTTTGTGACTAAAGTGAACTTGCTTCCCAACTTTGCAAGCATCACAAAAGTGACTATCAAACTTGATCTAGGGGAGATGTCTTACCAACTCCTTACAGGACAAAGATTGAATCAAACGTATATTAGCGTTACCTAATCTCCTATGCTAATGAGTAGAACTTTCATCTAAAGTTGCTAGACATATGTTGTCTTTAGACTTCATATTAACCTTCATTACATGAAGCCCATGCTTTCTAACACCTTTTCCAATTATCTTTCCATCTTTTACAATTTCACTATCATTTTCGAAAAAGAAGACCTTAAACTTATTGCCACAAATTTGACCTATACTAGTAAGTTAAAACCTAAGTTATCTACGTGCTTAACATTTTAAATGGTCATGGAGTCAAGAGAAACTATACCTTTGCCAATGATGTTACCACGTAGTTTACTAGCAAAAGTGACGTTACCTTCATTGTATGCTTTGTAGGTAGAGAATAAACTTCGATTACCCGTCATGTGTGTAGATAACCACTATCCTTAATCCACTCATCGGGCTCCAAATCAATTCCCAAGCATATCTAGGTAACAATACACAAAATCAAACATTTGGTCCCCATATCTCATGGGTCTAAAGTTGTTAGTTCCAAACATCCCTTGCATTTGATTAGGATGCATGAATTGAGGACACATACCCCACGGAGAAAAACATTTTTGTTGAAAGTTATTCCAATTCATCAGAGCATTTAGGTGTCCATTGTTTTTCCTAGGTGTTTTAGACCTTGATCTAAAAGGATTATTATTTCTAGGTGTAGGTGTTTTACTTATAGGTTGTGACTTAGTATGGTCATTGTTTTTAGGTGTTCTACTTCGAGGCCTTGAGCCATTTCTTACTCTAGGAGGAATAGGTGATTTTCTCATTTCGCCTTTCATTCCCATCAAAGGTTTACTAAATGGAGTGTAGAACTTACTAAACTCCTTTTCATCCATAATGGGTACTTAAGATTTATTAATGATAAGGTGTTTTGACCCTTTACATAAAATAGATTTTTTCAAAAAACTTTATTTTCTCAATTTTAGCAATCTCTGTCCGCGACTCATTATTGCTGCCCGCAGTTCCATACTTATATGGAACCGCGCCATACACTTTCGATCCGCGGTCAGCAACCGTTTTTCTGAAAACTTAAAATGTTTAGTTTCACTTGTAGATGCTTCGCTAGTGTTAAACCCTAAACCAAGTCTTTCTCTAAAATAAATTGTCTACTTAGCATGTCATCAAGAGCATTAGTACCCTTCATGAACTTTTCCAATTTAATAGAGGTGCTCTTGGGATCTTTATTCTCTTGTCTAAGGTTTTCATAACTTTGACAACCTACATCAACTTCTTTATTTTTCTCTAGCTTAGCCAATTTATCTTTTAGCTCACTAGTCTCGTTTTCAAGTTTATATGTAGTTGATTTTAGCAATTTATTATTTTCTATGAATTTTAGACTTAGTTTGCATAGATTATCGTATTGACACTCTAATTCTAAATCATCTAGAGAAGAACTATCATTGCTATAATATTTGGTTTCAGAATGTACCTCTTTTGAAGAATGAATCATTAAACACTTCTCTTCTTTAGCACTATCATCATATTCTTCAACACTATCGCTCCACAGCCCACTTTTGACAAGCTTTACCGGCACTCACATTCTCGGCAGGAGATAATCAGAGATAGAAAATTGAGGAAGCTTTTTTTGACTCAGAAACAATATCTGAGAAGGGTTCTAAAGCGTATTAGGTTCAAAAAACAAACAAAACGAGTTAGTACTCCACTCGCTTCTCAATTTAAGATTAGTGTTGCTATGTCACAGAAAGATGATTCAGAGAGGGCTTACATGGATAAAGTACCTTATGCAAATGCTGTTGGTATCTTAATGTATGCTATGATATGTATTCGACCAGATATTAATAATGTTATTGGGATGGTGAGCAGGTATATGCATAACCTTGGAAAAAAACATTGACAAACTGTGAAATGGATACTAAGGTATATCCATAAAACAGTAGATGTTAGGTTAGTATTCGAACATGGAACTAGTCAGTGGGTGGTAGGATATTGTGATTCAGACTATGCGGGAGATTTAGACAATCGAAGATCTAATACGAGCTATGTTTTTACTCTAGCAAAAGCTCCGATTAGTTAGAAGTCTACCTTACAGTCAACTACTACTTTTTCAACTACGGAATCAGAGTATATGGCAATTACATAGGCTGTCAAGGAGGAAATTTGGATTCAAGGGTTGCTCATTGAACTTGGAATCAATTAGAAATTTGTCACATTTCATTCTGACAGTCAGAGTGCAATTCACTTAGCGAAGAATCAAGTTTACGCAAGGATGAAGCACATTGATGTTTGGTATCATTTCATACGAGAGATACTCAAAGAAGGTGGAGTTAGAATTGAGAAGGTCCATACTTCTAAGAATCCTGTAGATATGCTGACTAAAGTATTAGCTGGGATTAAGTTCAATTATCGTTTGGACTTGTTCAATGTTGTGAAAACGCGAGGGTTGGTTTGAAGACTCCACATGATTGATGGCTAGATTGAAGAATTGATATTCGCCAAAGTGGAGATTTGTGAGAATAATGGCTCATATCGAGTGGGCAAATTGAAGAATCAATAATTGGCAAGTTGGCTTATCTTTTCTACATAGATGAACTAGCAACTTGATTTGCAACATGCCATGAATATTTCAAGCCTATAAATAGAGGCATTTTGTAATATATTTTCCATTGACTTAGATACACAAAAAAACACACAATCATCTCTTGTATTGTTTCTTCCTTTATTTAGTTGTAACTTTGTAATATATTTTTCATTGAAAAATATATGAAAGTTTGGTGCTTCATTCTTGGTTTCTTTTTAGTAGTATCTAATTTTCAACAAGCTCGTTTAGGATAAGCTTATAGTGTTGAGTTTATTCACACTCTTTACCTAGTCGGTGGAATATTATCGCGGTTATTCCACAACGCGTATCACAAACAAGCTAACCAATATTCTATTAGTTATGATATTTTATGTATTAGGCTTCAGGCCCAAGCCCGTAAGGCATGTGTAGTTTCTGTGTTATTTATATTCGATTGTATTCATTTTATCAATCAAGGAAGATAATTACCCTTCAACATGGTATCACAAACACAAATAGTATCCTAAAATTCCTCCTCTCCCACGTTTTCTGTTACACCCTCCCATCATCTCCCTTCGTCTGCCATGACCGGCAGCACCACCTCCACCGACAAACTTATACCATTTACCATCCCTAAGAAGGTCCCAATCAAATTGGATCTTGAAAAACACAACTACAATGCTTGGAGCTCCTTTTCCCTCATTCACCTTGGTAGTTTAGGTCTTAAGAATCATGTGGAATCTGACACCGCCAGTACTAACCCCGATTGGGCACACTTGACGATCTTATTAAGATGTGGATCCTTAGTTCTTTATGTGATTCACTCCAAGAACAAGTTTTCACCACTCCGGCTAATGCCAAAGCCTTGTGGGATCGTTTGAAAGCTTTATTTGATGAAAACAAGGACAACCGGGCCATAAACCATGACAACAAACTCCGCTCATTCAAGATCGGCTCCCTATCCGTCAACGAATATTACACGCAAATTAGGTCTATGGTGGATCGACTCACAAACCTTGGAGGTAGGGTAAGCGACAAAAACTTGGTTATATACACCATTAATGGGCTTGTTTCTCGCTTTACAACGCTCATGGAGATTATCCGCCACCGTGACCCATTACCCTCCTTTGAAACAACACGAAGCATGCTTTTGCTTAAGGAATCATCGTTCTCCGCGTCTCTCGATGCCTCCATAACATTTGATACTAGCTCGTCATCTCCAACTATTCTCATGGCCGAGTCTCCATCGAACAAGAAAGGTAACACATCCAGCTCCTCTAAGTCCGCTAATAACCTTCAATTGTGCAATCATTTTTCTAGAGGCTCATGCAAGTTTGGCGATCGATGTCGCTATGTTCACGATGCACACAATAGGGATGGTTCTACCACTAGGAATACTAATCCTAGACATCCTACCATTAATCCCCATCCCTAGAATTCATATTCTTCACCCCAACGTATGCCATACCCACGGCCCAATCAACCAAAAGCTTTTGTTACACCTTCTTACTATAACCAAGACCCACACCAGGCCTAAGCCTACATGGCCCAACACTTGCTTCAACCTGGACAACCCGTACCCCAAGCTGCCAGCTTACGTTTGCTAGGTCCTTCTCCTGCTACGTTTTCTTCGCAGCCGACCTCGGTCCAGAGCGCTTTCAGCACCATGACACTTCAAGACCCTACTTGGAATATGGATACAGGTGCCACATCTAATTTAATTTCTAGTACTCATAATTTAAGTTCAATTTTTAATATGCGCTTATACTCGTCAATTCACGTTGGTGACGGTACTTCAATTCCTGTCACTAACACAGGCCATAGCATTATTCACTCACCTCATCGTCCTTTACATCTAAATAATGTTCTTGTTACTCCTAACATAATTAAAAATCTCATTTCTGTTCGTCAATTCACTAGAGACAACAATTTCACTATTGAATTTGACGTGTTTGGTTTTTCTGTGAAGGACTTCTTGACTCGCCATATCCTCCTTCGATGTGACAGCTTGGGCGATCTCTATCTAGTAACCAAACCATCATCTTCTCCAGCCGCTTTTGTGTCTACTAGTTCTACCACGTGGCACCAATTCCTCGGGCACCCCGGGGATGAAGTGCTTCGTTCTCTTAGCTCACGTCATTTAAATATCTTGTAATAAAGCAAAGTCTTCACATATTTGTCATGCATGCCAACTTGGAAAACATGTGAAGCTTCCTTTTCAGAGTCTTTCTTCATTAGTACAACATTGTTTTGATATTATTCACTCCGATTTGTGGACTTCTCCCATTGTTAGTGTTGGTGGTTTCAAATATTATGTCATGTTTCTTGATCATTTCTCTCACTATGTTTGGATTTATCCCTTAAAGCACAAAAACGATATGTTTAATAAATTCGTTCATTTTCGCAACTACGTTAAAAATCAATTTCAATGTGATATTAAAAGTTTTCAACGTGATCATGGTGGCGAGTTCGATAATTAACAACTTCACACTTTATTTAACAACAATGGCATCCAACTTCGCTTCTCTTGCCCTAAAACATCTCAACAAAATGGCAAAGCCGAACGAATGATACGCTCCATTAATAATATCATTCACACACTCCTTTTCCAAGCTCACCTAACCTCTTCATTTTGGGTTGAGGCCCTTCATATGGCCACCTACCTTCTTAACCTTCTCCCCTCAAAAGCAATCAACAATGAAATCCCTTTTACCAAGCTTTTTAACAAAGAACCTAACTTTTCCCGCCTTCGTATCTTTGGGTGCCTTTGATACCCTCAGCTTCACTCACCTCATAAACTTGCACCCCGGCCCACCCCATGTATTTTTTTGGGGTTTCCCGCATTTCACCGTGGCTACCGTTGCCTTGACCTTGAGACCAACAAGATTATCCTCTCCCGTCACGTTACATTTGATGAACATCAATTTCCCTATAAATCTATGACACCGACCACCCCCCTTTATACAACTTCCTTGAGCCTACCGAGCCTACTTCCCTTTTTCCTCTCGTCACTCCATACCACGACACCCGTACTGGCCCAACTCCAAACAGCCCATCTCCTGTTAGCCCACCACCTCACACCCCTCCGTCTAACAGCCCACCCCCAAACAACCCACCCCCAAACAATCCACCCCCAAACAGCCTAACCCACGTCAATCATACCGGCCCAACACCAACCGCCTCTCAACACACACCTACAGTCTAACACCCCCACCAAATGATATGTGCAGCGGAACTACAACATTTGGGTACTAGGCAGTTATCATCACTGTTGGAAATACGCTTTTACATATTTAGAAAGGATCGGTCACTCCAATGATATATTCAAGTATTAGGCTCGTGATCCATTATGTAAACGGTATAGCCTATATAGTATACATGTAGGGTGGGATATATATACCCCCTCCTAGCGTGTTAGGAGGGGTTGGTTTTTTGTTTGTTTCACACTTTCACTAATCAAATAATCTCTTTCTCTCTCTACATCTCTTCTCCTCTCCTTTCTCTCTCTAGTTCTTCCTTTTCCTTCCATCTCTTTAGATCTTTACAAACACATCTACAATCCTAAGAATATATGATTCTACAATTGGTATCAAGAGTTGTGGTTGATTAGGTTGTTCTTGTGTTTGTTCATCATTGATTGGTGGGTTTTGATCTAAAATCATTCGATTCAGAAAAATTTTGTGTTTTTTTTATGGTTTAATCTTTCTTGAGATCATCTAAATAGTTGTGGTTGTGATTTTGGATTTTTCTTTTTGTAAAAACATAAAAAAGTTGGAATTTTTAGATTGATTTTTGGGTAAAAATTACAAGTTTTTAAATTTTTTGGTATTATTCGGAATCAAAGGTTTACCTTTTTTCATATTGATGTGACTCTAATTAAACATCATATTTCCTCATAAAACGTGCTTAAAATGGTCAAATAATCATCAATTATGCCTTGTATATGTGTGTTTTGTCGTTTGTGCGTGTGCAGGTATGGATATCAAAGAAATCACAAGAAATGAAGCGAAAGAGCCAAAATGGAGACCAGAAATGGAAAGAGCAAGGAAAATCGAGTCCAACGATGCCTTCGTATTTTATTGGGTCGGTCTGACACCATTTAAATGGGTCGAACCGACCCATTATTGATCTTCATAATAGTTGTTGGGCCTTTTTATCACTACAGCCCAAAAATCAATTATATAGAAAAATTGGAGGCCTGTTATGAAGATTTCAGCCCAAGAAAATGACACAGCCCAACAAGCCCAAAAAGTGGAAGAAACCACACCAATCTGTATAAAAGAGATCAGATGGGGACACAGCTTGAGACACGCAGCACTACTTATTAAATTTTAGCTTCTTATTTTTATTTCATAAGTAGATGTAGCTTAGATAATACGCAGCTTCATTTTATTTTTTTCTGTCTTTTTATTTAGTAGCGTAATATTATTTTTATGCTCCTTTAAACCTTTTCCGATCAGTTGGATTTATAAAGAAAACTTGTCTCAGTTTTTTACTTGTATATGATTAATGAAACTTTTATTTCGTGATATAAGTTTGTGTTCGATTTGGATTTTATTAATGAATCTGGGTTCGGTTCTATGAATTTGTTTCAGGTTGATGTTTGCAGGCAATAATCGAGGTTATATCTCATTATGTTTATTGTGACTCTTGTGTACTTTTCTTGTGTTGCTAGCTGCTCATATGTTTTATATTTTCCGTAGCTCAGTTCCGTAATTCATGTTGTTTAGCTTTGCAATATTTCCATTCTAGTCTGTTGATGCGTGTTTGATTTCTATTATAGTTTCTAAAAAGCCTTTCATATAATTGCACTTTTCTAGAGTAATCAGTTTGAGTTACTGTTTAGATTTGAGTTTAGATTTTAAATTTAATTTCAGTTGTAGTGTTAGGATTGTTTAAAGGTTTCTTTTGTAAATCGAATTCCGCAAGTTCTGTTCCAGTAAGTGTGTTATACTGTCATAAGCTCAAATGAGCTTATGAGTTATTGATTTTGAGTTATTAGTTTTGAGTACTATTCACGTCAAAAATTAGTTCAGTTTTTGTTCGATTATTAAAGGTTGTTCGTGTATAGATTATTGTTTCAATTGGTGTAGTAATCGTCTCGAGTTTCTGTATTAGCTGTTTGATCGAAGTTAGCTGTTGGTTTAGTTGTGAGTATAGTCAAGCTCGTGATTGTTTGATTTGGTTAAGTTCGAGATCAATTCGTAGCTTCGATATCAGATTCCGGTTCAAGTTCGATAGTGTCGTCGTCGCCATCAGCGGAGGCCGGGATGAAGCGTAAGTTTCTGTTCATTTTTAATTGTTACTGATTTCAAGTTTGATGCGTTATGTAGTGGTAATATAACATATTCGTCTTTTCCTTTTACTTTAGTGCTATTGTAGAGTATAGCTTATATTTCTAAATGCCAAGTTTAATTGTCTGTTTAGCTTATTTACTCTTGTGTTGGTAGGTCTTAATAAGTAGCTTATTAGAAATCTGTGTTGAATTGATTTAGCTTATAGATAATTTTATTGGTAGCCTAGAATTTGTGGAGTAATAAGCAGTTTAGTTCTATTTAGATGATATATTCTTGCTCAGTATGCATCAATATAGCTTATTAGATTTTTATCACAATTCCTTGAGTAGCGTTTGGGACATCATTGTTTTACTTAATATAGGTTGAATCAGTAGGAGTAATCATATGTTTTGCTAAGTGTGTAAGTTCAGTTCTACTTGGAAGTTTCAATAAAAGTTTGAGCAAGCAGTAGTAATAATCGTATTACTTGTTATTTTGTTTCACTCTTATACTAGTTCTACAAGTTAATCAGTTTTGTCCTTCATTTGTATGTCTGTTCTGTCGGTAGCAGTCCAAATAGTCTGCCAGTTAGTCTGTCTGTTAAGTCTGCCAGTTAGTCTGTCTGTTAAGTCTGCCAGTTAGTCTGTCTGTTAAGTCTGTCTGTCTGTTTGTCTGTTAAGTCTGTCTGTCTGTCTGTTAAGTCTGCCAGTTAAGTCTGCCAGTTAGTCTGTCTGTTAAGTCTGCCAGTTAAGTCTGTCTATCAGTCCAAAGCTGCTAAGTTCATGTCTGTTAGTCCCTGTTTGTTAATAGTCTGTTAGTGAGTAAGGCTGTTGGGCTGTATTTCGTTTATCTTAGCAGATTTACAAATTCAGATTTCAAAAAATTCATTTTAGATTTTAACTAGAAAAATAAAAATAGATTTAATAATTTTTCTTAATATTTTTAGTATTTTGCATTCACATTTTCAACAATTTAATAATCTTGCATTTTTACTTATAATCATTTTAGCATTTTAATATTTTGTTTGTGCATTTAATGATTGTACTTCGTGCTTTATTTGCAACGTGTTTTTAGCAATAGTATGTATTACATATTATATCTTATTTTTACCTTTTTACGTGCTTAATTGCCAAGTAGTTAACAATACCAAATACGCTTCTATTAACCAAAAACAAATTAAGTCGAAACGATAAAATTGGAAATCAATTCGACGCGAGTCGAGGAAAAACGGATATATACTAAAAAAACCTATATTAAAATGGCACCGCTGCCGGTTCGTGCTCGTTACGATTGACAATTTTTCGTGAGACGATTTGGATTTTGGGATCCGTTCACTTTTGAACGTTATTTTTTATTCCAATAAAAAAAGAAAAAAAAATCAATTAAAACCAAAAATATTTTTTTATTTTATATTTTTTTCTTTATTACTATTATATACCCTTTAAAAAAATTAAAAAAAATATGTTTCTTTTAGATTTTATTTTTTAGCTATATATTATAATATTTTCTTAAAACAAATTATAAAAAAATACAAAAAAAAATAATAATAATAATAAAATAATAATAATAATACAAAAAAAAATCACAAAAGCATTTCTTTCCTAAAATTTGCACCAAAAAAAAATACTTTTCCTAATGTATTACAAAAAAAATCTACGTATATATATATATTTTTTGTCTTGGTTTCTTCTTCGTTTTTATGTACATATTATATTCTCTTTTAAAAAAAATAATATCGTGACGAGTCAAGCCGATCCCGAATATCGTGCTTTTGAAATGGCTATGGATAATCGATCGATTTATGAGTTGTTGCAAGTACCTACTGAGGGATGTCTCGACAATGCGATCATGATACCGGATATCGAGGATGATTATTTTGAGCTTAACCCGGATTTGATTATGTTGATATCCGGTCATCCTTTTTAGGGATTTGAGGACGAAGATCCATACACTCATATTCGTCATTTTCGTTCATACGCCAATACCATCACATACACCAATGTGACACAAGACATTATCTATTTACACCTTTTTCCTTTTCCCTTGATGGGCAAGCCCAAACTTGGCTTGAAAAGGAACCACCATGATCTATATTTACATGGGCTAATCTGGAGTCAAAATTCTTAAATCAATTTTACCCTTATGCTAAAACGAGAAAAATTCGGTTGGACATTACTAATTTTCAAGAGTCTAATAATGAAACGTTTACCGAGGTGATGTAGTGAGGATTGTATGTATTAATTAGATACGTTATAGGGTAAAATAGAAAATTACCTTTAGGAAAAAGTAATAGACTAAAATTACCAAAGACGGATTTAATCAATCACGATTATGAACCAAGTTCGTTGTACACGAAGATCGAGTGAATTTGAGACGTTTTGTTTCGATTTGGACAATTGATTCGAATGAGTTTTTCGATTTTTAATCTAAAATTAATCATACAAATTAAACCTAAGTGCATGAATCGTTTCCCATTATCTTTAGCTATAGACGATTATTAAAAAATTAAATTTAAATAAACTATTAATTAAAACTTTTGAACTATTTAAAAATTAAACTTTTTAAAATTAATTAAAATCTTAATCTATTTAATAATAATATTTAAAAGCTAAATTAAAACTAATTTAAAAACAATTTTAAATCTAAAAATGAATTAAATCTATAAAAATTAATTTTTACTATTAAAATAAACAAAATCTATTTTCTTCTTAAAAAAAAACTAAATAAATTTAAATCTACTTATTCAAAAAAAACTTATTATTTAAAATTAACAAAATTTGAAAAATTAATAAAACTTTATATTTTATTTTTATAAATTTATCTGTAAGTTTTATAAAAGGAATTTAAAAATAAAAACTATGTAATTAAATAACTTTTAAAATCTAAAAGCATTCAAAAAGGCTTTATTAATTACCAATTCAGTTACTAAACCAATAAGACTAGCCAGAACAGATGGTTAAGGTGTTTGGACTGTGACCAGGAGGTCACAGATTCGAATCCCATGAGGGACATTATTTTTGGTTATTATTTTTATGGACAGAGTAAAAGTAAACCAAGTCACAGGGGTGACTTTTTGAAAGTAAATCTATTGGACTAATTGGAATCAGCTATGAACAATCAGATCAGTAGAATCTGATGGCATTATGAAACTCGGCAAAATATAATATATCAGCTAAACTGAAATAGTTTGGTAAAGTTAATTTATCAGTACAATAAACCAGCGATTAAAATATTAAACATATGCAAATTAATAACAGCTAACAAAGTTAAACTACCATTTCTATGTAGCAAATTCAAACTCAATCTTAAACAAAAATGCAGACAATAACCGAATTCAATTTATTCCTTAATCAGTAGACAATATAAAAACTATTCAGTAAAAAAAATTCCAAACCAAAGAAATCAGAAACCAGTACAATCACAGATTCAAATCACAACATTCCTAAGTCGATTCAGCAAGCTTTATCTTCAAGGAATTTAAACATTCTAGCTAAATGAAATAAACAGAATACTCATTTTGGTGCTCAGTTTATAACAGTTACTTAGAATAAATCAAATACATGCCATCTTAGAAACGTATAAACATACTAAAACAAAGCAAAATTATACCCAGACTTTTCAGTTGAAACATCAGTATGAATCAATTATCCATTTTAATAGACCTAACCACACTATTTGCAAATACCCGAATACACATTCACGCTGCATATAACTCGTCTAACATTCTAACAAAGCAGTTAAGCTAGAACAAACAGATTATCAACTAGTAAAAAAACGTTCAAACCTAAATCATCCACAATACAAATCTAATCTTTGTATCATATATCACTTAAACAGATTGAATCTAAAATATAAAATAACATAAAATTTAAACTAGAAACTCACCTAATGCAGAAAACCGTTGAGACGAAGATTGCGCTGAGCAATCTTATGAACCTAATCGAAACCACCGTACACTTGCTTGAACCATCATTATCATCGAACGATGAATCAAAATCGAACCGAGTATCATCTATTTAACCTTTCCCAGTAGGGAAAAGTTGTCCCCAAATTTCACTTAAGTTATTTAATATAAGCTAATAATTAGCTTAATAAATAAGTTTCATATAATACCAAACAGATTATAAATAGAATAGTTATATTTAAATTTAAACAGTAAATCAACCAATAAAATATTGAAACTCAAATTAACTTTTCATTAATCTCATAAATTCATTACAAACTTAAAATAAAAATACAATTAACCCTAAATCTATTTTGACATTATAACTAGAAAGTAAAAAAATGGGATGATTAAAAATACATTTTGTGGGGATTTTTATAGGCTAACCCCAAACCCTCTTGGGTGAGTTTGTTGAGCAGAACCTTTAATCTTGATCGTCCATTTGGTATCTTTTCTTCTCTTTCTTCTCACTCTTCAATCCTACAGATGAAAATTGCCAACTAGCACACGGATCGCCAACGTGGCAATCAGGTTTGCTAGTTGTGCTTCTTGATGGCTGACTTGGCCTATTTTGATTGGAGAATCTTTGAAGATGAGGTGTGAGAACCAATCAGATGATGGCTTTTGAGGAGAGAGAGTGCCACGTCACCTGGAATGGCCATCTCCTTGCTTCCGATAATCTTGGGAATTAATTCCCATGCGTGTGTATCACGCGCCTTCAATTAAACAAAAACCCCAAATTTATTTTGGGTTTAGGGTTAGATGAATAGTACCTTGGTTTTTTACAGGTTTTGGGAAAAAGAAGGTGAAGGAGATGAGTGGTAACTGGTTATTTGGGAGAGAGGTGAGTTTTCTCTAGGGAGTATCGAAGAGGTAAAAAGTGTGTGTGTGGTGAGTTTTGTGGTGAGAGTTGAATAATGGTTAAATGGTGTGAGTAAGTTTGACCGAATAATGAAAGTTAATAACTTTTCATTCGGTTTTAAATGGGACAAATTTATCAAACCCTAATGGGTTTTTGGTGGCCCATGTTCATATTCCACCTTCTCATAAACATATGAAAATTGAATTGGGCTTGGGTCCATGGATATTCCATCCGTCCCTTTATGACATGATTTTGGGTTTTGTTTAGGGCTTGATGTAAAAAGAGTAAATACATGTTTCATAAATGGGATTTTGAGCCCATTAATCCAATTACGGGGCCCACAAGCCCAAATAACTTCATAAAGTTAAAATCCACTAAAAACGGACTTGTTTTTGGCTTTATTGATCTTTCCATCAAACTCGTGTCGATTTTGCCGGTTTTCGCGAACTTTGGTACCTACACACATGAAACAACAAAAACGCATATACAAGGCAATATTTGAACATTTTATGCATTTATTCATTGTTTATTGATATAAATGATATGAGTATTTAAGCTCATATCAAACTCCCCCTTGCTAAGTAATTGCCGTGTCCTCACGCAATGATAAAATAAAACACTAACTACACCATTATTCAACTTTTGACATTTTATTTTGCGAAGACATAATGTATTGCTTTCATTATTTGAAAAATAACTTTTAGGATCATAAAACTCAAATAGATTCATCGTCATCGACTTTTCACTTTTCCATGCCAAGTGTAAAAACAAGATCATTGTCAATCATAAGCCCCAACATTAAAACAACTCATACAAGTAATTTGTGTTAAACTCAATCTCCTATTATTCCTAATTGTATCTCTAGATTTTATTTGTATTCACCCAAAGGTTCATTTGACTTTATTTGATATTTATTAGTCCAAAAATGAAGGCAAAAACGGTGTAAACTCAACACTCAAAACCTAACCTCGACTTCAAAAACCGTTGTCACTAAAGAAAGCCCACATCAAGGATAACTTAACACGATTTGAGGGATAAATCCCCGGACCCGAAATTTGGCTAATAGGACTACTTAAAAGCAACAATAAAACCTCCAAAGTAAATTATAACCTTATTAATGGAGTTAGCAACAATCACATCATATCACCTTGTGGCTCTTTAAGATGCAATTGTGCTCCTTATTTAAAATCCACACCCTAAGGCTCCTTGGACAAAAATAAGGGAATTGACATTCACCATCCCACCTTATGGCTTATGATGATGAAGCAATTTTTATTAAACACGTCCCCTTGCCATACACCCTAAGGCTCTAATGTCAAGGTTAGTGCTACATGACTCCCACCCGAAGGCTCCTAGAGAACATGTTTTTATTTATTCTTCTTTATTAATATGATATGTATAGTAATCCAAATTTCCGCAATCCCATGATCAAAAGTCCATGACGCTGACACCCTTAATGTGTTCTCACTTTAATTACAAGGGAAGAAAAAGAAGGAGTTACGAGTTAAGATATCAAGCCTAAACCGCTAAAAACTTCATTTATTAAGCAATTATTATTCAAGCGTGAAAAATAAATACGAGAAGATTAAATCAAACACAAAAATATTTACACAAAGAAGAATTTAGCTTTAGAAACTTATGATTAAACTCTATCATCTCTTGTTCTCCATATTGTAAAATTTCAAAAATGTGAAATCAATGGATACTTAGCCTATTAAATCAAAGTTTTGGGTTTTTAAGTCATCTATAGGATCTTGCATCTTCTTATACTTTTTCAAGTTTTAGAATTTGCGTTTTAAAGCTCCCTTGATAAACGACTTTCTAGGATCAATAATAGGAACTTACGAAAAGTTCTTGTTCTTAACCCGTATGAGTTAAGACTTACGCATTTTAAAGTTCCCTATATAAAAGCCTAGCAAAACTTAATTCAAATACGTTAAGGAAAAGCTAACGTAAAAACCGAGTCGAGTCAAAAACTATTTTTATTTTCACCAACGAAAAGCCTGCATTTGTGTCAAAAACACTTATTTTCTTTATTAAAACTTAAAAATAACACTAAAAATTTAAAATTCTTATGAAAAACGAGAAAAATGATTACGATTAGACACGACAAAAGCAATTGCAAGCGATTATATTGATTGACTCACCCATGCTAAAACCAAACATTGTCCTCAATGTTTCTTAGCTCAAGAGTAACACTCCCTTGCAAAAACACGAAGAGTCTAATGCAAAATCCTAACATGGAAAGAGCACGCAAATCTATAAGCCGTTTATTAATTTTGCCTCAAGATAAAACGTTAGTCGATAAAAATTAAAGGATAAAGAGTGTGCCCCTTTTGGAAATCAAAGTAAGGATGATCAAGTGGACCGGCAAAAACCAAACACGAGAGTCTTCAATGATTAGGGTCATACCTAAGATTCACAACACAACAAAACACGAGCACGAGCTTGAAAGATCAAGCCTTATTAGTGTTAGAAAATAGAAAGAAGATAGAATGTATGGGACTCCCCCACATGGCACCTCGTTTTTGTTAACCGAGTCATGAGCTCGACTCGATCCCCGCATTCATTGGTCCTTAGGGAAAATGGTGAAAACCGGAATGATGGAATAAAATCCATGATAAAGCACGATGTCGGGGTCAAAGATTACATCCTCGTTGTCGGATGACAAACGAAATGATAGAACTCCAACACAAATCTCCAAAAAGAGATGGTGGTTACAAATCACGATATGGATAAAGCATGCTCCCCGAGATAAACTCGCACCAAGATGATCGAAAAGTCTTTCAATTATTGCATCGGTGAAAGGCCGAGATTTCCCTAAATCAACGATTCCGGGGTCGAATACCTCGTCCTCGGGAGAGAAAGGAATAGACAACACTGTGTCGTCCCCCCATGCTAATCCAAGATCATAGAAAGCAAATGGTAATGGTGGGTTAAAAGTCTCAACACTAATGGTATCAAATTGCATGACTTTGTTGACCTTATCACTCTTATGAATGTGAACAAATGGGTCATGGTACTCAAAATGAGTCGCATGAAAAACCCGCACATTAAGATCAAAGCGAGTGGGAAGGATAATTGGAGTAAAGGTAATTTCTCCCTCCGGGTCAACATTATCATCATCATAAATCGGGTGATCAAACCAAAGATTTTCTTCACCGTCATTAGACTCTTCCTCAAATTCCAAAGGAATGTGTATGTAAAGAAACTCATCAACCTCCTTCAAGAGAAGTTCATCATCACAAGGGTTGTGAGATGTAGGAAGTATGATGCTCTCAAAATCCTCTTGAAATAATGGATTATTGTTCATTGAAGCTTCAAAGAGAGGATTTGAGTAGGTCACAAATGTGTCATCAATCTTGTCATCACAAGAAATATCCGACAAAGTATCAAGTGTGTCACACTCAGATACAAGATCATCATTCTCATTAGAAGGAAATTCATCGGAGAATTCCTCAAGAATGGTAGGTAAAACATGAGAATCACGCTCAATCTCGAGAACAGAAACGTCTTCACTTCCCCGTGGAAGTGGATCAACAAGTTCATCGGCGAACTTATCGAATGAATAGTCACTAACCTCACTTGGTGTGGAGTTAGAAATTAAAGGCTCTTCAAATGAAGATTGTGCCTTAGGATCATCAATTTGGTCCTTCGAAGAGAATGAAAATGATTCCATTTTCAAATATTGTTCAATTAAAGCAATATCTCCCTCGGGATCAAAATTCTCACTTTTAAACTCACTAGGATCAAATGGTGCACTAAGGTAGTCATCAATTTCCTTTTCAATCTTAGAACTATCATCCTCGTGTGGAATGAGTGGAGACGAGATAAGATTACAACATGATTCAACAAAACAAGCATCTTCCTTTGAATTTAACTTTTCTTCATCATAAAATGAGGTTTCTAAAATTGGAAAAACACCTTTGTAAAAGAGAGATTCCTTGTCTGTGTTACTTTCAATAGGTTTAACAAGTTTCACACTTTCCACTTTCTTAGAAACCAATCTTGGAATTTTTTCCGGTTTGAAAATCATATGTATATCCCCATAACACAATTTAATCTCCTCTTTCCCCATATCGACTATAACATTAGCCGTGCACAAAAATGGTCGTCCTAAAATTATAGGCACACGAGGATTTGGCTCATAATCAATGATTGCAAAATCGTCAAGGTAAATGAACTCCCCTACTTTAACAATGACATTTTCCGCTATACCAACCGGATGGGTGGTCGTACCATTAGCGAGCTCAATGATCATTCGAGTGGGCCTAAGTCGTTCATAGTCAAGAGTCTTCCAAATGGCTAAGGGCATTACGTTAATACTAGCTCCTAGATCGGCTAGAGCTTTGTATTCCCCAAGCTCATAAAAAACACAAGGTATCAAGAATTGACCCGGATCATTATATTTCTTGGGAAAGAAATCAAAGAAATCCGAGGTACTAATCACATTTAAAGTAGCCTTTGTGACAGTAAGAAAAGTTTCTTTAGGTGGAACATAAAGCTCAAGCACTCTTTCTAAATTATCATCATCATAAGCGGTGATAGCCTTAAGCTCTCCCCTCAGGCTAGGAATGGTATTGCTAGGTAAGCAACCCGAAGAAGAGGATGGTCTGGACATAAATCCCTCTAACATCGAAAGCAATTTATTTTGACCTTGTTCCAAACTTTGTTGCATACGAATTTGACTTTGCTCTATTCTTTGTTCAATTCTTTGTTGGTTAAGCTCAATCTTGTTATTTTGCCCCTTGATCTTATTTTGAAACTAATTTTTCAAAGTTGCCATTTGTCCTTGAATATTATTTTTAAAAGCTTTCAGATTTGCCTCATTCGTTTTAATGTAGCTTGACAAATCATTTTGATTATTTTGAAAACCTTGATGGTTTTGATTAGCATTAAACCCATTTCCTTGATTGAAATTCCCTTAGTTAGCACGGTTAACATTATTCCCATTATTCCCATTGTTGTACCTATTTTGAACCGGTGGAAAACCCGGTGGAGCAACATGATTTTGACGAGGAGCTTGACCATTAGGGCCATAAGTTCCCGTCGCGGCAAAAGAACTAGCTTGATCAAACCCCGTGGTTGAACAAGCATAATTAGGATGTGCTCCACCACATGATACACAAAAATTCTCAACCATATTAATCGATCCATGAGGATTCTTCCTAATCTCATTCAACAATGTAGAAAATCCATTATGAATCTTAGAGTCCAATCTAGCAATCTCGATATTAGATGAATTCACACTGGAAACAACCGGTGTGTTTCGTGAATATTGCACTCTAGACTTATTCTCAATTATACCCCACGCGTCTCTCGGAGTTTTTCTTAAAAGATTACCACCTGCGGCGGCATTTAAAGAATCTTGTTCAACCATATTAAGCCCACTATAAAAAGTATTTATTTGATGCAATTCCGAGAAACCGTGGTGTGGACATTGTCTTAACAAATCTTTAAACCTTTCCCAAGCAACCCCAAACGATTCATGAACTTTTTGTTCAAATCTAGTGATCTCGTTCTTAAAGTGTGTTGTTTTGGATGGTGGAAAGAAATAATTCATGAACTTAGACACTAAATCATCCCATGTCAAAATCGAACCCGGTGGTTCTTTCTCATACCAAATCTTAGCGTTACCCTCGAGCGAGTACGGAAAAAGCATGAGCTTAATCGCGTCATTCGGCACATCTCTAAACTTGAGAGTCTAGGTAATACGAAGAAAATTCCGAATGTGAGAGTGCGGGTTATCGGTCTCATTGCCACGATATTGGTCGACATGAATGAGCGATAAAAGACCCGTCTTAATCTCAAAATGCTTCGCCAAAATAGCCGGTACAACGATTGCTTCCCCATACCCTTCGGTGGGTGCACAAAGCAATTCCTCCATTGTTCGGTTATCGACCATCTCTACAACAATAGGTGGAAGCTCGGGCTCTACTATTCGTTATTGACGATTTCTATTTCTACGAGGAATGTTTTCAAGCCTATTGTCATCAATCACAAGTCGAGAAGATCGTAATTGAATAAACCAAAGTGACGAGAATTTAGAGGATTGAAGAAAAGAAATTAGACAAGAAGAAGATTATTTTTGGTATTTTTATTTGGTATTGCTCAATCAAAAAGATCGATAAAAACAAGGAATAAGGATAATTACTATGAAATTAAATTACCCTCGGTCGACTTTGAAACGATAGATGAAAACCTAAACGTCTCGAGGTTTAATAAGTAAACTACAATAATAAGATATAATACTACTTGAGTTGGCAAACCAATAATCGGTCGTCCTTCTCATTATACGCACAAGCAAGCGGGGAAACGAGGTGGCACAAAGCACTTAAAAACCTTTTTCCTTAGATGGCCTTTTATAGCATGTCGCCTTATACCCACCTTATAGTTTGTATAAATCGAGTTCAAACTTTTTATTAGTATTTATCTATTTTGCCTTTTTTTCGTTTTGGATTCGAATACAATAGCTAGGTGATGAAATCCCAACTAAGGTCTTATTTGGAAGTAGGTAAATTTATTGTTCTACGTAATACAATATATTAATCACAAAAAACACGAAAAACGATACATACTATAATAATAGAAAAATAAAAAACTTTCCTAGGACGGAAAGGGTCTTCAAATCAACGATCAACAAATCTCACAAAGGCGAATCGTACACAAGATCCCCGGCAGCAGCGCCAAAATTTTGGATGTAGTGAGGATTGTATGTATTAATTAGATACGTTATAGGGTAAAATAGAAAATTACCTTTAGGAAAAAGTAATAGACTAAAATTACCAAAGACGGATTTAATCAATCACGATTATGAACCAAGTTCGTTGTACACGAAGATCGAGTGAGTTTGAGACGTTTTGTTTCGATTTGGAAAATTGATTCGAATGAGTTTTTCGGTTTTTAATCTAAAATTAATCCTACAAATTAAACCTAAGTGCATGAATCGTTTTCCATTATCTTTAGCTAAAGACGATTATTAAAAAATTAAATTTAAATAAACTATTAATTAAAACTTTTGAACTATTTAAAAATTAAACTATTTAAAATTAATTAAAATCTTAATCTATTTAATAAAATTATTTAAAAGCTAAATTAAAACTAATTTAAAAACAATTTTAAATCTAAAAATGAATTAAATCTATAAAAATTAATTTTTACTATTAAAATAAACAAAATCTATTTTCTTCTTAAAAATTATTTATTAAAAACTAAATAAATTTAAATCTACTTATTCAAGAAAAACTTATTATTTAAAATTAACAAAATTTCTAAAATTAATAAAACTTTTTATTTTGTTTTTATAAATTTATCTGTAAGTTTTATAAAAGGAATTTAAAAATAAAAACTATGTAACTAAATAACTTTTAAAATCTAACAGCGTTCAAAAAGGCTTTATTAATTACCAATTCAGTTACTAAACCAAAAAGACTAGCCAGAACAGATGATTAAGGTCTTTGGCCTGTGACCAGGAGGTCACAAGTTCGAATCGCATGAGGGACATTATGTTTGGTTATTATTTTTATAGACAGAGTAAAAGTAAACCAAGTCACAGGGGTGACTTTTTGAGAGTAAATCTATTGGACTGATAGGAATCAGCTATGAACAATAAGATCAGTAGAATCTGATGGCATTATGAAACTCAGCAAAGTATAATGTATCAGCTAAACTGAAATCGTTTGGTAAAGTTAATTTATCAGTACAATAAACCATCGATTAAAATATTAAACATATGCAAATTAATAACAGCTAACAAAGTTAAACTACCATTTCTATGTAGCAAATTCAAACTCAATCTTAAACAAAAATGCAGACAATAACCGAATTCAATTTATTCCTTAATCAGTAGACAATATAAAAACTATTCAGGTAAAAAAAATTCCAAACCAAAGAAATCAGAAACCAGTACAATCACAGATTCAAATCATAACATTCCTAAATCGATTCAGCAAGCTTTATCTTCAAGGAATTTAAACATTCTAGCTAAATGAAATAAACAGAATACTCATTTTGGTGCTTAGTTTATAACAGTTACTTAGAATAAATCAAATACCTGCCATCTTAGAAACATATAAACATACTAAAACAAAGCAAAATTACACCAGACTTTTCAGTTGAAACATCAGTATAAATAAATTATCCATTTTAATAGACCTAACCACACTATTTGCAAATACCCGAATACACATTCATGCTGCATATAACTCGTCTAACATTCTAACAAAGCAGTTAAGCTAGAACAAACAGATTATCAACTAGTAAAAAACGTTCAAACCTAAATCATCCACAATACAAATCTAAACTTTGTATCATATATCACTTAAACAGATTGAATCTAAAATATAAAATAACATAAAATTTAAACTAGAAACTCACCTAATGCAGAAAACCGTTGAGACGAAGATTGCGCTGAGCAATCTTATGAACCTAATCGAAACCATCGTACACCATTGCTGGAACCATCATTATCATCGAACCATGAATCAAAATCGAACTGAGTATCATCTATTTAACCTTTCCCAGTAGGGAAAAGTTGTCCCCAAATTTCACTTAAGTTATTTAATATAAGCTATTAATTAACTTAATCAATAACTTTCATATAATACCAAACAGATTATAAAGAGAATACTTATATTTAAATTTAAACAGTAAATCAACCAATAAAATATTGAAACTCAAATTAACTTTTCATTAATCTCATAAATTCATTACAAACTTAAAATAAAAATACAATTAACCCTAAATCTATTTTGACATTATAATTAGAAAGTAAAAAAATGGGATGATTAAAAATATATTTTGTGGGGGGTTTTTATAGGCTAACCCCAAACCCTCTTGGTGAGTTTGTTGAGCAGAACCTTTAATCTTGATCGTCCATTTGGTATCTTTTCTTCTCTTTCTTCTCACTCTTCAATCCTACGGATGAAAATTGCCAACTAGCACATGGATCGCCAACATGGCAATCAGGTGTGCTAGTTGTGCTTCTTGATGGCTGACTTGGCCTATTTTGATTGGAGAGTCTTTGAAGATGAGGTGTAAGAACCAATCAGATGATGGCTTTTGAGGAGAGAGAGTGACACGTCACCTGGAATGGCCATCTCCTTGCTTCCGATAATCTTGGGAATTAATTCCCATGCGTGTGTATCACGCGCCTTCAATTAAACAAAAACCCCAAATTTATTTTGGGTTTAGGGTTAGATGAATAGTACCTTGGTTTTTTACAGGTTTTGGGAAAAAGAAGGTGAAGGAGATGAGTGGTAACTAGTTATTTGGGAGAGAGGTGAGTTTTATCTAGGGAGTATCGAAGAGGTAAAAAGTGTGTGTGTGGTGAGTTTTGTGGTGAGAGTTGAATAACGGTTAAATGGTGTGAGTAAGTTTGACCGAATAATGAAAGTTAATAACTTTTCATTCGGTTTTAAATAGGACAAATTTATCAAACCCTAATGGGTTTTTGGTGGCCCATGTTCATATTCCACCGTCTCATAAACATATGAAATTTGAATTGGGCTTGGGTCCATGGATATTCCATCCGTCCCTTTATGACATGATTTTGGGCTTTGTTTAGGGCTTGATGTAAAAAGAGTAAATACATGTTTCATAAATGGGATTTTGAGCCCATTAATACAATTGCGGGGCCTACAAGCCCAAATAACTTCATAAAGTTAAAATCCACTAAAAACGGACTTGTTTTTGGCTTTATTGATCTTTCCATCAAACTCGTGTCGATTTGCCGGTTTTCGCGAACTTTGGTACCTACACACATGAAACAACAAAAACGCATATACAAGGCAATATTTGAACATTTTATGCATTTATTCATTGTTTATTGATATAAATGATATGAGTATTTAAGCTCATATCAAACTCCCCCTTGCTAAGTAATTGTCGTGTCCTCACGTAATGATAAAATAAAACACTAACTAAACCATTATTCAATGATGACGTATAGTCCCCAGCTGGGTCAGGAACCCGGCCCACGGGTACTACCCGTATCCGGCCCATCACAGATGGGTGGGAATAATGTCATTTGAGCTTATGGGCTTGGACGAACAGTAACCACACACACGTGTGCTGCCCACGGCCCGGCATGGCCGGTATAGGGTTAGACAGAATCATATTCTGTCTATGAATAGGATTTACCCCAAAGAAGAGGATATTCACTCACCATAATTAGAAGATAACAATCAATCTAATTCTGGTACATATCCTTTCCTTGGGGCCAAAGTATCAGTGACAGCCCATTAGGGTTTCACTGCCTATAAAAGGAACCCCCAAGGGTTCCACAAAGGTATTACGTTCTATACACTCTCAACTCATTCGATTCCTATAAACCCTAACCGATTACTTACTCTCACGCTGGAGTCTAATCGTTGGAAACATTCCCACGGTAAGCCTAACGCGTGTTGTTTAGTGTGCAGGATCCCAACCATACGATTCACTTGGTGCAGGAGCCGGAGTCCGGCCAACCCGAGTTAAGCCTAATTCGGGTCTAGCAAGGGTCACCCAACTTTTCCATCAACAAGTTGGCGCCATCCGTGGGACCCATTACACTAAGCTAGAGCGAAATCTCATCTTGAATTCTCAATGACGAAGGGGCATCCGCAAGCTAATCCCAGGAACACAAATCCTGGAAATCGGAAGTCCCAAGGGGAAGGGATACTCATTCCCAATCAATCCCCTAGCCGTCCAGCGGGTGGACCAAACAACCGCAGTGGTTTTTCAGTCCATGGGAGTGACGAGCACGATCTCCATGACTCCCCACCTACTTCAACCCTGTACAACCCTGACCCAGGGAGTGCGCCCAACCCCCCTAACAAGGAGCCGCGCAGACTGTCGATCGAGGAAGAAGTAGAAGTCCAACTACTCAGCGAGGAAGATCTCACTCGAGTTCTCACGCAGAACTTTGAGAGGATCGTCCCAGGGATCGCGTCAAGGTTGAACCTAGGGAGGGACCTCCAATCTAGGCTCAACTTTGGCCATGCCGGACTAGGTACCTCTTCTCAAAATCAGAGAAAAAGAAGGACGCGACCCCAGGAGCGGAGCCTCTTCAAGGAAACTCCCCAACCCAGGAATGTGTTCGAACGCATAGGGGATCGACTCATGCAAGAACTAACGCAGTCTCGAGATGGGGGAGAGAAGTCTGACGGTTCACCCGAACGACCAGATCTGGAACTGACCAGAGCCACCCACCGCACAAGTGTGTGGGATAGGATGAATACTGGGAAGAAGGCTCCTAGTTCTTCTCAAAAGAATGGTCCTCACCCAGAGATGGGGCACCACCTCCTTCACCAAATCCATCAGGAGAGGACTCGGATGACCATCCGCCTAAGCGCCGCCGACCCAGGCGTACTCCTCCACCACCACCAAATAATGATGAGTACTATGGTGGTCCCTACTATCGAGAGACAGAATCAGAAGATCTTTCCTAACCATGGTGCGACCCTAGTCTCACCCGTCCATGGGTAGACCCCAGGGAAGATCCTTTTACTCTCCGCATACGGAATTACTCTAAGGACACAAAACGTCGCATGCCGGCGTGTGTCAAGACTTATGATGGAACTGGCGATCCGGATGATCACCTCAAGATATTTGATACGCAGGCTAAAATTGAGCGATGGCCCATGCCTATATGGTGCCAAATGTTCAATTCAACTTTGATCGGCAATGCTCGTGACTGGGACCCGGTCTACGCACTGCGTTCAAGAATAATTATACTCAGTGGAAGAAGTATAATAGGGACCCAGTGTCATTGGAAACTGTCAAGCAACGGTCGGGGGAGTCTACAGAAGCCTTCACTGAACGCTTCAACGACGAGTGCACACGCACAAAGATAATGCGGAACTCCTGAAAATTTCCGACTATATGCATGCCATAACAGATAGGGAATTAATCAGGCGCCTCAAAGACAAGCGCCCGGAGAGGTATGACGACCTCATGGAAAGGGTCAGAAACTTCATAGAGGGAGAAACAGCGGTTGCCGCGGCCTACCCTTCAAAAGGAAATGGCTACCGATCAAACGACCAGTCCAGGAGGCAGTCGAGCGGTTAAAGCAACCAGAACAATGGTAGGGGCTTAGATTACAAGAGCCAAAACAAAGGAGGACGGCCGGATGATAAGTTTACTCCTTTAAAGATGTCCTACCGGGAAATCTTGCTGACGGAAGGGGCTAATTTTCCAAGGCCTCCCCCAATGACGACTCCGCTGGACTGTCGCCAAGGAAATTGCTTCTGCGAGTTCCATAACGACAAGGGTCATGGCACGGAGGAGTGTATCCAGCTCAAGAAGCACATTGAGTCACTGATCAAGTCAGGTAAACTCAAGCATTTGGTTAAGGATTGGAAGGATGGAAAAGACAACAAGAAGTATGACAAGAAGGATCCCCAAAAGGACAAACCTTCGACCATATACATGATCCAATCCAGACAGCGCCGCACGAGGCAGAAAATTGGTCAAAAATTTTCACGCGGCAGAGAAATCTCATTCCCTCCCATCACAGCAGGCGATGTGATTGATGCACCTCTCACTATTGAGATAAGCATTGAAACACACAATGTCCGTCGCATGTATGTGGATGGAGGATCATCAGCAGAAGTACTGTACGAACATTGTTTTGTACAGTTACGACCAGAAATAAGAAGCCAATTGGTACCGACTACGACGCCGCTCATTGGTTTTAGTGGAGACACAATCTGGCCAATAGGGCAACTGCGTCTGCTTGTAACCATTGGCAACGAAGAGCACTCCACCATGATGTGGATGAACTTTATGGTGATACGCTCACACTCCCCATACAATGGGATCATGGGCAGACCGGGTATCCTGGCCATACAAGTAGTGCCTTCCACGGCGCACGGAATGATCAAATTCCCGGTGGAAGGAGGAATCGTCACAATCTACAACACAATCGTACCAGCATCCGAGTGTCACGCCGTGACAACACCGGTCCTACCTGTTCCCCCCAAGGACGGATCACCACCTCCCAATTGGAAGGTGGCAATCCATCCGGATTACCCGGAACAGGAGGTGTCCATAGGGGGAACGCTCTCGGACAACGACAAGAGGGCCATGTGCTCTCTCTTAAGGCAAACTTGGATGTATTCGCATGGGAGCCCAAGCATATGACGGGCGTACCACGCGTGATAGCAGAACATAGGCTCCAGATCCGCTAGGGATACCCACCCGTCAAGCAAAAGAAGCGCGGTCAGGCACCTGAACGCAGCCAAGTGATACTGGATGAGGTACGGAAACTAGTGAACGCAGGTATCATGCGCGAGGTATACTACCACGAGTGGTTATCCAACCCAATCATGGTCAAAAAGCATGACGGAAGCTGGCGCATATGCGTGGATTTCACGGATCTGAACAAAGCCTGTCCACAGGATTGTTACCCGTTACCGGAGATCGACTGGAAGGTGAAATCCCTATGTGGATATCCCTTTAAGTACTTCTTAGACGCATATAAAGGATACCACCAGATCCAAATGGCGGAAGAGGACGCAGAGAAGACGGCGTTCCATACTGGTTAGGGCGTATATTGTTATACAAAAATGCCGTTTGGACTAAAGAACGCTGGGGCAACATACCAGCGGCTTGTGGACGAAGCCTTTGACTCACAGATAGGCCGCAACCTGGAGGTCTATGTGGATGACTTAGTCATCAAAAGTCATACGAAGGATGCACTTCTCCGAGATGTCCAAGAGACGTTCGACACATTGAGGAGGATTAATATGAAGCTAAATCCAAAGAAATGCTTTGGGGCAACGGAATGAATGTTACTTGGATATATGATTGATCCAAATGGCATCAAACCTTTCCCAGAAAAAACGGACGCAGTAATACAGCTACCATCCCCTCAGACACGGAAAGAGGTGCAGTCCTTAAATGGGAAGCTGGCTGGGCTAAATAGGTTCTTATCGAAGTCCGCAGAGAAGTCACTCCCCCTATTCAAAACACTCAAGAAGTGCATGAAGAAGGGAGACTTCCGGTGGACAAAGGAAGCTGAGGAAGCCTCTGTTCAACTCAAGCAACACCTCGCATCTCTCCCCATGCTAGTAGCTCCCCGGCCAAAGGAGGAGCTCATTATGTATCTATCAGCCACACATGGAGCAATAAGTGCGGTACTCATGACGGATAGGGACATGGTGTAAACTCCGGTCTACTTCATAAGTAGAACATTACAAGGGTTGGAGTTGAATTACTCCTCTATGGAAAAATTGGTTTTGGCACTAGTGTTTGCTACAAAACGGTTGCGCTGATACTTTCAGGCGCATCCAATTGTAGTCATTACTGACCAACCAATAAAACAAGTCATCTCTCGTGGCAGGTAGGCTACAAAAGTGGAGCATCCTGTTGGGAGAACACAACATATCTTATAGGCCAAGGACGGCTATTGAAGGCCAAATCTTGGCGGATTTCTTGGTAGAAAAGTCGGATGAAGAAGGACCAATCGTAAAACAAGACGAAACTCTAGTAGAACCTTGGGTGTTATTCACGGACGGATCTTCGTGTACGGATGGGTCAGGAGCTGGCCTTATCCTTACAAATCCGGAAGGAATGGAGTTTACTTACGCCCTTCGCTTTGAGTTCACAGCCACCAACAATGAGGCGGAATATGAAGCATTAACTGCGGGTTTAAAAACGCCGCTAGAATGGGAGTCCGCAACCTTGAGGCCTACGTGGACTCACGGCTTGTCGCGAACCACATTCTAGGTGGATATGTGGCTAAGGATGATAACATGGTCCGATACTTGGAGAAAGTCAAGTCACTCATCGAGGCTTTCAGCAAGTTTTCTATCAAGCAGGTACCAACAGGTGAGAACAAGAAGGCGGACGCTCTTAGCCAGATCGCATCTATAAGTTTTGCCCACTTGTCCAAGCAAGTCTTGGTGGAAATACTCAAGGAAAAGTCTATAACAGAAGGGGAGGTCGCTACTATAGTTGAGGAGGATGGACCTACATGGATGACCCCGATCGTCAACTATTTGACTAATGAAACCCTTCCGGACGATGAAAAAGCGGCACGGCGCATCAGAAGGAAGTCGCAGCACTTCGAGCTTCGAGAAGGTATCCTTTATAAGCGCTCTTTCTTGCAGCCGTGGTTGCGGTGTGTTGGACCACGTCAGGCCACTTATGTGATCAGTGAGATACATGAAGGGTTATGCGGCATGCACGCAGGTCCACGATCCGTGGTAGCTCGAGCCCTACGTACAGGATATTATTGGCCTACCATGCATAGGGACGCACGCGACATGATTCGCAAGTGCAGTGATTACCAAGTGCATAGATGATAGGTGTGTAAACACCCATCCTTTTACCACTTAATTCGGGCTAAAACGAGACCAAAACACGTATTTAATATCATTTGTTTGGAATTATGCGTGGTTTTTGTGTTTATTGTGTTTTCAGAGCCAACCGGATGAATATTGAAGAAAACATGGGATTGCACGGGTTTTACTGAAGAAAAAGACTCAAGATAAAGTCTATCGTCCAAGAGATGCAAAAGATTTGAAGTCACTGGGCCTATTCGAAGATTTATCGAAGAAAAGGACCAAAGATGGAAGATTTATATAAGTCGAAGAAACTCTTGTCTATTAAACGAAGAAATTAAAAGACGAGTTGAATTTAATCGACGACAAATCCCGAATCAGAATCGAAAACGGAAACTTTTCTGAAAAGACGAAAAGACAAGAAGAACGGGAGAAAGCCCACTCACCAATCAAAGGACAAGGCTATAAATAGCCTTCCCCTCACACATTTTAGACGAGCTTTTCATTTTTCTTCTTCCCCATTTTTTTTTCTTCCTGGTTCGTAGCTTCACCATCACCACTAGGGTGATTGGTGATTTTCATCTTTAATTCTTTAATCTTGTAATTTTAATCTTTGTTTTACCTTGTCAAAACATTAATCATTCAATACAAAGCTTTTGTTTAATCTCTCTAATTTGTCTTGTTCATCATCATCTTTACCTTCAAGTTCTTAAGTTTTTATTTTTCTTGATTTGATCTTCAAAAGTTGTTTGGATTTGTGTTTTTATTGGTGGGATTCGTTGCTTATGGTGTCTAAATGATTTGTGTTTAATTTGGTAAATCCTTTTTAAGTATTTGATTTGATTTTGATTAAAATTTGTGTCCCGTGTTCTTCGCTTACCTGCTACTGTATCTGGGTTTCCAGACTTCCGAATCAGCTAAAAGTTCCGAATGAAGCTTTCATTCGGAAGGTTCCGAATCAAGTATTAGGTTCCGAATAAGTCTTTAAGTTCTGAATCAAGACACCTTCATTCGGAAGTTTCAAACTTCCGAACCAAGCATTAGAGTTCCGAATCAAGAGAAAACTTCCGAATCAACCCTTCATTCTGAAAGTTCCGGATCAAACCAAAACTTCCGAACCAAGCCTTCATCCGGAAGTTTCCGAATCAACCTCTTCATCCGGAAGGTTCCGAATCAAGAAAAACTTCCGAATCAATTGTAAGACTTCCGAATCATTGAGTTCCGGATGAGTGAATAGTACCTTCCGAATCAGAAAGTTCCGAACCAAGGCTAAAGTTCCGAATCAGTTATCTTTGGGTATTTTAAAGTTGCTGTTTTACTGTTGTTGTTTTACTGTTTCTTTACTCATATTTCACAATTTAGATTTTAACTTTAAATTTAATTTGAACTTTAAATTTTACTTTTAATTTTGATTTTGATTTTAATTTCAAACCAAGTCTTAGTTAATTATCATTAAAGTAATTGTTTTTGATTTAAACTTTCATTTCCACTTTTTATTAGACTAGAAAACCAAATCCTTTTGTTTAGTAACCAAGAACAATCATTCCACTTAAGACCGAGATCAATTCGAGAGGATATCGAGAGAAAATTGAACCCTAGCAAAAATCCTAATATCAAATGGCGCCGCTGCCGGCTCTTCTCGTTAAGATCAAAAGTTTTTTGTGATAACTTGGATTTTGGGATCCGTTCCCCGTGAACGTTCTTTTTCATCAAAAATTTTCAAAAACAACTAAAAAATATAAAATTTTCAAAAATCCTAAAAATTAAAAAAAAAATAAAAAACCAAAAATATTTTTGCTTTGTTTTTCTTTGTTCGTTCTTTTGCAGGTGTATGCGCACTCGATCCACGTCTTATCAAGAGCCCGAGCCTCTCGATAACTTAGACATGGCTGGTGTACAAAACAACAATAACATACCACCTCCGAACAACAATAATAACAACAACAACCCGCCTTTCAACAACATGAATAACAACAACAATGAGCCCCTTCCGGATAATCGCCCAATGATTGAATTGCTGCAAGCTCATGTTGATGGCAACACGGATCCAATTGTCATCCCTCCAATTGCCGCCAACAACTTCGAGCTCAAGTCAGGCTTTATCCAGATGGTCTCAGCTCAACCGTTCTTGGGACGAACCATTGATGATCCACACGACCACATCAAGAGATTTCTACAACTCACTAACACGGTCAAGTTCAATGGAGTTCCACAAGAAGTGATAAGGTTACAACTTTTTCCCTTTTCTTTAGAGGGACAAGCCCGGCATTGGCTTGCTAAGGAACCGCCACAGAGTATTCTCTCGTGGACGGATTTGGAAACAAAGTTTATCAACTACTTTTTTCCACCCTCTCGTACTACCGCTTTGCGGAATGAGATTATAAACTTTGAACAAAAGTACGATGAGTCATTCAGTGAATCTTGGGATCGTTTTAAAGATCTTTTAAGAAAATGCCCACAACATGGTTTTACCAAAGTACACCAAATCAATACTTTTTACAATGGTTTAAGCATGAGTGACCAAGATTCACTGAATAGTGCCTCGGGGGGTAATTTATTGGCTAAGACTTCCAATGCTGCTTGGGACATCATTGAGAACAAATCTCGTGTGCAAACCAAGAGTGTTAGGACCAATGTTGCTAGTGCTAGCACTAATGACAGCGACAAGCGACTTGACAAAATCACCACGCTTCTTGAATCGCTTGTCACCCACACCGTCAGCAACAACAACAGCAACAACGCCAAAAACGCACAAGTGAACGCTGTCAGCCAACCTTGTGAGATATGTGGTGGTCCCCACTCTTACATAACTTGTACCGCCACCCAAGATTACCCTGCTGAGAATGTGAATGCGGCATATGGCACCTACCAACAACCTGCTTATCAAGCTAGACCTCAAGGTGACCGTAACTTGCTTAGCTATCGATCAAACAACTATCTTTCACCACCTGGCTTTCCTCCTACCAACCCAAACCAACAACAAAACCTTAACCGCCCTCCTCAACAACAACAACAACCTCGACAACCATACATTCCACCTCACAAGTAGCAACAACCACCTCAACGTAACAATCAAGTCTACCAACAACCTGCTTACCAACCACCTGCATACAATGTTCCTTCCAACCAAACCAACACTGCACTACACCAAGAGGTTGCAACCTACATGAGAACCAATGATGTGATAGTGGGAAATCTCCAAGAGGAAGTGCGCAATTTGAAGGCAGATTTGGTCAAGCAAGGAAATGATTTGAGAGCTGACATGAGAAACACGTTGGATAGCCAGACTAATGATCTGAGGAACATGATGGCTAGTTTTTTCCAAAGTAGTCAACCCTCTTCTTCGGGTACTCTTCCGAGTAACACCGTTGCGAACCCAAGAGGGGAGATGAAAGCAATCACTACTCGAAGTGGTAAAGGTACCAAGGAACCCGAGCTTCCTATACCCCCACCGGTGGTTGTGACTAAGGAGAACGAGTCGCCTGCTCCTATTCCTCCTCCTTCTCCTTCCCAAATTTCTCCACCTCTTCTTTCTACCCCTCCTCCACCCGTGGTTGTGAGTGATCCTATACTCCCAAAGCCTTCCTCTTCTTCCAATATACCTTATCCTTCTAGGTTGAGGAAAGAGAAGCAAAAGAGCAAGGATGATATTCAGGTTTCTAACTTTCTTAAAATGTTTAAACAATTGAATTTCAATATCTCCTTCGCTGAGGCTCTCGCTCACATGCCCAAATACGCCAAAATGTTTAAAGACCTTCTGAGCGACAAGGAAAAGCTCCTCGACATTGCCAACACCCAACTTAATGAGAACTGCTCTGCAGTGCTCTTAAGGAAATTGCCAATCAAGCTTGGTGATCCGGGTCGTTTTCTTATCCCTTGCAATTTCCCGGGAGTAGAGAATTGCATGGCCCTAGCCGATCTAGGTGCCAGTATTAATCTCATGCCTCTAAGTGTTTGGAAGCAATTATCTCTCCCAGAGCTAGTCCCCACTAAAATGACTTTGGAATTGGCCAACCGTACGGTTGCTTATCCAGTGGGGATAGCCGAAGATGTCATTGTCGGAGTCGACAAATTCACCTTCCCTGCTGATTTTGTTGTCGTCGACTACGAGATGGACCCTCGTGTACCACTGATTGTTGGTCGTCCATTCCTTAGGACCGGTCGCACTCTTATTGATGTTGAAGCCGGAGAGCTTATCATGAGAGTGGGTGACGACAAAGTAGTCTTCAACATGGGAAAGTTGTCTAAACAGCCTTATTCATATGAGAGCGTTAATTGTATTGACGTTCTTGATGAGGCTTGTGAAGAACACTTTAATGATGCTTGCAAAAGTATTCCTACCTCTCTTCCCACTGTTGAGACCGTGTCCTCCATTGATTCATCGTTGTCTCTATTTGGAGATAGTGATTTATTCTGGAACAATCTTGAAGATACCATGGGAGATGTGAATTTAGCTACTAATGATTCTCCCACCGAGGGGGGTGAAGATATGAGTTTCTTTGACAATCTTCTCACCGAAGACAATCCTTCGCCTCCATCTCCCACGGTCATTGCTATCGATACTCCGACTTTGAAAACGCCTCCCGTCGAAAATCCTCCGGATTTGGAACTTAAGGAGTTGCCGCCACATCTCGAGTACGTGTTCCTTGACGACAACAAGAAGTCGCCCGTCATTATTGCAACGGATTTGAAAGATGAAGAGAAGACTCGCCTCGTTGCCGTGCTGAAAGCTCATAAGAAGGCTATTGCTTGGAAAATCTCTGATATTCGTGGAATTGATCCTCACTTCTGCACGTACAAAATTCTCATGGAGGACGACTATAAGCCCACTATTCAAAGCCAACGAAGGGTGAATCCAAAAATCCATGAAGTCATCAAAACAGAGGTTATCAAACTTCTTGATGCGGGTATGATTTACCCTATTTCGGATTCACCATGGGTTAGTCCAATCCATTGTGTGCCCAAGAAGGGCGGAATAACCGTTGTTCCCAATGAACACAACGAGTTGATTCCCACTCGTCTCGTTACTGGGTGGAGAGTTTGTATAGACTACCGCAAACTCAATGATGCCACGAGAAAGGATCATTTCCCTCTACCTTTCATGGACCAAATGCTTGAACGATTAGCCGGTAATGAATATTACTGCTTTCTCGATGGTTTCTCGGGTTATTTTCAAATACCCATCGATCCCCAAGATCAAGAGAAGACTACATTCACTTGTCCCTATGGCACTTTCGCTTACAAAAGAATGCCTTTTGGCTTATGTAATGCGCCCGGGACTTTCCAAAGGTGCATGTTAGCTATCTTCCATGACATGGTTGAACAAACCATGGAAGTCTTCATGGATGATTTCTCGGTCTTCGGGGATTCCTTCTCTGCTTGCCTTGCCAATTTAGAACGTATGCTAAAGCGGTGCGAAGACACTCGCCTTGTTCTAAATTGGGAAAAATGCCATTTTATGGTAAAAGAAGGCGTCGTGCTTGGACATAAGATCTCGAAAGCCGGTCTTGAAGTTGACCGTGCTAAAGTCGATGTTATCGCAAAGTTGCCTCCACCTTCAACCGTGAAGGGTGTGAGAAGTTTCTTGGGTCATGCGGGCTTCTATCGTCGATTCATCAAAGATTTTTCTCAAATCGCTCGCCCGATGACCCACCTCTTGGAAAAAGATACTCCTTTTATCTTCTCCAAAGAGTGCCTTGAAGCCTTCAACTCGCTTAAGGATAAGCTAACTAAGGCACCCGTCTTGGTTACCCCTAATTGGGAGCTGCCCTTTGAGTTGATGTGCGATGCTAGCGATTTTGCTATTGGAGCGGTTCTTGGACAAAGAGTGAACAAACACTTCCAACCGATCCATTACGCTAGCAAGACAATGACTGGGGCACAATTGCATTATACGACAACCGAGAAAGAGCTTTTAGCTGTTGTCTATGCTTTTGAAAAATTTCGCCCCTATCTTGTCCTTTCCACCACCATTGTGTACACCGATCATTCCGCGTTGAAGTACTTGTTGACAAAGCAAGATTCCAAACCAAGACTTCTTCGCTGGGTTTTGCTGCTCCAGGAATTTAAAATCGACATCCGCGATAAAAAAAGGAGCAGAAAACCTAGCCGCGGACCATCTTAGTAGACTTGAGGATCCTTACCAAGGGGATCATCCGACCAAAGAAATCAATGATTCTTTTCCCTTGGAGACCTTAATGTCTATAAACTCGAAGCCGAATGAAACCTCGTGGTTTGCGGACTTTGCAAACTACTTGGCGGGTGGAATTCTCAAGGAAGGGTTGACGTCCCAACAAAAGAAAAAGTTCTTCACCGACATCAAGACTTACTTTTGGGACGACCCTTACCTATTCAAACAATGTGCTGATCTGATAATTCGTCGATGTGTTGATGGACCGGCAGCGTCGGACATCCTTGATGCTTGCCACAAAGGACCCACCGGTGGTCACTTTGGTCCCAACTACACCGCTAAAAAAGTGTTTGATTCGGGATTTTATTGGCCCTCCATATACCGTGACGCTCACGATATGGTTAAACGATGTGATGTTTGCCAAAAGCAAGGCAAAATCACACATAAAGACGAGATGCCTCAGAATTTTATTCAAGAGTGTGAAATTTTTGATGTTTGGGGTATCGACTTTATGGGGCCATTCCCTTCGTCTAAAGGAAACAAATACATCCTTGTAGCCGTTGACTACGTTTCAAAGTGGGTTGAAGCCAAAGCTTTGCCTACTAATGACGCAAGGGTGGTTTGTAACTTTTTGAAAGCTCTTTTCGCTAGATTCGGTGTGCCTCGCGCCATTATTAGTGATCGTGGGACTCATTTCTGCAGTGACCAATTTGCTAGAGTCATGGCTAAGTACGGTGTAAATCATCGTCTTTCCACAGCCTACCACCCACAAACTAATGGCCAGGCTGAAATATCCAACCGAGGACTGAAGCGAATTCTGGAAAGAACCGTGGGAGAGCATCGTGCCGCATGGGCTGATAAACTCGATGATGCTTTGTGGGCTTTCCGTACTGCTTACAAGACCCCGATCGGCTGTACGCCTTATCGTCTTGTGTACGGGAAAGCGTGCCACCTCCCCATTGAGTTGGAGCACAAGGCTTATTGGGCCTTGAAGTGGGCTAATTTTGATATTAACAAAGCCGGTGACCTACGCAAAATCCAACTCAATGAGCTGAATGAACTCCGTAATGAGGCTTATGAAAATTCTTTGATCTATAAGGAAAGGACTAAGCTCATTCACGACTCCAAGATCAAAAACCGAGAGTTCCATGTTGGAGACAAAGTCTTACTTTTTAACTCTCGGTTGAAAATCTTTTCGGGAAAGCTCAAATCTCGTTGGTCCGGCCCATTCACCATTGCCCAAATTTTTCCATATGGTACTCTCGAGCTCGCTCAACCTGATGGACCCAATTTTAAGGTGAATGGCCAACGAGTGAAGTTGTACTTTGGTGAGGACACCTCTAAGGAGGTGATTCCATCCCTCACCACGTTCCCCATGAACTAATTTTGGGTCGAGTCAGGCTCGTGACTCGGTTATAAAAAACAAGCGCTCCTTGGGAGGCAGCCCGAGTATCTATCCTTTTATATTTTAATCCCCTAAGTGTAGGGGGGGACTCCTATATGTGTTTGTCTTTGTATGATGTGATTACAGGGATTAGTGCACTCTTGGAATCTTTGAAGAACCGTGCTCCCGTGTTTATCCGAAATCCGGTTCTATCTCTCAACTATCGTGATCCAACTTTCTTCATACTCACATTTGAAATTGATCACTTTAGTCATCTCTTCCTTAACTTGAGTTAACCAACGTGCACAATGTCATAAGTGTAGGGGAAACTTTTCCCACATGCTTAAACATTGAGGACAATGTTTATCTTAAGTGTAGGGGGGACTTCTATCGAAGTTTTAAGTGGACTTTTCCATGAAAATGCCTTCAATTAACCGGAAAATCATATTTTTCAACATTTTTCAAATTTTTTATTAACTTTGGCCAATTAGTTGAAATTTTTAAATTTTTATCGTTGCTTTCATATGTATATATTCTACAATAAAGTCAAAAATATTAATAAAGTGGTGTAGCTAGTTTAGAAGTCTTTGACATATTAGGCCCGTTGCGTTTATTTTGACTCAACCCGAATAGACTTATCCAAGTTTATTCTAGCTAGTATCCTTAACCATGTAAACCTTAATTGGTTTATTAGGCTAAGTGTCCACGACTCTCATTACTTGAGATTTTAAATTGTGGAGGACGAGAAATGATAGAGTCAATTATAAGTCAGTATTCTTGCGCAAGCTCACTTGGTGTAATCATTTGCCTATTCTCCCATCACTTGCTAATAATTTATCTGCAATAAGTAAGGTCGTACAATTTGAAAAGTTACTTAGCTTCTAGCCCAAGATCGTTTAAAAGTTGCTCGGTAATGATAAGAGTTCATAGCCAAGGCATAACTTATGAAGCGGGGCGCGAAGATTGGCGAGTCCGAAAAGGCCCTAACAAGGCATGAGGATTCAATTTTATTGCTGAAGATCCAAAGTGATGTGAAAAGCATTATTCCTAAAGTCAATATGAAGGATCAAGACTCACGACGAAAAGCAATCAACTCCCATAAAGATCATGGAGAAGTCTATCCGAAAAGACCCTAACAAGGTATGAGGATAAATAGATCCAAGTCCGAAAAGGAGGCGGATCGTTGTATCTCAAAATCCCAATTAGAGATTGAAGAATAATCATGAAGTCGTGGTCAACAAAGTTGGAGTACCCCTCAAAAGTCTCCAAGTGAAGAAACTCTATTATGATGAGAAGACCATTATCTCAAGAACGTCTCTCGAAGATATGAAGTATGAAGTACATGCCAAATATCGGCCCGAGAAAGGTCTCAAATCGTGAACCAAGTTATGCCAAGATATGAACTTTTTGATATCCCGAGAAGCAGTTTTAAGAGATTTTGTCCTTTAGCTAACTATTGATCAAATCGTCCTACTTTGCTTTCAGCCCTAATAAACTATCGAAATAAGTCCAAAAATGCATCTTCATGATCATTCTAAGACAAAAATAAAATATAAGAGATACACCTAGGAATAAGGGAGTTTAAGCATTTAATTAAGTCATGTGTGTAAGTGTTTGAATTGCTAACTTATAATAACAATGATCTCGTTTTTAAGCTTAGTTTGGGGAACGTGAAACTTGAGGGTGATAAATCTTCGCAGCACCAAAGCCCTAATGTAAGTCATTGATTTCTTTGCAAGTTATTTCCATATAGCTATTTTCAAGTGAAAATGGTTTTCTATCCTTTTGTTTCCTTCAAAGTCTTAATTCCCTTTAGTACTTTAATTTTTGTTTAGTAGTATTTTAAATAAGGCCAAGGTTGATTAATTATGAGAAAAGTGTAAGCTTGCTTTACAACTAAGCATTGCATGAGGGCATGGCAATGGTTAAGTGTAGGGGATTTGATAGGTGTGTAAACACCCATCCTTTTACCACTTAATTCGGGCTAAAACGAGACCAAAACACGTATTTAATATCATTTGTTTGGAATTATGCGTGGTTTTTGTGTTTATTGTGTTTTCAGAGCCAACCGGATGAATATTGAAGAAAACATGGGATTGCACGGGTTTTACTGAAGAAAAAGACTCAAGATAAAGTCTATCGTCCAAGAGATGCAAAAGATTTGAAGTCACTGGGCCTATTCGAAGATTTATCGAAGAAAAGGACCAAAGATGGAAGATTTATATAAGTCGAAGAAACTCTAGTCTATTAAACGAAGAAATTAAAAGACGAGTTGAATTTAATCGACGACAAATCCCGAATCAGAATCGAAAACGGAAACTTTTCTGAAAAGACGAAAAGACAAGAAGAACGGGAGAAAGCCCACTCACCAATCAAAGGACAAGGCTATAAATAGCCTTCCCCTCACACATTTTAGACGAGCTTTTCATTTTTCTTCTTCCCCATTTTTTTTTCTTCCTGGTTCGTAGCTTCACCATCACCACTAGGGTGATTGGTGATTTTCATCTTTAATTCTTTAATCTTGTAATTTTAATCTTTGTTTTACCTTGTCAAAACATTAATCATTCAATACAAAGCTTTTGTTTACTCTCTCTAATTTGTCTTGTTCATCATCATCTTTACCTTCAAGTTCTTAAGTTTTTATTTTTCTTGATTTGATCTTCAAAAGTTGTTTGGATTTGTGGTTTTATTGGTGGGATTCGTTGCTTATGGTGTCTAAATGATTTGTGTTTAATTTGGTAAATCCTTTTTAAGTATTTGATTTGATTTTGATTAAAATTTGTGTCCCGTGTTCTTCGCTTACCTGCTACTGTATCTGGGTTTCCAGACTTCCGAATCAGCTAAAAGTTCCGAATGAAGCTTTCATTCGGAAGGTTCCGAATCAAGTATTAGGTTCCGAATAAGTCTTTAAGTTCCGAATCAAGACACCTTCATTCGGAAGTTTCAAACTTCCGAACCAAGCATTAGAGTTCCGAATCAAGAGAAAACTTCCGAATCAACCCTTCATTCTGAAAGTTCCGGATCAAACCAAAACTTCCGAACCAAGACTTCATCCGGAAGTTTCCGAATCAACCTCTTCATCCGGAAGGTTCCGAATCAAGAAAAACTTCCGAATCAATTGTAAGACTTCCGAATCATTGAGTTCCGGATGAGTGAATAGTACCTTCCGAATCAGAAAGTTCCGAACCAAGGCTAAAGTTCCGAATCAGTTATCTTTGGGTATTTTAAAGTTGCTGTTTTACTGTTGTTGTTTTACTGTTTCTTTACTCATATTTCACAATTTAGATTTTAACTTTAAATTTAATTTGAACTTTAAATTTTACTTTTAATTTTGATTTTGATTTTAATTTCAAACCAAGTCTTAGTTAATTATCATTAAAGTAATTGTTTTTGATTTAAACTTTCATTTCCACTTTTTATTAGACTAGAAAACCAAATCCTTTTGTTTAGTAACCAAGAACAATCATTCCACTTAAGACCGAGATCAATTCGAGAGGATATCGAGAGAAAATTGAACCCTAGCAAAAATCCTAATATCAATAGACCAGTGTCGCGACACCCGCAGCAGGAACTTACACCTATTACATCCCCATGGCCATTCTATTAGTGGGGGATCGACATCGCAGGACCATTTCCTGTAGCTGCGGGGGAGTTAAGTTCTTGATTGTCGCAATGGACTACTTTACACGATGGATAGAGGCCTAGGCAGTCAAATCCAGCATAGGCAAACAAGTCAAAAAGTTTGTTTGGGAGAACATAGTCTGCCGTTTTGGCTTACCAGGAGAAATCATCTCGGACAACGGGAAACGGTTCGCGGATAACCCATTCAAGGACTGGTGCGTAGAATTGAATATCAAACGGCGCTTCGCGTCTGTTAAGAACCCGCAGACAAATGGCCTTGTGGAACGAGCAAATAGAAGTTTGGGTAACGACATCAAGGCACGCTTGGAGGAGCGAAGTGCCAAATGGGTGGACGAACTACCACATGTTCTATGGGCGCATAGAACTATGATCAAAACAGCCAACGGGACACTCCATTCGCATTGGCCTACGACACTGAAGCTGTTATACCAGCAGAAATAGGAATGCCTACCATCCGCACGACGGAGGTTAATGTCGTCACGAACGACGAGCAACTCCGGATCAATCTGGATTTGTTGGAGGAAAAAAGGGAGATAGCGGCTACCAATGAGGCCAAGTCCAAGGCTAAAATGAAGGCTTATTATGACGCCAAGGTTAAAGGTGTTTCTTTTCGACCGGGAGACTATGTCTATCGCGCTAACGAAGCCAGTCGAGCAGAGAATACAAGAAAGTTGGGCCGTAAGTGGGAAGGACCATACGAGGTCACGGAGGCTTTAGGACGGGGCGCGTACAAGTTACGTGACACGGATGGCCACGATCTGGAACGTACATGGAATATCTCCAATCTCAAAAGGTGTTATCTTTAAAAGCTACGGCTTTCGCATGGACACTTCGCTATATTTGGCTTTAATGAAGATCCATGTGTTCTCTTTGTTTCGTTTCTTATCATTTTATAGGACCTTTTTTGTTTTTTAGGGTTTCCCATTCTTGTCAAAGCAAAAAATGTAAACGTTCTAATAAAATGTCGTGGTGCCTAGCTAGCTCCACGGCTAGTTTTCTGTGCAAATTGTTTGGTTGTTCTTTAGATTCTATTATAGTCATATGAATTTTAGTTATTATTATAATATGCCATGTCTCATTCATATGCATTCATTCAATCACCGTACATGTACTATACGCCTCCAGGTGGGGTAAGAGGATTAAGTGAACCTACTAATTCAACTTGTCGCATAAGAGGGATGCAACCCCAGCGACGCGGATCATGTATCCTTACTAGACACCTTATTCACAAGACGTTGTGATAAGTTTCTGTATGTCGTACTCACGCAGTACTTTGCATAGTAAAGACGCACGTCGCATGTCTAGTAAATTATAGACTTGAGTGTATTTCTTTTTTGAGTAAGACGTGACATGTCATGCAGTATCGGTATACGATATCCAACAAAATAAAAATACACAAGTTTCTAAATCATAACAAAATGGTCGTGGTTATCACGGACTTACATACAAAAGATAGTTATTTCACACATCAGTCTTAGTCGTGTACATGCACGGACGAATAAAAGCTACAAATCTTTACAAGATAAGTTACAACGGATGTAGGAACTCCCCTATGTCCTTCTTCCCTTCTTCGATCATGGCACGGAGGGCCTCCCCGCGAGCATTCTTCCCATCCTGCGCCTTGGTCGCAGTCGCATCCAATGCCTCAGCAAGCAGTTTTTCACCTTTCATTACTTTTGACACGGAGTCGTAAGTAGGAAAGGTCAGTTGGATGGGATCCGCAATGAGCTTGGACATTACCACCTCGTTAGGAGCATCCTTCAGCGCCTCCAGCTCGTCCAAAAGAGGGTGTTGGATTTCAGCAAGTGCATCCATTGACGCGGTCATCTTGTCCGCAGCTGAAGGGTTGTGGTAGGCGTGCTGGTTAATATCTTCGTTCTTACCTATCAATTCCGTAGCCTGGACCAAGCCCTCATGCCTACCACGGTCAATCCCATCTGAAACGACCCCGACGAATGTTTGCAGCAGGTACGGAGCTTCCATAACCTTGCATACGGCAAGGCGCATTCCCTGTCCAATCATCCACCTGCGCCCAGCTATGGCCGATAGCAAAGGAGGACACATCCTTTCAGCACAATCCGTGGCCATCTTGCTTAGCTCCTCCTCAGCTGTTGCAGCTTGCTCGTCCTAATTGGTCCGCACTTATGTTAGCTCATTCTTCAGCGCATCGCGCTCCTATGCGATGTTGAATGCTTGTACGGTTACAGCTTTGGTAGAGGCTTCGGCCGCGGACACCTGCATATGGGACTTAGAGTTATCACAAGGATAATATGGTTTTTTCTGGTGTCAAAATATATATATATATATATATATATATATATATATATATATATATATTCTTGTTGAAAGCATACCTTCTCGTTCGATGCGGCTACGAGGGCCTCAAGCTCGGCGATGCATTTTTCCCGATTGTTGGCATGTTGGGCTTGCTCCTTCACTGTGGCCTCGGCCGTAACCAACGCCGTTTGCAAGGAAGCAATGGTCTTCTCATTCTTCACAACTAATGCTTCACGACGAGCTATCCTCTTGTCTGCACGCTTCACATTCGCGAAGGTCGTGATCAGACGGCGTCTTAAGGCGGCACCCACTGTCACTTGATGTGCGGATGATACATCAAACTGCTCCAGCAAGGACTCAAGGTCTAGCTCGTCCAAGTCTTGCGCAAGGGCCGGAGGAGTGATATGCTCGATAAATTCCGAACACTCAGACTCCGCCTCCAACCTTGTTAAACTAGAGAGATTCCATGCTAGGCGCAGGCTGTTCTCCGGTCCTTCAGGAAGTGGCTCCTCGGCACGTGTCGCAGGGGGGGGGATGGAGGTCTGATTGATGTCGTAGGGGAAGGGTCCCTTTCCACCTCTCCCTCTTGAGCTACAGTCGACAGATCCGCCCTGTTATTGATATATTCAATTTCTGTTTAGGCATTCTATATTTAAAAAAAACAACAAGACAAGGAAAGAATGAAAGACGAGAGGGTGCTTACGTGGTACCAGTTGCAGGTTCCGGGGCGGTAGGAGCTACGGCACTCACGGGGGTAGCTCGCCAGACTTGTTCATCCATGTGCGGTGTGGGGTTGGCCTGGGCCGTCGCAGTACCACTTCCCTCTTGGTACTGCGGATGGTCTTTCCTTAGTTTCTTTGGGGGAGCATTCGAGGCCCCCGCCTCGTCACCTAGTGTCTTTGCCACCCTCCTGGTGGTCTTTCTCTTTCTGGATGTAGGCTTGGGGGACCCAGAGGCTTGAGTGATGTCTTCATCCTCAAGGTTGAGGAAATCACCTTCATCTTCCTGGTGCGTCACGGCGCCCTCCAACAACAACTCTCCACCATCTTCATTATGGAAATCCAGAGGGGATTTCTCGATAATAGGCTCCTCTTCATCCGATCTTTGCTCGGAGGTCTCTTCAAGTGGAATGGTACGGTCTACGGTCGCGTCGAGAAGGGGGAGTTCATTCTCCTTCAACGGGCGGAATCCTTCAGGCACTTTCATTGGGTCGCCCTGACGCAATAATCCGTGTAGGTTCATCTCTGCGGACATTTGTAATTACACGGGTCAGTAAGAACCTAAAATCTAAATGACATTTATCACATCTACAAAGTATAAGTAAACCTACGCTGTCCACGCTCTGTCAGAAAGCATGGATATAAGTTCTCCCTCCCATAATAACGACAGCTTAATCCTACTAAGCACAGAAAATGTTCCGGCAACCCCTTATGGAATTCTGTTCGGTGGGTATCTAGTATTTTTAGGTCTCTGCTGCTATAGTCTTTGGATTTGGGCGGAGAATCTTTGGGTACCCTGGTTTTAAGGACGAAGGGAGTGGGGAATACTTTTTCATCAACAAAAAATTAATGGTCGTACCAGTTCTTAAGGGAGTCTAAAGGCTTCCTATACGTCATGGGGGCGTTCCCGGATCGTTTTTTAAACGATAGCCACCCATTCACTAGTTGGGGGAGTAAAAAGCCCTAAATAGGTTCACGGTCGGAGTTACGTCGCATGTATGGCATGTAATTTCAAATTGATTGATTTTACACGCCCCTATGCAGTGAAGCTGGGTTATGTGGAAATCATAGTATAGAAGCAGATCTACCATGAATTTAGACAGGGGGATACGGTAGTTGGCCGAATCAAATAGGCGTGTGTACACGCCTATCTTTCCCTTTGGCGCATCCGTAATTGCCTTACCTTCACCTGGATAGGTTGGGTGTACGCTTTCGGGAATATAATACTTAGACAAAAAGTCTATTTATTTTTCCGCAGACATCACGTTCAGGACATCCGTGATAAGAGGGTTGTCCTTTACCATGTTTTATAAAAAGGGTTTGTAAGGCGTGATGATCTAACCTGCGGCGGAGGAAATCCGTGGAATAGAAGGCAAAAGTTTGAAGGAAGTAGCTTGGAAATAACAATGGCGGAAAGAGTATGAACTGTGTGTGTAACAAACACACACACCAACTCTTATATATGGTTGCCTCGATTTCCGAGGTAACGTGGATGTTTGACACGTGTAGGCCACTACGCCTATCCAACGGATGGGATTTCTGACACTTCTGAAACGTCAGAAGGGACCCACGGGTCACTTCTTAGCAGTTTTTCATGGCTCAATGGTGGGCATTAATGGTGCACTTTTGCAGGAGTGCGACTGACCAGTTGACTATCATTAATGCATTTATTCTTGTGTCGGGATATGTGGTCTTACGTAAGACCATATTCAATGCTACATTTAATTTGTCTCGGCCGTTACGTGCGGCTGAGGTCCTATTGGAATAACATTCCTAAGACAGGCAGCCACGTGCGGCCAAAAAAAAATCTTAAATGTTTATCATTCCCTAGATCTTTCTTGGTATGTCCGGAGAGCATCTTGATAGTCTAGAGGTTACGCCTACGGCTGTAACAACTAGACTGGGGGGACATGATGACGTATAGTCCCCATTCGGGTCAGGAACCCGGCCCATGGGTACTACCCGTATTCGGCCCATCACAGATGGGTGGGAATAATGTCATTTGAGCTTATGGGCTTGGATGACAGTAACCGCACATACGTGTGCGGCCCACGGCCCGGCATGGCCGGTACAGGGTTAGACAGAATCATATTCTGTCTATGAATAGGATTTACCCCAAAGAAGAGGATATTCACTCACCATATTTAGAAGATAACAATCAATCTAATTCTGGTACTTATCCTTTCCTTGGGGCCGAAATATCAGTGACAGCCCATTAGGGTTTCACTGCCTATAAAAGGAACCCTTAAGGGTTCCACAAAGGTATTACGTTCTATACACTCTCAACTCATCCGATTCCTATAAACCCTAACCGATTACTTACTCTCACGCCGGAGTCTAATCGTGGGAAACATTCCCACGGTAAGCCTAACGCGTGTTGTTTAGTGTGCAGGATCCCAACCATACGATTCACTTGGTGCAGGAGCCGGAGTCCAGGCAACCCGAATTAAGCCTAATTCGGGTCTAGCAAGGGTCACCCAACTTTTGCATCAACATTCAACTTTTGATGTTTTATTTTGCGAAGACATAATGTATTGCTTTCATTATTTGAAAAATAACTTTTAGGATCATAAAACTCAAATACATTCATCGTCCTCGACTTTTCACTTTTCCATGTCAAGTGTAAAAACAAGATCATTGTCAATCATAAGCCCCAACATTAAAATAACTCATACAAGTAATTTGTGTTAAACTCAATCTCCTATTATTCCTAACTGTATCTCTAGATTTTATTTGTCATTCACCCAAAGGTTCATTTGACTTTATTTGATATTTATTAGTCCAAAATGAAGGCAAAAACGGTGTAAACTCAACACTCAAAACCTAACCTCGACTTCAAAAACCGTTGTCAATAAAGAAAGCCCACATCAAGGATAACTTAACACGATTTGAGGGATAAATCCCCGGACCCGAAATTTGTCTAATAGGACTACTTAAAAGCAACAATAAAACCTCCAAAGTCAATTATGACCTTATTAATGGAGTTAAGAACAATCACATCATATCACCTTGTGGCTCTTTAAGATGCAATTGTGCTCCTTTTTTAAAATCTACACCCGAAGGCTCCTTGGACAAAAATAAGGGAATTGACATTCACCATCCCACCTTATGGCTCATGATGATGAAGCAATTTTTATTAAACACGTCCCCTTGCCATACACCCTAAGGCTCTAATGTCAAGGTTAGTTCTACATGACTCCCACCCGAAGGCTCCTAGAGAACATGTTTTTATTTATTCTTCTTAATTAATATGTTATGTATAGTAAGCCAAATTTCCGCAATCCCATGATCAAAAGTCCATGACGCTGACACCCTTAATGTGTTCTCACTTTAATTACAAGGGAAGAAAAAGAAGGAGTTACGAGTTAAGATATCAAGCCTAAACCGCTAAAAACTTCATTTATAAAGCAATTATTATTCATGCGTGATAAATAAATACGAGTTGACCCAATACGATCAAGACTCTCTTAACACGGCTGCAAGCGGGAATCTATACTCTCGGAGTACTAGTGAGGCTTTAATGATTATTGAGAACAAGTCTCAAGTATGGAGCAAGGACGAAGTATCCGGTAACAAGGTTATCCATAGGAGTGGCCCTCTTTTCTCATATACTCTGAGACTTAGTGATGAGCCATGTGTTGATTCGGATGACCCCATTTTGGATGATTCTTCTAGTCCCCTTTCTCATGTGACTAGTGACTCTTCTCCTCCGGATTTTGAGGAAGAAGTTGTTATTGAGCAACTCTCGGTTGAGTTGACTCCCGACCCACCACAAATTAATGAAGGGTGTTATGGGGATTTTCAAAATCAAGGCTTTCCAAATCAAGAAGATTTTCAAAATCATAACGATTTTCAAAGTAATAATCAAGGGGATTTTCAAATTCAACCTTCACAAATGGATGAAATAGTTGAAATATTTGAGGAACAAAAGAGGATGATAAATGATTTTCATGAACAAAATCAAAGTCTTAATTATCAACTTTTAGAAGCTTCGAGAGCTCATGTTGAGGCTAACATCACTACTAGTAGTGATGTTCCCACTGTGGATCCTTCCATCTCTCTGCCAATAAAGGAGAGACAAGGCCCAGAGATTATCATGAGTTTTACTCCCCCTCCGGTGTTGACACCCACAGATACATTTAGCTCTCCTCCTTCCTCATCTTGTGAGGAAATTCCCGAGATTGTACTTGAGCCTACATTTGACCCCATTCGTTTTATGACTCCTTCACCTACTCCTCAAAATGATACTACTCCTCATGGTAGTTATCTGGATATGGATGTGTTATCTTATGATTCCGACTATACTTTGAATTCTTCATCAGGCTCGGATGAGAATGACTCTCCTATTTTACAAAAACCGACTTTTGAAAAACATGTTAATGATACTAATGATTTTTCGGATACTTCACCCCTTAGTGATGATTTTTATACCCCGAGTGTTGAGAGATTCCATCACGAGGATACTTTTTATGATCCCATGTTATTGGTTTTCTCGGATGAGCTTCATTGTGATCATGGTATTGATGAGAGGGCAAATGGAGATTTAAAACTTGATTTTGAAATTAATTTTGAAAACTCGGATTTTGACAAATTCACATTTGCCTCTTCACCAATTACTTTTGATTTATCGATTTTCTTCCACATATCACTTTTAGTGATGATGATGGTTTTCCCATTCCCGATATCGATGAGTTTCTTGATATTGATACACCCGTGGAGTACATATCTGGATATTTTGATGTGGAGGGAGATATACTTTTTCTAGAGGATTTATTACACGATGATACTATACCTTCTCTCCCTCCCGCCACACCTATTCCTAATGAGACCAAAGATGTTGACACCGAGTTGTCTTGCTATTTTCCCATAAAGGGGACGGTACTTGATCCGGGTATACACATTTTTGAGCAATCTCAATATCTTAATAATGAAATTAAAAGGAAAAGTTTTGAAAAATTGGGATCATTACCTTCTTACTATACCCTTCATTGTGATAGATTTTTGCTTAAAGGAAACCGATCTTTCTTATACTTGTTTGCTATTGCCACTTTGGGGTCTATTTCTTTTAGAGATGGAAACACGTGTTTGACTCGGGTGAATTTTTATGGGGTTTTCCTTATGTGGGAGGTTATTTCACTTTATCATAGAGAGTTTCTTTTACGGGTACATCTTTTTCTCTCCATGATGGTTTCCCCAAGGACAATTTAATTCGGGGATCGAGTCAAGCTCATGACTTGGTTAACAAAAACGAGCGGCCTCGTGGGGGATTCCCATGCTTATCATTCATATCTTCTTTCTTATTTCTAATGTGAAGGGCTTGTGCTCTTTCATCTGTTCTCGTGTTTCGTTTGTGATGTGATTTTAGGTTTCTCATATATCGAAGACTCTCGTGTTCGTTTTCATCACGTATCACTCGAGTTTCGATCCTTCATTTGAGACATCCGATATCCGATGATTATCTCCTTTACTAACGCTTATTTTTATTGGCATAATTAATAAACGACTTTTAATTATTTGCGTCATACCTTTTCCATGCTAGAATTTTGCATTCGACTCTTCGTCTCTAGTAGGGGGTATTATACCTTTCGACTTGAAACATTGAGGACAATTTTTGGTTTTAGTATGGGGGGTATCTATCGATATGCTTTTCCTTTTGTTCGTTGTCTTCACGTACTCCGTTGTTCAAAATGTGCTTAAAAATTGCATAAATTTTAAATTTTTTCATATTTTAATAAGTGTTTTTGACACGAATGTAAGCTTTCCGTTGGTGAAAATAAGAATAGTTTTTAACTCGCCCGGTTTTTACCTTAGCTCATTCCTTAACCATGTAGACTTTAATTGGTTTATTAGGCTAAGCATCCACGAGTCTCATTATTTGATATTTTAAATTGTGGAGAACGAGAGATGATAGGGTTGATAATAAGTTTAAAGGTTAATTCTTTCTTATATGAGTTTTTGTGGCTCTTTCTCCCCCGCTTGTATATTTAATTGCTTAATAAATGAAGATTTTTGCGGTTTAGGTTCGATATTTTAGCTCTTAACCGATTATTTTATTTCCCTTGTAATTAAAGCGAGAACACATTATGGGTGCCAACATCATGGACTTCCGACTAAGGTGGCTCATAACCACTAAGTAGGAGGTATTCAGACCATGGGATTACGGAATTTGGCCTACTATATATATCATAAATAAAGAAGAATAAGATTAAAACATGATCTCAAGGAGCCTTTAAGTGTGGGACATGTAGCACGAGCCTTTTCATTAGAGCCTTAGGGTGTATGGCATGGTAAGTGTTTAATAAAAATTGCTTCATCATTATTTCAAGGAGCCTTAGGGTGTGGAGTGATGATGAATGTCAATTCCCTTGTTTATGGTTCGAGGAGCCTTAGGGTATGGATCATAGATAAGGAGAACTTTTACATCTTAAAGAGCCTAAGGGTATATGATGTAAATTTTAACTCCATTATAAAGTCAAAATGACTTTGGAGGAATTAATAATAAGTAATACTATTGGCCAAATTTCGAATCCGGGAATTTATTCCCTAAGTCGTGTTAAATATTCTTGATGTGGGCTTTCTTTAGTGACAACGGTTTTTGAGGATGAGGTTAGGTTCTAACTGTCGGGTTAACATCGTTTTGCCTTCATTTTTGGAGTAATAATTCTTAAATAAGTCAAATAAGCCTATAGGTGAATGACAATCCTTAAAATCTAGAGATACAACTTAGGAATAATGGAGAAGGAGTTCTACACAAATTTCTTATATAAGTGGTCTTAACATGAGAACTTGTTGTTAACAATGATCTTATTTTTGAGCTTGGCATGGAAAGAGTAAAAAGTCGAGGATGATGAACCTATTCAAATTTTATGATCCTAAAAGTTATTTTTGAATAATGAAAGCGATACATTATGTCATTTATACATTAAATATTAATAAAATGAATAAATGCTTTTAATAAATGAAAAACAGAGTTGCTTTATACTTTATTCTAGCATTGCGTGAGGACACGGCAATGGTTTAGTAGGTGGGTGTGATGTGACTCTAATTACACATCATATTTCCTCGTAAAACGTGCTTAAAATGGTCAAATAATCATCAATTATGCCTTGTATATGTGTGTTTTGTCGTTTGTGCGTGTGCAGGTACGGATATCAAAGAAATAACAAGAAATGAAGCGAAAGAGCCAAAACGGATACGAGAAATGGAAAGAGCAAGGAAAATCGAGTCCAACGGTGCCTTCGTATTTTATTGGGTCGGCCCGACACCTTTTAAATGGGTCGAACCGACCCATTATTGAACTTCATAATAGTTGTTGGGCCTTTTTATCACTACAGCCCAAAAATCAATTATATAGAAAAATTGGAGGCCCGTTATGAAGATTTCAGCCCAAGAAAATGACACAGCCCAGCAATCCCAAAAAGTGGAAGAAACCACACCAATCTGTATAAAAGAGATCAGATGGGGACACAGCTTGAGACACGCAACACTACTTATTAATTTTTAGCATCTTATTTTTATTTCATACTAGACGAGTACCCGCGCATAGCGGCGGAAATTGTCTAGCAACAGATAATTAACACGATGTGATATTGTGGTAAGTGTTTCGGTGACGTTCAAAATATAAACTCAAAAGATTAAACTTTTATTGCAAAGCGTTGTAACATGTTATAATTTAAAATATCTTATAAGTAAGTTTATATCTTTTTTAATGAATAAGATTTGCATGTAGTAGTTTTTAGTGGGACCCACATTCAACATTTTCAACTTTCAACCAAAAGGATACACCCTTTATAATGTAGTATAGATATAGATTAGTGGGACCCACATTTTTCAACCATTCAACATTTTCCACTTTTAACCAAATGGATACACCCTTTATAATGTAATATAAATATAGATTAGTAGGACCCACATTTTTCAACCATTCAATATTTTCAACTTTCAACCAAAGGGATACACCCTTTATAATGTAGTATAGATAAGTAGATGTAGCTTAGATAATACGCAGCTTCATTTTATTTTATTTTTTGTCTTTTTCTTTAGTAGCGTAATATTATTTCCAATCAGTTAGATTTATAAAGAAAACATGTCTCAGTTTTTTACTTGTATATGATTAATGAAACTTTTATTTCGTGATATAAGTTTGTGTTCGATTTGGATTTCGTTAATAAATATGGGTTCGGTTCTATGAATTTGTTTCTGGTTGATGTTTGCAGGCAAGAATCGAGGTTATATCTCATTATGTTTATTGTGACTCTTGTGTACTTTTTCTTGTGTTGCTAGCTGCTCATATGTTTTATATTTTCCGTAGCTTAGTTCCTTAATTCATGTTGTTTAGCTTTGCAATATTTCCATTCTAGTCTGTTGATGCGTGTTTGATTTCTAGTATAGTTTTTAAAAAGCCTTTCATATAATTGCTCTTTTCTAGAGTAATCAGTTTGAGTTACTGTTTAGATTTGAGTTTAGCTTCTAAATTTAATTTCAGTTGTAGTGTTAGGATTGTTTCAAGGTTTCTTTTGTAAATCGAATTCCGCAAGTTCTGTTCCAGTAAGTGTGTCATTCTGTCATAAGCTCAATGAGCTTATGAGTTATTGATTTTGAGTTATTAGTTTTGAGTACTATTCACGTCAAAAATTAGTTCAGTTTTTGTTCAATTATTAAAGGTTGTTCGTGTAGAGATTATTGTTTCAGTTGGTGTAGTAATCGGCTCGTGTTTCTGTATTAGCTATTTGATCGAAGTTATCTGTTGGTTTAGTTGTGAGTATAGTCAAGCTCGTGAGTGTTTGATTTGGTTAAGTTCAAGATCAATTCGTAGCTTCGATATCAGATTCCGGTTCAAGTTCGATAGTGTCGTCGTCGACATCAGCGGAGGCCGGGATGCAGCGTAAGTTTCTGTTCATTTTTAATTGTTACTGATTTCAAGTTTGATGCGTTATGTAGTGGTAATATAGCATAATCGTCTTTTCCTTTTACTTTAGTGCTAGTGTAGAGTATAGCTTATATTGTTTTCTAAATGCCATGTTTGATTGTTTGTTTAGCTTATTTACTCTTGTGTTGGTAGGTCTGAATAAGTAGCTTATTAGAAATCTGAGTTGAATTGATTTAGGTTATAGATAATTTTATTGGTAGTCTAGAATTTGTGGAGTAATAAGCAGTTTAGTTCTGTTTAGATGATATATTCTTGCTCAGTAGGTATCAATATAGCTTATTAGATTTATGTCACAATTCCTTGAGTAGCGTTTGGGACAGCATTATTTTACTGAATATAGGTTGAATCAGTAGGAGTAATCATATTGTTTTGCTAAGTGTGTAAGTTCAGTTCTACTTGGAAGTTTCAATAAAAGTCTGAGCAAGCAGTAGTAATAATCGTATTATCTGTTATTTTGTTTCACTCTTATACTAGTTCTACAAGTTAATCAGTTTCGTCCTTCATTTGTATGTCTGTTATGTCGGTAGCAGTACAAATAGTCTGCCAGTTAGTCTGTCTGTTAAGTCTGCCAGTTAGTCTGTCTGTTAAGTCTGCCAGTTAGTCTGTCTGTTAAGTCTGCCAGTTAGTATGTCTGTTAAGTCTGTCTGCCTGGCTGTCTGCTAAGTCTGCCAGTTAAGTCTGTCTGTCTGTCTGTTAAGTCTGCCAGTTAAGTCTGCCAGTTAATCTGTCTGTTAAGTCTGCCAGTTAAGTCTGTCTGTTAGTCCAAAGCTGTTAAGTTCCTGTCTGTTAATAGTCTGTTAGTGAGTAAGGCTGTTGGGCTGTATTTCGTTTATCTTAGCATATTTACAAATTCAGATTTTATAAATTCATTTTAGATTTTAACTAGAAAAATAAAATTAGATTTAATAATTTTTCTTAATATTTTTAGTATTTTGCATTTACATTTTCAACAATTTAATAATCTTGCATTTTTACTTATAATCATTTTAGCATTTTAATATTTTGTTTGTGCATTTAATGATTGTACTTCGTGCTTTATTTGCAACGTGTTTTTAGCAATATTACGTATTACGTATTATATCTTATTTTTACCTTTTTACGTGCTTAATTGCCAACTAGTTAACAATACCAAATACGCTTTTATTAACCAAAAACAAATTAAGCGTATTAACCAAATAGGCTTTTATTAACCAAAAAAAATTAAGTCGAAACGAGTCGAGGAAAAACATATATATACTAAAAATCAATGATCTTGTTTTTTAGCTTGGCATGGAAAGAGTGAAAAGTCGAGGACGATGAACCTATTCAAATTTTGTGATCCTAAAAGTTATTTTACAATAATGAAAGCGATACATTATGTCATTTACACATTAAATATTAATAAAATGAATAAATACTTTTAATAAATGGAAAACAGAGTTGCTTTATACTTTATTCTAGCATTGCGTGAGGACACGACAATGGTTTAGTAGGGGGTCTGATGTGACTCTAATTACACATCATATTTCCTCGTAAAATGTGCTAAAAATGGTCAAATAATCATCAATTATGCCTTGTATATGCTTGTTTTGTTGTTTGTGCGTGTGCAGGTACGGATATCAAAGAAATCACAAGAAACGAAGCCAAAGATCCAAAACGGACACGAGACATGGAAAGAAGACGGGAAATCGAGTCTGACGGTGCCTTTATATTTTAATGGGCCGACCCGACACCATTTAAATAGGTCGGACCGACCCAATAATATGTTACTAGCCCATTTATAAGCTGCTGGCCCAGTATGAACCGAAGTCCATTAAGAAGAAATTAACAAGGTGGCCCGTCTATGAAGCCCAGCAAGTCACAAGTGACCATATCTTTTGATATAAAGATTAGATCAGATATCATCAAAGAAGACATTCATAGTTTTTTTCCTTTAGGTAGCGTAGGATTAAGCAGTGTTTTAGGATAGATTTACTCTGAGTTTTTTTAATATCGCATCTTCAAATATTTTGTCTCATTTTTATTTTCTTTTCTTTCAAGTATAAGATTAGATTTAATTTTTTATAAATTCAAAACTCGGTTTCATTTTTCTCTTCTTTGTATTCGGTTTTCGGTAAATGAAAGAACCTTTGATATTCGATTGATGTTATTAAATGTGTGGATTCGGTGGTATTTTGTTCGTTTGATTGTAGGTAAAATTTTGCAGCAGATTTGAAACAGTAAGATTCAGATTTTGAAGCTTGATACTCTTCTTGTACTTCGATTTAAAGTTTAATGAAGTTTCAAGTTCTTCCTTTAATATTCATTTAATTTATGTTTTCCTTTTCTTTATTTTACTGCTCACGCAATAGTTTCTGTTTCCTGCTACTACAATTCATTTTTCAGTTAAGAGATTTAGATGTTTAATTCGTTGATGTCACTGTTCACGAGAGAATGGGTTTGTGATGAAACTGTTCTACCGAGAGCTTCTTTACTGTTCACAGATAGTGTTAGTTTTAGTCTTGATGAGTGTTCACCGAGAGCATCATTATATTAGTTTTCGTTACGTTTCGATAGTGGTTAAATGTTTTTGCTGAAGAAGATAGAAGTGGCTTTTACATATTGTGACTCAAGTTCTTTTTAGTAGTAGTTAATGGTTTGAGTTACTGTTCGAATCATTGTTAGGATTAGTTTACTAAGAGAAATATTCAGCCTATTAGTTTGAAGTTTAATTCGGTAGAGATTGTACTTAAGTCTACTGTTCATCGAGCATATGTATAGCTTTTGAAATGCCAAAGTAAGTTGTTGGTTTGATTATGAGTTCGGTAAGCTCATCGACTATTTCGATTGGTTAAGCTCGTTCGAGATTAGTTCGGATTAGATTCGATATTAGTTTCGAAGTTGTTAGACATCGGTGTAGTCTCGATTCGGTGGTTTGATAGCATGTCGCCATCAGCGGAGGTCCGGACGTGAGGTAATCGTTAATTTAGTTTTCTACATTTTTTTAGTATAATATGCTAGTGTAATTGTCGTGTGATTTTAGTGTAAACCTGTTTGTTTGAATGCTTAAGTACTGTTATTGATAGAATACTTTGTTGCAAGTTCTTTTGATTTACTGTATTTGTTAATTTTCTATAAATGAGTGTTAGGCACTAGTAGATTTAAGTTTGATTTTTAATCATTGTAATTGAATTTGGAGTTGAAAGTAGTTGCTATAGCTTTATTACATATAGCTAAGCTTAGAAGTAATTTTGGTTTATTTTGAAGTTAGTAGGAAGAAACCAATTAGTCAACTCAGAATTTCTGTGCAATTTAAAAAAGTTCTATACTCCATTTGATCAAGTTTGGTTAATGAACAAGAATAGTCCTTCATTTACACTTTAGTCATAACAGTCACAATCCATAGGTCGGTTAGTCAGTTAGTGGTCGTTATTCTTTTTAGGATTGTTGGGATTTACACATTCCATTTGGCTTTCATTTGTGTCACGTACGTATTGCTAGTGTAATGCTTGTAGTAATTAGTTTGAATTATCACTTGTATTTTTTTACTAGTTATTTTTAGAATTACACATAGTAATAGTGTTTTAATAGTTTAGAATATTATAATAGTATATTTTCTCGATTTTCGTGTCATTTACGTTTTTTGTCGAAAGTAGTTATAAATACCATATCAATATCTTTTAACCAAAAACAATTAAGTCGAAACGTTAAAATTGAAAATCAATTCGACACGAGTCGAGAGTAAAACGATATACTAAACAATAGTACATCACATATTCCGACTTAGGTGTGGTGAACACAATTCCGAACTATTTTTTTTAATTCATTTTCCGAACTAATTTTCTAATCAGATTCCGAACTAGTTATTTCCCATCAGATTCCGAACTAGTTATTGTTTTATTTCCCTCCAAAATGATTCACATCCCGAACTAATATTTGGTCATATATTCCGACTTATCTTTTTGTCCAGTATTCCAAACTATTTTTGTCTCATCTTTATTCCGACTTCCATATATAACAAGTATTTCGACTTATATTTTTGTCAAACATATTCCGAACTATTTCTTATTTTTCCCTCCAAAAACGAAATCTTATTCCGACTTGTAATACGAATATGGATTCCGACTTAGGTTCGTGATTTGGATTCCGAACTAGCTTGGTGACTCGGATTCCGAACTAGGTTTGAAAAACCGATTCCAGATTACGTTAGATAAACAGATTCCGAACAAGGACTCGAACACAACTCTGACCGAAAACACACCCTCGAAACAGACTCTCGTATCCACCCACAAGACTCAACAACTAGACTCGACTTGACTCAAAACCACACTCTAAACAAAACAAAACTTTGACTCAATCTTGACTCGAAACAAGACTCGTCAATCTCAAGTCTCGTCTCAACAGCCTCTCGTGTAAACAACCTCGACAAAACTCACACCCTCGTCTAACACTGAATCACCAAAAGACAAGACTCGACACACCCACAACAGACCCAGACTTTCGACTCATCTCTCGACCAACCACTCAACACTCAACAATTTTGAAATCAACACACTCAAGATCCATTTTGAAGACTCGACCCATTTTGAAGACTCGACCCATTTTGAAGACTCGACCCATTCTCGAACTCAACAATCAATGACTCTAAACTCACTCTCGACAAACACTCGCTCCCACAACCCACACTCACTCGACTCTTCTCCCACACAACAAAGATCTTAGTTTCAAAGAAAAAACTTTCATCGATCCCAAAACCAAAAATAAAACATAAAGTAAAAACCTACCCGAGACCCACTTTAAGGATCTTGACGATCTTCTTCATGTCTGCTGGGCTTTGCTTTGGTGTTAACAAAAATGGGTGATGATTTTGTTGATACGGTGGTGATACTAAGTGTGGTTTTTGAATTCAGTGGAGTTTAACTTGTTTGAAGACTGTGTTTAGTTTAGGCTAATAATACTGAAGATTGATTGGTGGGGATTGATATTGGGAGTAACGACGTCGTGGGGGGAGGAGTGATTTAGGCTATACGGTTGAAGAGAAGGGATCTGAACGTGATTTAGGTTATACGGTTGATATTGGGTTTTGATTGTTGGCTGCGCATTTGGAAAGGGAGATAAAAGGAGACGGGGTTTACAAAGGAGACGGAGGGTTGGAAAGTGAGAAGTTTGCTTTGACTTTTCAAGATTGGGTTGCGTTTATATACGGAGAAACTAAGGATACAACAATAGCCACGTTTGGGAAGCATTACTTAAGTTGTGACACGTTTTTTCAAGTCCATTTTTAGGGGGAGTATATAAAGTGAATAAAAGAAAGGGTGCGTGTTTTTAGGGGAATAGATATTGAGTGGAAGCGGGTTACAAGGCCACGTGTTACTAGGTGTCTCTTTTATAAACCATAACTCGCATCAATTGGGCGGAGCATAAACACGTGTTTTTATGGGCCTCACTTTTCTGTTAACCAAATAATGAAATATGATGGGCCCATTTTGTTTGCTTCTCCACGTTAAGAACAAAAGGCAAATTGGTTTGTTTGTTTGTTTTAACTGAGGTTATACAAAGAAAATGATGTATCCTCATATCGGTGAAATTTGGTTATCCAAGTAAAGGGTTGGTTGGTGACATTCGAGTGGTTAAAATGATGGGATTCATTTTCCTTATTATGTACCTTGAACTTCGTTTTTATTTATTTTAAGGTTGTTCATTTTAAGGTGGGCTTTCGTCTTTTGGTATGAGCAGTCCTAAGTTTTAGACTCGGTTAATTTTTCATATAAGGGTCGACTAGTTTGCATCTTGGGCTAGCTTAACCAAACAAGGACTTAGAAAATTTTACGGTTTACTCATTGGTTTGTCAACTCCCGCGAATTTCAATTGTTTGGTTTCTTCACGATTTGTAAAATCCCAAAAACAACCACAATCATCTTTCATCGAACTTCAATGGAATCGTTGAATTCGACATTTTAAGATGGAGACTCGCATCAAATGCAAGACAACGCTAGAAGAAGTGGCATCACGTCATTTTGACTACTTCAGTCTCATCTTGTGAACATTTCATGGCCTCAAGGAGGGAGCGAATTTGTGACACTCTTTGGTCAAGATCGTCATATATTCATGGAATCAATGTTCTTCATATTGAACCAACTAGTAGAGCAACTCCACGATGAAGACTTTAATCACTCTGCATCGGTACTTGCATATAAGGCTCTTTTGACACAACTCACGCCTTTCCTCCAATTCAATATCATCACGTCTGAAAGTTCAGTGATTTGCCAATCATTTTTTCGAGACACACATACCGAGCTTCAAGTTTTCCGTCGTACACTATTGAAACTCTTGACATCGGTCTCGTCTTCTATTTATGAAAGATCTCGACTTCAGCAAGCGTATGATAATGGAGTGCATGCATTTACGATGCAAGAGGAAAATGGTCATACGATTTACGCATTGAAGGCTGCTAAAGATTGCAAGGACATGGAATCAACAGTTAAGCATGACATCAGCAACACGTCAGGGAATGTTACCGACATCTCTTATGATGACACCATACCCGTTTATGACGAAGAGCCTACAAATATGGTACAATTTAATGTTGTATATAATGTCTATGCCGATGAACTAACGCATGTTGAGCATTCCGAACCTATTTATGTCAAACATGGGATGGAAACCGGTGATAGTTTTACCACTTTAGATTCATCCGATGTGCGTCATGGGGGAGAGATTGTTCAGAATGCTATAGTACATCATAATAAATGCTTTATGACTACTTCGTTAACTGATTCCGATTCTAATATTAAAGAGCTCGAAACGTTCGTAGCTCAGCAATCTAAAGCGCTTGAGGATGCCAAACTTGAATTTTCGAAGAAAACGGATAAATTTGAAAAGTATTTTGAAAAACTTGAAAATTCAAACGTTGTTCTTGAACAAAAATTGGATCAAAAGTTCTAGATTCTAAAGCTGAAAAGGATAATCTTTTGAAACAAATTAAGTTGCTAGAATCAAAATTGGCATCCCAAGATAACTTGCTCAAAGAGAATGAGACTGTAAAGGCTCAGGTCCAAGAACAGGTTTTTGCTATAGCTGCTTTGAGAAATGAATTAAGGAAAACTAAAGGAACTAGTGTGGACACTAAGCTTGAAAAACCATCAATCTTGGGGAAACCGCCTACAAATCAGTTCGTCAGACAACCGACCGTCAGACAACCGACCGTCAGACAACCTACTGCATTTAGATCCGAGCGACCATAATCCTCGAGACCGCGGTTTGCCTCCCAAGTTGATTTGGTTCATCTTTCTAGACCAGTCACTCCAGCAACTAGGCCCAGTGTGACTAAAACAGCTTTAGCAAGACCTAATCACATGATTGCCTCTAGTTTCTCTAAAAATACCACGACCACATCTAGAACTGGTTTAAATGATGTTTGCCATAAATCTGGTCTAAGGGAAGCTAAGCAAAAGACACATGTAACAGATAGCAATGTCAAACCTAGTCAGATGCCTTCTTGATTACCCAACACTGCTAACCGTAGCATGTCATCTCCTAGGAGCATCGATCAATCATCTAGGAATTACTCGGACATTAAATATGCTACTTGTAAAACATGTATAAAATGTGTCTTTACGGCAAATCATGACTCTTGTGTCAAGATATTACTTAATGAGGTGAACTCCCGTGCTAGACTTAAATCCCAGTGGATAGCTAAAATCAAACCCATTGGTAAAGTTTGGCGCCCCAATGGTAGAACTTTCACTCTTGTAGGAAACGAGTTCCCTTTAACTAGGATAGTCTCCGATTCAACTAAGACTACTAGGGAGGAAATTGATAAAGATGCTACATCACTTAAGCCTAAACTTAAGGTTTTCTATAAAAGGAAACGTTTGCCAGCTAAGACAAGTGAATCATCTACTCAGGTCGCCTCTGACACAAGTAAAGCCAACTGTGAACCCCCCACGTGCTTCTAAAATTGATATCGCTAACCCATGTCAAAGCATGCAAATTCCTAATGAGAATGCAGGTACCAAAGTTGATGTTCCAAAAGAACGAAGCGGTCCACTTGTTGTATACCGTTCAACTAAGGACACTCTTAGAGTTTGGTTGCTGAAGAAGCAGATATCAGAGAAACAAGTGTCTCAGGGGTTTCATGGTTAAGCTTACCAAGAGGACTTATAGTCACATCACAGACTGTAACTCGTTCATCAAAGAAAGAAAGTTTATTGCCGATGATAAACTTATCCTCACAACGAGAAATTAATTTTTCTCGGGCATGAGCTTATATTAAAAACATTCAAAGTTTTTAAGCTCATACACAATGGCTCATAGTCAAATAACAGTTTGTGACCCGAACTTCAAAGAAAGGGAAGTCTATCTCGTCAACGGTAACTTACCCTCAAAACGAGAAATTAAATTTTCTCGGACACGAGCTAAAATTAAAACTATTAAAAAGTTTTAAGATCGTGTATACGGTTCATTGTTAAATGTCAGACAATGACCCGTTCTTCAAATAAAGGAAAGTTTATCGTCGATGATAAACTTATCCTCCCAACGAGAAATTAATTTTTCTCGGGCATGAGCTTATATTAAAAACATTCAAAGTTTTTAAGCTCATGCATAACGGCTTGCAGTCACATGTCAGATTGTAACCCGCGCTTCAAAGAAAGGAAAGTTTATTGCCGATAATAAACTTATCCTCATTAACGAGAAATTAAATTTTCTCGGACACGAGCTTACATTAAAACTATTCAAAAGTTTTAAGCTCGTGTATATGGCGTATAATCAGATTATGCCCCGGACCTCAAAGAAAGGAAAGTTTATCGTCGATGATAAACTTATCCTTACAACGAGGAATTATTTTTTCTCGGGCATGAGCTTTTATTAAAAACATTTGAAGTTTTTAAGCTCATGCATAATGACTTACAGTTACATATCAGACTGTAACTCGGACCTTAATTTTTAGGAAAGCTTATCTTTCATGATAACTTTTCCTCGTAACGAGAAATTAAGTTTTCTCGGTCATGAAGTTTTAAGCTCATAAAGGAAAGTGTATCTTTTAAATAAGAGAACTTTTCTTCATAACGAGAAATTCACCTTTCTCGGAAATGAGCTTTACGTTAAAATATTCAAAAAAATTTCAAGCTCATGAAAACGGTTTCTAAGTAAATGTCAGCTTAGAACTCGTCCTTCAATTAAAAGGAAAGTTTATCGCCGATGGTAACTTATCCTTAACAACGGGAAGTTTACAATTTCTCGTACTTGAGCTCGTTTAATAAGATATTCAACATCTTAAGTTCAAGTAATTGGTTTTCAAAACAATGAACACAATTTTTCGAGAATTTCTCAAAAGGTTTTTCTAAATCTTTCAAAATTGTGTGTTCAAAATGTTTTGATAAAAAGAGCATGTCTTCTAGAATAGATAATATTTATGATACTAGAAATGTCATTCAATAATGACACGGGGTTGTAAATAAAGTTCGAGCAGAAGTTCAAATGTTTTAAAACATGCTCAAATGGTTTGTTGTTATTTCAGACAGTAACCCATTTTTCATATTCAAGTCAAGCATTTCATCGGAAAGCTTTGACTCAACAACGGGAATTAATTTTATCGGGCATGGTTTACTTTATAACCATGTAAGGGATTGTGTTTACGTAATAACACAATCTAACACGAATATATGTACGTGTCAGTGCATTTATTTGTTAAAACAAGAGAAATCTTATTTTTATGAAGTTATCATCTCCACCAACCGTAGCAATTTACAATTGATATCTACATACTAGACGATGCGACTACTCAAACGGCGACTACAACTCTTTTAATAGAATACGGGTCAACAATTGAGGGGGAGCAATTGTCCAGCATTCAGAATCTTTGACGCCAAAAGTGCCAAGTTCACATATTGGTGTCAAGACAACGATATTAGTCGTACACATAGAGTGAAGAGATAACTTTAGACGTGACGAGGCGACCAACATTCGTGAACAAGAACCATGTGATTCTCTCATATGATGTTCTCCATCATTCAGGTCCAACCTCGTAAATTGCTAATCTTGTGAATACATTATCATATATGATCTTTGCACGTGATAAATACCTTACACTTGTGTTTAAAAGGTATTTAATTTACGTTTCAAGTACACCCTCATTAATTTGAGTGGGAGCTTGTGTAATTCATGAAGATAATTGGATTTGCATTTTTCTTCCCAAATTTTCTTAAAATGCTATTAAATCAATTGATATTAAAAACATCGATTGGGTTAATATTTTTAATATGGGGGAGAAAATGTGATTTAATATTGAGATCAATAATGTTTTGACTTAATGTGCTGGCTCATCCCGACATGTGTGAAATGTTTTCGAATATCATGGCATATGTTAAGGGGGATCAAAATGGATTTGGATATCAAAATGGATTTCATGGTGACATACACTTACCTAAAACATCTCTATTCACGACGGTGAAGATTGTGGTGACATAATGATGGTAGGGTAGGTTGAAGTCCAATGATTCCTCTAGAACCGGAGGAATCTTCCCAAGGACATTCCATAGCTAGAAATAGTAGTTCTTAGAAAAGATGGAGAATGATTGTGAATGTAGTTGAATGTTGACCAAGTACTTAAGTTAGCACTGGAACAATCACAACAAGGTGCTAGCTATGACGTATTGGTAAGCATTGAAGGGGTTGAAGAATGAAAAAGAATTGTAAAGATAAAGGGTGAACACATTATCTATTGATTTATTCACTCCGAATAAATTGGTATTGAAATGGTGGGACTCCTCTCCAGCCTCCGCTCAATAAAATCCAAAATGCACGATCGAGTCTAGAGCCATTTGAGATCATCAAATATCTCATTAGGACATACTTTCATAATTCCTTGCTTCTTCACACACTGTGAAAAGTAAGAATGATCTAAAGAGTCCTACGCAAAATCTTCATGATCTTGCCTGAACATCCGAGTAATACGAAAGTATTTACAATGAATATGTAAATCCTTCTTGAGCGAATATCAAAAAGCTCATGGTAGGTGACTTGTGCGATTCTTTATGAATCAAGCTTGTGATAACTGGAAAGCAACAGTGGTTTAATTCTTAACTGAACTTAAACATGTTCCAGGCCTCTACGCAATATCTTAGTGATTTTTCCAGAACACTCAGAGTGATACCTTAGTGTTCACGGTGATGAGTGGAAATCCTTCTAGTGTTAACCTCAAACAGAACTTGGTAGGTAACTTGCAAGATTCTATACGAATCAAGATCGTGACAACTAGAAAGCAACGATGGTGCGATTCTTTAATGAATCAAACTTGTTTTAGGAATCGGATTTGACGGCTTCAAATCATGCAGATAATATTATCCAAATGATTCACTCTTTATGTTCGCAGTCAGCTTTGGACGGTCGAATAAAGAGAACGGGTTTACCCGCGAAATCTTGTCAAGGAGGTTCTTAATTGAGACTAACTGCCACAAGTACGATATTTTATATCGTCCAACGGTCTTCAACGACCGAAGGTAAAATGCTACCGAATTAGAATGAAATGTTCAAGGCCATTTCATCCGTGTATATGTTTTGTTGCTAACAGTCTTATGCAGTGTAACAAGAAGGTGGCATTACGGTGTACAATCCAGAAGAAGTCGTAAACACATGCTTATGCTTTATGCACTTAATACTTCAAAAAATTCAAGAAAGCCTAAAAGTCAAGTCTTCCGCTGTATCAAACTCTGAAGCTTTCAAGAATTTATAAAGGTATAAGTATGTGGAACATGAAGTCACGAGGAGGCAAATTTCACAAGAGATAAATGCACAAGGTCAAGGCAAGGAAACATGCTCAAGACTAAAGTCAAAGATCTCATCTGTATATTCACAAGAACAAGATCGAAGACTCAAGCATAGTATGCTAGGTTTAAGATTTTGTAAAATGGTGTGACCTCCCTTAGGGGGAGATTGTTGGAAATACGTTTTTCCAAGGAAAGTCTCGGTCACATCATTGTTAGCATAGATCACGAGCTATAGACTATTTAGGACATTGTAACTTGGAGTGACCTCCCTTAGGGGGAGATTGTTGGAAATACGCTTTTACGTATTTAGAAAGGATCGGTCACTTCAATGATATATTCAAGTATTAGGCTCGTGATCCTTTATGTAAATGGTATAGCCCATATAGCCCACATGTAGGGTGGGCTATATATACCCTCTCCTAGCATGTTAGGAGGGGTTGGTTTTTTGTTTGTTTCATACTTTCATTAATCAAATAATCACTTTCTCTCTCTACATCTCTTCTCCTCTCCTATCTCTCTCTAGTTCTTCCTTTTCCTTCCATCTCTTTAGATTTTTACAAACACATCTACAATCCTAAGAATATATGATTCTACAATCACACACAAGCTATTTCGAACGACTCAAAGAGACGTAGAAGTTTAAACATGAATTAAACATTGTTAAAAACATCATTGTCTACCGCTTCCCAAACCCCAAAGATAATACAAAACAGAGTTGTGTTTAGGTCCCCAATGAATCTCAACCCAAAAGTACATTACTTCTCACATGACAAAATATAAAAAGTTTTAAGTTATAAAAGGAAAGAAAGACAAAGTAGACCGCCAAGCCACAAAAACATCCATCCTAGCATGCTCTTTGCTACCATATCATCGATTACCTGAAACACATTGATGAGACTGCTTTTATACATAGTCTCATCGTCTAAAAAGGGCTTTAAATGCATTAAATATCATGAAAATGGCCAAATATATGCTTGTGTTTGTTGCTTGTGTATTTTAGGTACGAATATTGAGAAAATGACTTTATCACAAGAATCATACAAAAACGAACACGGGAAACGAAGCCGCACATTGAACCAAGCCCTAGTGAAGAATTTCCCAAGACAAAACCTTGAAGATTTGAAGATTATGCAAGAAGGGTCCTCCAATATTGAATAATTGACACTTTACACCCTTGTATCCTCATAATTACAAGACTAGTCCCTAAAGTTTGTAAAAATTACAAAAAGGCCCTCCACTTTGAAGAATTGGCAATTTTAGTCCCTCAACAAAGCTAAATTGTCAACCATTATCCTCCTCAAAGTTAAACATATCATGAAGTCCTTCAAAGTACAAGAAAGAACAAGTTTGGTCCTTGAAATATGATAAATTGCAAAAAGGACCTTTAACTTTTAACAATTGGCAAGAATAGTCCCTCAAAAATAAAGACTTGGCAATTTCAGTCCTCCAAAATGCCAATCATACAAGTCAAAACTATAATCCTTGAAGAAAATACAAAATCAGCCCTTCAAGAATCAACAAATGGAATGAAATACCCTTGAAAATACTTTGGAAAAGTATTTGGGGCAAAAGTGTGAAGTTAGAAACTTCAAAAACAAAGGAAATCAGATTTTGGGGTGTAAAGTTACAAATGAAAGGAGAAGGAAATATTGGGGGTTTAACCTGGCCGGCATACATTCTTACCTAGACCAACCATATCACGCCACCTGTCCCACTCACCCCTTACAACCAATCACCACTCACCATTTCTCCACCTCACCGTCCCACTTCATTCGGTTTATTAATACTTAATATTTGGCGCCTTAACACAAATTTAAAACTTAATCACCCCTAATCTGGATTAAACACACCCGCTATTCACCAAGAACACAAATTGGGCATTTCATATTTACCAAGAATTAAGCCCTAATTTGCTCTAGATTTATGATTAAGCATGTCTTAATCATAACCCAACTTTCAAAAAGCTTGCCACATCACCACCTTGGACACATGTGTTCCCTGCTTTTTCACCTTTGAGCAAAATGCCAAAGTTGGCCAGTCATCCAACGTCCCATATCATTGCTGGAAGTTAAGCTTAACCAAGACCATTGGATGCAATATTCACCTTGCCAGCTCCACAACAAAACAAGAACAAGTCACATGATCTTCAAAATGCCAAAACCCTCAAGGGCATTTCTAGGACTTCACCAAGCATTAGGGTTTCGTTTTTATGTTTTCTAGACATCATTGTAAGCCTATAAAAGGCATAGGACTCAGTCACTTAGCTTTTGCTCTTGAATTTTCCTTGTTCACTTTTCTGTAAATCATATATTCAGTTTATTGAAATGTGTTTGAAATTGTGAAGAAAACTCAAGTGCCAATCATTATATCTGCTTGTTATTGTTCTTTGTTTACTAATCTTTAATCTTAAAACCTGTTTTCAAAGGAGTGTGCAAAAGTTTGCATATTTTCCTTAAATCTTGATATTTTGCTAAGTCTTGTTCAAACCTTGGAATTCTTGGTCTATAAAGCTGATCATAGCATCCTCATATTGTGATATCAAGGTGTTGTGAAGCTTATAACTTGGGGATAATCAAGTGTGGGGAACTAAGGTTGCATTAATCAAGAATTTTTCATTTTTCTAATTATGATATTTGCTTCTAACCTTATTGAATCTTAGCAAGAGTTTGTGTGGAAGCTTGTGCTTGTTCTTGCTAGCACATAAGCTCAAAATCCGTGGGTGTGGATGTGTAGATCCCAAACTTAGATCGATTAGCTTTGTGTATACGAGATTAGATCAAGTATAACACGTAGAGAAACCTTTGTTATATGCTTTGTGAATCTAAGTGTTATGCGGAATTTAACACTTAAACAAGAACACAAGATGTAAACAAAACTTTCACTTTGATTATGAATGTCGAACTTGCTTACAATGAAAGATGTTTACGAATGAAAACTATATAAAACTTGATATTAAACATTAACCTAAAGGCCTTCTTTTATAGACTAAGAAGCCTTGTACAATAAGCTACGTATCAACTATTCTAGGTAAAGATAAACATAGAAAATACATTGTCGTTTCTATCCTTACTAGAAGTATTCTAGAATATAATAAACGTGTAGCTTATATCTTCCATCAGTGCTTGTCTTCGATCTATCAACGCTTGACTTTAACTTGTCAACGCTTGAGCTATCAGCGCTCACTTTGTTCCTGTCAACGCTTAAGTTGTTCTTGTCAGCGCTCAAGTGATCTGGCCTTAATTTATTCCCAACAATCCTCCCCTAAACTTGATATCCACTCTTATGATCAAGTTTCTGAATAATCATTAAGAACCTGGAGGAGTCTGACAAACCTTCTCATATTGGTAATAAATAAATCTGATCAAATTCTTTGCCACGTCACTTGTATAATCTATCTCCAACTGGGTGTCCTTCATCTTTTCCAAAACAGCCTTGGATATGAAATACTGAGCATCCACTAGTAGATACTCAGCAAACTTTGTAGAACTCAAATGGTATACACCAGCAGCTGAATATAATCTCCATTGAAGACCACTGAGGTCATCTTCAAGATCCTTCCATATTTCAGGATCTTCCTCATTTGTCCCACACATTCTTTTGAATGTGGTCCAAAGTTTTATTCCATTAGCTGAAGTTGGTGCTTCAGCTTCATACTTGGTCTCCAGCAACCTCCAAAGGTCCACCAAGTCTTCTCTATCACAACTTGCAAATAAAGATATGAGAGTGGTAAAGGTGTGTACCTCCTTGCCAAATCTTCCAATCTTCCAGAATCCACATTCATCCTCATCATAACTCACAATTGGATTCCTGGAATCTAATGGTAACACCTGCACCATATCTGAAGCTTCTAATGGGGAGAGCTTGAGGCTCTTTCTAATAACTGCTTCACTTGGATATAGTGAATTCATATCTTTTGGAAACTCAAGTGTAAATCCCTTCTTCACTGGCCTGGGAACTATCATAGCTTTCTTGATTTCCATCTCTTCTGCAAGTTGCTCCCTTCTTTCATCTGAAAGGAGTCTGAGAGTGTTTTCTTCCTGCACTCTCACCCAAATAGGATAAGCCCTATGTTCCAACTCATCAAATGTCAAAGCCTTCAACTTCTGATGTGTCCATCCAACTCCATGACATCTGAGCAACATAAAGTAGAGCTCCCTTCTATCCCTTTTCAACTCAGAGAGAATAGTGCTTGCCTTGTGCTTCAAAATCACCTTACAATCCTTCTAAACTCTAAGAAGAAGCTCCAAACCCCATATTTGATCTGAAATGGTCAAGTCTGGATTATCCATGCAGCTTTCTTCCTAAGAATTGTACATCTGAACCACCTCTGGCATGTCAAAATCAACCTGCAATTTTAAATCTCTCAACTTTTCCCTAGCAAGCTCATCACCATACTCAAGCCTTTCTGGTTCTATAATCATCACACTTGAGTCAGAGCTAGCACCATCACTTTCTTCTTCAGAAGTCACAACAAATGGTGACTTTTCCTTTTCACCTTGTTCCATCATTTGCTCAGCCAATCTTCTATCAAATTCAACTTGGGCTGCATTCTTTGGAACAATTTCTTCTACCAATTTACCCTTACCCTTATCTGATGGTGCAATGGTTGGTAAGGTAGATGGTAATACCTGAGTAGGAACTTCCTTGATGATAGATGATGACTGGAATACATCACCTTCATGTGCAGATCTGTCAACGCCCAAATTTCCTCTATCAGCGCCCAAAATACTTCTATCAGCGTCCAACTTTGTCTTGTCAACGCTCAAATATTTTCCCTCAGCGCCTTGTGTAACCTCTCTCAACATTGCTGTAAATGATAAATTTAGATTGGTTGGAGAGATTAAGGACGTATCAAAACCTGTTTGTTCCTTCAAAGTTGTAAGAGCTTCAGCAACATCCATTGATTGACCATCTTGGCTGCTCTTATCACTCAGATTTCTTTGATCTTCCTCCCCTTTGGAAGACTCCTCCATACCCCTCCTAGCATGATCACTCTCCAAAACAACAATCCTCTCCCTCAATTGCTTGAGTTCAAGGCCTTGTGAGTTGACAATTTGTACTAAGTCTGCATTTTGCTGTTGCAAGCTAATGCAGACAGCCGTCAATTCCAAAAGAGTCATTGGTTCCAGTCTGCCCTCTTCTAAAATGGGGATTTGACCTCCCAAGTCAGGTTCATTGGGCATGGATGAGGACTTAAGTATGGTGGGACTGCCTCGGCCAGCTTCTAAGCCAGAACCAATAGTCCTAGCCTCATCCAGGTCACCAGCCACACTTGTGGTGGTGGTTCTCTCTGCTTCATGGCTAGGACCACCAGAGGAGAACACTCCAGTAGTCCTTTGGCGTTTGATCAACCTATATTCAGTTGGTGTGGAAGATGGTGTGGAAGAATGGGTAGATGTGGGTTGGTTAAGGGGTGTTTGGGATTGTGATGGGTGTGTGTCAGCGTTGGAAATAGGCACATCAACGCCAACATTTGATGTGTCAGCGTCAAAGGGTTCTTGGTCAATTTGTATTTGTTCAGGTGAGGGTAAAGGTTCAGGAATAGGTTCAAGTTGTGGTTGAGGGTCAATTTGAGGTTGGGTGTCTGGTTGGGGTTGTGCTGCTGCAATAACAGCAAGCATGGCTGGGGTTAAAGGTAAGTCTCTATGAGGTGGTGAATTCATCTTGGTAAAAATAGCTTTCTTTTGTTCAGGGATCTTATAAAAATCATTGTTATCCCTTGAACAATAACCTTGATCATCAAAAATCATTTGCAGAAAACGGGGATAAGCTAAAGTCATTTTTGTCCCCTTGTTTTTACACATCCCTTCAAAAATCATTTTAGAAAAGTTGTATTTTTGCGCTGTTGCAATGCACACAATAGCACTTGCAATGGATCTATTGATCTCATTGTGTGCAGTACATTTGGGACTCAAACATTGAAGGAGAATGTGAATGAGGTACTTCTAGGCTGGGGGAAATTCCTGCTTATGATACTTATTAAGAGTACCTTCATCAGGAATAGGATATCCCAAAGCCCTAAGCCCTTGTTCTATTTCATTTATGGGAAGAATGGTTATACCATCAGCATCATCAAGATGCAAGGCCTGGCGTACCAAGGCCTCAGTAACCACCCAAGATCTCCCATGAACAATAGAAGTTAATGTGGTCACTCCATTAACTATTGAGGAACTAACAGTGTTCCAAAACTGCTTAATGTGTGTGACTGGAATGAGTTGTGCATGAGAAAGAGCATACCTTAAGGGGGATGCGTTCAAATACGCCACCATCTGTGTGTATTGAGGAAACAAATCATTATCAGCAACAAGATAAGCAATCATGTTGTGTTGAGACTTGAACCCCAAATCCAATTCTGCTGAGTTAAACCTTGGTGCCATTGATGAAAGCTGTTAATTTGAAGTGTAGAAGATGAAGGTTGATAAGAGAAAAGTGTTAGACAAGAATTATAGATACCCTGTTTAAAAATAGGAGCCAAATTTATAGGAGATAAAGAATGCATGTGATTGGCCCAAAAATAGGCAAAGATTTTCAAAAATTAATCATGAAAATATTGAAAAAGTTATAAGTTATCTCATGCATTTAATGAAAGTAACAACTCCTAAAATTACGGCTTAAAAATATGTCAAAAAGTAACAACTGGGTAGGTCCCATTGAGTGTCAACGGTCAAAAATAACCTATCAACGCCCAACGGCTATAATCTTGTCAACGTTCGCCTAAAGCCATGTCAGCGTCCAATTTGGTAACAACAACGCTTGGAAAAATCTTGTCAGCGTCCAAAAATAAAATTGTTTTAAAAAGTGAAAAATGACCTTAACAAGTAATTTATCCTAGAGAAAATAACCAAAAGCTGATAATTATCATAGGGCGGCAAGCACTGTCCAGTTATGCACACTTGCATAAGCAAGATAGACATAACAGTCCTCTAGTGTCCCTTGCTAACCAAAATTCTTAACAACCAAGTTACCTTATAAAATCCTTGTTACTCCCAGGTAAATCCCATATCAAAATCATTCCCAAGTCTCCCAACAGATCACAACCAATTCTAGGCCAAAAATGTCTTGGCAGCATGCAAAGTTGATATACTATGCATGCTACAGTGCCTCATGGTTTAGTAAAACTAACCCATACTCACCTGTGGACACAATCTAGAATTGTGATAAGAGTATCATATGGAAACCCAAAAATCCTAAAGGTTCCTAAAACCTCCCCTTAAACTATGATACAAAAAGTTTGCTAAAATCATGCATGAACATAAAAAATTTATGTCAAGATAGGAATGAAACATTCCAACCATCATCCATAAATAAAAACTTGTCCAAATGCTTCTCCTTTGATCCATAAGCAACTCTGTATCCAATGGTATACTGCTAACACCATCTGCACATTTAGATTGAAAACCACAAAACTAACATTGTTGCTGACAACGCCCCGATAACACATAACAGCGTTGAAGGAAGCTTTGTCAGCGTTAGACAATTATATTGCTGACAACGTTGCAAAAACACTTATCAGTGTTCAAACAACCTTTGTCAGTGTTAGAAAAATATAGTGGAAAATCTAAATCATCAATAAGACCAATAATAATAATGCATCATCCTGTACATACTTTTACAAAAAGAATCCAAAACACATATTAAGTGAGATTAACCATTCCAATACTTGTTACCAAGTATTGAAATCTTCCAGTATCAAAAGGTTTAGTTAATAAATCTGACACATTTTCCTCAGTGTCAACCCTATCTGGTTGTATTAAACCTTTCTCAAAGCAATCTCTTATAAAATGGTGTCTAATTTCTATGTGTTTAGTTTTAGAATGATGTACAGGATTCTTAATGATGCATAAAGTACTATTATTGTCAACAAATATCTTAGTATGCATAAAATTATACCCATAATCCAACAGCTGGTTCTGAATCCACAACACTTGACCACAACATGCTGCTGCAGCCACATACTCTGCTTCAGTTGTAGAATTAGCCACCACTGTTTGTTTCTTGCATTGCCAAGATATTAATCTGCTCCCAAGAAACTGACATCCACCAGTTGTGGATTTCCTATCAAACTTATCACCTCCATAATCACTGTTTGAATATGCAATCAGCTCCAATGGTGAATCCTTTGGGTACCACAAACCAAGATTAGGGAAACATCTTAGGTACCTAAAGATTCTCTTCACAGCATAAAGGTGACATTCTTTGGGAGTCACTTGATGACGTGCACAAGCACATACAGCAAACATGATATCAGGTCTGGAAGCAGTAAGATACATCAAGGATCTAATCATGGATCTATAATGCCTGACATCAACATCTTTCCCATCTCCAATCTTTCCCCAAGGGTGTTCTCTATCCATAGGAGTAGAAGCCCTCTTTTCATGTGGAGAAAAGCCAAACTTCTTCAAGATTTCAGCAACATATTTGTCCTGGGAGATGAAGATACCATCTTCTTTCTGCTGAACTTGTAAACCAAGAAAGAAGTTCATCTCCCCCGTAGCACTCATCTTGAATTTGTCTGTCATAAGCTTGGAGAAATCCTCACTCATCTTTGGATCAGTAGACCCAAAAAGGATATCATCAACATAGACCTGCACAAGCAACACATCTTTGCCTTTCTTCTTTGTAAATAGTGTCTGGTCTATGGTGCCCCTCTTGAATCCATTGTCCACCAAATAAGTGGACAAAGTACCATACCATGCTCTAGGGGCTTGATGAAGGCCATACATAGCCTTTTTTACTCTATACACTTTATCTGGATGCTCTGGATCCTCAAAACCAGGAGGTTGCATGACATAAACTTCCTCAACAATGGTGCCATACAAGAATGCACTCTTCACATCCATTTGATAGACTGTGAAGCCCATGCAAGATGCATTGGCTAGAAAAATCCTAATAGCTTCAATCCTTGCAACTGGTGCAAAGACTTCCTCATAGTCTATCCCCTCCTCTTGTGTATAACCTTGAGCCACTAACCTTGCCTTGTTTCTGACCACAATACCTCTTTCATCTCTTTTGTTCCTGAGAACCCATCTTGTCCCTATAGGTCTGACATATCTAGGACAATCAACCAGCTCCCAAACATCCTGAATTGCAAATTGGTGAAGCTCATCCTGCATTGCTTCCACCCAACTTGGTTCTTTGAGAGCATCAAATATCTTCTTGGGTTCTTCTTGTGACAGAAAACATGCAAACAAACATGCTTGCACAAGAGGGGTATCAACCTTCTTGTGTATATTGGCAATAAATCCACCAAGACCTTGATGGGATCTTCTTGTCTGAACTGGAGTCATAACATCACCAATGATCTGAGATGGGGGGTGATTCTTCATTGTGGAAGTGAGAACCCCTCCTTCAAAAAGTCTGGTGTCCTCAACCTCATGCTCCATGTTGCCAATATCTTCTTCATCAGACTCTCTTTGAGCAACAGGAATCTCTTCATGAACATTGGAAGGTCCACCTTGTTCAAAACTGGAAGAGAAAAGATGCCCATAAGTGTTGTCAACGTTTGAATCTTGGTTGTCAGCGTCTGGGCTAACAGCGCTTGAAATGTTGTTGTCAACGTCTGAATTGGTCTTGTCAGCGCTAGATTTGCCTTTGTCAGCGCCTGAAGAACCATGCATGTTTGTATCTGGTGGTATTTGGAAACCACCATTATCTTGTCCAGCAGCAGCAGCAGCAGCAAAAGCATCAGTCCAAATGGGAATTGTGACATATTCAAATGTAGGAGATGCCTTTTCTGCTTGTGATCCATCCCTCTCATTAACCTGTGTACCTGAAACATCAACAATTTGTTCCTCCACAACATTTGAAGTTACCTTCACAATGTCTGGATTAGTGACAGGCGTATAATTTAAAGTTCTAGATAAGGGTTCCAAATCAAACAACCAATTAGGACCACTTTCAGGATCACTAGGTTTATTCTCTAAGAACCTAACATGTACTCTTTCAACAATACGTTTGTCCTCTTTAAGATAAACCCTATAACCCTTGCTCTGGACTGAATACCCCATGAAGTAACCTTCATCACCTTTTGCACTAAATTTCCCTAAGGCATCACTAGTATCTAGGACAACTACATGACAACCAAAAGGTCTGAGAAAACCAATATTAGGTTTTCTTCCCCAAAGTAACTCATAAGGTGTTTTGTTCTGAATTTTGTTAACCAATGCTCTATTTTGCACATAGCATGCTGTATTAACAGCCTCAGCCCAAAAGGCTATGGGAAAGTGAGCATCAGCCAACATTGTTCTGGCTGCTTCAATTAGGGTTCTATTTTTCCTTTCAGCAACCCCATTTTGTTGTGGGGTTCTAGCAATACTGAATTGCCTAGTAATTCCCTTCCTGGCACAAAAATCATCTAGCTTCTTGTTCCTAAATTCTCCACCATTATCACTCCTAAGCATCTTAACCTCATTGCCAGACCTTTTCTCAATTTGAGTGATAAATTCAATAAGAACATCAGCTGTGTCACTCTTCATAGCTAGAAAGAATGTCCAAGTAAACCTAGAAAAGTCATCAGTGACAACAAAACAATATGACTTGCCATTCAAACTTTCTATATTAGTTGGACCAAAGAGGTCCATGTGAAGCATATGAAGAGGTCTGGAACTAGTATGCACCTGCTTGGACTTGAATGAGACCTTGTGCTGCTTGCCTTTAAGACATGCAACACAAGAGTGGTTATTGTGGAAGGCCTTCTCAGGCAAACCATCAACTAAACCAAGCCTCACAAGTCTATTTATATTTTTAAAATTTATGTGCCCTAGTCTCCTGTGCCACAAATTACTTTCATCTACTGAGGCCTTAGCATAAAAACAAGACATATTTGCATTCACTTTAATCCCATTTAAATTCACATTGTATATGTCCTTATGCCTAGGTGTTCTATACTCAATATACTTCTCATCAGGGATCTTAAAATCCTTGCTTAACACCAAACACTCAGTATCAGTGAAAAGAACCTTATTTTTGTTATCACACACTTGTGATACACTAAACAGATTATAATCCAGTTCTTTTACCAGGAAGACGTTCTCAAAACGTAGATTATTGGTGAGAAGGGTTCCTTTGCCTGTGATGGTGTCGTAGCCCCCTCCAAAGTATACCTGATCACCATCTTTAATAGGAGTGAAGTTCGTCAGATAGTCTTCCTTTCCTGTCATGTGCCTTGAGCATCCACTATCCCAATATCCATAATCATTGATCTACTTTTGAATGCCCTGCACATAAAGAAAACAAATTAGTTTTCTTTGGGAACCCAAGTCTCAGAAGACTTGGATTCATCTGGTTGTTCAATAAGAACAGACTTAGTTCTCACAACAACCCCATTCTCATCCCTTTTAGGATGAAAAACCCAGTTAACCCCAATTGGTTTTGTAATGACCTTTGAAATGTAATTAAATCTATTGCAAGTCATTGATATTCCATTATTATTAGGGTTTTGATCTTTCTTGGGTCTCCCTGTTAAGCTTGAAGAAGCTTTAGACCCCTTACCTTGTGGTTGCAAATATTTAGGTCTGGTCACGTTTCTGTCAGCGTTGGATTTTGTCCTGTCAACGCTGAAATTACCCTTGTCAGCGTTGAATCTAGGGTTTGCTACAGGAACCCATTGCCTATTTGACCAGGTGTTTGTCTTTTGAAAAGGTCTTTGTCCATGAGTGTTAGACCTTCTAGAGAAGAATGGGGCAGGTCTAATCACTTGTGGACTTTGCTGCACACAAGGTCTGGGTCTGACAACGTTTGACTTCCTAACAACGTTGACTTTCTTCCTATCAGCGCTGAAATTATTCCTATTAGCGCTGGCTTTAGGAGCGTTGACACACTTGTATGCCAAATGTGAAAAGCTACCACAAGTATAACAGGCTTTCTTAGACACACTCTTAGGTCTAGAAGCGAAGAAACCTGTTCCATGATTGTTAACTTGGCTCTTGGGTGACCTATTATTTCTATACATCTCTACATATTTAATGGTAGGTCTTCTAACAGTGTTGGAGCCTAGGTCAACAGCTTTACCAGTAACTGGATGAGTAACTTTAATGGGTGGTGATTCATTGGGACTTTCACATAGCAAACCTCCCTTAACAAATAAAGTAGGGTTAGCTTTCTTCCACTCATTTAGGTCAGTCAGTTTTTGTTGATACTCTTCCACTGGAGTGACAACTCTTGGTGGAGGAGAGAATTCCTCTTCTTGGCATTCTGGTATACCAGTCCAAGACAAATCCTTTCTAAGGACACCATAGAAGTCACCAGCTGGTGGTGGAACCAGAGAGTAATCATTCATTCCAATCCCAGTCATGTCCTTAGGATCCCTTTGTTTAGCTACACAGTCTCCTAGGGCTTGGGTGGCTCTATCAAATCTTTGAATCTTGAGGTCAACATTATCTTTATTCTTAATGGCCTCATCTAACTTAGCCTGTAGGTCTCTATTGACCTTTGTCATGATATTTCTAATATCCATACTACCCTCTAGCTCATGTTTTAAGATATTTATCTTATCTTTTAAATCAAACTCCATTTTCTTGTATTCAGAAACAGTTTTCTCAGTTTCAGTAAGAGCTAGTTGGTAATTGGACAATTTACACCTTTCAGTGCTCATATCATCTTTTAGTTTTAACACCTCTTTATTAAGTCTATCAGTGTTTAACCTACAGCCTTTGCTACAAAAAGCATCATCATATACCTCATTATCAGATGAAGAGGAGGAGTGTGCCATGAGAGCATATTCAACATGCTCTTCTTCTTCAATATCAGCAATCAAAGCTTTGTCCTCTTTAGAATTCTTAGCCAGATAGCTCCAATCCCATCCAGTACCATCAATTCCTTGAACTGCAACCATGGCTTTGGAATCTTGAGCTTTAACAACCTGACTTGAGGGTTTACCAGCATCAGATCTTCTAGGAGATCTGCATTCCCTCATGAAGTGCCCCATACGATGACAGTTGTAGCATTCAACTTTGGATTTATCAAATCCAGCAGTGTCTTTAGCATTGAAAGTCATCTTCTTCTTGAACCTTCTATTCCACCTATTTGCTCTTATACTAGCAAGAGCCATGTTCCACTTGATGTCCATCTCTTCCAAGTGTTCATCACTTATCTGCTCAAGGTCCTCATATGTAATCACTGAACCATTGGGCAAAGAAGCAATGTAAGCACACACAGTATCCAAATCCAAACCAGCAGGTTTAACTCTTGGGCAGTCATTCATGAATGTGTCAGTGTCTGAAAAGGAGACGTTGACAGGACTTGTTCCAGCGCTGACAAATGATGATCCAGTAACTGGATGCATAAAAGAGTCCTTCTGATTGAATTGACCTTCACTATGAGAGAAGAAGGCCATGTTGCTGGTGCTAGCTTTGCTTCCATGTGCTGAAAGAGTTTCATCTTCCAACAGTCTTAGTTTGTTGTAGATGTCATCAAACGAGGAGCTCTTGTAAGTATTATTGGCAAGAATAGATCTTGCCTCAATCTTCCATGCCTCACCAAGACTTTTCAAAAAGGTAGAATTGGTGTCAACATCACCAACTTGTGTTCCCATGAAGGACAACTTGCTTGTGATGTCAAGCAATCTGCTTCTCACACTACTTAGTTTCTCATTGGGCTGAGCTTTGAAGACAACATAATCATGCAGAAGTTGCTTTTTCTTTTCTTCCTTAGTGTCTGCATTACCACCATATGCAACTTCAATTGCTTCCCAAAGATCCTTAGCAGATTCATAGCCTCTATATTTATGCTGATTTTCTTGTCCTAAAGAGACTTTCAGAATATTTAGGGCTTTCATATCAACCCTTTTCTTTGCAATATCTTCAGCACCTACAGCTCTACCATCTCCAGGTTTTTCTTTCTTATCTTCATCAGGACATCCTTCAACAGCTGATCTTGCCGTAATGGCATCCTGAATCTTTTGAGCCTTATTGAATGAGTTTCCATATTCAATAATCTCCCAGAGTGTGTAATCAAAGATCCCCAGATATTGGTCAAAGTTGAACTTCCATAAATCAAAGTTGGTTGCATCAAGCATGGGAATCTTGATGTTTGGTAAGGGTGAAGAGGAGGAGGTTATTGCTTCAGACATAATGTTGTTTTTGGTGTTTTCAGAAAATTAGGGTTTTGGTGTTCGTGTATCGTTCTGGTGTTCTTCAAAGATCAAAAGTTCCTCAACAAGCTCTGATACCACTTGTAGATCCCAAACTTAGATCGATTAGCTTTGTGTATACGAGATTAGATCAAGTATAACACGTAGAGAAACCTTTGTTATATGCTTTGTGAATCTAAGTGTTATGCGGAATTTAACACTTAAACAAGAACACAAGATGTAAACAAAACTTTCACTTTGATTATGAATGTCGAACTTGCTTACAATGAAAGATGTTTACGAATGAAAACTATATAAAACTTGATATTAAACATTAACCTAAAGGCCTTCTTTTATAGACTAAGAAGCCTTGTACAATAAGCTACGTATCAACTATTCTAGGTAAAGATAAACATAGAAAATACATTGTCGTTTCTATCCTTACTAGAAGTATTCTAGAATATAATAAACGTGTAGCTTATATCTTCCATCAGTGCTTGTCTTCGATCTATCAACGCTTGACTTTAACTTGTCAACGCTTGAGCTATCAGCGCTCACTTTGTTCCTGTCAACGCTTAAGTTGTTCTTGTCAGCGCTCAAGTGATCTGGCCTTAATTTATTCCCAACAGGATGTACATCCATGAGGTTTGCACCATTCTACTCAAAATCTGCTTAAAATCTTGATTTTTGGTGAATTTGTGTGTTACTTGTGTTCTTGTGAAATTTGTGGCTTAATCTTGCTTAATACTGCATATTATACTTGTTAATGTGTTTGATTGGGCTTGGGTAGTCTTGGAATACACTTATACTTGTTTTAAATTGATTTGAAAAAGATAAGGGTGTTTGGGATTATCTATTTAGGATCATAAGTTGCTATTGTGTTGTTGAAAGTTGTTGTTTATGCTTGTTATCTGTTATTTACTTGGTTGAGAACTAAAACCTACAAGTTATTGGGTTTAAAACCGTGAATCAAAGATTGTGCTATAACTTATTGATTTTGACTGTTTTTAACCTAAAATTTTGGTAATACTTAGAGTATATGCATGTTTAGGGATATAGGTTGTTAAATCAAAGTTTTCATAACATATCTAAAAGATTCGAGTGTTTGAATTTGGCTTGTTGGTCAAGTACATCAGCAAAGTAAAAATCTGCTTGTGTTAGTGTTCATCAGTAACCTTATTATGCTTGAATCTTGATCTAGACTTTGAATCATTGCATGAAACCTGTTTAAACTTGTTCATTTAAGTTTATTATAGCTTGTGTATGCATTTGGTGAAGTTTGGCTGGCTGAATTGTGCTATAAGTGCTTATTAAACCATAACTGCTTATTTGTTCATGTCTGGGCTAGATCTGGTGATGTTTTGAATTAACTGTACTAATTGGCTGATTGTGATTATGTTTTTGTGATTGTTATTGACTCCTTATGATTAACTGATCATTTGGGTGCCTTTATGAAACTTGAATCCACAAAAAAAGTCATATAAGACAAAAAGTCAATTAAGTCAAGCAATGGAAACTTTTCCCACTGCTCAGACACCAAAACTAGCCCCTGCTAGTGTAATTTTGCATTCAGCTTATTAATAAGCCATATTGGCTTATCCAGACTTGCAACAACTTACTTTTTGTGATCAATCTTCCTCATTTGACCCATTTCTTTGAACTGGAGCTTATCAGACCTTGACTTTTACTTTTTGCTAGAAAACTCATAAAGTTGACCTTTAACTAAGTACATATTTGCTTATTCCAGCTTATTGAGTGGGCTTATTGAAAAACTTTTTGTTGATTAAGCTTAGTTAAGCTTTTTGTGACTCAAAGCAACTTGAATCAGCTCTTGAAATAGCCTAGAACTCGAAAACGACTATTTTGTCGTTTTGTGAAGATAGCTTATTGCTTTTTCAGGCTTATTTCTTGTACTTTTTTCAAATTTCTTTTTGCAAATAGCTTACTTAAGTCAAAAGAAGGACCTGTGTTTAATTTTAGCTTATGGCATCAGCTTATAGCTTAATGGGCCAAAAAGCCCATTAAGAATACGCTGTGGTGAAATAAGCTAACTTAAGGGCATTTTCAGCTTTTGGGCCTTTGAAAAATTGTGTTTAGAATCAAATTTTAGGTTAGATAGTAGCTTTTGGGCCATTTTATAAACATTTTTCTTATTGGGCTTATTTTGGCCCAATAAGGGTCTGTTTTGGACTTTGGCCCATTTGAAGGCCCATTAGGGGTATTTTTGTAATTTCAACTTCTTTTCTGTGTTTATTAGGTTAAAATAAACTAGTTTGCAACTTTTTAGAATTTTTTATAAATTTTGGATTTTGATATTATTTTATTATTATTTTATTATTAAAAATTAAAATTTAGATTTTTCAAGTTTTTATATTTTTCTTGGGTTAAATACATTAAGTTAGGAATTTTACAATTTTTAGAATATTTTTATTGTCCTTAGATAAATTTTTATAATTATTTTAAGTTTAAATAGTTTTTAATTGTTTTAAATAGTTTTTATTAGTTTTAAAATTTTCAAAAATAGTTTTTAATTTAGTTAAGTCATTTTGGAGGTTTACAATTGAAAAAAATCTAATTTTGGGCTTTTTGTTAATTAAATTGATTTTTTGGGCTTTAATTAGCATTAAAAAAAATTTTAATTAAATAAAAGGTTTGAGTGATTTTTGATTTTTTTGTAAACTCTAATTAGGATTTATTGCAATTTTCTAGGAATTTTTAGGGTAAAATTTTAATTTTGCTACTTTTTATGGTTTTACGTGTACGACTTTACCGTCTTAGTTTAATTCGTCATCGTAACCGTCATTCTCTTCTTATCTCATTTCTATTTTCATTTCTCATAAATATAATCACAAAGTTAATCATCTCTTAACACACACACCAAGCCTCCTTGAGAACGATCCCCACTTTGGGTCATAACTTGTGGTTTTCCTAAATCACTTGTTAATACTTGCCCTAATTACGCTCTTTTTCCTAAAAGACGTATTTCTACCACTATCATTTTGGCGCCGCTGCCGGGGAGGCGTGTTATGTTTTGATTTGGCAATTGTTGTTTTTATATATAGCCATAATATCTATTGTATTAGTAGCACTCTACTAATACGTATTATCGGTTTTTCGTTTTTTGTGTGAATACTATTAATATATTGTATACGTAGAACAATAAATTCACAAGTACTCCAAAAGTGTGAAAACACAACATTGACTTGGGAGGTCATTACCCAATCATTGTATTCGAATCTCAAACCAAAATAAAAAGGCAAAAATAGATAAATACTTTCGTGAAGCTCGATTTTGAAAAATACAAACTATAAGGTAGGTATAAGGCGGGTATTATAAAATATACCCTATGGAAAAAGGCTCTTAAGTGCTTCGCGCCGCCTCATTTCCCCGCTTGCTTGTGAGTATTTTGAAATTGAAAGCTAATCGAGGGTTTTGTCGCCGAAAGTATTATTAAGTATCATATATACTTTCTTGGTTCATTTGATTAAACCCTTTTGAACGTTTTGGTGTTCCACCCACGTTCTTAAGTCATCAAAGGCGTTTACTTCACGTGATCGTTTTCATTCCTTGAGGCTTCTTTAATCAAGAGATTTGATTGAGGAGATTTGTAGATTTTGGTCTACTTAATACAATCACAAAAATCCAAAAAAAGTAAAAACAATCAAAAACCACAAAAAAATTGGAAAAATACAAAACACCAAAAAGAATCTTCTTTGCTCATCCCCTCGTTGTACGTGACGTTTATGAAAACCCGCAACCAAGCAAGACGTGCACGTAACGAAGAAACCGAAAGGAGTCAACACCTACTCCTAATCTTTCTAGTGAGGAGTCTCCTATTGACGAACCTATCGTAAGAGAGGAACCAACCATGGAGAATCGAACTATGATGGAGTTACTTCAAACACCCACTGAGGGTTATGGAGAGGCTATTGTGATTCCCGCTATCCTTGTGGAGAATTTTGAAATTAAAACGGGTTTGTTGTCGATGATCCAAAACAACAAATTCCGTGGTGATGAAAAGGACAACCCGCACAACCATATCCGCCAATTCAATCGTCTTACCGCCACTTGCAAATTTAAGGATGTTGCTAATGACTCGATTAAGATGATGCTTTTTCCGTATTCCTTAGCGAGGCCCGCTAAAATTTGGTTAGAGAAAGAGCCACCCAATTCTATATTGACGTGGAAGGATCTCGTTTCTAAATTTGTGAACCAATTTTTTCCGCCCTCTAAGATTACGTATTTGAAAAACGAGATTTCAAAATTTTCACAAGAATTTAATGAGAGTTTTTCAACGGCTTGGAATAGGTTTAAGGAAATGTTACATGAGTGTCCTCATCACGGTTTTTCCGACTTGCATCAAATTGACACGTTTTACAATGGAATTAATGATCATGAAAGGGATTATCTAAATGCCGCCGCGAGTGGTAATTTTTTGTGTAAAACGGTTGAGGAAGCTTTGGTGATAACTAAGAATAGATCTAAGGTGTATAGTCCTCGTAACACATCGAGTGTTCGTAAGGCTTCGTCTTCGGCTTCACCTTCTTTGTCTAATACCATTGATGCTTGCCAAATTGAGGCGAACTTGGAAAACAAAATCTTTGATAAGCTTAAAGGACTTTTAATTGAATTCAAAGTTGGAGAACAAAGTGCTCCCGTTACGGCTAAAGCGGTAGAGGCTTCATGTATGTATTGTGGTGGAGGTCATGATTTCTCCGAGTGCATTACCAACGGTGGTAACACTTCGAGTGCCTACGCGGCCACGGGAACTTACAACCAAAACGGTCAAGTTACCCGCTCTAATCAATTGACTCCACCGGGTTTTGCTTTAAATCAAAATGCTAACAACAACTATCGAAACAATCAAGTTGGTTTCAAAAACAATTACAAGGGAAACTATGGGAATCAAGGGGTTAATAATCAAGTTTCAAACAAAAATCAAAGTGATTTTCAAAACAACGACAAAAGTTTACAAACTTTGAAAGATCTTCCAAATGAATTTGTTGAATACGCTAATGGAAACGATGCTAGGTTTGACATCATTCAAAGAGAAATCATTAGCCTAAGATCCGAGTTTAAGAACGACTTGAAGAAGGAGTTGAAAATGAGTTAGCAAATGAGCTTAAAATCCATACAAACAAAATGGAAGGAAATGTAACTAGGTTACAACAAAACCAAAAAAAAATGGAACAAGGGCAACATGAAATTAAGCAAGAAATGATTAAGGCCGAGAAGAGGCAATCCATGTTTGAGGACAAAATTTCATCTATGTTTGAGGCTATTATGTGCAAACCGTCTTCGAGTAGTCTTCCTAGTAACACCATATCGAACCCTAAGGGAGAGATGAAAGTGATTACCACACGTAGTGGTAAGACACTTAAGGAACCGACTCCTCAACCAATTGCTCCTACGGAGGATGCAATTGAGGAAGAACCCGAGGTGGTGGTCGAAAAGGAGCATGTCCAAATCCCACGAAGTACCGCTCATGCCACACCTACGGTTGACCCATTACCACATTTGGAACCCGGGATTCCAAAGGCTATGCCTATGCCTCAACCCACACCACCTTTGACCTATCCATCGAGACTTAGAAAGGAGAAACGTCAAGAGCGCGACAATTACCAATTTGAGCTTTTTATGAAAATGTTTCGTGATTTGCACTTTAATGTGAGTTTTGCCGATGCTTTGGTCATGATGCCTCGATTTGCTGCTAACTTTAATAGTATGTTGAACAACAAGGAGAAATTGCAACAATTGTCTAGTTGTTCATCGGTTTATCTTAATCGCATACCTCAACAAGTCGGTGATCCTGGTAAATTCTTGATTCCTTGTGCAATCCAAGATATGGAAGAATGCTATGCCTTGGCCGATCTTGGTGCTAGCATGAACTTGATGCCACTTGCTATCTTCAAGTCGATCAATCTTCCTAATCTTACTCCTTTACTAATGCCTATCGAGTTGGCCGATCATTCCACGATTCTCGCATGTGGATTGGCGGAAGACGCTTTTGTGAAAGTGGGAAAGTTCTATTATCCGGTAGACTTTATCGTTGTTGATATTCCCACGGATCCTCAAGTTCCTCTCATTTTAGGTCGTTAGTTTTTAGATACGTCTATGGCTTTGATCGATGTGCATGCTAGAAAGATCACCTTACGTTTCAACGACGAGGAACTTGTTATAAACGCAACTCAAAATTCTCAAATTTCTCATGTTTATTCTGTTGCAACCATAAACCTCGTTGATATGATTGACGTTGTTTGCGAGGAATTTTCACAAGAAGTTTTAGGTTTTGGTGATGATGAAAATAGTGGCAATCCCACTATGTTAGATCCCATCCTTGATAACTCGACACCAACCTTCACTCCATTTGAAGGTGGTGGTTTTACGTTGGAAGAATTTGATGTTCCACGTACTTGTGACGAAGACCTCGACAATGATGAGGACTTCTCGATTATCAAGGATTTTCTTAACGATTTCCCATTTCCTCCACCCGAGGAGGTTATGAGTATCGAGCCCAAATCTTCAATTGAGGAACCACCTATCGTCGAGTTGAAAGATTTACCTCCTCATCTCGAATATGTCTTTTTGGATGAGGACGACAAGTTGCCGGTTATTATCTCGAAAGAACTTTCAAATGATGAAAAAACCGCACTTGTCGATGTTCTAAAGGATCACAAAGGGGCAATTGCGTGGAAGTTATCCGACATTAAGGGGATCGATCCCAAATTTTGTACCCACAAAATCTTAATGGAGGAGGATTACAAGCCCGCAATCCAATGTCAAAGGAGGGTGAACCCGAAAATTCACGACGTCGTTAAAAAGGAAGTCCTAAAACTCCTTGACACGGGAATGATTTACCCTATTTCTGATAGCCCTTGGGTGAGTCCTATTTGTTGATCCCAAACTTAGATCGATTTAGCTTTGTGTTATCGAGATTAAATCAAGTATAACACGTAGAGAAACTTTGTGTATTCAACAATCTAAGTATTATGCGGAAACTAATACTCAAAACGAAGAACAAACATAATATGTGAATACCAAACTTTCACTTTGATTAATAATAACAATGAAAGATTACAATGAAAGTGTTATGAGATATGTGGAAGAGGTGTATGTGAGATGTGTCTTATGTCTAACCCTAAGGCCTCCTTTTATAGAGGAGCCTTGTACAAAAAGATAAGATCAACTATTTTAGGAAAAGACATAAGATAAACACAACTTATTGACTAAATCTTTTTAAACATTAAGAATATATTCTGAATTCTTATCTTCATATTTTGTCCACCAGCTTGAAGAATTCATCATTGGCAGATTTAGTCCTTGTCTTTCTCTTTAAGATTCTTCTTGTCAACGCCTTGATAATTCTTATCAGCGTCTCATTTGTCAGCGCCTCGTTTACTCTTGTCAGCGTCCAATTTCCTCTTGTCAGCGTTCAAGTGACTTAGCTAATTTTATTCCCAACAATCCTCCCCTAAACTTGATATCTACTCTAGTAATCAAGTTTCTGAATAAAATAAAACATACAGAGAGGATTCTTATAAACATGCTCTATCCTTGAATTTGAGTATGAATAAACCTCAAAAAGTCAATCACTCAAATCACTTGTATAGTCAGCCTTCACTTGGTCTTAATCATGTTCAGCACCTGTAGATTCTTTGGAGCTTTCTTTATTACTTTTGTCACTCAAATTCGATTGCTCCTCTCTTTTTTAAGACTCCACTCCAAGATCAAAATACAAGGACGGAACTAAGAATGTCCTCCTTGCATCAGCTTCCAAAACAACAAGTTTATCAGTTCAAAACAGTGATCCTTGACAATTTGTACCATTTCTGTATTATGCTTTTACAAGCTAATACAGATTTTCGTCAATTCTATTAATGTCAAAGGTTTCATACTATCCTCATCCACATTCGGGAAATGAATCCTCAATGTTGATTCATATTACATGGGGATGGACTTACTGATGATAAGACTGACTTGACCTGCATTAATGTTAGTGCCAATAGTCTCAGCCATCTCCATAACACTATACACCCTTGTGAAAGTGATCTTTGCTGCTACTAGATGTCAATCACTAGGAAAAACATCTCAATGATCATTAGGCTTCCAGATATCCAAAAATTTTAAAAATGAAAGGTGATGAAACATTTTGGGACTATAAAGAAGTTTATAAATGACATCAGCTAAGATGTCATAGCATAAAATGGACTTGCGAATGGAAAACTTTAGTTAGAACATAAACAAAGGTAATAATTCTAAGGAAATTAACTAGTCTCTAATAAGCAAGAGTGACAAACACTGTTCATGCATACACTCATGCAAAAGCATGATAGACATACATGAACTCTAGAGTCCTTTGTTCACAAATGCCCCAAAGAGAAATTTAACTCATATAAAACCTTTGCAACTCCCCAAGTAAGCCCAAAAAAAATATATATATCTACCCCAAGTCACCCATACGACCACACCCAATTCTAGGTTAAAAGTCTTGGCAGCATGCACACTATATCAACTTTTCATGCTAAAGTGCCTCACGAATTAGAAAACTAAATCGTACTCACCAGTGGACACAATCTAGAATTGTGCAAGAGTGCTCTAAGAGTACCCAAAAACCTAAAGGTTTACATCCCCTTAACAGAAGCATACAAATCATTATATATGAAGAAGCAAAATTTTATCTCAAGATAGGAATGTAAACACTCCAACCATCATAAATAAAAGTTTGCAATTCTGTATCCATCCAAATGTAGCTCCATTTTCCTGCATAGTTAGACAAAAACACACCAACAGAGGCTACCCTTTCCCACAATAATGGTTAGAGATAACATGTCAGTGGATAAAAATAATAACAGTGGAAATACCAACAATGCATGTTCCTTGAGCATCCACTATCCTAATATCCTTGATCATTAACCTGCTTTTGGATAGGCTGCTCAAAAAGAAAACAAATTAGTTTTCTTTGGAGATCCAAGCCTTGTCAGACTTGGATCTGTCTAGTTGTTCAACTAGAGTGGACTTATTCTTTACCACAAATCCCTGTTCATCCCTTTGGGACCTAATCACCCAATTTGTTTCAATGAGTCTAGTAATGACCTTCTCAAGATATTTAAGTCTATTGTAACTCATTGAAATACCATTAAAATTGGAGTTTTGCTCTTGTTTAGGTTTCCATGTTAAGTGGGATGATGCTTTAGATCCTTGACCCTTACTAACCAAGTATCTTTGTTTATATGGTCTAAAATAAGGTCTCATACCAAACTTGGAGCTGTCAGCGCTGCATTTGTGCCTGTCAGCGTTGAATTTTTTCCTGTCAGCGCTAAATTTGTTCCTGTCAGCGCTGAATTTGTTCCTGTCAGCGCTGAATTTGTTCTTGTCAGCGCCTAGATTAGGGTTTGCTATAGGAACATACTGCCTGTTTGACCAAGTGTTGGTCTTTTGAAAGGGCATTTGTCCATGGGTATTAGTTGCCTTAGAGAAGAAAGGAGCTGGTCTAGTAGCTTGTGGTCTAGTGTGGACAAAAGGTCTATGGTTGACATTAGATGACCTATTGTCAACGAATGAATTGTATCCACTCACACATTTATAGGCCAAATGTGAGATGCTCCCACATGAGTAACAAGCCTTTTTGGACACAAACTTAGGCTTAGACTGATAAAACCCTGTCCCGTTAACAATTGCTTGGCTTCTGAATGACCTAGGTTTCCTATACATTTCAGCGTATTTAACACTAGGTTGTTTCTTAATTGGGGAGCCAAGATTAACAGCTTTTCCAGTGATGGGATTGGTCACGGTGATAGGTGTAGATACTACTGGACTCTCAATGGGTGTAGGCACATATGGACTCTCACTAAGCATCCCACCCTTAACAAATAAAGTGGGGTTGGCCTTCTTCCACTCTTCTAGGTCAATAACCTTTTGTTGATATTCCTCAACTGGAGAGAGAACTCTAGGTGGAGGAATAAATTCCTCTTCTTGGAGTTCGGGAATACCAGTCCAAGAGAGATCCTTTCTATGGACACCATAGAAGTTCCCAGCAGGTGGTGGAACAGCCACATATTCTTTCAACCCAATCCCAGACATATCCCTAGAATCCCTTTGTTCACTTACACATTTTTCTAAGGTTTGTGAGGCTTTATCAAATCTCTGAATTTTAAGGTCTACATTATCCTTATTTTTGATAGCCTCATCTAACTTAGCCTGTAATTCAGCATTGACTCTCTCCATGATGTTTCTAATATCCATACTAGAGTTTAAATCATGTTTTAAAATATTGATTTGATCTTTTAGGTCAAACTCTATTTTTTTATACTCAGCTACAGTCTTCTCAGTTTGAGTGAGAGCAATTTGATAGTTAGACAATTTGCATCTCTCAGTACTTACATCTTCTAACAATCTTAAAACCTCTTTATTAAGTCTTTCAGTATTTAACCTACAAGAAGATTCATTACATACCTCATTATCAGATGACGAAGATGAGTTGGAACTTGAAGTAGACTTGGCCGTGACGAAAAACATCATCATATTCTTCTTCACCTTCTTCCTTAGCCTGGTTCACCTCACGGTATTGGATCTCGTTCTTCAAATCAAAGTTTCTCAACAATCTCTGATACCACTTGTTGATCCCAAACTTAGATCGATTTAGCTTTGTGTTATCGAGATTAAATCAAGTATAACACGTAGAGAAACTTTGTGTATTCAACAATCTAAGTATTATGCGGAAACTAATACTCAGAACGAAGAACAAACATAATATATGAATACCAAACTTTCACTTTGATTAATAATAACAATGAAAGATTACAATGAAAGTGTTATGAGATATGTGGAAGAGGTGTATGTGAGATGTGTCTTATGTCTAACCCTAAGGCCTACTTTTATAGAGGAGCCTTGTACAAAAAGATAAGATCAAATATTTTAGGAAAAGACATAAGATACACATAACTTACTAAGTAAATATTTTTAAACATTAAGAATATATTCTGAATTCTTATCTTCATATTTTATCCACCAGCTTGAAGAATTCATCATTGGCAGATTTAGTCCTTGTCTTTGTCTTTAAGATTCTTCTTATCAACGCCTTGATAATTCTTATCAGCGTCTCATTTGTCAGCGCCTCGTTTACTCTTGTCAGCGTCCAATTTCCTCTTGTCAGCGTTCAAGTGACTTAGCTAATTTTATTCCCAACACTATTCATTGTGTCCCTAAGAACGGAGGAATGACCGTTGTGCCAAACGATGCCAACGAGTTAATTCCCACTAGACTCGTGACCGGATGGAGAGTGTGCATTGACTATCGTAAGTTGAATGAAGCCACTCGTAAAGACCATTTTCCCTTGCCCTTCATGGACCAAATGTTGGAGCGTCTTGCGGGAAACGGTTTCTATTGCTTTTTAGATGGTTTTTCCGGTTACTTCCAAATTCCCATCGATCCTCTTGATCAAGAAAAAACTACGTTTACGTGTCCATATGGAACGTTTGCCTATCGTAGAATGCCATTCGGACTTTGCAATGCACCGGGAACCTTTCAAAGGTGCATGATGGCTATTTTTCATGATATGATCGAGAAGACGATGGAAGTCTTCATGGATGACTTTTCCGTGTTTGGTAGTTCGTTCACTTCGTGTTTGTCGAATCTTGAGAAAATGTTGAAGTGTTGTGAGGAAACCAACCTTGTGCTTAATTGGGAAAAATGTCATTTTATGGTTAAAAGTGGAATCGTCTTAGGGCACAAGGTTTCGAAAGCGGGGATTGAGGTTGATCAAGCTAAGGTAGAAGTCATCGTCAAATTACCTCATCCCAAAATCGTTAAGGGAGTTAGGAGTTTCCTAGGCCACGCAGGATTTTATCGTCGATTCATCAAGGATTTTTCAAAGATCTCTCGACCTATTACACATCTCCTTGAAAAAGATGCACGTTGTGTCTTTGACGAAGATTATGTAAGAGCCTTTGAAATCCCTAAGAGGAAACTTACCGAAGCTCCCATCCTTGTTGCTCCCAATTGGAACCTCCCCTTTGAGCTCATGTGTGATGCTAGTGACTACGCTATTGGGGCCGTGTTGGGGCAACGTCATGAAAAGCACTTCTTGCCTATTCACTATGCTAGCAAGACGATGACCTAGGCTCAACTAAAATACAATACAACGGAGAAGGAATTCCTTGCCGTGGTGTATGCATTTGAGAAATTCCGACCTTATCTCGTCTTGACGAAATGCATAGTGTATACGGATCATTCGGCTATCAAGTATCTTATGGCTAAACAAGATGCTAAGCCGAGATTACTTCGTTGGATTCTCCTCCTTCAAGAATTTGATCACAAAATCGTTGACAAAAAAGGAGCCGAGAATCTAGCGGCCGATCATCTTTCTAGTTTGGAAGATCCTCACCAAAGTGTTTACGAGCCCAAGGAAATCACCGAAACATTTCCGCTCGAGACACTTGGTGTAGTGAATTCTAAGCTTGATTCTTCCACCCCATGGTTTGCGGACATCGCAAATTACCATGCGGTCAACTTCATCATCAAGGGTATGACGACTCAAGAAAAACGAAAATTCTTTCGTGACGTCAAGTTCTACTTTTGGAACGACCCTTACTTGTTTCGAACTTGTGCGGATCAAATTATTCGACATTGTGTCTTTGGTACCGAAGCTTCTAACATCCTTAGAGCTTGTCACGAGGGACCCACGGGTGGTCACCACGGTGCTAATCTCACGGCTAAGAAGGTCTTTGATGCTTGGCCTACTATTTACCGAGATGCACATGAACTTGTGAAGTCGTGTGACTCATGCCAACGACAAGGAAAATCCTCACAAAAAGATGAAATGCCACAAAATATCATCCAAGTGTGTGAGATCTTTGACGTTTGGGGCATTGACTTTATGGGGCCATTCCCATCATCTCGTGGTAATAAGTACATCCTTGTCGCCGTTGACTACCTATCTAAGTGGGTGGAAGCTAAGGCTTTGCCCACCAATGATGCTCGTGTGGTAGTCAAGTTTTTGAAAAGCTTGTTTTCTCGGTTTGGAACCCCTCGTGCGATCATAAGCGATCGTGGAACCCATTTTTGTAACGACCAATTCGAAAGGGTCCTAAGGAAATATGGGGTTACACATCGACTTTCTACGGCTTATCACCCACAAACGAGTGGGCAAGTCGAGGTTTTAAACCGAGCGTTGAAGATGATCTTGGAGAGATCCATTGGGGAAAACCGACAATCTTGGTCGGATAAGTTGGATGATGCTTTATGGGCCTTTAGGACCGCTCATAAGACGCCCAATCGGTGCACTCCTTATAAGCTTGTGTATGGGAAAAATTGTCATTTGCCAATTGAATTGGAACACAAGGCTTATTGGGCCCTAAAGCATTGTAATGATGATATGGAGACCGCGGGAAAACACCGGAAAATGCAATTAAATGAATTGGATGAATTAAGGGATATTGCTTATGAAAATTCGTTGATTTATAAAGAAAAGACTAAAAAGTTGCATGATACAAAAATTAAAAACCGGGTTTTTAACATTGGGGATCAAGCTTTGCTTTTTAACTCTCGTTTGAAAATCTTTTCCGGTAAGTTGAAATCCCGTTGGTACGGTCCATTCACCGTCACTCAAGTTTTTCCATATGGGACCATCGAGCTAGCTCAAAATGATGGCCCCAATTTCAAGGTGAATGGACATAGGTTGAAGCACTACTTTGGCGGGGAAGTTCCATCCTTGAACTACCTCGACCAAATCACCTTCCCTAATGATAATTAGTATTGAGGGGATCGAGTCGAGCTCATGACTCGGTAATAAAAAACGAGGTGCCTCGTGGGGGAGTCCCATGCTTATCCTATGTACATATTATCGCTTTCTAATGTAGTAACGTGTGGGGATTTATGCCCTTCCAACCTTTGTTCCCTGGTTTTTTGTGAATTGTGGTTTTTAGATGATCATTATCTTCACGATTGGAGCCTCTCGTGTTCGTTTTATGGGAGCACTCGATCCTTTGCTTTGAAGACTTTCTCAATATCCATGATATATCCTTTGATGTTCTAACCTTAGGTTTATAGCACACTTCATAAACGGCTTTAAATTTAACGGTTACACCCTTTCCATGCTAGATTAGGCATTCGACTACATCTCTAGTATGGGGCTGTTTGCACCCCTAGACACGAAACATTGAGGACAATGTTTAACTTTAGTATGGGGGGTGAATAGATACTTGCCTTGCCAAACCTTCACGCTTTCCAAAGTTTATCTTTTTGTTTATCGTTTCGTTGTAAAATAAGGCTAAAATGGCCAAATATTAAAAAATTTCTCATGTTGTATAAGTGTTTGAAGACACGAATGTAGGTTTTCCGATGGCGAGAATAAGAGTAATTTTTTACTCGACCGTGCGTGTTGAGCACTTAGCTTTGATTCCTTAACTTCACATTAGGCTAAGTCTCTTAAATGAGGACGAGAAATGATAGAGTTAATTATAAGTCACTATGTTAAACGTATTGTATTCGTATTCTTTCAAAAACTCATGTGTTCTCGTTGTTTGCTTATTCTCCCTTCGCTTGTAAATATTTTTTGCTTAATAAATATTGACTTAGCGGTTTAGTCTTGATTGTTGGTTTCTAGTCTTTTCTAGTAGCTTCCGTGTAATTAAATTGGGAAGACATTAAGGTATCGCCAGCGTCACGGTTTTGAAGTATTGGCAACCCGAATAATCAAAAGCTTCACCCAATAATAAGATTTCAAGTGCTCACCTAAATCAAGAAAACAATTTGAAGCTCACAAGGCCGAACAATCTATGCAAAATTGAAAGTGAATCAAGCCTTAATCTTTGAAGCTTTAAAGATCCAAAATTCGCCTTAGCGTGAGGATATACGTCTTTGGCTAATAAAACCACCGATGAGGTGGATAATAAAAGGCAAGGCAAGACCGAAGTCATAATAAAAGCTTCATGGCTAAGTTGAATAAAAGATGGAGGTAAACCTATGATAATAAGGCCCTTCCGTTAGGGGGCGTATAAAAGTCTTGGTAATAAGTCTCGTGTTCAAAACCGTTATAAAACCATGTTTATCAATCCTTCTTGTTGACTTAATTTTTTGACATCTTGTCTATCAGGAGGGGTTATTAATTTGATGGTCTTGGTTACACCGTTAGGACTCTATTTTTAGACCTAAATCTCTATCATCCCATAAGTCAAACAATGTATCCTCGTGAAACATTCAAGACAAAATAAAATATAAGAGATACAACTTAGGATAATGGGAGGATAAGTACGTGATTAGGGCATATGAGTAGTGTTAGCATTACTAACTTATAATGACAATGATCTCGTTGCACGCTTAGCATGGAATTGGGGTGAAAATCGAGGACGACGAAATTATTTCTAACGAAGCATTCACGTGTTCTTATTCTATTAACCTAAACGTCCCATTTTGCAATGAAAATCATACATTATGTCTAAAACGCAAGTAGTGGCAATAGTAGTAGTGTAGCTAGTTTATCATTCAATAAAGTGAATAAAAATGAATTTTGGAGGTGCTACGATACTTTATTCTAGCTTTGCGTGAGGGCACGACAATGGTTTAGTATAGGGGAGTGATGGGACTGCTTTTATACATAGTCTCATCGTCCAAAAAGGGCTTTAAATGCATAAAATATCATGAAAATGGCAAAATATATGCTTGTGTTTGTTGCTTGTGTATTTTAGGTACGGATATTGAGAAAATGACAAAAGATCACAAGAATCATACAAAAACGAACACGGGAAACGAAGCCGCACATTGAACCAAGCCCTAATAAAGAATTTCCCAAGACAAAACCTTGAAGATTTGAAGATTATACAAGATGGGTCCTCCAATATTGAAGAATTGATAATTTACACCCTTGTATCCTCATAATTACAAGATTGGTCCCTAGAGTTTGTAAAAATTACAAAAAGGGCCCTCCACTTTAAAGAATTGGCAATTTTAGTCCCTCAACAAAGCTAAATTGTCAACCATTATCCTCCTCAAAGTTAAACATATCATGAAGTCCTTCAAAGTACAAGAAAGAACAAGTTTGGTCCTTGAAATATGATAAATTGCAAAAAGGACCCTTAACTTTCGACAATTGGCAAGAATAGTCCCTCAAAAATAAAGACTTGGCAATTTCAGTCCTCCAAAATTCTAATCATACAAGTCAAAACTATAATCCTTGAAGAAAATACCAAATCAGCCCTTCAAGAATCAACAAATGGCAAGAAATACCCCTGAAAATACTTTGGAAAAGTATTTGGGGCAAAAGTGTGAAGTTAGAAACTTAAAAAACAAAGGAAATCAGATTTTGGGGTGTAAAGTTACAAATGAAAAGAGAAGGAAAGATTGGGGGTTTAACCTGGCCGACACACATTCTTACCTAGACCAACCATATCACGCCACCTGTCCCACTCACCCCTTACAACCAATCACAACTCACCATTTCTCCACCTCACCATCCCACTTCATCCGGTTTATTAATACTTATTCTTTGGCACCTTAACACAAATTTAAAACTTAATCACCCCTAATCTGGATTAAACACACCCACTATTCACCAAGAACACAAATTGGGCATTTCATATTTACCAAGAATTAAGCCCCAATTTGCTCCAGATTTATGATTAAGCATGTCTTAATCATAACCCAACTTTCAAAAAGCTTGCCACAACACCACCTTCAACACATGTGTTCCCTGCTTTTTCACCTTTGAGCAAAATGCCAAAGTTGGCCAGTCATCCAACGTCCCATATCATTGCTTGGAAGTTAAGCTTAACCAAGACCATTGGATGCAATATTCACCTTGCCAACTCCACAACAAAACAAGAACAAGTCACATGATCTTCAAAATTCCAAAACCCTCAAGGGCATTTCTGGGACTTCACCAAGCATTAGGGTTTTGTTTTGATGTTTTCTAGACATTATTGTAAGCCTATAAAAGGCATAGGACCCAGTCACTTAGCTTTTGCTCTTGAATTTTCCTTGTTCACTTTTCTGTAAATCATATATTCAGTTTAATGAAATGTGTTTGAAATTGTGAAGAAAACTCAAGTGCCAATCATTATATCTGCTTGTTATTGTTCTTTGTTTACTAATCTTTAATCTTAAAACTTGTTTTCAAAGGAGTGTGCAAAAGTTTGCATATTTTCCTTAAATCTTGATATTTTGCTAAGTCTTGTTCAAACCTTAGAATTCTTGGGCTATAAAGCTGATCATAGCATCATGATATTGTGATATCAAGGTGTTGTGAAGCTTATAACTTGGGGATAATCAAGTGTGGGTGAAGTAAGGTTGCATTAATCAAGGATTTTTCATTTTTCTGATTTTGATATTTTGCTTCTAACCTTGTTGAATCTTAGCAGGAGTTTGTGTGGAATCTTGTGCTTGTTCTTGCTAGCACATAAGCTCAAAATTCATAGGTGTGGATGTACATCCATGAGGTTTGCACCATTCTACTCAAAATCTGCTTAAAATCTTGATTTTTGGTGAATTTGTGTGTTACTTGTGTTCTTGAGAAATTTGTGGCTTAATCTTGCTTAATACTGCATATTATACTTGTTAATGTGTTTGATTGGGCTTGGGTAGTCTTGGAATACACTTATACTTGTTTTAAATTGATTTGAAAAAGATAAGGGGTGTTTGGGATTATCTGTTTAGGATCATAAGTTGCTATTGTGTTGTTGAAAGTTGTTGTTTATGCTTGTTATCTGTTACTTACTTGGTTGAGAACTAAAACCTGCAAGTTATTGGGTTTAAAACCTTGAATCAAAGATTGTGCTATAACTTATTGATTTTGACTGTTTTTGACCTAAAATATTTGTAATACTTAGAGTATATGCATGTTTAGGGATATAAGCTGTTAAATCAAAGTTTTCATAACATATGTAAGAGATTTGAGTGTTTGAATTTGGCTTGTTGGTCAAGTACATCAGCAAAGTAAAAATTTGTTTGTGTTAGTGTTCATCAGTGACCTTATTGTGATTGAATCTTGATCTAGACTTTGAATCATTGCATGAAACCTGTTTAAACTTGTTCATTTAAGTTTATTATAGCTTGTGTATGCATTTGGTGAAGTTTGGCCGGCTGAATTGTGCTATAAGTGCTTATTGAACCATAACTGCTTATTTGTTCATGTCTGGGCTAGATCTGGTGATGTTTTGAATTAACTGTACTAATTGGCTGATTATGATTGTGTTTTTGTGATTGTTATTGACTCCTAATGATTAACTGATCATTTGGGTGCCTTTGTGAAACTTGAATCCACAAAAAAGTCATATAAGACAAAAAGTCAATTAAGTCAAGCAATGGAAACTTTTCCCACTGCTCAGACACCAAAACTAGCCCCTGCTAGTGTAATTTTGCATTCAGCTTATTAATAAGCCATATTGGCTTATCCAGACATGCAACAACTTACTTTTTGTGATCAATCTTCCTCATTTAACCCATTTGTTTGAACTGGAGCTTATCAGACCTTGACTTTGACTTTTTGCTAGCAAACTCATAAAGTTGACTTTTAATTAAGGGCTTATTTGCTTATTCCAGCTTATTGAGTGGGCTTATTGAAAAACTTTTTGTTGATTAAGCTTAGTTAAGCTATTTGTGACTCAAAGCAACTTGAATCAGCTCTTGAAATAGCCTAGAACTCGAAAACGACTATTTTGTCGTTTTGTGAAGATAGCTTATTGCTTTTTTCAGGCTTATTTCTTGGGCTTTTTTCAAATTTATTTTTGCAAATAGCTTACTTAAGTCAAAAGAAGGATGTGTGTTTAATTTTAGCTTATGGCATCAGCTTATAGCTTAATGGGCCAAAAAGCCCATTAAGAATAGGTTGTGGTGAAATTAGCTAACTTAAGGGCATTTTCAGCTTTTGGGCCTTTAGAAAATTGTGTTCAGAATCAAATTTTAGGTCAGATAGGAGCTTTTGGGCCATTTTTATAAACATTTTTCTTATTGGGCTTATTTTGGCCCAATAAGGGTCTGTTTTGGACTTTGGCCCATTTGAAGGCCCATTAGGGGTATTTTGTAATTTCAACCTCCTTTATGTGTTTATTAGGTTAAAATAAACTAGTTTGCAACTTTTTAGAACTTTTTATAAATTTTGGATTTTTAATATTATTTTATTATTATTTTATTATTAAAAACTAAAATTTAGATATTTCAAGTTTTTAAGTTTTTCTTGGGTTAAATACATTAAGTTAGGAATTTTACAGTTTTTATAATATTTTTATTGTCCTTAGATAAATTTTTATAATTATTTTAAGTTTAAATTGTTTTTAATTGTTTTTAAATAGTTTTTATTAGTTTTAAAATTTTCAAAAATAGTTTTAAATTTAGTTAAGTCATTTTGGAGGTTTACAATTGAAAAAATCTCATTTTGGGCTTTTTGTTAATTAAATTGATTTTTTGGGCTTTAATTAACATTAAAAATTATTATTTAATTAAATAAAAGGTTTGAGTGATTTTTGATTTTTTGTAAACTCTAATTACATTATTTAGGATTTATTACAATTTTCTAGGAATTTTTAGGGTAAATTTTTAATTTTGCTACTTTTTACGGTTTTACGTGTACGACTTTACCGTCTTAGTTTAATTCGTCATCGTAACCGTCATTCTCTTCTTATCTCATTTCCATTTTCATTTCTCATAAATATAATCACAAAGTTAATCATCTCTTAACACACACACCAAGCCTCCTTGAGAACGATCCTCACTTTGGGTCATAACTTGTGGTTTTCCTAAATCACTTGTTAATACTTGCCCTAATTACGCTCTTTTTCCTAAAAGACGAATTTCTACCACTATCACACATGCTTAAAGGGGTCAACAAATAATGTTGAGCGAAATTTATAGGTTTTACAATCTCATTTCTGAACATAAGTATATAAAATCAATCACGATCATTTATAGAATTATCGATCAAACAATCTATCATTCAGGGTTATTATAATTATGTTTAAGCTCATGACACTAATCCGTTAACTCAATCACCCGCGTACATTACCGGCATGATTAAGATGAAACCAGTGCCCCTTCTAATGGCATTAGTTGCAATTATACCTTATTTCTTATCACAAGTTATCCGTCCGTAGAGGGTACTCAACGTACTAGCTCTCGTCTCGGATAGGGTCGTCAACCCCATAGTACTATCAATTGTATAAGAGGCTATTTTAAATCCATACAAAGATTAAATAATAGTTAATAGTTCATGAATATAGGGTCTTATGCAACTAGGTACTCAACACAATTCAGGCAACTTTTGGGTCCAACAATCATTCATGACTTATGTTCGTTTTATTTAAAATAGCATGCATCCCCCTCGCGGGTAAAACCATTTAAAAGTGTAAGAAGCGAGGCTATAAACTCACCTTGCGTAGTAGTAGTGGTTCTAGCAAAGACGTAACGAAAATATCACCGACGATTTGGTTGCCCCGGAAAATCTAACACGTGACCTAGAAATCAAAATACAAAAACCGAGTCAATACTCCGTGTACATTATTGTACTAAACACGCGTATATAAAAACACTTAATACTTATGAAAACTCACACCAAAACTCATACACGTGATCATTACTAAACTCGTACTATCTATCTATGTAATTAAAAATGTTTCCCATTTTATAACCTTGCCGGCACTTACCAAAAGTACGGGCTGTTTTCTATCACTTAAGCATCTCTATAAATTACAAGAAATTTGTAAAAATCCCTTATAACCTGTAGAAAACCCATTTTAAATCCCATAAAAAGTTTTCACTTTTATGACCCATTACTCACTACATTACTAGACGTAAACTTTTCGGACTGATTTTGCAATTTTACCATGTAAGACTTCTTTGACTTGTTTAAAATGTACCATTAGCTAATTTGACCCTTAAGTCTAAAAATAGACTAAAAAATGCAGGTTTGGAACCAAAGAACAACTTTCAATTATTTATAAAACTCTATCTATGGTCCCCGAGATTTGACATAAAACCAAACATAATTTCGGATTATGTTGATTCTCATCTCCCGGTACACGAACTTTCAAAATAGCATAACTTTTGACTCGTTAGGAGTCGTAAGCTCTTTCTTATATCAAATAGAAGCTAAGACAATTCTCTACAACTACATCCTAGCCTCATGACCTGTTTACAAAATTAAACCCAGGAAAACATGCCTAAACAATCTGCCTAAAATTTTCTTTCTCAAAATCTACCCAACACTTGTTTCCAATCCATTCTAACATCATCTAGACCTAACCTAACCACTTATAAACATTCCCAAACACCCTAATCATCCTATACTACCATGAAAATAAAATCTTCATAAAAACCCAAATCCTAAATCACACATGCATTATGTTTATCCTATTTAAAAACATCAAAAACACAACTCTAAACACAAACCCACAACACAAATCATCAACCACCATGAACAACCAAACACCCCCATTTGGCCGTGGGGTGTTGGTGTTCAAAAAACCCCAAAAAATTGATTTTGGTTGGTTTTGTGGATGATTATCCATTATCCAAACATCAATCAAACATGCAACTAGTCTAATTACATCAAACCATATTCTTGAAAAATCTTTGATTCTTGAAAAAAAAAATTTAATGCATGTTGTTATAAACTACATCAAAACACTTACAAAGGAAAACTAGGATGTGGTCTAAACTTGGATTTGTTAAAATCAAAAGGAGAAAATTTTTGGTGGTAGTGGTGGTGTGGAGGCCGACGGCCAAAGAGAGAGGAAAGGAGAGATAGTTTTTTTTAATGAATTTTTGTTGTATGTGTTCCTTCCTTCCCCTTTTGTAAAATTTGAGGGGCCTCTTTTGCCATATTCGTTTTCTTTTGGCCTCATTTTTAAACGACACAACTTAGTAGCGGGAAACAACTTACTAGTTGATTTTGAAAATTTGCGGGAGTCAGGGGTCGTCCCGAACACTCGAAAATACTTTTAAAGCAATTTAAACGCACCCGGGATGAAATAAAACGCACCCGGCTCGACTTAACACGAAGCAAAAATAAAATTCTCGAAAAATTCTAATATCGACAAAACGATAATAAAACATAAAAATTGGGCATCCGTCGGGATCGTAGTCGTCGTCGTCTTTCCTAAATCGTCAATCGTTAAGATTACGACCTTAAACATCGGTTTCAACTTAAACAGTCAAATATATAATAAATGAAATTTCTTAAAAATTTCAAAAATATTCGTAATTTAGGGTAAAATAAATGACCTCGGGTTCTGGGTATCACATCCACCCCTCCTTAAAAAGAGCGACGTTCCGACGCTCGCCTCTTCTTATACTCACATTTCGTGTCGCTAGAATAGATGAGGATATCTCTCCTTGAAGAAGTCCTCACGTTCCCAAGTGTATTCCGGTCCACGTCTAGAATTCCATCGTACCTTCACCATGGGAATTCTACTGTGCTTCAATCTCTTAACCTCTCGGTCCATAATCTCCACTGGTTCCTCCAAAAAATGCATTTTATCGTCAAGCTGAATCTCTTCCAAAGGAATCACCAATTCCTTATCCGCCAAACTTTTCTTCACATTCGATACGTGAAACGTGTTGTGAATAGCACTAAGCTCATTCGGCAATTCCAACTTATAAGCTACAGGTCCAATGCATCTAACAATATTTAACGGTCCAATATACCTTGGACTCCGCTTTCCTTTCTTCCCAAAACGTATCACACCCTTCCATGGCGACACCTTAACTATGACCATGTCTCCGACCTCAAATTCTAACTGTTTCCTCCTATTATCGGCGTAACTCTTCTGTCGGCTTCTCGCAGCAAGTAAACGGTTCTTGATTTGCACAATCTTCTCTGTCGTCTCTAAACCATTTCGGGCCCAGTCAACAGACTCTCTCCCACTTCGCTCCAACACACAGGAGACCTACACTTCCTTCCATACAACGCTTCAAATGATACAACCTTAATACTCGCATGATAACTGTTATTATACGAAAACTCCACTAAAGGCAAGTGGCGTTCCCAGCTTCCTCTGAAATCAATCACGCATGCTCGAAGCATGTCCTCTAACGTCTGAATGGTTCGTTCTCTTTGGCCATCAGTTTCAGGATGATATGCCGTGCTCAAACTCAATTCGGTGCGCATCGCACGTTGAAGAGATTTCCGAAATTCCGAAGTAAATCTGTTGTCGTGATCCGAAATGATCGATAAAGGTACTCCATGTCGACAAACAGTTTCCTTCACATACACACTGGCAAGTTTCGCCATGCTATCCGTCTTCTTCATAGGTAAAAAGTGAGCAAATTTCATCAATCTATCCACGATAACCCAAATCATATCACAACTACTAGGAGTCCTCGGTAAACCCGTCACGAAATCCATAGCGATCTTTTCCCATTTCCATTTTGGGATCTCAGGTTGTACCAACAACCCAGACGATCTCTTATGTTCAGCTTTAACCTTCACGCAAGTTAAACACTTACTGACATAACGAGCAATCTCTGCCTTCATATTCGACCACCAGTAGACTTTCTTAATATCATGATACATCTTATCCGATCCAAGATGTATCGAGTACTTTGACTTATGAGACTCATTCATAACCAAATCTCGTACTCTATGCGCTCCTTCCTCGGATGGACATAGCGGTAACCAAATCCGATTTTCAAAATATCTCAGCCCGTCTGACTTTACCACAAAAAGAGGTTTTTGCAGTCTTCCCAGATTTTCGGCGCAAATATTTTCTTTCATCAATCCCTTCTCTTGAGCCTTCAGTATCGTTCCGGTCAAATCAACACCCTCAGTCATCACTAATGCTCTGACTCTCAAAGGTTTCTCCCTATCCTTCCTACTAAGTGCATCCGCTACAACATTCGCCTTGCCAAGATGGTAGCGAATCTCGCAGTCATAGTCACTCAGTAGCTCCACCCATCGTCTTTGTCTCTTATTCAACTCCTTCTGGTCTAATATGTGCTGCAAACTCTTGTGATCAGTGAATACAACACACTTAGTCCCATACAAGTAGTGTCTCCACAACTTTAGCGCAAAAACTACAGCTCCCAATTCCAAATCATGCGTAGTGTAGTTTTCCTCATGCTTCCTCAATTGTCTCGACGCGTAAGCGATCAACTTCTCACGCTGCATCAGAACAGCTCCATAACCCTTATTAGACGTGTCACAATGAACCATGAAGTTTTCGATTCCTTCTATCAATGACAAAATCGGAGCAGAACACAATTTGTCCTTAAGTGTTTTGAAAGCGATTTCTTCATCATTTCCCCATTCAAACACCCGATTCTTCTCAGTAAGCTTGGTCAACGGCTTTGCAATCAACGAAAACCCTCTGATGAATCTCCGATAATAACCAGCTAAACCAAGAAATTGTCGAACTTCAGTCGGCGTTGTCGGTGCCGACCATTCCTCAATTGCCTCTACCTTGGCAGGATCTACACGAACTCCTTTGCTGTCAATCACATGCCCAAGAAATTGTACAGATTCCAACCAAAACTCACACTTGGAGAATTTCGCGTACAGCTTCTCTTTCTTCAGCGGCTCTAATATCGTCCTCAAGTGCTTCTCATGTTTTTCTTTGCTCTTGGAGTAAATAAGAATATCATCAATGAATACAATGACAAACTTATCCAAATACGACTTGCACACTCGATTCATAAGATCCAGGAACACTGCAGGCGCATTCGTTAACCCAAAAGGCATCACTTGGAATTCAAAATGTCCATATTGCGTAAAAAAAGCAGTTATAGGAATATCCTCCTCTCTAACTCGCAGTTGATGATACCCTGATCTGCAATCAATCTTCGAGTACACACAGGATCGGATCAGTTGCAAGGATCAAATAAGTCATCAATCCTCGGCAATGGATACCGATTCTTAACCGTCAATTTGTTAAGCTCCCAATAGTCCATACACATTCTAAACGACCCGTACTTCTTCTTTACAAATAACACAGGCGCTCCCCATGGCGATGAACTCGGTCTAATAAACCCCTTATCCATCAATTCTTTCAATTGATCAGATAACCCATTCAGTTCTGACGGTGCCAATCAATAAGGTGCACGAGCAACTGGTGCAGCTCCTGGCATCAAATCGATCCGAAATTCCACTTCACGAGAGGGCGGTAAACCAAGCAACTCATCAAGAAAAACTTCCGGATACTCTCGAATCACAGGCACCTCTTCCAACTTTGTCTCTACATCACCATCACTAGAAATCTGCGCCAGAAATACATCGCATCCTTCTTCCATATACCTCATCATCTTCAAGCAAGATATTACTCTCAAACGAGAAGTACATTCACCCTTCACAGTCAATACCCTATTTCTCAACGGGATTTGGACCAACCTTTCTCCACAAACAATCACCGCACTATGCGCCATTAAACAATCCATCCCAATAATCACGTCAAAAGATCCTAGCTCTATAGGCATTAAGTCAATATCAAAGGCATAATTCCCTAACTTCAAGGAACACCCTCTTAGTATAGAATTAGTACTAACAATCTTTCCGTCAGCTAATTCCACATTACAGTTAGTCGTTAGCATCACCGGTTCTCTATTGATAAGGCGACTAAATTTTACGTCTACAAAGCTTTTGTCGGATCTAGAATCAAATAATACACTAGCATAACGGGCGTCAAGTAGAAACGTACCAGTCACCACATTCGGGCCTTGCGGTTTGTCAGCGGTACCCACTCGGTATACAACAGCAGCATTTCCTCCCTGCCTATTCCCAACTTTCGGGCAGTTCCCTTGCTTGTGCCCCTTTTCTCCACAACCAAAACAAACCATTACTCTAGTGGCATTTGCCCCTGTAGCCACACCTCTAGATCGACAACCTGTAACTTTATGACCAGCCTTCCCACACTTGCCACATGTAGGAGGAAAATTCCCAATGTGGTACAAGTTACAACGGCCACAATGAGGATTGACCTTTACTCCTCTGGGGGCAGTAGCGACTCTCATCCCATCATTCCTCCTTTGGTTGAACTGTTGGTTACGATTGATCCTTGATTTTTGTTGCGATTACCCCCACGATTCTGTTCTTGCGATTGATTCACCTGGGCAGCTTCCCATTTCCTTTTGTTTCCCTCAACAATATAGTCTTTCTTATCTTGCAACTTAACATCCATCAGTGCATGAGACATCTGAACGTCTTCATCAAATGATCCGGGCTTTGACGAAGTAGTCTCACCCTTAATGTTGCTCGACAGACCCTTGATATATTGTTTCATCTTCTTGTGATCGTCTGCGAAAGCATCAGGACACAATAGGCTTAACTCATTCAACCTTCTTGTATAAGCAGTGATGTCATTATTCTTCAACAACAAATGTCTCAACTCGTCCTCTAACTGACCCAGCTCTTCCTTGGGACAAAACTTCTTAGTCAAAAGTGCCTTGGTTGCAGCCCAAGTCCTTCCATTTGCTACTACCAATCCGACAGTAGCCACCTGGTTGTTCCACCAGCTTAAAGCATCATCCAGGAAAGTAGCAGCTGCAAATTTAACTTTGTTTGCCTCAGAGCACCACTGATTTCGAAAGTGCTCTCAATCTTTTCCACCCACTACGGAGTTCCAAAGCTCCACCGGTACCACGGAACTATGTGGGACCACATTTCACGAAACCGGCATATGAACATTCCCTTGGGGCTGGTTGCCTTTCCACATTTCCACCTTGACCCTGGTCTCTGTTCGCACGATCTGCCTCAAGAGCATTGGCGATTGCCTCTTGAATCATAGTGTTTACACGAGTAGCTGTCAACTTTGGAGGCATGGTGAAGTCTTAGTTACACCTCTATGCAATGACAGGGAAATAGAAAACAAGGTAAGTATACATATCAAGATTAAGAAGGATTTCTCTTTCAGGACATAATATAAGTACAACAACACATCAACAAGGTTACTAATATTCATCAATCACATCATAAAAGAGCAAATTCAAGACTTATCATAGATTATGAAAGGTAAACATGGATTGCATTGATAGATCAACCAAAATCTGTGACAAGTAATGCCACTACAACCATACACCAACAAACTTAAGTTATCAAGTTTTCATCACAATGCCATCATACGGGAGTCTAAATAAGTTCGATTACAACGATCAAAAGATAAAAATGAAAATACAAGTAACTAGCCACGTGGTGATCCACATGACTTCTTGGACGCTGGTTCATCCTCATCCTCCTCGGGCTCTTCATCACTATCTTCTTACTCATCCATCTTTCTCTTCCCTTTGTCGCTCAGCTTAAATTCTGCCACCTTCTCCCTTCTAGAAGTAGACCCAAACTCTGGTTCTACTTGATTCCCAAAAGCAACACACTCACCCCTGGCGGGCGGTTGAACCATGAAATCATTGGCCTCCAGCTCAGAGTCATCCACGAATCTCCAGTCTTGCGGTAGGGATTATCTTACACGGTGCTCCCAACTCTGCATCCTGACTAACCTAGCCTGGTCTTCCTTAACCCGCTCAAGACTTGCACTTAAATTTGCTATCATGGATCTCAAGCTGTCAATATCATTCTTAGTCGATGCTCCATCATACTCAGCCCTTGCAGTCCTTGTCAATAACTTATGATGTGCTCTTTCGTTCTCGTCAAACCTCTTGATCACTCTTGTCTCCACCACGTAACGTTCGTACATTAGCCTATCAATCCATCTCAAACGGTTTTCAGATTCCATATAGTTCCTTGGCCTTGGAAAGTAAACCTTCACAATATTTTCGTGAAGAGAACGCGATCTAGCTGCAGCATTGGGCTCCGCACCAAACTCATTACTTACCTGAGCAAACCCCGGCATAGTCCTCAGATAATCCTTACAAGTAGTCATTGGGGGACGAATAGGTTGCTGATCGTAACGGCCTGTTGGAGGAACTTCGTATCCTTTTGGTGAATTGGGGGATTGAACCAAATCGGGCTTAGTTTGACCGACGGCATCTGCTGGAATTCGGTTAATAACTTGAATTTTACTTAGTTAAAAAGTTCTTTGAAATCTGTCTAATCGTTCTCGGTGTCTATTCGAATTGACTATTGGTTTAAGTACGACTCAGTTGTCTTTTGGTGGATAAAATAATAGATTGGTCGTTGTAGTAAAATTAAATTGCAAGACTTTAGAGTAAATGAGAGGAAATTAAAACTAAAACTAATTAAAGTAAATGGTGCAAAATTAAAACTTTTAAAAGTAAATTAATTAATAACGAGAAATTAAAACTTGACGAAATGTAAATTTGACAATTTAATAAAAATGAAAATGTGAAAAATTAAAATGATGCAAACTTAAAAATAAAACTAAGACAAAATTTTAAATATCTACTGTCTGAATACCCTCCATCGAAATCCTGTCGAATTCCGATCGGAATGTATGCTTACCACTACTATCGGAATGATGATCGGAATCAGCGTCGGAATGAAGGTTCACAAATCCTATCGGAATGTGCATGAAAGCATCGGAATAAAGAAAAATAAAGCTATCGGAATACTAATAAACACATCCGTCGGAATCCCGAAAAGAAGACCTTCTGTCGGAATCCTGGTCGGAATCCAAAACCCTAATCCGATGGAAACCGTCGGAATGTCGTCGGAAAACAAAACCCTTTTCCGATGGAATTAGATACGATGATAAGCAAGACTAAAAATAAGCTATAAACCAAATAAGCACTTATCTAAAACTTAACCAAAACACGTATAAGAAAAAGCTAATAAGCTAAAATTTAAAAACTTTTAAAAACACTAAATAATAAAAATATTCGAAAACAACTTTTTATAAAAATAACTTTTAAAAATACTTAATTAAGTTTAAGAAAGAGACAAATAAGCTATAAAATCAATAACCCGAAATAATCAAAAACATAAAAACATAGCAATTAATCAAATAAGCATAACAATAAGCACATAAACATAAAGATTAAGCAAAACAAGAAAGAAAGAATGAGAGATTAATAAGAAAAACTTGATTAAAAATAAGATTCAACAACAAAATTAAAAGACTTACTTGAAATTAAAGGCAAGAAATTAAAGAACAATTAAGTAAATGACAATATGAAAGTGCAAGTAATTAAAGGTGGAAGAACTATGTGTCAAATAGCCAACACCTCCTAATGTGTCATTAGGAGGGTATTTATAGGTGATTAGGGAGGTTAGCATGTGTTGCTCCTTTCTTTCTTTTCTCGTCTTTTCGTCTTCTAAATTCTTCGGCTTTTTCGACTTTGTCTCGGGATTAATTAAACTCGTCTTATAATTTCTTCATTTATTAGACTTGAGTTCTTCGACTTCATTAAACTTCCGTCTTTAGACTTTTTCTTCGATAAATCTTCAGAATAGGCCTTGGACTTCCGTTCTTATTGCACTCTTGATCTTTCGACTTCGTCTTTTGTCTTTTTCTTCGATAAAAGCCCGTGAAAGCCCGTGTTTTCTTCCCTTTTCACATTTTGATCCTACATCACAACAAAAACACAAAACACGCATAATTCCGACATTTACGACATAAAATACACGTTTTGGCTTGGTTATTATTATAATTAAGTGGTAAAAGGATAAGTGTTTTCACACTTATCAAATCCCCTACACTTGACCATTGCAATGTCCTCATGCAATGCATTAATTATAAAGCAAGTTTTATATTTTCCATCACAATCAATCTACTTTGGCCTTTATTAAATAGACAAAATATTTAGAGGAAGAAAACAAGTAAAAAAATAAAAAACTTACCTTAGGGTTTTGGAATGTCATGAATGATTATCATCCTCAAGTTTCACGTTCCCCATACCAAGCTTAAAAACGAGATTATTGTTATTATAAGTTAGCAAACTAACACAAACTCATGTGGCCCAATTATTCACTTAGACTCCCTTATTCCTAGGCGTATCTCTTATATTTTATTGTTGTCTTGAATGATCATGAGGATGCATTGTTGACTTATTTCGATAGTTATTTAGGCTGAAAATAAAGTAGGACGATTTAATCAATAGTTAGCTAAAGGACAAAATCTTTTAAAACTGCTTCTCGGGACCTCATAAAGTTCATATCTTGGCATAACTCGCTTCACAATTTGAGACCTTTCTCGAACCGATATTTGGCAGTGACTTCATACTTCAAATCTTGAGAGACCTTCATGAAATAATGGTCTTCTCTTCATAATAGGAATTTCTTCACTTGAACTTTTTGAGAGATTCTTCATACTTGGACCACGACTTCTTCATTTTCTCCAATCTTTATTTGGGATTTTGATATACAACGATCCGCCTCCTTTTAGGACTTGGATCTATTTATCCTCATACCTTGTTAAGGCCTTTTTGGATAGACTTCTACATGATCTTTACGGGAGTATTTGCTTTTCGTCGTGTGTCTCGATCCTTCATATTGATTTTTGATAAATGATTCTTCACATCACTTTGGATCTTTAGCAACAAAATGTAGCCCTCATGCCTTGTTAGGGCCTTTTCGGACTCGCCAATCTTCGCATCTCGCTTCAATAAGTTATGCCTTGGCTATGAAGTCTAATTAATATCGAGGAACTTTTAAACGATCTTGGGCTAGAAGCTAAGTAACTTTTCAAATCGTACAACCTTATTTATTTCAATTAAATTTATTAACAAGCGATGGGAGAAAAAGCTTATAATCAACTCACATTAATTTATGAAAGAATACCAAACTTATAATTGACTCTATCATCTCTCGTTCTCCACACTTTAAAATCTCAAGGAATGAGACTCGTGGATGCTTAGCCAATTAAATCAAAGTTTTGGGTTTTCAAGTCATCTATAGGAACTTGCAACTTCTTAGACTTTTTCAAGTTTAGAATTTGCATTTTAAAGTTCCCTTGATAAACGACTTTCTACGATCAATTATAGGAACTTGCGAAAAGTTCTTGTTCTTAACCCATATGAGTTAAGACTTTCGCGTTTTAAAGTTCCCTATATAAAAGCCTAGCAAAACTTGACTTAAACACGTTAAGGATACTAGCTAGAGTAAACTTAGATAAGTAAACTCGGGTTGAGTCAAAAGATTCACAACGTATGAAAATCAAAACCACTTTATTAAAATTTATTCTAACAAAGAAAGAAAATAACTATAACAAAGGTAACTACAACTAGGCCAAAATAGATAAAAAAAATTTGAAAATTTCGAAAAATCAATTTTTCGGTTAAAATAAGGACAAATGCATGGAAAAGCCCACTTAACTTCGATAGAAGTCCCCCCTATACTTAATATAAACATTGTCCTCAATGTTTAAGCATGTGGAAGTAACCTCCCCTACACTTAGGACATTGTGCACTTTGTTTAAATGTTGCTAAGGAAGAGACAACTAAAGTGATTTCTATTTTGATATTGAAGAATATAAAATAGTGAATCAAAAGAGTTTAGGATAGAACCGGGAAGACGGGTACACAGAATCACGGGTCGTCAAAAGTTATCAAGAATGTATCTTTGAAAGCTCAAATCCCTGCACATGATAAGAAAGAAAAGAACAAACACATACTAGGGTCTCCCCCTACACTTATTATAAAAACAAAAGAAAAAGGATAGATACTGCGGGTTGCCTCCCGAGAAGCGCTTGTTTTTGTTAACCGAGTCGTGAGCCTGACTCGACCTTGATTAGCATGGAAAGAATCTTGAAGAATATCCACCGAGATCAAATACATGGTTTTCATCCATCAAGTAGCACAAGCTTAAGGCGAACAAGGCAAGCAAAAGAAGAGTAGGCAAGGTTGCCTTAAGCAGTTGTTGAGAACGGTGGTAGCAAGGGTGAAGAGGTGCAAGTATATCTCCAAAAGTTCCAAAAATCTTTCCTTTTATTTCATCAGATGAATATGAGATGGCTTAAAAATTGCAATACCGGGATCGAACACCTTTTCCTTTAGGGGAAAATAAGACTCAGGCTCAGTAGACCTTGAAGAGGATCCGCTCATAAATCTCACAATCTCATCCTCAGAAGGTGGATAGAGATGTGTCAAGACATAAGTACTGCGGATGTTGGTGTCTTCCGGTTTCTTCTCCTTTGAAACGTGTTTCTTAATATCCAAAGGAGGATAAAGAGCATCATCAAAGTCCAAAGGAGGAGAATCATTCTCATTTGGGAAGTAAGTGTTGAGAAAAGTAGCAAAGTCTTCCTCAAATGAGTAGTCATCCAAAGTAGGATCAAGTATTTTTGGCGAAGGATCTTCATCAAAAGTAGGTGCAAGGTTATCATGTGAAGAATCACTCGAAAGAGTATCGACATCATCAAAGTCATCATAAGTTGGCATGTCTTTATACTCAGAAGAAAAATCATTAGAATCATTCATATCAGAACTAGAATCATCATCATAGTCATCATAGGTTGGTGGAGACTCATAAATTGGTGGAGGATCAAAATTGGAGAGAGAATCATCCACATCATCTTTGAAAAGTGGATTGTCATAGAAAGAATCTAAAAGAGGATTATTGTAGACGACAAAATCATCAAGCACATTAATCATATTCGCTGATTCTCTTCCATTTGATTTGGTTGTGATCTTCCCCATTTTAAATACTTGTGCTTCATTCCCGACTCTTAAAATGAGCTCACCTTTGGCAACATCGAATAAGGCTTTTCCGGTTCTCAAGAATGGCCGTCCAAGTATTAACGGAATACGAGGGTCCCTTTCATAATCAACAACAACAAAGTCGACCGGAAAAGTGAAGGTGCCAACTTTAATAAACACATCTTCGGCAATACCAACAGGGTAAGCGAGAGTACGATTTGCTAGCTCAAGAGTCATCTTTGTTGGAGTAAGGTCGGGTAATGATAGCTTTTTCCAAACACTTAATGGCATCAAATTAATACTTGCCCCGAGATCGGCTAAGGCAGTAAATTCTTCAGTTTGGTTAAAAATGCATGGCAACACGAAACGACCGGGATCTCCAAGTTTTTCCGGAAGTTCTCTAAGAATGACTGCAGAACAGTTTTCATTTAAGCGTGTGTTGACAAACTCAGCCATCTTTTCCTTCTTATTAAGCAATTCCTTGAATGCTTTCACAAATTTCGGCATTTGGACAAGTGCTTCAACGAGGCTAATGTTGAAATTCATTTGAGAGATCATCTTCATAAAAGAAGTGACTTGAGCATCCTCTTTAGTAAGCAATTTGCTCTTGTCTAACCGAGAAGGATAAGGGATGTTGGGTTTAGGTGGTGTAGGTGTAGCAGGTAAAGGTTGAGATGTTGAAGGTTTAAAGGTGGAAGGTGGGGTTTGTGAAGCGTGTTTCTTGGGAACATCTGTTGGTAGAGGTGGAGACGGTAATGGAGCACTAATACTAGGCGTGGGAGTAGGAGGGATAAATGGTAGTGGAGGAGGTGTAGATGGAGAAACTAGGGGAGGGATAGATGGTCCTACTAAGGTGGCCCCACTGCGTGTAGTAATATCACTCACATTTGCTCTCGGGTTGGTGACGGTATTTGAAGGAAGCGAGCCCGAAGTAGAGGGTTGAGTACTTGGAAAGAAACTAGCCATCATATTCTTCAAATCATTCGTTTGATTGCTAAAAGAGGTTTGCATATCATGTCGAAGCTCGGTTCTAATATCATTCCCTTGCTTAGTGATATCTCCTTTCAAGTTGATGATTTGGCTTTGTAGATTCTTAACTAGCTCTCCTTGGGTCCTCATGAAAGTTTCAACATCTTGATTAATGGGTGGTGCTTGTTGAGCGGGTGGGTGATAAGGATTAGAAGCTCGAGGTGGATTTGGATTGCTTCTATTGTAGTTGTTGGGGTTGTGGTTTTGAGGAGAAAAACCGGGTGAAAGAAAGTTGTTAGAACGGTAACTTAGCAAGTTACGATCACCTTGAGGTCGGGCTTGATAGCATTCCGTTGAATAGTTACCATGAGCCGCATACACGTTTTCCGGATTTTCATGAGTAGAAGGACAATCAGTGTATGAATGAGGACCCCCGCAGATCTCACAAGAAAGTGCTACAGCTTTAACTTGTTGTTGTTGATTTGTAGCCAATAGTTGCATATTTTTACTCATTTCGACCATTGCGCGGGTCAATTCGGTGATATCAGGGTTTGAAGAAGTAGAAGAAACATTGACTCTCGGGTTTGATCTTGAGGATGCGGATGAGTCCCAATTTTTGTGATGAGTAGTCATGTTCTCTATAAGCTCTCTACACTCCTCATGTCTTCTTTTCATAAATGTGCCACTGGCGGCTGCATTAATCATATCACGATCACGAAAAGTTAAACCATTGTAGAAATTATCAATCAAAGTAACGGGGAGCATGTTATGGTTTGGACATCGATCAATCAAAACATTATATCGTTCCCAAGCATCAAAAAGTGATTCATCGGGTTCTTGAGTAAATCCACTAATTTGATTTCGAAGGCTCGTGACATGGATGGTGGAAAGTAGCGCGACAAAAATCGTTGAGTCATATCGTCCCAAGTATGAATTGAATTCTTCGGAAGACGATCAAACCATTTTTCCGGCATGGTGGGATAAGGTGTGTGGAAATAGGTGAAGGCGAAGAAAATCCATGGTGACACGGGGCAACTTCATGCTTTGAGTTACGGTAATGAACTTGTCGAGGTGTTTGTTGGCATCATCATCCGGCAATCCGCGAAATGGACAAGTGTTTCGAACTTTTTGGATCATGTGATGCTTCAACGAAAACTCTGGAGCCGTGATTTGCATCGGCGCAATCGGTCCTCCGCGTCCATTCATCGTAGGTTGACACAACTCCTCCATCGTTCGAAGTTCGGGTGGGGGAACATTGTTGTTGTTATTCATGTTGGGGTGGGGTGGATTATTGTTGTTGTGCACACCAGCCATATATAAATCTTCACGAGTCTCGGGCTCAGAATAAGTTGAAGATCTAGTGCGCATACACCTACAAAAGAAAAAGAAAAAGATACCAAAGAAACAGAGAATATATATGTACTTGTAAAAATAAAAATAAAATCTTTTTGGTGCAAAACTTTGAAAAAGAAATGCTTTTTATAAGTTTTTTTAATGTTTTATATTTTTGAAATTTTTTAATTTTTATGGTTTTTTGAAAATTTTTGACACAAAAAATAACGTTCACGAGTGAACGGATCCCAAAATTCAACGCGTCTCTCACAAAAAAACCGTTAATCTTTACGAAAAGAGCCGGTGGCGGCGCCATTTAATAACTTAAATTTTACTTAGTTAAAAAGTTCTTTGAAATCTGTCTAATCGTTCTAGGTGTCTATTCGAATTGACTATTGGTTTAAGTGCGACTCAGTTGTCTTTTGGTGGATAAAATAATAGATTGGTCGTTGTAGTAAAATTTAATTGCAAGACTTTAAAGTAAATGACAGGAAATTAAAACTAAAACTAATTAAATTAAATGGTGCAAAATTAAAACTTTTAAAAGTAAATTAATTAATAACGAGAAATTAGAACTTGACGAAAAGTAAATTTGACAATTTAATAAAAATGAAAATTTGAAAACTTAAAATGATGCAAACTTAAAAATAAAACTAAGACAAAATTTTAAATACCTACTGTTTGAATACCCTCCATCGGAATCCTGTCGGAATCCGATCGGAATGTATGCTTACCACTACTATCGGAATGATGATCGGAATCAGCGTTGGAATGAAGGTTCACAAATCCTATCGGAATGTGCATGAAAGCATCGGAATAAAGAAAAATAAAGCTATCGGAATACTAATAAACACATCCGTCGGAATCCCGAAAAGAAGACATTTTGTCGGAATCTTAATCGGAATCCTGGTCGGAATCCAAAACCCTAATCCGATGGAAACCGTCGGAGTGTCGTCGGAAAACGAAACCCTTTTCCGATGGAATTAGATATGATAATAAGCAAGACTAAAAATAAACTATAAACCAAATAAGCACTTATATAAAACTTAATCAAAACACGTATAAGAAAAAGCTAATAAGCTAAAATTTAAAAACTTTTAAAAACACTAAATAATAAAAATATTCAAAAACAACTTTTTATAAAATAACTTTTAAAAACACTTAATTAAGTTTAAGAAAGACACAAATAAGCTATAAAATCAATAACCCGAAATAATCAAAACCATAAAGACATAACAATTAATCAAATAAGCATAACAATAAGCAAATGAACATAAAGATTAAGCAAAACAAGAAAGAAAGAATGAGAGATTAATAAGAAAAACTTGATTAAAAATAAGATTCAACAACAAAATTAAAAGACTTACTTGAAATTAAAGGCAATAAATTAAAGAACAATTAAGTAAATGACAATATGAAAGTGCAAGTAATTAAAGGTGGAAGAACTATGTGTCAAATAGCCAACACCTCCTAATGTGTCATTAGGAGGTATTTATAGGTGATTAGGGAGGTTAGCATTTGTTGCTCCTTTCTTTCTTTTCTCGTCTTTTCGTCTTCTAAATTCTTCGACTTTTTCGACTTTGTCTCGGGATTAATTAAACTCGTCTTATAATTTCTTCATTTATTAGACTTGAGTTCTTCGACTTCATTAAACTTTCGTCTTTAGACTTTTTCTTAGATAAATCTTTAGAATAGGCCTTGGACTTCCGTTCTTTTTGCACTCTTGATCTTTCAACTTCGTATTTTGTCTTTTTCTTCGATAAAAGCCCGTGAAACCCCGTGTTTTCTTCCCTTTTCACATTTTGATCCTAAATCACAACGAAAACACAAACCACTCATTATTCCAACATTTACGACATAAAATACACGTTTTGGCTTGGTTATTATTATAATTAAGTGGTAAAAGGATAATTGTTTTCAAACTTATCATCCGTCATCCACCGGATCCTCCTCCTCAGAATCCTCTTCGCCATCGTTACTAAAACTGATGTTGTCTACATCACTTTCATCACTATCGTTTGCCGGCTCTATTTCCTCTTCTTGAGCTATCCATCCATTGTCGTCATCCGGCGGGTTTGGAGGAGACGGCCCCCCTTCGTATCCTACGACAAATTCGTCTCCATTACCGTTAGGCGGTACCTCAGCCATCTCTGCAATCACAGAAAATTTTGGAGGGTACGTAAGGTCATCATTCAATATTTATAATTATATTCAAGCAAATGCAATGCAAAGGTGGTACACATGCCCAAAATGCGATAATATGATGCTCATGCATATGCAATACAAGAATTACGGTATCGAGTACTCCATGTACAATTTCAACGTTTACATATAGTAGTTCAGTATTTACGTAATAAATACTCATACATTCATTTCAATTAAAAGGGATACATCTATTTCCATCAATACTAAAAGTAAACCTTACCAGAGCCATGCAGGATAGTTGTGTGCTTGGACAATTTCTTACGACACCAAAAGTTATAGTTTAGAATTTTTCAAAACGACCTAGTTCTCTATAACTCATGGCTCTGATACCAATCTCTAACACCCCCACCAAATGATATGCGCAGCGAAACTACAACATTTGGGTGCTAGGCAGTTATCATCACATACAAGCTATTTCGAACGACTCAAAGAGACGTAGAAATTTAAACATGAATTAAAAATTGTTAAAAACATCATTGTCTACCGCTTCCCAAACCCCAAAGATAATACAAAACAGAGTTGCGTTTAGGTCCCCACTGAATCTCAACCCAAAAGTACATTACTTGTTTCACATGACAAAATATAAAAAGTTTTAAGTTATAAAAGGGAGGAAAGACAAGTAGATCGCCAAGCCACAACAACATCCATCTTAGCATGCTCCTTACTACCATATCATCGATTACCTGAAACACATGCTTAAAGGGGTCAACAAATAATGTTGAGCGAAATTTATAGGTTTTACAATCTCATTTCTGAACATAAGTATATAAAATCAATCACGATCATTTATAGAATTGTCGATCAAACAATCTATCATTCAAGGTTATTATAATTGTGTTTAAGCTCATGACACTAATCCGTTAACTCAATCACCCGCGTACATTTACCGGCATGATTAAGATGAAACCAGTGCCCATTCTAAAGGCATTAGTTGCAATTATACCTTATTTCTTATCATAAGTTATCCGTGCGCAGAGGGTACTCAAAGTACTAGCTCTCGTCTCGGATAAGGTCCTCAACCCCATAGTACTATCAATTGTATAAGCGGCTATTTTCAATCCATACAAGGATTAAACAATAGTTAATAGTTCATGAATATAGGGTCTTATGCAACTAGGTACTCAACACAATTCAGGCAACTTTCGGGTCCAACAATCATTCATGACTTATGTTCGTTTTATTTAAAATAGCTTGCATCCCCCTCGCGGATAAAACCATTTAAAAGTGTAAGAAGCGAGGCTATAAACTCACCTTGCGTAGTAGTAGTGGTTCTAGCGAATACGTAACGAAAATATCACCGACGATTTGGTTGCCCCGGAAAATCTAACACGTGACCTAGAAATCAAAATACGAAAACCGAGTCAATACTCCGTGTACATTATTGTACTAAACACGCGTATATAAAAAAACTTAATACTTATAAAAACTCACGCCAAAACTCATACATGTGATCATTACTAAACTCGTACTATCTATCTATGTAATTAAAAATGTTTCCCATTTTATAACCTTGCCGGTACTTACCAAAAGTACGGGCTGTTTTCTATCACTTAAGCATCTCTATAAATTACAAGAAAATTTGTAAAAATCCATTATAACCTGTAGAAAACCCATTTTAAATCCCATAAAAGTTTTCACTTTTATGACCCATTATTCACTACATTACTAGACGTAAACTTTTCGGACTGATTTAGCACTTTTACCATGTAAGACTTCTTTGACTTGTTTAAAATGTACCATTAGCTAATTTGACCCTTAAGTCTAAAAATAGACTCAAAAATGAAGGCTTGGAACCAAAGAACAACTTTCAATTATTTATAAAACTCTATCTATGGTACCCGGGATTTGACCTAAAACCAAACATAATTTCGGATTATGTTGATTCTCATCTCCCGGTACACGAACTTTCAAAATAGCATAACTTTTGACTCGTTAGGATTCGTAAGCTCTTTCTTATACCAAATCGAAGCTAAGACAATGCACTAAAACTACATCCTAGCCTCATGACCTGTTTACAAAAATAAACCCACGAAAACATGCCTAAACAATCTGCCTAAAATTTCCTTTCTCAAAATCAACCCAACACTTGTTTCCAATCCATTCTAACATCATCTAGACCTAACCACTTATAAACATTCCCAAACACCCTAATCAGCCTATACTACCATGAGAATCAAATCTTCATAAAAACCCAAATCCTAAATCACACATGCATTATGTTTTTCCTATTTAAAAACATCAAAAACACAATTCTAAACACAAACCCACAGCACAAATCATCAACCACCATGAACAACCAAACACCCCCATTTGGCCGTGGGGTTTTGGTGTTCAAAACTTCCCAACCAAATTGATTTTGGTTGGTTTTGTGGATGATTATCCATTACCCAAACATCAATCAAACATGCAAATAGTCTAATTACATCAAAACATATTTTTGAAAAATCTTTGATTCTTGAAATTTTTTTGTTAATGCATGTTGTTATAAACTACATCAAAACACTTACAAAGGAAAACTAGGATGTGGTCTAAACTTGGATTTGTTAAAATTAAAAGGAGAAAAATTTTGGTGGTGGTGGTGGTGTGGAGGCCGACGGCCAAAGAGAGAGGAAAGGAGAGATTTTATTTGAATGAATTTTTGTTGTATGTGTTCCTTCCTTCCCTTTTTGTAAAATTTGAGGGGCCTCTTTTGCCATATTGGTTTTATTTTGGCCTCATTTTTAAACGACACAACTTAGTAGCGAGAAACGACTTACTAGTTGATTTTGAAAATTTGCGGGAGTCGGGGGTCGCCCCGAACACTCGAAAATACTTTTAAAGCAATTTAAACGTACCCGGGATGAAATAAAACGCACCCGGCTCGACTTAACACGAACCAAAAATAAAATTCTCGAAAAATTCTAATATCGACAAAACGAAAACATAAAAATTGGGCATCCGTCGGGATCATAGTCGTCGTCGTCTTTCCTAAATCGTCAATCGTTAAGATTACGACCTTAAACATCGGTTTCAACTTAAACAGATAAATATATAGTAAACGAAATTTCTTAAAAATTTCAAATATATTCGTAATTTAGGGTAAAATAAATGACCTCGGGTTCTGGGTATCACACACAACAAGTCCACCTCCTTTACCACCTCATCCCGAACCTAGTCGAACTCACACCATGGTCACTCGCTCGCAATCGGGTATTGTCAAACCCTTGACTCGTCTTTCTCTTCACACGACGTCTGTGTCTCCTCTTCCTAAGTCCCCTTTTTTGGCCCTCAAAGACACCAACTGGTGCCCTGCCATGTATGATGAGTATAATGCGTTAGTTAAAAATTGTACTTGGATTCTTGTACCAAGACCATCTAATGTTAACTTGGTTCGATGTATGTGGTTATTTAAACATAAGTTTCATGCTGATGGTTCATTGAGTCGGTATAAAGCTCGCTTAGTGGCAAATGGTAGTACTCAGCAGGCCGGTGTTGATTTTGACGAGACCTTTAGTCCGGTGGTTAAGCCTGCCACCATTCGTACGGTTCTCAGCCTTGCTGTATCTCGTCAGTGGCCTATTCACCATCTAGTTGGTGAATAGGCCGAGCTAAGAGAACGAAGCACTTCATCCCCGGGGTGCCCGAGGCGTTGGTGCCTCGTGCTTGGTTTCAACGGTTTGCAGGATATGCCACTATGACAACCGTGGTTTTGAGGTTCGTCACTTGGTCCTATTTTTTAGGTTAATTTATGTATGACTATATGATTAGCGTGTTTACATGTTTATTTTGCGTGAACGAGGTTGGTGTGGGTATCGTATATGTGTATAAAGTACTCATAAGTAAATCGAGGAACGGTTATTTCATGTTCATGAGCTCACAATTAGTGACTATGAAATGAAATGGTGTTATTTTGGTGTTTACGTATACGTATAAGTATTATAGTAAATTGTATTTTTTTTAGGATTTGGGGTTTAGCATTTAGAGGTCTCGGGTAAGGTGTTTAGTCATGTGAGTATTTTTCGGGATGGTTTTAAGTCATTTAGGACTTAGTTATAAAGTTTATTTCAAAATTTAAGATTTTTTTTAAAACTGTATATTTTACGTTCTTTTACGGTATACACGTAAATTTGACTAGTTTTACGGTTTTGAGGTTTTGGAGGTTTTAGGAGCTGAAATAAATTAAGGTAAATTAAGGTAACGTTAATTATACTTTAATTAATAATAAAATAAAAAAAATATTAAAAAATCGAAATTTTGGGTGTTTTGGTCGTTTATGTGACGCAAAGAAAGGAAAAAAAAGAAAGAAAACTAATGTTGGTAACTAGGCTTTTTGTATTGGGCTAGGATTTGTTTAACTAATCTATATAAGGATTTTAACTAGAAGCAAATCTCATAAAATCCCTGGAGTCAAAATTCACGTCGATTATCTTAAGGGTTCTTAGGGTTTCATAAATTTTTCTTGATTCAAGGTAAGTAATCAATTAAAACCTTAACTTAATTCATGTTTTTATTAATTAATCATAATTGTAATGTTAATTAACCATCATTGAGATGATTAGGTTTTTATTAAATTTCTAGAAAAATATACTAATTAAGATCCATTAATAATTTTAGGGTTCTTGTTTAATAATTTAGGGGTAATTAATGATGTTTAGAAGGTTAGTGCTTAAAGGCGTAAAACAGTCTGATTTTTAGGGCTGTTTTGTGTCGACTGTTCTGAGCAGTAGGTAGCACCTTTGGTTTAGTTTCTTTTTTTAAAAAATTAAGTTCAGAGAGTCTACTTTTCAAAAATGTAAGGTTGGTCGAAAATGGAGTTCGGGAAGGTCGTCAAACAATTTTTACAAAAACAGTGCGCTGTTCAGAAGTAAATTTGGATTTCGGGAATTTGAGTCAAAACCTAACCAAACGGATGAGATAGCCAAATATTTTTGATTCGGGAACTCTTTATAATGTATATAAAAGGACTGGAGGTTTTCAATAAAAGTTATGGTGTTTAGGTCGGGCTTTTGGTGTCAAACATTTAGCATGTACAGAAAATCAGCTTTATGAAAATGACTTTTGGTGTAGAGACTAAACGAAAGGGTTAAACATGTAAGTAGAAAGTAAAATTGGTTTTTGGAGTTCTTATATCATATAACAACATAACTCCAGTAGGGTAGAATCCAAGTGTGGCGTTAAGTTCACTTCATGTGGTCGTTTAATGACTAGTAAACTGTACCGGGAAAAATTGAATTTTTACGTATAGAATAGCTTGTAGTGGGAGAACTAGATAGTGAGAATTAGGGGATTAGATTCATCTCCGTGGTTGTTACTTAACTTGGGTGTTAGGACCTGAGCTAAGTGTATTGTGTATGATTTTATAGGTTTGCAGGAGTGCTAGCTTGCTGTGCTATCAGGTGAGTTTCATAGTCCCATGTCTACTAATGATTTTGACTTCCAGATGGGATGGAAGAGACACTGTCTTATTTTTATAAATTATGCTGTGAATGTTTTGTGTTTGTTGATGGACTTGTGCATACTTATGTGATTAACTGCTAGTTGATTCATGATTGTTTTATGTTTTGACTTGGTACCAAGGGGATGTTGACAAGGCGGGGCCTTGGGGAGGTACATAGATGTGTGAGCATCTATGGGACCAATGGATAATGACAAGGCGGGGCCTTGGGATTGGTACATAGGTGTATGGGTGCCTATGGTACCATGGTGTTTGGTAAGGCTGGGAGCTTTGGAATTGTGATTGAATGATTGATCTTGAATGTTAGTTGTTAATGCATACTTGTAGCACATTGTCCATATGTTTAGTGGTTTATGGTTGTTCACAGCTTATTATAATCTATTTTCGGTTGGAGTCTAAACCTATGACTCTCACCAACATTATGTTGACGTGTTTTAGTGTCTCTTTCAGGTGATAAAGTGGTTAAGCATCAGAACATATGTGGCTAGGATTGGAGTCGCGTAGGAATGCATTTAGAAGGAGATCCCTGTTCCTTCTTAGTTTATTTTTCTGTTTGTTTCAGTAAGTGATACTATGAACCTATATGTTGATTTGTTTGTGTTATTTGTTTGTCTTGGGTAAGAGGTAGGACTGTTACCTACTTACTAATGTAAAGATTTTACTAGGTTCAACTGTTCGTTTCTCGGAATCCCTTCGAATTGATAACTAGTTAATTGTGCGACTCAGTTGTTCTTGGTGAATCAAATGAAAGGGTTGTCGTTTAAATCTAATGAAAAATAAAGACTTGAAACAAATAAAAATAAAGTAAAGACGGTAAAAAGAAACAAAAACGAAATATTAAAACTTGGCGAAAAGTAAATGACGAGAAATAAAAATGCAACTTAAAAATAAATAAGACAAACTAAACTTAAATGCAAGTAAATTAAAAGTGCTATAAAGTAAAAGAGCGGGAAAAATTAAAATTTAAAACTTAAAATCAAAAGCTGAAAATAAACTAAAACTGAAATGACAAAAATTAAGAAAAACTGCCTATTCGGAACAAATCCTTCATCCGGAATAAAATGATTCATCCGGAATAAGTTGCTCATTCGGAATAACAGCTCATCCAGAATAAATGTTTATTCGGAATATTTCCCTTCATCCGGAATAATAGCTCATCCGGAATAAAGGTTTCATCCAGAATAACATTTCATTCGGAATGAGTTGCTCATCCGGAATAAGTACTCACTCGGAATAAATGGTTCATACGGAATGTAGGCTTCATGCGGAATAACAGCTTGATTCGGAACATTGCCTTCATCCGGAATATTGATTATTCCGGATGAACCCACTGATCCGGAATAATTAAACAACCAATGTTGATGCGGAATATTTGATAAAAAGCTTGGTTCGGAACATTAAGTTGATGCAGAATATCTGGATAAACAAACAGTAAAGAAGACGAAGAACAGGAGAAGAAGATCAATGATGAATTTAACCAAAACTAATCAAGATTAACCAAAAGATTAAACCAAAACAACCACAAATGATCTACTAACAATAACCAATCAAAACAAATCAACAAAACTAACAATCATGACCAAAATGATCAAAACCCACTTAATCAAAACTATGGAAAATCAAGAACATGAACAATAAAGATGAAGAACAAATCAAACAAGAAAGGTAGATGAGAGATTGAACAAGAAAAGTAAAGATTCAAGAACAATAAAATTAAACTTACTTGGGAATTAAAAGGAATTTAAAGGTGCAATACATGAAATTAAAGGTGCATAAATTTAAAGTGCAATATGAAAAATGGTGGAAGAATGGGTTGTCAAGCCACCAACAACTTGAAATGAAATGAAATGAAACTATATATAGGGAGATTAGGGAGGAGCTTAGGAAGCTTCCTCCTTCTTTCTTCTTTCTCTAATTTCATGCTTTAGTCCTTGATCTTCTTAATCCTTTGTTAATCTTCTTAATACTTGGACTTTAATGACTTTGGCTCAGGATTTCTTTAACTCGTCTTGACATTTCTTCATAAATAAGACTTGAGTTCTTCGGCTTTTTAGTAAACTTCCGTCTTTTGACTTTTTCTTCGATAAATCTTCAGAATTGGTCTTGGACTTCCGTTCTTTTTGCACTTTTGATCTTTCGACTTCGTCTGTTGTCTTTTTCTTCGATAAAAGCCCGTGAAAGCCGTGTTTTCTCCACTTTTCACCTTTTCGTCCTAAACCACAACAAAAACACAAACCACGTATAATTCCGACATAAATGACATAAAATACACGTTTTGGCTCGGTTATTATTGTAATTAAGTGGTAAAAAGGATGGGTGTTTACACACCTATCAAATCCCCTACACTTAACCATTGCAATGTCCTCATGCAATGCATTAGTTACAAAGTACGTTTACATTTTTCATCATAATCAATCCGTCTTGGCCTTTATTAAAGAGATAAAAAATAACAAAACAAGTAAAGAAATAAAAATCATACCTTAGGGTTTTAGAAATGTCATGAATGATCATCATCCTCAAGTTTTCACTTTCTCCACACCAAGCTTAAAAACTAGATCATTGTTATTATAAGTTAGCAAACTAACACGAACTTATGTGGGCCAATTATTCACTTAGACTCCCTTATTCCTAGGTGTATCTCTTATATTTTATTATTGTCTTGAATGATCACGAGGATGCATTGTTTGACTTATTTCGATAGTTTATTTAGGCCGAAAATAAAGTGAACGATTTAATCAATAGTTAGCTAAAGGACAAACTCTTTTAAAACTGCTTCTCGGGACCTCATAAAGTTCATATCTTGGCATAACTCGCTTCGCGATTTGAGACCTTTCTCGGACCGATATTTGGCAGCGACTTCATACTTCAAATCTTGAGAGACGTTCATGAAATAATGGCCTTCTCTTCATAATAGGAATTTCTTCACTTGAAGTTTTGAGAGATTCTTCATAAATGGACCACGACTTCTTCATTTTTCTCCAATCTTTATTTTGGACTTTGATATACAACGATCCGCCTCCTTTTAGGACTTGGATCTATTTATCCTCATACCTTGCTAGGGTCTTTTCGGATAGACTTCTCCATGACTTTTGGGGAGTTTTTGCTTTTCGTCGTGTGTCTCGATCCTTCATATTGATTTTCGATAAATGATTCTTCACATCACTTTTGGATCTTTAGCAACAAAATGTAGCCCTCATGCCTTGTTAGGACCTTTTTGGACTCGCCAATCTTCGCATTCCACTTCAATAAGTTATGCCTTGGCTATGAACTCTAATCCATACCGAGCAACTTTTAAACGATCTTGGGCTAGAAGCTAAGTAACTTTTCAAATCGTACAACCTTATTTATTGCAGATAAATTTATTAGCAAGCGATGGGAGAATAGGCTCATAATTAACTCACATAAATTCACGAAAGAATACCAAACTTATAATTGACTCTATCATCTCTCGTTCTCCACAGTTTAAAATCTCAAGGAATGAGACTCGTGGATGCTTAGCCTATTAAATCAAAGTTTTGGGTTTTCGAGTCGCCTATAGGATCTTGCAAATTCTTAGACTTTTTTAAGTTTAGAAATCGCATTTTAAAGTTCCCTTGATAAACGACTCTCTAGGATCAATTATAGGAACTTGCGAAAAGTTCTTGTTCTTAACCCGTGAGAGTTAAGACTTTCGCGTTTTATAGCTCCCTATATAAAAGCCTAGCAAAACTTGACTTAAACACGTTAAGGATACTAGCTAGAGTAAACTTAGATAAGTAAAATCGGGTTGAGTCAAAAGATTCATAACGTTTGAAAATTAAAACCACTTTATTAAAAATTTATTCTAGCAAAGAAAGAAAATAACTATACAAAGGGAAAAACTAATAGGCCAAAATAGATCAAAAATTTTGAAAAATGTCGAAAAATTGATTTTCCGGTTAAAATGAGGACAAATACAAGGAAAAGGCCACTTAACTTCGATAGAAGTCCCCCTACACTTAATATAAACATTGTCCTCAATGTTTAAGCATGTGGGAGTAAACTCTTCTACACTTAGGACATTGTGCACTTTGTTTAAATCTTGCTAAGGGAGAGACAACTAACGAGATTCCTATTTTAATATTGGAAAATATAAAATAGTGAATCGAAAAGAGTTTAGGATAGAACCGGGTAGAAGGGAACACGGAATCACGGTTCGTCAAAAGTCATCAAGAGTGTGTCTTTGAAGCTCTAATCCCTACACATGATAAGAAAGAAAACAAGAAACACCAACGGGGCTCCCCCTACACTTATGGTGAAAACAGGGAAAAATAGATAGATAATTGGGTTGCCTCCCAAAAAGTGCTTGTTTTTGTTAACCGAGTCACGAGCCTGACTTGTCCCCAAATTAAATGGTCCATGGGGAAGCCTCGAATGTAATACCGGGATCAAAGACCTTGTCCTCGTTCCCGGTGGACATCAACAAAGGAGAGGCAGGGGGATAAGTCTTGAATGGGAGAAAGGTCCTTTCAACATACGAGAAGTATGTGAATTCAAGATCCACGGGAGGTGGGGTGGGTAAAGTAAGCACATTGTCATCCCCCAAAGACAATGGATGCTGAGCATTCGGCAAAGCCGTAATGTTATCAATGATAGTAAAATCAATGTCACCTCCCGGGTCAAAGCACTCATCCTCCGTAATAGTGGCCAAAGGGGAGGATGTAAGGTGCTCGGGAGGGGGACTAGGGTCAATACCTTCCTGCAGCAAATTATCAAGAATGATATCCCCCTCTATGTCATCGTCATCAATACCTGGAGGTATGGAGTGAATGTCGATTTCTTCCAGCAATGGGTCATTATCTTCAACGGGAGGAATAGATGGAGGTAAAGACTCGGAAAGAGGAGGAGAAGTCAACTCTTCGATTTGAGCAATAAGAAGGTGCACTTTCCGTAATCTATCGCGAAGAAGCACGTCTTCCACCTCATCCACAAGATCAAGTTCATCGGTGAACTTCTCGTAAGCCAGAGAGAATAAATCGTCATCGCCCGCATCTTCAGGTGGAGATTGAGAAGTTTCAAATGTGAAATTCTCATAGCGGGGAGAAGAATCGTCATCATTTGGATCGACCGCTTGCGTGAAAGCAACGTCGTCCTGAAGCTCCATAGCAGGTAAGTCACAAACCTCATCATCCAATAATTTGTCGAGACCAACATCAATAAGCTCATTCAACGAATCAAGATCGTTAGACGCAGTAGGAACATCGAGAGTAGGAGCAGCAACTTCAGAAGATGTGTTGAAAGTGCATACAGCATCGTCGTCATCATCATCATAATAGTATTGATGCACAAGAGGAGGGGTATAATCACTAAGATTAGATACTTGCTCTTGTTGCAGTCGCTTTTCCTCCGCCCATGCTTCTTTTTTAGAACAACGGCTTCCTGAAGTTGCAGAATGATGGAGTGTGTTTCGTCTTTCAAAGTAGTGAGTTGCTGGGCAAGACGAGTTCTCTGAGAGGATTGATGATTGAGGGTGTGATGTGGGGGCTCAAAGTGTTGAAAACCTGAATTATAGCATGGGTGTGGCTCATAGTAGTTCATCTGTTGAGAAGAATTAGAACACGGATTTGGTTCATTATAATCCATTGGTGAAGAAAACTAAGGACACGGATTTTGCTCATAATAATTCATTGGTTGAAAATAATAGGTATCATGAGGACCCCCACAGTTGTTGCAAAACGGGTATGGAGAAAAATCGGGTGCTTCTTGTAGATAGCTATTACCATTGTCAAAATTGTAACCCGGTTCTTGCTCGTGACCATACGGGTATTGAACCGGGCACGAAACATGCCAGTGAGAATCGCTTCCACAATAGATGCACGGGGGAACAGGATGTGGATTCAAAAAGGACGAATTAGTCGAATTGCACAAGGGATAAAATCCGAATTGTGTGTTGTCGATATCGTTTCCGCACCGCTCACATGTACACCATTGACAAGAGTCGTTCCCGTACAATCGTCTCCCACACACGACACAATGGACATAAGAATCCATAAAGAAAAATAGATAAGCAAGAAGAATATTTTTGGTGCAAAACTTTGGAAAAGAAATGCTTTTTATGATTTTTCAAATGTTTTTGGGATTTTTTGAAAATTTTTGATACGAAAAATAACGTTCACGAGTGAACGGATCCCAAAAGCCAACGCGTCTCTCACAAAAAACCGTTAATCCTCACGAAAAGAGCCGACAGCGGCGCCATTTTAATGTAAAGATTTTACTAGGTTCAATTGTTCGTTTCTCGGAATCTCTTCGAATTGATAACTGGTTAATTGTGCGACTCAGTTGTTCTTGGTGAATCAAATGAACGGGTTGTCGTTTAAATCTAATGAAAAATAAAGACTTGAAACAAATAAAAATAAAGTAAAGACGGTAAAAAGAAACAACAATGAAATATTAAAACTTGGCGAAAAGTAAATGACGAGAAATAAAAATGCAACTTAAAAATAAATAAGACAAACTAAACTTAAATGCAAGTAAATTAAAAGTGCTATAAAGTAAAAGAGCGGGAAAAATTAAAGTTTAAAACTTAAAATCAAAAGCTGAAAATAAACTAAAACTGAAATGACAAAAATTAAGAAAAACTGCCTATTCGGAACAAATCCTTCATCCGGAATAAAATGATTCATCCGGAATAAGTTGCTCATTCGGAATAACAGCTCATCCGGAATAAATGTTTATCCGGAATATTTCCCTTCATCGGGAATAATAGCTCATCTGGAATAAAGGTTTCATCCAGAATAACATTTCATTCGGAATGAGTTGCTCATCCGGAATAAGTACTCACTCGGAATAAATGGTTCATGCGGAATGTAGGCTTTATGCGGAATAATAGCTTGATTCGGAACATTGCCTTCATCCGGAATATTGATTATTCCGGATGAACCCACTGATCCGGAATAATTAAACAACCAATGTTGATGCGGAATATTTGATAAAAAGCTTGGTTCGGAACTTTAAGTTGATGCGGAATATCTGGGTAAACAAATAGTAAAGAAGACGAAGAACAGGGGAAGAATATCAATGATGAATTTAACCAAAACTAATCAAGATTAACCAAAAGATTAAACCAAAACAACCACAAATGATCTACTAACAATAACCAATCAAAACAAATCAACAAAACTAACAATCATGACCAAAATGATCAAAACCCACTTAATCAAAACTATGGAAAATCAAGAACATGAACAATAAAGATGAAGAACAAATCAAACAAGAAAGGTAGATGAGAGATTGAACAAGAAAAGTAAAGATTCAAGAACAATAAAATTAAACTTACTTAGGAATTAAAAGGAATTTAAAGGTGCAATACATGAAATTAAAGGTGCATAAATTTAAAGTGCAATATGAAAAATGGTGGAAGAATGGGTTGTCAAGCCACCAACAACTTGAAATGAAATGAAATGAAACTATATATAGGGAGATTAGGGAGAAGCTTAGGAAGCTTCCTCCCTCTTTCTTCTTTCTCTAATTGCATGCTTTAGTCCTTGATCTTCTTAATCCTTTGTTAATCTTCTTAATACTTGGACTTTAATGACTTTGGCTCGGGATTTCTTTAACTCATCTTGACATTTCTTCATAAATAAGACTTGAGTTCTTCGGCTTTTTAGTAAACTTCCGTCTTTTGACTTTTTCTTCGATAAATCTTCAGAATTGGTCTTGGACTTCCGTTCTTTTTGCACTTTTGGTCTTTCGACTTCGTCTTTTGTCTTTTTCTTCGATAAAAGCCCGTGAAAGCCGTGTTTTCTCCACTTTTCACCTTTTCGTCCTAAATCACAACAAAAACACAAACCACGCATAATTCTGACATAAATGACATAAAATACACGTTTTGGCTCGGTTATTATTGTAATTAAGTGGTAAAAAGGATGGGTGTTTACACACATATCACTTACCTAGACTCCTGCATTGATGAGATATTGTCATGACATTTGTGTCACCTTTTATGACATTTCTAATTCATATAGTTCTCTCTATGGACACGCTATTGTTGTGATGATATCCATGCGTCACGCCCCATATTCCGCCATGACGGGGTGTGACAGAATGTTATCAGAGACAATGGTTATAGATAATTAGGTTGCCTAGTCTAGTAACCTAGTCTATAGCTTAAGGGTCCCTGCATATAGGCGTCATAGGAGTATGTGTGCATTTTATATTAATTAAAGTTTTCTGGATGTTATTGGTTTTTACTTGCGATGTTTGTTAAGTTTTGACTAGTATGGGTTGAACCATAGTAGTTCATACTTAGTCACATGTTATTTTCTTTTCGGGGTGTGACTAGTGCTGGTTGAACCATAATCATCCATGCTAGTCATTGTCGTATTTTGCTTAAATTGTACATTATAGTACATAATTTGGTACATGGTAGTTTCTATCTTTTGTTGGGTTATTTTATGTACCTGAGGTATAGTATTTTTCTTTTGATGTTTAAGTCATGTTCCCTAAGAATCATGTGGTGGTTCGAGTGATTAGGAGTAGGTGGATATGAAGGATTTTAAGCTGTTTCCACTCTTATGGGCGACATGACTTATAACTGATTATGTTTTCGTTTTGGATTTAGTCTATGTTGTTTTAGCTAGACTATGGATTTATGTATTTCAAGAGTTTGACTATGATATTTTAATGGATGGAGTTTTGGACTTTTTTTGGTTATGTGGTTATGAGCTTATGTGAGTAGATGGATATATGTGTTATGTGTTGTATTAATTCTTATAAGTGTCATCATAGGAAGGAGTGCATTGGGGAAGGGTAATTGTATAAGTATGGTGGCCAACAGAGTTATACAAGTACCACAACTTCAATGGATTCCTAAGTATTATTGCATGAAAGAGGGTTAGTACATGCTTGTATAGTAGATGTTAGACGGATTTAAGTATATGTATCCCGATATGCCTATATATGTATGATCCCCTACAATTATCGATTGTATCCTTAGGAGGGTGGCTAGCTCGTTTTTTTTTATATTAAACCTCCGTTGTAGCGTATTCTTTGAGCTTGTGTACGTTTTAAAATGGTGTTCTTCGTTTTAAGTCTATTGAAATAACTTGAGATTTCTTTTGAGATAATGAAATCTTTTGTGTTGGGTCTTACATTTCTTTTGATCGGTATATATTGAAAAAAAAGGGACTTGGAAATCTACTATAGAGTTAGATAGTTGGTTTTATTCGGTAAAATAAGGGTAAGATGTTGGAGTCGTGTTTGAAACAAGATGTAACATAAGATTTTTTTTAATTAACACTTATTTATTTCAAATTCTAAAAGACTTTCTTTAAAATAAATCGAAATAAAATTTCTTTCTACTTAAATAGTTTATATAAGTGAGCTTAATCCATATACGTCATTTATAATTACTTATGCAAGACTAAACAAAGTTCATGAAAATTTCACATACATTTATTTCTTTTCATTTAAAAAGGATTACGTTAATTACTAAGAGGATTCTTTAGTTTTTTTTAAAAAAAAACAACTAGTATAAAACTGTTTTGGTCATAACTTGTTCGTTTTTAAAGCTTTTTGGGTGATTCAAAAGCCTAAAGTTATATACTCGGAATGTACTTTTCAAATATTTGGTACGTATAGTCATGGGGTGTCAGTAGCTTGATCTAAATTTTGGTACAAGTGACGGGTTCAAGGTTGAGTTTTGAATAGTAGTTTTTTTTATGATTTGGGATGCACGGGATACCTAGTCTTTGAGTTGAGTTTTGAGATCGTCTAGAAGGTTGTTTGTAGATTGTTTGAGTCACATAGATGTGGCAAGGAAAGAAAAAAAAATATTCTTTTGGAAAAGTCGATCTTATGCACGGTTTAAATAATATGTCGCGGGGCATAAGATGTTTTGGTTGCCATTAAGTGTTTCTTGGATCATTTTTCGTTGTCATGAGTCAGTTGAATTGGTACATGTTTGAGTTTTCCTTTTGAGTTTTGTGGTTTTAGTCTGTTTTAACTCATGCACGTGAAATGTCGTTAGTTATCCGTGGGTTTGATTCGTTGATCGTATCTAGTGGATTCGGGATGTAGTTTTGGGTTCGTATTGATTGGGAGCATTGAGGTAGACATATGAAAGACTTGTTCGCGCCTACACGATTAAGTAGGTGGCCCTGAGAGAATGGTCGGAATGCCCTTAGTGAGGATGAAAGAGTTAAAAGTTCGTAGACGAACTAATGTGGTCATGAGGTCTCTTAGGAGTGCCAAGGGAGATGAATAGAGATTTGTATAATGTATGGATATTGGCACAAGTAACGCGCCATAGAGAGTGTTGGAAGGGGATATAATACCTCAAGGTAGTTATGATTGTTCGTAAGGCATGTAATTTCTCCGAAAATTTCCTGAGATTTAGTAGGTTTGCCTATTACTATGAGGTAGAACCATAAATAGAGCAAGTAGGAGAAGTGAGAGGAGTTGTAGTTAGTGCCTTTCCAAGGAAATTGTTGATGGAATGATTTTAAGAGCAAGAGTTGTTAGAAATTGCAACGGATGCAAGGTAAAATTTGAGTTGCTTAGTAGTAGATTGACTGTGAAAAGCGATTGAGTGGTCTGATAAGCGGAAGTATTGGTCTTTTAGAATACGTGTAGATTTTCGCGAGTAGAACGAGGTAGAAATTTATTCGTATTGCTTCTAAGAGAGGGTGCAAGGAGGACGTAGTTGAAACTGTTAAGGATGTTGTATGAACGCTTTGGGTATACGATTAAGATTTTGGCTTCGTCGAGGCGCTAGCAGTTTTCATGGAGTCAATGAACCGGGGGTGCATGACAATATATAAAGGAGTTGTCATCGGGAGCATCGACTTAATCTTGATCTACTCAAAACTAAGAAGGAGAGTGAGGCGAATTATGAGTTGGTTTTGGAGTTGTTAGGAAAGGGCATTATACGTGAGTTTTTCAAGTGTGCGTTTTAGGATTAAGTTGACCAGGATGAGTAGTTAGAGATGATGGTATATCATGGAACCAGCAAGGGGCGAGGTAAAGAAGGATGAGGAAGCGTTTTGGAGGCTGAATAGGTGGATTGGATAATGAGCCGATTTTGGCATTATCGAAAGGACTAGATGAATTCGTGAAGCATGACGATACGTGGAGCAAGGATTTGGAGGTGTACGAGAACGACAAAGAAAGGCGATTGCTTATACGATGCAGGAACTGAAGACTGGAAGAACTGGATAAGACTTAGTTAGTGGAGCTGGATTGTTATATCTGCCTAGAATGCTAGAGGCATTTGGGGTACGAGACGTAGAGAATGATCTATACATATCATGAACGTCTCCAACACATATTTAATCATCTTGATTGAACATTTGGAAAAGGTGATGGGTGGTGTTAAGTGATGAAAGAAAATTGCAAGGGCAAGTACCATCTGGGAAAGGCAAGCATGGTTGATGAGACATGGAATAAGAAGAGTGAAGTGAAGCTGAGACGAACTTGAACTATATGGATGACGTATTAGGGTGGTTTGGATGAAGGATGTAAGTTGCACGAGTTGAGTTGTCTAAAGCAGAGAACACGTCAACATTTATGTTGCGTGGTTTGGACAATCATATGGAGAAAAGGGACGTAGACTATACTTCCTACATAGATAGGAGTAGCTTAGAAAGGGCGATGTAAGGACGAAGTTGGTGAAAGGGATACATAATGGGGTGGAGGAACAAGTACGACGAGAGTTGGGTGATAGTCGATAGACTGACTAATTCATCTCATATTTCAAGAGGAATGAGAAGTCACGTAGTTGAGAAGTTGGAAGGATTGCGTACGGATGTGATGGAATAGAGGGTTTTGCGTAAAAGTTAGCCTAATATGTATGGAATGCCTTATGAAGGATTATGGAAAGGAAAGAAACGATGGGAAGCAAGCGTAGTATACCGTTGATAGACTAATGTTTGGTATGAGCATACTACAGGGGTAATTGAGAAAGATGCCTAGAGCATTGGCGTGAGATTTGGAGATAGTTGAAGAACGTATTATATTAGGAAGAATTCTCCTACAAAGAGAGAGTCACCGGTGAGAGGGGCATATTCCCCATTGATGAGGATGTAAGGAATAAAGGAGGAAACACCTAAATTATAGGCTGAAGACGGGATATAAGATGGTATGGAAATTAAGATTGTGGAGAGACAAGCGAAAAGTAGTATGGAGGAAGAATGATTCGAGGGAGCAAGAGGTTGTGAAGATAGTGGGGTGATATTGAAGAGAAACCGTTAGAGCAAGAGATTAGTAGTCACGAACAATGGAACGTCCACCTAGAGAAAAGGTGTAACACATGTTAGTATGAAGGATGGTTAGTTACTTGGTGTCGAGCATGAGAAAGCAAGGATGAGGTGGTCGTTATGACATGTTTCTTGTGAATATTATGGGAAGCTTTTGGTTATGCAATCCTGCATATACCATTGGATGTGTTTAAGGTTGAGAGAACTTCCGAATGATGGAAAATCCGTAGAGGATAGAAGCCGTTCGATTGTATTCATTTTATCAATCAAGGAAGATAATTACCCTTCAACATATTCAAGATCTAATGATACGGCAGTATCCATTGGCATTTAAGAAGTAGCGATAGATTTAAGTAACAAGCCACCAAATATTCCACCCTGATAGAAAACTTGTTCCAAGTTTCGACTCTCTATAGGTAAATATGTTAAAGCGGCCGTAAAAGAATAAAGAACATAAACAAACTGCCAAGTTTTAAACAATTGCACACAAATTACAATTGATGGAGGGTGCATACAAATCGTTTAACCCTAAAACACCATAACTTAATTGATTCTAAAAGTAGCTATAAAGACTATAATGGATAATTTTTTTAGAGAAAACTGCCTATACACAAACACCATAAATAAATTCTGCTAAAACAACAAAGCAGTATAAAAAAGTTGGTTCCATGTATCAGGCAAGCCAGGAAGGCACCAATGGCTACAATCCGCCACATGGTCCGGATTAGCCCGTTGGCCCGGGCTCAAGTCCCCTGAATATATTGACGGGTGTGCGTCTTTTCTCATAGCGGAAAGAGTTGTTATGTCTAGTATGTATGCAGGATTTTGCATTTCTTGGATCACATTGTCAATGACTTTCATTTGGTCTGGATACACCCCGGGGTAGGCAGATCCGCTCATTGGGCTTGTTTCGCCGTAGCAACTTTTTCCAATGCTTGTGGCACCAGCACTCCATTCTGAAGGACTGTAATATTGGCCACCAACAAGTTGAAGTTATTATGGAATAGAAGTAAAACTGTTGACGAGTTTAATGCAAAAAATCAAACACAAGAAACAACAAGCAAGAATAATATCAACCACTTGATTTGTATATGTACTAGGAATTTATTATTTCCCCATGTGGGATTTCTTTTTACTCTTTCAAAGGTTAAAATGTTCTAAAACATAAAATATTCCTATTACTAAAACACACCTTTTAAGTTAGTGGCGAAATTTGTTAATGCTGTATACTTAAAAAGAAATTAATAGTTTTAAAAAGATGTGTTTTTATTAATTGCTATTTACGAGGGAGCAAAACACGGATGATTTATAAACATGTGCAATTGGAGTAGCTAAAAAACTGTGGCTAGAAATTAGGCCAATAATACTGGGTCCAATTTGGATAGCTAAATTATTGGCTAAACCATTACACTTGAATCACTTGATGGACCATTTCCATCCTATCCTTTTCTCATTTTCTATTACTATCACTTACACTACTTTTCACCATAGTACCAAATTTTATTTATGGAAGTTTAATTGTACATAATAAATATTGCGTGTGTTGTTACACATCGTCTTCAATTTTGTACTTAGATATCAATTATATGATGGTGATATTTTGGCAATTTTAAGAATATACGTATCTCAACTTAAAAGCTATTTGGTACTACATTGTAATGATGTATTAGCTTCTACATAAATAAATCTTTTCAAACCGAGTTTTTGTTTGTATTTCATATCTTACTAGTCTTTTAGACTCCCAACTGATCACAGTCTCGTAACTTAATCCTATAGTAACCTTTTCGTCGCTGATAAAAAGATATACGCTCTACGGCTTAATTTAACTCGTCTAAACGACTTGTAGCAATATGGTAAGAACGTACTTGTAGTGAGTAGGAGAAATGGATTGGAAGAAGATTCTTTTGGTAGTGGTATCAACATGAGAATCAACCCATTGGGCCCATGTCTTTAGGCCCGTGTGTAGTGCAGCCAACCGATCCATGTCCTGATAAAGCGACCCACCTGACTCAATCATGTCCCACCTGCACCACCACCAAATTATTACTACTCATTTTTCTACTTTTATGATGTAACTTATATGTTTTCAGTGATCATTTATTTATGAAAAAAAATAGCTAGCTTGTTTGGTATCAATTACAGTAATAGCTAGCCTGTTTTGTACCAATTGATATAACATTAACTGTGAAAGGTTTAATCTCTACTTTAATCACAATTTCATCAAATATTTTTAAGTTGGGCAAATGACAAAAAGGTACTCAACTTAGGAGTCATATTCAATTAAGTTATTATACTTTTTTTTTTGCACGAGTAGGTATTCAACTTATTTTTTTGATCAATTTGGGTGTTCTCGTTAAATCTTTAACGATGACTCGTTAAGTTTTTACAATATGAACCAAACTATCGGATTTTCATATGATTTATTCATCTTCATCATCAGAGTCTCATCCATAAACAACAAAAATATAACGTCTTGAAGTCTCAAGATTGACACCATGAAAACGATTTAAGATATCCAACTATAATAAAATGGGTATTTAAGAAATATATTGTTTGGATGGTTTTGGTTGAACTGACATACACATATACATTAACATCTTTTTTTTTTTTAACATCAATTAACATAAATTAATGTATATACACATATACATTAACATCATTAACATCAATGTTCATATTTCAATATTTCTTGCTGTAATATGCCAATATGCATCTCGCATTTTCTTACATGTCGGATATGACTATATGTAAATGTTGCTTATGGATACCTTATTAATTCGAATGGTTTGATTGAACCTGTATTGAGAGTAAAATATAAAAGTATATTTTAATTTACGCAGGTGATACTTCAAATATATTTATATTGTAGTTGTTTAAGATTTATGTCACTTAGCAATTTAAGACGTGATCTATTTGTGGCCAAGGTTATGTGTATTAAGTATCATTGTAACATCTATCTCGTTTCAAGATGAAACTGTGCTTGCATCCCCATGAGTGTCGGTCGTCAAGTTTGGTGATGGAGACGATGATCTATAGTGATGGTGGTGGTGGACTTAAAATGTAAGAACTCAAAGGATGATCGTTAATTATTTAACGAAAATATTTAAATTGGCCAAAAGAATAAGTTGGATATCTTTTTATGCTAGAAAAAAAGTTTGATACCTTGATTGAAAATGACTATTAACTTGATACTTTTTTGTGCCATTTGCCCTTTTAAGTTTCAAACACTTAATTAAAGTCAAATGTAATACCACTGTTACTCTTTAATGGGATTAAATCTGATTTAAAAAACTTGTAACAACAACAATAACACATCTAATTATTTTTCATAAGCTAAAATTATAAACAACAAAATACTTTATTTTCCTAAAGTCATCACACTTTAAGAGAACACATTATTAAAATAGTTTTTTATCAGATTTCATCTTGTCGATGAAAAGTGAGGTATGAAAAAATTTAACATTATTATAGTTGTACCAAAATCACTTAATATCATGTAACAACTTTTGTCATAACTCATGACGTTGTCATATTATTTTATTACTTTCTGTTAAATACATGAATTAAATCATAACTTACCCTTGAAGTGCTCCTTTATGAGTCCACCAATGTCCGGTATTAAACATAAGAACATCGGCACTCATCCATGCTCGTGAGTTCTTAGAAATATCCTCCAATTTAAGCACTCTTCGACCATCAACCGCGTCGATATCGACTAGATATGGTGCTCGGTAAAACGACACATCGACCGCATAATCCTGAAAAAAACATTTTCATAATAAGATTTACATAAAGGTGAAAGACAAACAAAAAGTTGCACCGTAAACACTAGTCTTTTTTAATTGTAAAACTAAATTCAAACTTTTTTACCAAGAACTTGAATGTAGAGAGAGGGTCGCCTCTTATAATCTTTATGGCAGATTTTGGTACACTTGACCATGTCATACAAATCAATGACTCCCATTGGTTTCGTCCCAATGAGTCTCCAACAAACATAACTGTTTTCCCTTGCATCTTCGTGAGAAAGTCGAGTCCATTGAACCTGCACAACAGCGGCATATTCACTTTCCTCATATATATAGTATATATATTTTTTAAATGAACCACTTTTTGACGTGACATTAGCCCATATTTAAAAACTGGGCTAATGTGACTGTCTAACAAGTTAAAATTATTGACGTGACATTATACTAACCTAGGGAGTTCACAATTGGCAGGTTTCCAACGATACTTAAGGTAATCCGAGTCGGGTCTTCCATACATTTGGCAATTGAACTCAGGATCAATAATGGGGCAAGAAGAAGCTTGGTAAATCGGGTAGGTTTCGTCATGGACCCATGAACCCATAAACAAGGCACATTGTGTCTGGTTAGACTGAGAAATTGGCAAATTTCGGATAGTACGTGTTTTGATAGGACGAACTACTCGAACCGATGAGGCTAATACGGCGAAATGCAAGACTAAAATAGGTATAAAAACATGTAAAAATAGGTTGAATGAGGAGGAAAAAGCCATTGGGAAGATGGGTATAATTTGGTTTTGGTTTTTGGTGGGAAGAAGGTAAAAGGGGGAAGGAATTTTGGTGGATGGATACTTTTTGTTATGTTGTGTTGTGTTGCATGTGAAGCTTAGGATAATATGATAGCTTCCTTCAAGTCTTTCATGTATATATAGTGGATTTATCATTTTTCAAATTTAGCATATAAATATTCTACTTGATTAAAGTAAATCTAAGTAGATATTTTTTGGGTAACAGTCGATAATACGTTATGGATTTGAGAAAATATGGAGTTTGTTTCTGCGTGATTATATCTTTTACTCTTTTAAATCTTGAAATTCGCCTGATTAAATCATTTAACTCCTTAATTACTTCAAAGATGGTCATTCCTTTTTTGCATATATATGTTTTGAAAAGTCTTTGTGCTTATTAAATGTGTAGCATATGATGATAATGTTTTTATGTTTGACTTGTTTAACAAGCTAGTTTAACCCAAGAGAGTCGTATGAACGTTAATGTTGATACCAACATGACTTGATTTTGAGACGAGCGTTTTTAGCTGAGTTGTACTTTGCTGTGTTCGAGTTTAATTTAGCTCGTTTTCAGTCCTACCGATAAACTTCTTTACATATTTAAGGTTTTTTTTTAACATAACTAATTTAAAACATACGAGGCTTAAAACTTTTCATGGAAAGAACAACATAGTTGTTCATCTACTTATTCATGCAATCATGCTTGATTAGCATTTCAGTTTAAGGTAACTAAACACAGGTTAAAAATAAAACTAACCATCGAAATATATACCGCTTAATATGATGATCTTGTCGGCTTATAGTAGCCTTAACAATATTTTATAGGGAACTTTAATGATTTTAGGCAATTTGTCTAAAAGTTAGGCTACTTTCTTTTGGTCTAACAAAAATGTAGCATCTATATAATATATACATTCACGTTACACATTAATAAGTGTGTTCTTATTGTTAAATTTCAAAATCTTTATGGATTCTTTGCTTGTCATCGTAGGGATGATTTATTTTAGATCAACTTTGATACGTCCCGAGTTTGTGAGGGATATGACATCATATTTATCTTTTATTTATTTAGAATATATGTTTAGGATAATACATTTTATATTTTAAGATTTATTTTTTAATCGATTTGTGACGAAAGTTAAGGTTATTCAGTATATATATCGAATCATTATTATGAATAAATCAATCAAGTTAATAGACAAATAAGTCTTAGGTCTTCTCATCTCTCGTTCTTAAAGAGCAAACACTCGCTAAAAGTGGTGTTTTATCCCGAAACTATCCGAGAGAGTTGCATTAATTGGTGCTTTCATTAAGAGCCCTCAGCACGTTGAGGGCTTTTGATCTAGGGTTCCAATCATAAAAAAATTGTCTATCGCGGGCACTTTTCACCGACGGGTACTGTTCATCATGGTATTGTTCACGACGGGTATCGTTCATGAACATAAAAAGAATTTGATTTACGGTTCATGGCATTGGGGGGCAACAACGAGCATGACGCAAAAGCCGACTATCTAAGCTTTTGCAAATAGGTACGGTGGTCGAATATCAAAGTGAGTTTAAGGATCTTATAACTCGCGTAACAGGTATCTCTGATTGTAACACCCCACTTGGATAAGTGGACCGTTACGCGTATTTATGGCGTGTCATCAAAGCATGCAAGACAATGTATTAAACATTAACTGACCATAACAGAAATACCGGAATCAAACATCGGTAATCCAAACATAAGCTCAAATATAAAAGATTAAGTACTGAAGGAAAAAAGGACGAAACAATGTCCAAACAACCAAAGTAATGTATGAGTGCATAAAATAAAAGAGTTTGGATAGCTCCCATCCAATGCACGTACTCTCTCAGAAGTCCTAAGAGCGTCCATGTGTACCTGCCGTTTGGAACATGAAAAGAAACTACGGCTGAGCATAACACCCAGTGAACGGATATGAAGCATGATAATAATGTACTGAAGTGGAACAGATAACAATTACTGAAACTATAACTGTTATCTAAAATTAGAGAAAAGGTGTGTACAATCTGAGAAGTCTGATTTATAAATAATAAAGCTGATTTATTAACTGTTAAATCTGAAAACATGCATTTACCATATTTTAAGTGCCAAAAGCTTATATAGGTCATGTGCTGTAACAACTGTTGCATGAATAACTGGAGGGGTGACCTCGTCATGCTGTAGAGGGGTGACCTCTAAATAATGTGCTGGGTGAAGGGATCAACTCTAATGTGAATGATGTAGAGCACACACCACATTCACCTGATAACTGTAAACTGATAGCCTATGATGCACCCATACGCCCCGCTGATAATACTGATAAATGGCCAAGCTGAAATAAATGGGACGTTGCGAGAAATCACTCCCTCGCAGAGGAGTCATGACACTGGCGCCTCTAGTGTCATGGTTACGGTACCTCCGTAACTAGTACATAAACTGGTCATGCTTGTATATAATGCTCAGGCAATTTATTTAGTTATTATAATGATTACTGATAAGCTTAAACGTAAACTGGGGAAAAAATTTGGCTGCAAACGGGAAATCCTAATCATGCATAGAAGGAAGTCCTTACTGAAAGACGGGAAATCCGTACCTCGTGTCCAGTAACTGACCGCGATCATGACACTGGCGCCTCTAGTGTCATGGTTACGGTACCTCCGTAACTAGTACATAAACTGGTCATGATTGTATATAATGCTCAGGCAATTTATTTAGTTATTATAATGATTACTGATAAGCTTAAACGTAAAATGGGGAAAAAATTTGGCTGCAAACGGGAAATCCTAATCATGCATAGAAGGAAGTCCTTACTGAAAGACGGGAAATCCGTACCTCGTGTCCAGTAACTGACCGCGATTAACTGACAGAAAGTCTACTATGATTTCACGCAAGCTACATGAATAAAGGACGCGAATAATATAACTGATATTTGTTTATTTTATTTATTTTAACTGTACTTAGTTAATTTATTTATTCTTGCATTACTGTTAGTATATAAACTGATAAGTCTGAATGTTCTAATATTTCTGATTAACGTATTCTTGTTCTATTATTAATTACTGTATAACACGTATTCTAACATTATAATATTTCTATATTTAGTAACCTGCTAATAATAGAAAGTTTCTTAAATTAGAACGTTTCCAAAATGAATAAAATCATTTAATAAATTTATACCCTTTTTATTTTATAAAACTAATTTAATATAATAAATTAATTTTCTAATTAAATCATTTTAAACATTTATATATAAAAGTGATAAAATAAGGTATAGTTAAGTCTTCGTATAAATCCTTTAAGTTTAACCCGAGCCTACCGAGATTCCCCATTCTCGGTCGCACTAAAACAAGCCAACAAAAATATAAAATCCAAAACTGGATTAGCGACAGAAATTTCTGTCGCTAACTATTTCAAATTGTCGCTAAAAGGTTGTGGTTAGAACTGTCCCAAATCTGACCTGACAAACTGCGACAAAAAATTTCGTCGCTAAACTGTCACTAATTTCAGAACTAAACCTTATTATTTTCTGTTTAATATTTACCCATTGCTACTTATTTTTTTCCCACTGTTCTTGTGTATTTTCCCACTGCTTAACACAGCCAAAGACCCCCTTAAATAAATTTTAACCCCCAATGGGTTTGTTTGGCTGCGATGGTTGAACACAGCCCATGCCGCCCCTGTATGGGTCACAGTTGGGCATAGAGGAAGGGTTACCGAGACCTCTTGGTCTCGGTTTCATAAACCACCACAAAACCGACACCCCTATAATCATAAAACCCCCTACGTGGGGTGGTTTGTTCGCGGCTGGCCAAAAGGAAGCACCATCGAGACCTTGTGTCTCGGCTGGGCATCAACTCACACCACCGAGACATGGTGGTGTCTTGGTTTTCGTGCAGCCATCAAACTCGACACCCTTATAATGATTTACTGATTTCCTTTTTTTTATTATTTATGTTCGAAACGATTCAAAGAAAATAAGAGGAAGAATAAGATGATTACCGTCACTATGGTTAAGAACTATGGCTGAAACACACGAATCAAGGACAAAATCAAACCCGAAACCCCTTTTTGTTTCTTCTCTAGCCGGCGGCACAACAAGGGTTACCAAACCCTAGTTTTTCTTTTTGTTGTATAAAATAAAATGGGAACAATCTTGTTTCCTGTGTTTTGTTATTAAAACGGACCGGGCCTAAAAGCCCACTTTCTTTCCTTATTATTTAAAACCGCCGGCCCCTTTTCTATAAGTGGGGTTTCCATCTTGCTTTCCCGTTTAACTTTTATTCACGTATACTCGTAACTATTGCCCGTGTTTTAATTCGTAATTGTTTCTCGTGTTTTAAATCCGTGAACGTAATAACTCTTTTCTGTATCATAAATAATGCACACGTAATATTTCTGAAACTTAATTTCTGTAATTTAATAATTATTTTCTGAATAATTATTATTTATAATATTTAACTGAAACTAAGCGTGCGTATTTAATATTCAGGAATCCTTAAATACGGGTTTTACAATTCTTACCCTCTAAAAAAATAATTCGTCCTCGAATTAAGGATATGATTATGCCGGTGTTTTACAATTCTCCCTCTCTAAAAAGAAAATTCGTCCTCGAATTAGAGGTAATTTAAGCTGGGGAAATTTATCTAAGCTGAACGACACATAGACTGAAAGGGTATGAAAACTGAAAGACATGTAAGCTGAAAGACATGTAACTGAAAGACATACCCGATCAAAACTGGAAGTGAGGATACGAAGTCCATATAGACTCATCTGTTTCCCAAGTGGCCTCCTGCTCGGTATGGTTCCTCCATATGATCTTGATGAAAGGAATGGTTTCCTTCTCAAAACTCGATCCTGGCGATCTAAGACTGCTTCGGGTTCTTCAATATAAGATAGGTCCTCCTGAATCTGATCTAGTGGATAATTAAATTTATGAAGCTCATGATAGTTGTACCCTCTGAGTAGTGATACATGGAACACGTTATGGACGTGTGCAAGCTGAGGCGGTAACGCCAACCGATAGGATACCTCACCGACACGTTCGAGGATTTCGAACGGTCCGATGTAGCGAGGGCTGAGCTTGCCCTTAAGGCCAAAACTTCTGACCCCGCGTGTTGGTGATACTTTGAGAAATACACGATCCCCAGTATGAAATGATAGATCTCTGCGATGCTTGTCGGCGTAACTCTTCTGACGAGTACGCGCTTCTTGCAGCTTTGCCCTGGCAATGACAACCTTTTCATTTGTCAGCTCTATTAATTCTGGCCCCTCAATCAAACGTTCTCCAACCTGGTCCCAACAAATAGGAGCACGACATTTCCTGCCGTATAACATCTCGAAGGGAGCACGCTTGATACTGGCATGCCAACTGTTGTTGTAGACAAACTCGACCAAGAAAATATAGTCATCCCAATGTCCTGTCCATTCTAATGCACAGGCGCGTATCATGTCCTCCAAAGTCTGGACGGTATGCTCTGTCTGACCGTCCATCCGCGGATGGAAAGTTGTGCTGAGCTTGAGCCTGGTTCCCCAAGCTTTATGCAAACCTCCCCAAAAGTGATAAGTGAATCGTGGATCCCTGTCTGATATAATTTCTGACGGTGTATCGTGTAATCGTACAATTTCCTTTGTGAATAGATCTGCTAGTTTACTGACTGCGAAGTCTTTACGGATAGGGATAAAGTGTGCTGATTTGGTCAAGCGATCGACAATAACCCAGATTGCATCATGTCTCCTCTGAGTCTGTGGTAATCCGGTGACAAAATCCATAGAGATCTTATCTCATTTCCACATTGGAATATCTAATGGCTGAAGCAGACCGCTGGTACGCTGATGCTCTATCTTAACCTGTTGGCAGGTTAGACATTTAGAAACAAAAGTGGCCACATCCTGTTTCATCCCGCTCCACCAGAAATGCTGCTTAAGATCGTGGTACATCTTAGTGGAACCTGGATGGATAGAAAACGGAGAGCTATGAGTCTCAGTCATTAAGGCTTTTCTGAGAGTAGGATCTTCTGGAACGCAGAGTTTGGTACCCTACCATACGATACCATCATCATCGATACGAAATTCAGTCTATGAAATTGAGATTTTGCTAGTTGAAAAGTTCATTTTCTCGGTGTCTTAACGAATTGATTTCCGGTTCAAAATGCGACTCAATTGTTTTTGGTGAAAAAGGATGTTTTTGGTTGTTTTTAAAATAAATGTGCAAGACGTAAATGAAAATGACGTTAATTAAAATCTAAATCTACTTTAAAATAAATGACAAGAATTTAAAAGCGAGACGAAAATTTAAAAGGCACTTAAAGTAAATAACGCAAACTTAAAACTATCCTAAGGCAAACTTAAAACGCAACTAAAACTTAAACTAAGGCAAGGCTAAAATAAATCTAAGGCAAGTAAACTTAAAGTGCAACTAAGGAAAAAGGCGGGAAAAGTAAAGCTTGAAAATTAAAAATTAAAAAAACTGAACCTAAAAAGAACCTGAAAACAACTCATTCGGAATAATCCTTCGTTCGGAATAATCACTCATCCGGAATGTCACCTTCGTTCGGAATGATTCTTCTTCACTCGGAATAATTACCAAAACCTTGATCCGGAATGTTCCGAATGAACACCCCCTTGATCCGGAATATCCCTTGACTCGGAATACTACTGATTCGGAATAAATACTCAAACCCTTCGTTCGGAATGTTCCGAATGAAGACCTTGATCCAAAATGTTCCGAATGAACACCCTTCGTTCGGAATGTTCCGAATGAACCCTTGATCCGGAATATTATTCCGAATAAACGACTTGATCCGGAACAAACTCTTCACTCGGAATGTTAGCTTGATTCGGAACTTCCACTGATTCGGAATATTCCACTGGTTCGGAATATTCTAAACAAAACTTTGATTCGGAATAATCAACAGGATTCTTTCACTCGGAATATTCCACTGGTTTGGAATATTCCCTTGATTCGGAATGCTGCTCTTATTCGGAATAACAAACTGATCCGGAATATGTCACTTATCCAGAATATTAGCTTGGTTCGGAACAATTACAACACCACCTTTATCCGGAATGTTTGCTTTGATTCGAAATAACCTGGGGAAGAACAGTAGCGAAGAACACGGGACAAAGAATAACATGAATCTAAACAAAAACTAATCAAATCAACCAAAAGATTAAGCAAGAGTAACCAAATAACATCTACTAATCATAAACAAACAATCCAAAACAATCAAACTAACAATACTAATCAAAATAATCAAAACCCACTTTAATCAAATCAATAAAACATCAAAAACATAAACATGAACAATAAAGCATAAAGATTAAAGATTAACAAGAAAGGAAGATAAGATATGAACAATAAAAGTAAAGATTGACAATAATTAAAAGGAAACTTACTTGAAATTAAAGGTATTTAAGGTGCAAGACAATTAAGTAAATGACATGTATTTAAATTGCAATTAAAGTAAATGGTGGAAGAACTAGTGTCACTCTAGCCAACAAAATGAAATGTAAATCCTAATGATCTATTTATAGGAGGATTAGGGAGGTGCTTAGGAAGCTTCCTCCCCTCTTTCTTCTTTCTTTAATTGCATCATTAAGTCCTTAATCTTCTTAATTCTTTGACTTTAATGACTTTGTCTCGGGATTTCTTTAAACTCGTCTTGTAATTCTTCAATAAATTAGACTTGAGTTCTTCGGCTTTAAGTAAACTTCCGTCTTTTGACTTTTTCTTCGATAAATCTTCAGAATTGGTCTTGGACTTCCGTTCTTTTTGCACTCTTGATTTCTTGACTTCGTCTTTTGTCTTTTTCTTTGATAAAAGCCCGTGAATACCCGTGTTTTCTCCCCTTTTCAGATTTTCATCCTAAATCACAACAAAACACAAATCACGCATAATTCCGACATTTACGACGTAAAATACACGTTTCGGCTTGGTTATTATAGTAGTTAAGTGGTAAAAAGGATGGGTGTTTACACACCTATCAAATCCCCTACACTTGACCATTGCAATGTCCTCATGCAATGCATTAGTTACAAAGCACGTTTACACTTTTCATCACAATCAATCCACCTTGGCCTTTATTAAAGAGATAGAAAATTATAAACATTCAAAGTAAAGAAATCAAAAACATACCTTCGGGTTTTGGAAATGTCATGAATGATCATCATCCTTAAGTTTTCACTTTCTCCAAACCAAGCTTAAAAACGAGATCATTGTTATTATAAGTTAGCAAACTAACACGAACTCATGTGGGCCAATTATTTACTTAGACTCCCTTATTCCTAGGTGTATCTCTTATATTTTATTGTTGTCTTGAATGATCACGAGGATGCATTGTTGACTTATTTCGATAGTTATTTAGGCTGAAAACAAAGTGGGACGATTTAATCAATAGTTAGCTAAAGGACAAAATCTTTTAAAACTGCTTCTCGGGACCTCATAAAGTTCATATCTTGGCATAACTCGCTTCGCGATTTGAGACCTTTCTCGGACCGATATTTGGTAGCGACTTCATACTTAAAATCTTGATAGACGTTCATGAAATAATGGTCTTCTCTTTATAATAGAAATTTCTTCACTTGAAGTTTTGAGAGATTCTTCATATTTGGACCACGACTTCTTCATTTTTCTCCAATCTTTATTTTGGACTTTGATATACAACGGTCCGCCTCCTTTTTGGACTTGGATCTATTTATCCTCATACCTTGTTAGGGCCTTTTTGGATAGACTTCTCCATGATCTTTCCGGGAGTATTTGCTTTTCGTCGTGTGTCTCGATCCTTCATATTGATTTTTGATAAATGATTCTTCACATCACTTGGGATCTTTAGCAACAAAATGTAGCCCTCATGCCTTGTTAGGGCTTTTTCAGACTCGCCAATCTTCGCATCCCGCTTCAATAAGTTATGCCTTGGCTATGAACTCTAATCAATACCGAGCAACCTTTAAACGATCTTGGGCTAGAAGCTAAGTAACTTTTCAAATCGTGCAACCTTATTTATTGTAGATAAATTTATTAGCAAGCGATGGGAGAATAGGCTTATAATTAACTCACATAAATTCATGAAAGAATACCAAACTTATAATTGACTCTATCATCTCTCGTTCTCCACAGTTTAAAATCTCAAGGAATGAGACTCATGGATGCTTAGCCTATTAAATCAAAGTTTTGGGTTTTCGAGTCGCCTATAGGATCTTACAAACTCTTAGACTTTTTCAAGTTTAGAAATCGTGTTTTAAAGTTCCCTTGATAAACGACTCTCTAGGATCAATTATAGGAACTTGCGCAAAGTTCTTGTTCTTATCTCGTGAGAGTTAAGACTTTCGCGTTTTATAGCTCCGTATATAAAAGCCTAGCAAAACTTGACTTAAACACGTTAAGGATACTAGCTAGAGTAAACTTAGATAAGTAAACTCGGGTTGAGTCAAAAGATTCACAACGTTTGAAAATTAAAACCACTTTATTAAAATTTATTCTAGCAAAGAAAGAAAATAACTATACAAAGGGAAAAACTAATAGGCCAAAATAGATCAAAAATTTTGAAAAATGTCGAAAAATTGATTTTCCGGTTAAAATGAGGACAAATACAAGGAAAAGACCACTTAACTTCGATAGAAGTCCCCCCTACACTTAATATAAACATTGTCCTTAATGTTTAAGCATGTGGGAGTAAACTCCCCTACACTTAGGACATTGTGCACGTTGTTTAAATCTCGCTAAGGAAAAGATAACTAACGAGATTCCTATTTTAATATTGGAAAATATAAAATAGTAAATCGGAAAGAGTTTAGGATAGAACCGGGAAAATGGGAACACGGAATCACGGGTCGTCAAAAATCATCAAGAGTGTGTCTTTGAAGCTCTAATCCCTGCACATGATAAGAAAGAAAACAAGAAACACCACGGGGCTCCCCCTACACTTATGGTGAAAACAGGTAAAGATAGATAGATAATTGGGTTGCCTCCCAAAAAGAGCTTGTTTTTGTTAACCGAGTCACGAGCCTGACTCGTCCCCGAATTAAATGGTCCATGGGGAAGACTCGAATGTGATACCGGGATCAAAGACCTTGTCCTCGTTCCCGGAGGAATATAATAAAGGAGAGGCAGGAGGATAAGTCTTGAATGGCAGGAAGGTCCTTTCAACATACGAGAAGTATGTGAAATCATGATCCACGGGAGGTGGGGTGGGTAAAGGAATCACATTGTCATCCTCCAAAGACAATGGATGGTGACCAATTGGCAAAGACGTAAGGTTATCAATCATAGAATGGTCATTGTCACCTCCCGGGTCAAAGCACTCATCCTTATTTCCCGGAGAGTGAAATTGATACATCACCCGCTTGGGCGTGCACGCAGTAGGATGAGGTGGCAATATAGTATGAGAAGTAAGAGAAGAATTACCTTCCATCCGCGTCACCTTTCCAGTAGAGTCAAATCTCACCACCTCTGCGATAGAAGGGGGCATGGCTAACAAAGGATGCTCATCAATAGCAAGAGAATCAGAGCTATCAATGTCCTCAATCGCTTCGTCAAAGAGAGGATTCACCTCACTAGATATGTAAACGTCATCAAAATCAAATAAAGGGTTCAAATAAATCTTGAAAGTTTCCTTCAGAACGTCTTCATCAGATAGTGACTCGTCATCACTAGAAGTAAAATCATCATCTTGATCAAAAAGAGGATTAGAGAAAGCCAAAGAATCCTCTCCCAAAGGGTTGGTGTGTTAGCCTCAAAATATTGAGCCAAACAAGAATGCTCGGTCATATGTTTATTATGTATCGTATTATAGAACGTTGTAATAGGTAGTATATTAGTCGTGTTATATGGGCTTAACTTTAGGCTAAAGTTCATTAATAAGTAACTAAAGCCCAAAAGGAAAGCCCGGCCCAAACCATATAGTCCATAAAGAAGCCCGCATGTGGGTGGACTATATATACTACCCTCCTAGCATGTTAGGAGGGTTGGTGATTCATTTTCTTTTAATCTAATAGTTCACAAATTCACACACTTCTCTCTCTTTTATCTCTCTAGTTTCTCTCTCTAAAACTCATCTCATTTCTACCTTTCTTTCTTTAAATTCGTGCTAGAATCATCACATATTAGGGACAACAATTGGTATCAATCGCCATAGGGTAGTTTTTTGTGATTCGTTGTTGATTTACTACTTAATTCGTGTGATTTTACCATAAAATCTACTCGGATTCAAGTGTTTTCTTATGTTTTTCGTACTCTAAATTATCCTCCTTTAATCTCTACATCTTTCATACGTGTGGTAAGATTTTGGTTACTTTGGTTTGGATTGAAACACGAAATCCAAGGTAAAAATCCATACTTTTTTTTTTGTTGTTCTAAGTCTCGGCTTAATTTTAGGAGTACGATCTGATTTTGTGGTTGCATAAACCCTGGGGGTTTCTACTTGCGATCCATAGTCACGATCCATTGTTACGATCTTACTGCGATCACTCAGTACGATCTGTGAGTACGATCACTCACCACGATCTGTGAGTACGATCACCCAGTACGATCGAAGAGTACGATCAAGTGAGTACGATCCAAGAGTACGATCACTTGAGTACGATCCAAGACTGCGATCAGAGTGCGATCTGGAGTACGATAGGTAAGTACGATCAAACTACGATCCGAGTACGATCCAACTGCGATCGAGGAGTACGATCAGACCATGATCAGAGTACGATCCAACTGCGATCAAGGAGTACGATCATAGTGCGATCAGAGTACGATCAGAGTGCGATGGGTCTCGTTGCGATGGACATCTAAATTTTGTTCGAGCATTTTTTAGATTTAGCCACTATCTAGACTAGTCTCGGAACGTAGTTTACACGAAGATTAAAAAAAAAAAAAAGAGTTAAAATTTTTAGGTCAAGTAAAATCAAATTTTTCCCATACTAGTTTTAGGCTATTTCTAGCTCGATTTCAAAATTTGGTGATTACAAATTTTTTAGGTCTACCGTTTTGTCGGACTGAGGAATTAATTGTCGGACTGAGAAAAAATCGCATTTTTCGGAAATTCAACAACCAACCAATCACAACAAATCTACTTAAGATCCATATTCACTTCATCATTTCAGAGAATATTGAGATGGATTCGACTGCCGAATATCGTGTGACGAACAACAACATAATGGTGGCGGGTAACAAAGAGAGACCACCAATGCTTGTGTCGGGTCGATATGATCAATGGCAATCTCGTTTTATACGTTACCTTGACACAAAACCTAACGGTGATGCTTTAAGGCAATGTATTTTGGAAGGACCCTATAAACTCTCAAGGATTCAAGTTCTTGCAGTACCAGCCACAAACACAAGTGACGCACAACCCGCATATGAACGTGATGAAAAGAGGACCGACCTCACCCCAGAGAACCGTGCGTGGTTTGATGCAGAGAAGGAAGCAATCTACTTAATTCTCAGTGGCATTGGAGATGAAATTTACTCTACGGTTGACGCATGTCCTACTGCTCAAGAAATGTGGACGGCAATTGAAAGATTGCAACAAGGTGAATCACTTAACAAACAAGATGTGAAAACTAAGATGTTTTGGAACTTTGGCAAGTTTACATCAAAGGATGGGGAATCAATTGATTCTTATTACTCCCGATTCTACAAGATGATGAATGATATGACCCGAAACAACTTGCAAGTTTCCACCATGCAAGTCAATGTCCAATTTCTACAGCAACTTCAACCAAAGTGGACACGGTTTGTCACCTTGGTGAAACAACAACAAAAATTAGACGAAGTTTCATATCACAAGCTCTTCGACATTTTGAAACAATTTCAAAATGAGGCAAATGAACTTCGAGCTGAACGAGTTGCAAAGATTTCCAATCCACTTGCTTTAGTGTCTACCACTTAACATTACCCAGATTATCACTCTCATACTTCAAAGACCTACTCTACTCAATCATCATCACCACGATCATCCACTGTCTCTAAGTCACATGCTCTAACACGATCCCGAGGTAAAGAAGTTGCAAGAGCACCATCACCCATACCTGAGCAATCATCTGAAGAAGACAGTGATGAAGAAGTAGCTCAAAGGGATAGGGAATTCAAGCAACAAATGGCTTTCGTTATGAAGCAATATAAGAAAATCTACAAACCCACCAACAACAACCTTCGAACATCTTCAAACTCGAGGAACACCCATGCACAGAGTCCTCCAAGGTATGACACACGAAGACGTGTTGCGAGTCCTCCAAAGTATGATCGACAACCTAAGTATGATAATCAGAGGGTGGCTAGTGTTGTTGGAAATCGGGAAACTGTTAGGACTCAAGTTGTGCAACAAAGTGGGATTCAGTGTTTTAACTGCAGAGGTTTTGGGCATTTGGCCAAGGAATGCAGGCAGCCAAAGAGGGTTAAAGATTATGGTTATCATAAGGAAAAGATGTTGTTGTGCAAGAAAATGGAAGCTGGAATCAAGTTATCAGCTGAGGAAGGAGAAATGCTTGACGACACAGATGATGAACTCTCCGACCAAGAACTCGAGGCACATTATTCATACATGGCAAAGATTCATGAGGTCCTTAACGTCACTGAAGATGACAATGGTCCTATCTTTGATACCGAGCTAATTGATAAGGTACAAGATGATGTTGAATATAATGTGTTTGGTGATACACATGAGCATAGTGATCTACCAACAACAATTACTGACACGTGTATGATGGAAACGGTTGATAGCAATACCACACCCGATTCATCAGACATGTGCAATAATGAGTTTGAGGATGATCAACATGCAAATGAGTATGATGACGAGGAGCGTGTCGCGCTTGCTAATTTAATTGCTAGTTTACAAAAAGATGTCAATGAAAATAGAAAGAATCAAAAGCAATTAAAGAAGGCAAACGCAGCGCTCACTCAAAACTTTGAAGAATGCAAAGCCGCTCTTATAAAATCTAGTGAGACTATTGATAGTTATAGGGCTGAGCTTCTTCAAAAGACCAACGAGCTTGAGGGGTACAAAAGTCGTGTCATCAACGTTAAAAAGGACGATTTTGAAAATAAATACAATGAAGCTCTTGCTTTGTTAACTAAAGAAAAACGTCAATTTAATGTTTTATTAAGTGATGAACGTCAAAAAACGTACCTTGCCACAACAAAAGTTAATGAACTTGAACAAAGGCTTTCTATGAACACCACCGATTCTGCTAAAATTCTTGACGTGAAGAAACAAGAGGTTGAAACATTAAAACAAGATTTCAAAAATAGACAAAGCAAAGATACTGAAAAAGTAAAGGATCTCGAAGAACAAGCCGATTTTTTGAAAAAAGTTGTTTATAATACACATGACTCTATTCAAACCGTAAGAATGATAGCACCTCGGTCGTTTTTCAAGGGTCAACCTAGCTTTGCCACCCCCAAGTACCTCGAACAAGCTCAAGCTGCGAACCCTCACTTATATCTTGATGAGTCTGAAAGGACTGATAATGACTGCCCTGTAGCTAACATCAATAGTGAAGAGACGTCCCTTTGGGATGAGGAGAGTAGATCACCGGTCAATAAAGATTTTGTGAAACCATATAACTATACTTATGAAAACAGTCTTTATGGTCTTTTCACTCCACAAAAACAGAAGTCTCGTGAGGAATTATTTGTAGAATGCAAACAAAAAAGAATTCAATGGAAAAAAGCTTTTGCCACTAAGAGGAAAACTAATGTTTTTAAATATATTAAGTATTTGCCTCTAGATGCTTCTAAAAGCAAAAGTAGAAAAATACTTGGTTTTCTTAAACACCACGTTAATAATGTTCAATCAACTGTTGAAAGCGATTAGGAGAAACGTCAAAAGGATAAGTGGAAAACCGAGATTCCTCACGACATAACTGTGCTTGTGAAAGAACTTTTAATACCAAATACAAAGATAATAAAAGAACATGTTCTTGAGTTTGAAAATTTAATTCAGTCTGAAATGTTTGATGATTTGAAATATGTTGAGTCTCTTGAAAAAGAAATTGATGACCTTCAAAATGACAAATTAGAATTTTCAAACGAATACGATCTACTCTTAGAAGAATGTCTCTCCAAAGATATTTTGTGTGTTACTCTTCAATCTTGTGCTGATATCGATGAATATTCTGATGTTGCATGCAAATATCTTGATAAAATCAAAGAGTGTGAGCGTCTTGAACTTGAGCTTTCGAAACATAAAGAAAATGTTGATAAAAAGGCTTTTGAGTTACTTCAACACAAAACTGATTTCCTTCAAAAACATTGTCATTCTCTTGAACTTGCTTTGCAAAAAGACGTTGGTAGTTTTCCACATGATAATAAATTGCAAGAAAAACTTTCCCAAACGTTTCGAGAAATGAACGAACAGAATTTGGAAATTAAAGGGTTGAAAGCTCAGTTACAAGACAGGGACAGAGCGATAGTCGAGTTGCAGAAACTCATTGCTAAGATGGGTGGGAAGATTGTGGAACCTAGTGTTAAGAAACCTGTTGTAAGACAACCCAATGCTCAAAAAGTGACTAGACCCTCTGTCTTGGGAAAACCATCTGTTTTCTCTAATTCTGCATTTGCAAAACTTGCGTTTGCCCCCAAGACGGATGGGAAGGATAGGTTACCACAAAACACTCTCAAAACACATATTCGATCACAAAGAATTAAGAACACAAATGTGGTTAAACTAGGGATGTATAGATTGGCCACTAAACCCACACAAAACAAAGAAAGTCAATCACCTCAGACTTCTAGAAACACTAATAGACGTGTGTCTTTTACTACAGGAGTAGTCCCCACTGCTAGTGTTAGCCGGCCCCAGCTTAAGAGCACTCGCATGAATGAAAAGGTCTGGCAAAAAAAAAGTCAAGGAAAGATGAAGGAAGTAGAAGACCACCCTAGGATTTTCAATGTTTCTAAGAATAAAACGTCTGTAATCGCGTGTAATGACGATTTGAATGATTCGACTTTGAATGCTATGAAAGTTAAGTTTGTTTGTGTGAAATGTGGAAAGTGTGCTAATGCTAATCATGCTATGTGGGTTTCGAATAATGTCAAAGGCGTAGAAACTAGAACTAAGAAGCAAACTGTGATGCCTATTAGTGCTAGAAAACCCAAACGCAAAGTGAACCATTCTGGTGCAACCCCCCCTAAGAAAAGTATTGCATCAGACTCCACCACTAAGAACCCTAGAAGCAGAATCAGGGAATTATATGAGTCTGCTAGCAAGCCTTGGAAATGGTGGTTTGCTAATCAATGTCCTCCAGGATATAAATGGATGCCTAAGGTTAGGACAGAAAATGTGACTACGAGCGTTAGTGTGCCTCTAAGTGATGAAACTAGGGAAACTAATGAATCGAAAATCACTACTAACATGGAATCCAATTTAGCAAATGCTCCATCGTGTTCTAATTCTTCTGCAGGTGATCGAAGTAATTCTCTTCATAATGGACTCCGGATGCACGAAGCACATGACGGGGAATCTCAAGATTCTAATTAACTTCGTGGAGAAGTTCCTGGGTATGGTCCGATTCGGAAATGATCAATTTGCACCGATCCTAGGATATGGAGACTTGGTTCAGGGGAATATCACTATAAAAAGGGTTTACTACGTCGAAGGGCTCAATCATAATCTTTTCTCGGTTGGTCAATTCTGTGATGCGGATTTGGAGGTTGCTTTTAGAAAGAAGACATGTTTTGTTCGTGATTATGATGGGAATGACTTACTTACCGGAACACGGGGTACTGATCTCTACACTATTTCACTACAAGACTCCACATCTTCAACTCCAATCTGTTTCATGGCTAAAGCTTCAACGACTCAAGCTTGGTTATGGCATCAACGTTTATCTCATCTTAACTTCGATACCATCAACTTGCTTTCTAAGAAAGATATTGTGCGAGGCCTTCCTAACTTGAAATTCATCAAAGATCATCTTTGTTCTTCTTGTGAGCTTTGTAAAGCTAAACGGAGTAGTTTCAAGACCAAGACTACACCAAGCTCTAAAGGACGGTTAGATCTTCTTCATATAGATTTGTGTGGTCCCATGCGTGTTCAAAGTATCAATGGGAAGAAATACGTTATGGTAATTGTCGATGACTACTCAAGGTACACATGGACTCACTTCTTGAGATCCAAGGATGAAACACCCGATGTTCTCATTAGCTTCCTTAAAGTGATACAACGTGGTCTTCAAGCTCAAGTTAAAGTGGTTCGTACTGACAGAGGTACTGAATTTTTGAATTCAAAACTGAGAGACTATTTTAAAGCTGAAGGAATTGAACATGAAACATCTATTGCTCAAACACCCGAACAAAACGGCGTTGTTGAAAGACGAAATCGTACTTTAGTTGAGGCTGCTCGAACATTATTATCCGCTTCAAAACTTCCACTATACTTTTGGGCCGAAGCCGTGTCAACCGCATGCTACACACAAAACCGCTCCTTAGTTATCCCAAGACACGAAAAGACACCATATCACATAATTAATGATCGCAAACCTTCACTCAAACACCTTCATGTTTTTGGATGTACGTGTTACATTATTCGAGATGGTGAAAATCTGGACAAGATGAAAGAGAAAGGTGATGCATGCATTTTAGTGGGATATGCAACTCAGTCTAAGGGATACAGAGTATACAACAAGAGAACAAAATTGATAGTCGAGACTATTCATATCAGATTTGATGAATTGCAAGAAATGGCACTTGAACAAAACAGTTTAAGTCCCGATCCACAACGACAAACGACTTCCGTTCACAACCGCACGGAACTCGGAACTCAAGACCACAGCAATGAACCGTCAAGTTCAAAGCTAGTTCCTGAACATGTTCCTAGAGCAGATATGACAGTGGACACGACACTTGAAGAGTTGGAAATGTTATATGGACCAATGTATGATGAATATTTCACGGGGGAGAAACAAGTTGCATCGAAGTCTTCCGCTGTCACTCATGATACGAATGATGATACCGATCATCATCAACAAATGGATACAACTTCATCTACTTCAACACGGGTTGTTGCAGATTTACCTCCTCAGAATATCAATTCAACAATCGATCCTACAACATCCACAACTACTATCATTGCTCCAGAGAACACACATCAAGCAGACGATGCATCATCTGACGAAGACGAATTTATCAACCCTTTTGGTACACCGGTACACGAAACTGGAGAGTCTTCTACTCGCCATGTTGATCCGTCAAATATGCATACGTTCTATCAACGACATCCGTCAACACATCATTGGACCCGAGATCATCCTTTGGTTCACGTAACTGGAAACCCTTCACAGCCCGTTCGTACAAGACGACAACTAGCCACCGATGGCGATGTTTGTATGTTCGCACTCGCCGTAAGTACGGCTGAACCGAAAAACATCAAAGAAGCCATGGCTGATCATGCTTGGATTGAATCGATGACGGATGAACTTCAACAGTTTGAAAGACTTAAAGTCTGGGAACTTGTTGACAGACCATACGATGTGACTCCATTAAATCTTCGTTGGATCTGGAAAAACAAGATGGATGAAGAGAATACGATCATCAAAAACAAAGCTAGGATAGTGGCTAAGGGGTATGGCCAGAAAGAGGGAATTGATTTTGATGAATCATTTGCACCAGTTGCTCGCATGGAAGCGGTCAGGATTTTCCTTGCTTATGCTGCACATAAGGGATTCACTGTCTATCAAATGGACGTAAAGACGGCGTTTCTTAACGGTCCTTTGAAGGAAGAAGTCTATGTCACGCAGCCGGAAGGATTCATCAATCCTCATTATCCTGACAAGGTGTATCGTCTCCACAAGGCACTATATGGACTCAAGCAAGCTCCAAGGGCGTGGTACGACGAGCTCTCGAAATTTCTGGTATCCAAAGGTTTCTCAAAAGGTTCCATTGATCTAACTTTGTTCACTTATAAATATGGGGATGACATTTTGCTTGTGCAAATTTATGTTGATGACATTATTTTCGGGTCTACAAACCCAAAACTTTCAAAATGGTTTGAAAAAGTAATGCACAACAAATTTGAAATGTCAGTGATGGGCGAACTAAAATTCTTTCTAGGAATTCAAGTTCACCAATCCCCAAGAGCTATCTTTATTAACCAAGCTAAGTATTGTCAAGAGATAATCAAAAGCATGGTATGACTTCGTGTGACCCCGTTGGGACACCATTATCAACCACATCCCTAGATGCTGACTTGGAGGGATTACCCATAGATCAAACGAGATATCGTTCCATGATCGGTTCCCTCATGTACTTGACAGCAAGCAGACCAGATATTCATCATGCTACGTGTTATTGTGCACGTTATCAAGCACGGCCCACTGAAAAGCACCTTAAGGAGGTTAAACGGATCTTTCGGTACCTCAAAAATACCATTCATTTGGGACTCTGGTATCCGCGGGAAACCGGTTTCTTTCTAACGGCCTATTCAGATTCTGATCATGCAGGGTGTCTTGATACACGTAAAAGTACTTCTGGTGGTGCACAATTTCTAAGACAAGATAAGCTTGTGGGATGGTCTTCCAAGAAGCAAGATTGCACGTCACTTTCATCAGCCGAAGCGGAGTATGTGTCTCTATCTGCGTGTTGTGCTCAAGTTCTTTGGATGAGAACACAACTCACGGATTATGGCTTCCACTTTGATAAAGTACCTATGTACTGTGACTCAAAGTCTGCCATAGCCATCTCCTGCAACCCGGTACAGCATTCCCGCACCGAAGCACATCGATGTCAGATACCACTTCATAAAGGAACAAGTTGAAAAAGGTATCGTTGAACTATACTTTGTTGGAACGGATTACCAATTAGCCGACTTGTTTACGAAAGCTCTGTCGAAAGATAGGTTTGAGTACCTCGTTAGGCAAATTGGTATGAGATGTTTGACTCCAGCAGACCTGGAGATTCTGGCAAAGGTGCCTGCTTGATTTATCTTTCAAACATCAACTTGTAAATATCTTTGAAAAAGCAAAATACAAAAATATAAAACACATAAAAGCAAAACACAAAATTAAAAATCTTTCAAAATCCAAAAATATTCTTCTCGACATGTCTTTCAGTATCGATAATATGGACGTGCCTAGAAATGTCGCTCAATAACGATACGGATGTGTACATAAAGCTCGAATGAAAGTTGTAAATATTTTTCAAAACATGTCATTTCTTCTTTTAATAAAGGAAATTGTCTATTTTGGACAAATATTTCCAAACAACGGGTAGACCAATCTATCACGGGTTGAGCTCGTCACAAAACATTCAACGTTTTGAGCTCAACACGATGGCTTGTAATCACTTTTAGATTGCAACCCGGATCTAAATTCACGGGGGAGTGTACGCTTTTGTACTCTTACCCTTAGCAAACGAAGTTAAATCTTCTTACACTTGAGTGGATTCGTCAAGACATTCAAAGTCTATGAACTCAAGTTTATGCTTTAGAAAAACCTTTTCGTCAAAAAGAATTGATTTTTCAAAAAGCGTTGAACACAATTTTTTCAAGAATTTTTCAATGATATTCAAAATCTTTCAAAAATTGTGTGTTCAACAACTCCTATCCTCAAAAAGCGAAATGTGGATCATATCCTCACAATGACAATTCAATTGGATCAATTTTTGAGGGGGAGCATTTTAACTTCATGCAAAAGACTAACACATCTTTCTCCTGGAGATTTCAAGACTATTTTTCAAAATATATTTTAATCAAATTTGGTATCTCTAATATCAAAAGATTTTATATATTAGAGATAGGGGGAGAAAATGTGATTAAAATGTGATCTAATATATGACTCAAGCACTTTGACTCTTACCTACATGTGCGAAACACTTTCGATTATCGATGCACATGTGAAGGGGGAGCATTTCTAAAACGACAAAACTAGCAAGGTGTTAAATGTTTTTCAAACACTTTGTTAGAAGTTAAAGTGGTTTTCATGGTTACGATCTGATAACTGGATTTTGACACCCCGTATAAAAATTAATTGAAGTTCGTGTTCTTGGAATCTTAACGAATTGATCTTAGCTCTCTATGTGACTTCGTTTTATTTTGGTGGGAACAAAGATGTGTCGTTGTAGTGTTTTAAAATTAAAAGGTGCAAAACAATTAAGGTAAATATGCTCTTAAAGTAAATCTAAGTCTAATTAAAGTAGAGTGCAAGTATTTAAAAACGTGGCTGAACTTAAAAGGCACTAAAGTAAAATGACGTAAACTTAAATCTATCTAAGGCAAACTTAAAATGCGACTAAAACTAAGGCAAATAATCTAGAAGTGCAATTAAATAAAAGGCAGGAAAAATAAAGCTTGAAAATAAAAATCAAAGACGAAAACTAATAAGAACCTGAATACAGCTCATTCGGAATAAACCTTCGTTTGGAACGATCACTCGTCCTAAATGTCACCTTTGGTTGAAATGATCCTTCTTCACTTGGAATATTACCAAAATCCTTGATCCGGAACAAATTGATCTGAATATGTCACTTATCCAAAACAATGCTTCGTTCGGAACTTGCTGATTCAGAACTTGTAAAATCTACCTTGATTCGGAAGTTTTAGGTCACCCCTTGATTCGGAAGTTTCCGGATGAAGCTCCTTGATTCGGAAGTTTTGAACTTCCGAATGAACCTTGATTCGGAACTTTGGTCCTTGATTCGGAACTTTGGATTGATTCGGAACTTTTGAAAAGTTCCGGATGAAACCCTTGATTCGGAACATCGGAGTTCCGAATGAGTATGTTTGGTTCGGAAGTTTTGGACTTCCGAATGAAACCTTGGTTCGGAAGTTTCCGAATGAACCCTGTTTGGTTCGGAAGTTTGGACTTCCGAATGAACACTTCAGTCCTTTCCTTGCCTTGACTCGGAACTCTTCCTGGAAAGATCAAAAACAAGGCAAACACCCCCGAAGAACAAGGAAAACAGTAGCAACAGATATAATAACAAAATAATCAAAATCAATCACACGGATAATAATAAACAGTAACGAATCAATGAAATAACATCAACAAGCAATTAAAAACATGAAATCAAACAACTTTTACCACAATAATCAAAAACCACTTTGGATCAAAATAAAAGCATGAACTTAAACATAAACACAACAAATCAAAGAATAAGAAAGGTAGATAAGAGATTGACAAGATAAAATAAAGATTTGACAAGAATTAAAATGAAAACTTACTTGGAATTAAATGGTAATTAAGGTGCATAACATGAATTAAAATGACATGAAAAGTAAATGACAAGTATTTAAATGGTGGAAGACTAATTGTCACACTTAGCCAACAACAAAGAAAAGTAATCAAGCCTAATCTATTTATAGGGGAGGATTAAGGAAGCTTCCTCCCCTCTTTCCTTTTCTCTTAATTGCATAATTAAGTCCCTCCTTCTTTTAATCTTCATTAATTGCGTACTTAGTCCTTTTCTTCTAATCCTTCTTTAATCTTGGACTTAAGGGACTTTTGACTTCGGGATTTCTTTTGAACTCGTCTTTAAATTCTGCAATAAAATAGACTTGAATTCTTCGGCTTTTGATAAACTTCCGTCTTTTGACTTTTTCTTCGATAAATCTTCAGAATTGGTCGTGGACTTCCGTTCTTTTTGCACTCTTGACTTCTCGACTTCGTCTTTTATCCTTTTCTTCAATAAAAGTCCATAAATGCCCGTGAATGTCCGTGTTTTCTCCATTTTTAACCTTTTCATCCTAAATCACAACAAAAACACAAACCACGCATAATTCCGACATAAAAGACATAAAATACACGTTTTGGTCCGGTTATTATTGTAATTAAGTGGTAGAAAAGATGGGTGTTTACACACCTATCAAATCCCCTACACTTGACCATTGCAATGTCCTCAATCAATGCATTAGTTACAAAGCAAGATTACACTTTTCATCATAATCAATCCACGTTGGCCTTTATTAAAGAGATAGAAAATTAAAAACATACAAAATAAAGAAATCAAAAGCATACCTTGGGTTTTGAAAATGTTATGAATAATCATCATCCTCAAGTTTTCACTTTCTCCAAACCAAGCTTAAAAATGAGATCATTGTTATTATAAGTTAGTAAACTAACACGAACTCATGTGGGCCAATTACTCACTTAGACTCCCTTATTCCTAGGTGTATCTCTTATATTTTATTATTTGTCTTGAATGATCACGAAGATGCATTGTTTGACTTATTTCGATAGTTATTTAGTCTGAAAATAAAGTGCACGATTTAATCAATAGTTAGCTAAAGGACCAAATCTTTTAAAACTGCTTCTCGGGATATCAGAAAGTTCATATCTTGGCATAACTTGGTTCGCGATTTGAGACCTTTCTCGGGCCGATATTTGGCAGCGACTTCATACTTCAAATCTTAAGAGACGTTCATGAAATAATGGTCTTCTCTTAATAATTGGAATTTCTTCACTTGAAGTTTTGAGAGATTCATACTTGGACCACGACTTCTTCATTTTTCTCCAATCTTTATTTTGGACTTTGATATACAACGATCCGCCTCCTTTTATGACTTGGATCTATTTATCCTCATACCTTGTTAGGGTCTTTTCGGATACACTTCTCCATGACTTTTGGGGAGTTTTGCTTTACGTCGTGTGTCTCGATCCTTCATATTGATTTTCGATAAATGATTCTTCACATCACTTTGGATCTTTAGCAACAAAACATAGCCCTCATGCCTTGTTAGGGCCTTTTCGGACTCGCCAATCTTCGCGCCCCGCTTCATAAGTTATGCCTTGGCTATGAACTCTCGTCATTACCGAGCAACCTTTAAACGATCTGGGGCTAGAAGCTAAGTAACTTTTCAAATCGTACAACCTTATTTATTAGCAAATAAATTATTAGCAAGCGATGGGAGAATAGGCTCATAATTAACTCGCATAAATTCACGAAAAAATACCGAACTTATAATTGGCTCTATCATCTCTCGTTCTCCACAGTTTAAAATCTCAAGTAATGAGACTCGTGGATACTTAGCCTATTAAATCAAAGTTTTGGGTTTTCGAGTCGCCTATAGGATCTTGCAAATTCTTAGACTTTTTCAAGTTTAGAAATCGCATTTTAAAGTTCCCTTGATAAACGACTCTCTAGGATCAATTATAGGAACTTGCGAAAAGTTCTTGTTCTTAACCCGTGAGAGTTAAGACTTTCGCGTTTTATAGCTCCCTATATAAAAGCCTAGCAAAACTTGACTTAAACACGTTAAGGATACTAGCTAGAGTAAACTCGGATTGAGTCAAAAGATTCACAACGTTTGAAAATTAAAACCACTTATTAAACATTTATTCTAGCAGAGAAAGAAAATAACTATACAAAGATAACAACTAATAGGCCAAAATAGATCAAAAATTTTGAAAAATGTCAAAAAATTGATTTTCCGGTTTAAATGAGGACAAAAACAAGGAAAAGACCACTTAACTTCGATAGAAGTCCCCCCTACACTTAAGATAAACATTGTCCTCAATGTTTAAGCATGTGGGAGTAAGCTCCCCTACACTTAGGACATTGTGTACTTTGTTTAAATCTTGCTAAGTAAAAGACAACTAAAGAGATTCCTATTTTAATATTGAGAAAATATAAAATAGTGAATCGAAAAGAGTTTAGGATAGAACCGGGAAGAAATAGAACATGGAATCACGGGTCGTCAAGAATCATCAAGAGTGGATCATTGAAGCTCGAATCCCTGATTAAGAAGTGAGGAGAGGAGATAGCAATCCAAAGGGTCCCCCCTACACTTATGGTAAAGAAAGCGAAAAGATAGATACATGGGTTGCCTCCCAAGTAGCGCTTGGTTTTTGTTAACCGAGTCGTGAGCCTGACTCGACCTTGATCATCAACGGAAAAAGCATGAAACATATCTACCAGGATCAAAGACATAGTTTTCATCCATCAATAAGAAAGAGCTTAAGGCGAACAAGGCAAGCCAAAAGAGAAGTGGCAAGGTTCCCTTAAGCAGCGATGGAGCACAGTAGAAGCAAGTATGGTGCGGTGCAAGCATGTCTTCAATGGGTCCAAAGATTTTTCCTTTTATTTCATCAGGTGGATACTGAGATGGCTTAAAGACTTCAATACCGGGGTCGAACACCTTTTCTTTTAGGGGAAAATAGCACTCAGGCTCAGCCGAGTGTGAAGAAGATCTGCAAAGAAGCACAACCTCGTCCTCAGAAGGGGGACAAAGAGGTGTCAAATCATACGTGCAACGGATTTCGGTGTCGACCAGTTTCTTCTCCTTTGACAAAATGCTCTTCAAATCCAAAGTAGGATCAAGGCGATAATCTTCAAAGTCATAAGGAGGAGCATCACTCTCATGAGGGAAGTATGTGTTAAGAAATTCAGAGAAATCTTCCTCAAATGAATAATCATCCAAAGTAGGATCGAGTGATGGTGGAGGATCTTCATCATGTGAAGAATCGCTCGATAGAGTATCAGCCTCATCAAAATCATCGAAAGTGGGCAGCTCGAGATACTCAGAAGTACAATCAAAATCATCCGAGTCTGAGCTAGAATCATCATCATCATAAGCATCGAAGACCGGTGGAGAATCAAAAATGGGAGAAGCGTCCAAAGTAGGGAGAGAATCATCCACATTATCTTCAAAGAGTGGATTGTCAGTGGAAGACTCGAATAGAGGATTGTCATAGACGGTAAAGTTATCGAGCACATTTATCATATTCACTGATTCTCGTCCTCCAAAGGATTTGCCTGTAAGCTTCCCCATTTTAAAAACTTTAGAATCATCCCCGACTCTTAAGATTAACTCACCTTCGGCCACATCTACTAAAGCACGTCCGGTTCTCAAAAATGGCCGACCAAGTATTAAAGGAATACGAGGGTCCATTTCATAATCAACTACGACAAAATCGACCGGGAAAGTAAATGTGCCAACTTTGATGAACACGTCTTCGGCTATACCAACGGGGTAAGCGAGAGTGCGGTTTGCAAGTTCGAGAGTCATCTTTGTTGGAATGAGGTCGGGCAATGATAGTGTTTTCCAAACACTCAGTGGCATAAGATTAATACTAGCCCCGAGATCAGCAAGGGCAGTAAATTCTTCAGTTTTGTTGAACACGCAAGGCAACACAAAACGACCGGGATCTCCAAGCTTTTCCGGAAGTTCTCTAAGAAGGACTGCAGAGCAGTTTTCATTTAATCGTGTGTTGGCGAGTTCAATCAGCTTCTCCTTCTTGCTAAGCAATTCCTTGAAAGCTTTGACAAATTTCGGCATGTGGCAAAGTGCTTCAACAAGGTTAATGTTGATGGTCATCTTAGATAGCATGTCCACGTATTTTGATACTTGGCAATCATTCTTGGTTAGCTCGTTGGTCTTGCCTATGCGAGAAGGGTATGGGATTCTAGGTTGATAAGGGTTAGGTGAAGGTGTAGTTGGTGAAGGTTGTGATGTTGAAGGGTCCTTCCGAGATACATCGTCATGACGAGGCGGAGACGGTAATGGTGCACTACTACTAGGTGTAGGAGGAGTAGGAATACATGGTGGTGGAGGAGGTGTAGATGATGGTGGTGGAATAGGTGGATCGACAATGGTAAGTCCACTACGCGTAGTTATAGCACTCACATTAGCTCGCGGATTAGTGACGGTGTTTGAAGGTAGAGAACCCGAAGAGGAAGAAGGTTGAGCTTCGGGCAAGAAACTAGCCAACAGATTCTTTAATTCAGTTGTTTGAGTGATGAAGGAGGATTGAAGGTGTTCACGAACCTCGGTTCTGATGTCATTACCTTGCTTCAAGATATCTCCTTTCAAATTGTTTATTTGGCTCTGTAGATTCTTGATTTGCTCACCTTGAGTTCTCATGATTGTGTCAACATCGGGATTAATGGGTAAGTGTTGTTGGGTGGGTGGTTGATAAGTATTAGAAGCACGAGGTGGGATTTGGTTGCTTCTATTGTAGTTGTTGGCGGGATTTTGGTTTTGAGGAGAAAAACCGGGTGAAAGGTAATTGTTTGAACGGTAGCTCAGCAGATTTCTATCCCCTTGTTGTCTAGCTTGGTAATTTTCCGGTGAATAATTACCGTAAGCAGCATACACATTTTCCGGATTTCCTTGTGTCGAAGGACAATCGGTGTATGAGTGAGGACCGCCACATGTTTCACAAGGATTAACAACCGCTTTAACTTGCTGTTGTTGTTGTTGGTTTGAAGCGAGAAGCGTAATACTTTTGCTCATTTCGGCCATCATGCGGGTGAGTTCGGTCATCTCAGGGTTTGCTGAGGTAGAAGAAACATTGACTCTCGTGTTGTTTCTAGAAGAAGCAGAGGAATCTCAGTTCTTATGATGAGTAGTCATGTTTTCAATTAACTCTCTACACTCCTCGGGTCTCCTTTTCATGAATGTGCCACCGGCGGCTGCATTGATCGTATCACGATCTCGAAAAGTCAATCCGTTGTAGAAAGTATCGATCAAGGTGACCGGAAGCATGTTGTGGTTTGGACAACGGTCGATCAAGACATTATATCTCTCCCATGCATCAAAAAGAGATTCATCGGGATCTTGCATGAAACCGTTGATCTGATTGCGAAGGCTTGTGACCATGGATGGTGGAAAGTAGCGCGACAAAAAGCGTTGAGTCATGTCATCCCAAGTGTGAATAGAATTCTTCGGGAGACGATCAAACCATTTCTCGGCATGATGCGATAAAGTATGTGGGAAGAGTTGTAGGCGGAGTACATCCATTGTGGCCCCAGGCAACTTCATGCTTTGGGTGATTGTAATGAACTTGTCGAGGTGTTTGTTGGCATCATCATCAGGCAATCCTCTAAATGGGTTTGTTTGCACTTGCTGAATCATGTGGTGCTTCAACAAAAACTCAGGAGCGTTGATTTGCATCGGCGCAATCGGTCCTCCTCGTCCAAACATGGTGGGTTGACAAAGTTCCTCCATGGTCCGAAGATCGGGCTGTGGAAGAGCATTGTTGTTATTGTTGAGGTGCGGTAGTTGATTATTGTTGTTAACACCTGCCATATCTAAATCTTCTTGAGGCTCGGGCTCTTGATAATTAGAAGATCTAGTACGCATACACCTGAAAATGCAAAAGAAAAAGAAACCAAACGCAAAGATAATATATATACACAATAAAAATGAAATCTTTTTGGATTTTTGATATTTTTAATTTTTATGGTTTTTTATCAATTTATAATTTTTATGGATTTTTGAGTTTTTAAGGCAAGAAAAATAACGTTCACAAGTGAACGGATCCCAAAAAACAACGTGTCTAGCACAGAAAACTGTTGATCTTAACGAAAAGAGCCGGCAGCGGCGCCATTTGATAATTGGATTTTGACACCCCGTATAAAAATTAATTGAAGTTCGTGTTCTCGGAATCTTAACGAATTGATCTTAGCTCTCTATGTGACTTCGTTTTATTTTGGTGGGAACAAAGATGTGTCGTTGTAGTGTTTTAAAATTAAAAGGTGCAAAACAATTAAGGTAAATATGCTCTTAAAGTAAATCTAAGTCTAATTAAAGTAGAGTGCAAGTATTTAAAAACGTGGCTGAACTTAAAAGGCACTAAAGTAAAATGACGTAAACTTAAATCTATCTAAGGCAAACTTAAAATGCGACTAAAACTAAGGCAAATAATCTAGAAGTGCAATTAAATAAAAGTCAGGAAAAATAAAGCTTGAAAATAAAAATCAAAGACGAAAACTAATAAGAACCTGAATACAGCTCATTCGGAATAAACCTTCGTTTGGAACGATCACTCGTCCTAAATGTCACCTTTGGTTGAAATGATCCTTCTTCACTTGGAATATTACCAAAATCCTTGATCCGGAACAAATTGATCTGAATATGTCACTTATCCAAAACAATGCTTCGTTCGGAACTTGCTGATTCGGAACTTGTAAAATCTACCTTGATTCGGAAGTTTTAGGTCACCCCTTGATTCGGAACTTTGGTCCTTGATTCGGAACTTTGGATTGATTCGGAACTTTTGAAAAGTTCCGGATGAAACCATTGATTCGGAACTTCGGAGTTCCGAATGAGTATGTTTGGTTCGGAAGTTTTGGACTTCCGAATGAAACCTTGGTTCGGAAGTTTCCGAATGAACCCTGTTTGGTTCGGAAGTTTGGACTTCCAAATGAACACTTCAGTCCTTTCCTTGCCTTGACTCGGAACTCTTCCTGGAAAGATCAAAAACAAGGCAAACACCCCCGAAGAACAAGGAAAACAGTAGCAGCAGATATAATAACAAAATAATCAAAATCAATCACACGGATAATAATAAACAGTAACGAATCAATGAAATAACATCAACAAGCAATTAAAAACATGAAATCAAACAACTTTTACCACAATAATCAAAAACCACTTTGGATCAAAATAAAAGCATGAACTTAAACATAAACACAACAAATCAAAGAATAAGAAAGGTAGATAAGAGATTGACAAGATAAAATAAAGATTTGACAAGAATTAAAATGAAAACTTACTTGGAATTAAATGGTAATTAAGGTGCATAACATGAATTAAAATGACATGAAAAGTAAATGACAAGTATTTAAATGGTGGAAGACTAATTGTCACACTTAGCCAACAACAAAGAAAAGTAATCAAGCCTAATCTATTTATAGGGGAGGATTAAGGAAGCTTCCTCCCCTCTTTCCTTTTCTCTTAATTGCATAATTAAGTCCCTCCTTCTTTTAATCTTCATTAATTGCGTACTTAGTCCTTTTCTTCTAATCCTTCTTTAATCTTGGACTTAAGGGACTTTTGACTTCGGGATTTCTTTTGAACTCGTCTTTAAATTCTTCAATAAAATAGACTTGAATTCTTCGGCTTTTGATAAACTTCCGTCTTTTGACTTTTTCTTCGATAAATCTTCAGAATTGGTCGTGGACTTCCGTTCTTTTTGCACTCTTGACTTCTCGACTTCGTCTTTTATCCTTTTCTTCAATAAAAGTCCATAAATGCCCGTGAATGTCCGTGTTTTCTCCATTTTTAACCTTTTCATCCTAAATCACAACAAAAACACAAACCACGCATAATTCCGACATAAAAGACATAAAATACACGTTTTGGTCCGGTTATTATTGTAATTAAGTGGTAGAAAAGATGGGTGTTTACACACCTATCAAATCCCCTACACTTGACCATTGCAATGTCCTCAATCAATGCATTAGTTACAAAGCAAGATTACACTTTTCATCATAATCAATCCACGTTGGCCTTTATTAAAGAGATAGAAAATTAAAAACATACAAAATAAAGAAATCAAAAGCATACCTTGGGTTTTGAAAATGTTATGAATAATCATCATCCTCAAGTTTTCACTTTCTCCAAACCAAGCTTAAAAATGAGATCATTGTTATTATAAGTTAGTAAACTAACACGAACTCATGTGGGCCAATTACTCACTTAGACTCCCTTATTCCTAGGTGTATCTCTTATATTTTATTATTTGTCTTGAATGATCACGAAGATGCATTGTTTGACTTATTTCGATAGTTATTTAGTCTGAAAATAAAGTGCACGATTTAATCAATAGTTAGCTAAAGGACCAAATCTTTTAAAACTGCTTCTCGGGATATCAGAAAGTTCATATCTTGGCATAACTTGGTTCGCGATTTGAGACCTTTCTCGGGCCGATATTTGGCAGCGACTTCATACTTCAAATCTTAAGAGACGTTCATGAAATAATGGTCTTCTCTTAATAATTGGAATTTCTTCACTTGAAGTTTTGAGAGATTCATACTTGGACCACGACTTCTTCATTTTTCTCCAATCTTTATTTTGGACTTTGATATACAACGATCCGCCTCCTTTTATGACTTGGATCTATTTATCCTCATACCTTGTTAGGGTCTTTTCGGATACACTTCTCCATGACTTTTGGGGAGTTTTGCTTTACGTCGTGTGTCTCGATCCTTCATATTGATTTTCGATAAATGATTCTTCACATCACTTTGGATCTTTAGCAACAAAACATAGCCCTCATGCCTTGTTAGGGCCTTTTCGGACTCGCCAATCTTCGCGCCCCGCTTCATAAGTTATGCCTTGGCTATGAACTCTCGTCATTACCGAGCAACCTTTAAACGATCTGGGGCTAGAAGCTAAGTAACTTTTCAAATCGTACAACCTTATTTATTAGCAAATAAATTATTAGCAAGCGATGGGAGAATAGGCTCATAATTAACTCGCATAAATTCACGAAAAAATACCGAACTTATAATTGGCTCTATCATCTCTCGTTCTCCACAGTTTAAAATCTCAAGTAATGAGACTCGTGGATACTTAGCCTATTAAATCAAAGTTTTGGGTTTTCGAGTCGCCTATAGGATCTTGCAAATTCTTAGACTTTTTCAAGTTTAGAAATCGCATTTTAAAGTTCCCTTGATAAACGACTCTCTAGGATCAATTATAGGAACTTGCGAAAAGTTCTTGTTCTTAACCCGTGAGAGTTAAGACTTTCGCGTTTTATAGCTCCCTATATAAAAGCCTAGCAAAACTTGACTTAAACACGTTAAGGATACTAGCTAGAGTAAACTCGGATTGAGTCAAAAGATTCACAACGTTTGAAAATTAAAACCACTTATTAAACATTTATTCTAGCAGAGAAAGAAAATAACTATACAAAGATAACAACTAATAGGCCAAAATAGATCAAAAATTTTGAAAAATGTCAAAAAATTGATTTTCCGGTTTAAATGAGGACAAAAACAAGGAAAAGACCACTTAACTTCGATAGAAGTCCCCCCTACACTTAAGATAAACATTGTCCTCAATGTTTAAGCATGTGGGAGTAAGCTCCCCTACACTTAGGACATTGTGTACTTTGTTTAAATCTTGCTAAGTAAAAGACAACTAAAGAGATTCCTATTTTAATATTGAGAAAATATAAAATAGTGAATCGAAAAGAGTTTAGGATAGAACCGGGAAGAAATAGAACATGGAATCACGGGTCGTCAAGAATCATCAAGAGTGGATCATTGAAGCTCGAATCCCTGATTAAGAAGTGAGGAGAGGAGATAGCAATCTAAAGGGTCCCCCCTACACTTATGGTAAAGAAAGCGAAAAGATAGATACATGGGTTGCCTCCCAAGTAGCGCTTGGTTTTTGTTAACCGAGTCGTGAGCCTGACTCGACCTTGATCATCAACGGAAAAAGCATGAAACATATCTACCAGGATCAAAGACATAGTTTTCATCCATCAATAAGAAAGAGCTTAAGGCGAACAAGGCAAGCCAAAAGAGAAGTGGCAAGGTTCCCTTAAGTAGCGATGGAGCACAGTAGAAGCAAGTATGGTGCGGTGCAAGCATGTCTTCAATGGGTCCAAAGATTTTTCCTTTTATTTCATCAGGTGGATACTGAGATGGCTTAAAGACTTCAATACCGGGGTCGAACACCTTTTCTTTTAGGGGAAAATAGCACTCAGGCTCAGCCGAGTGTGAAGAAGATCTGCAAAGAAGCACAACCTCGTCCTCAGAAGGGGGACAAAGAGGTGTCAAATCATACGTGCAACGGATTTCGGTGTCGACCAGTTTCTTCTCCTTTGACAAAATGCTCTTCAAATCCAAAGTAGGATCAAGGCGATAATCTTCAAAGTCATAAGGAGGAGCATCACTCTCATGAGGGAAGTATGTGTTAAGAAATTCAGAGAAATCTTCCTCAAATGAATAATCATCCAAAGTAGGATCGAGTGATGGTGGAGGATCTTCATCATGTGAAGAATCGCTCGATAGAGTATCAGCCTCATCAAAATCATCGAAAGTGGGCAGCTCGAGATACTCAGAAGTACAATCAAAATCATCCGAGTCTGAGCTAGAATCATCATCATCATAAGCATCGAAGACCGGTGGAGAATCAAAAATGGGAGAAGCGTCCAAAGTAGGGAGAGAATCATCCACATTATCTTCAAAGAGTGGATTGTCAGTGGAAGACTCGAATAGAGGATTGTCATAGACGGTAAAGTTATCGAGCACATTTATCATATTCACTGATTCTCGTCCTCCAAAGGATTTGCCTGTAAGCTTCCCCATTTTAAAAACTTTAGAATCATCCCCGACTCTTAAGATTAACTCACCTTCGGCCACATCTACTAAAGCACGTCCGGTTCTCAAAAATGGCCGACCAAGTATTAAAGGAATACGAGGGTCCATTTCATAATCAACTACGACAAAATCGACCGGGAAAGTAAATGTGCCAACTTTGATGAACACGTCTTCGGCTATACCAACGGGGTAAGCGAGAGTGCGGTTTGCAAGTTCGAGAGTCATCTTTGTTGGAATGAGGTCGGGCAATGATAGTGTTTTCCAAACACTCAGTGGCATAAGATTAATACTAGCCCCGAGATCAGCAAGGGCAGTAAATTCTTCAGTTTTGTTGAACACGCAAGGCAACACAAAACGACCGGGATCTCCAAGCTTTTCCGGAAGTTCTCTAAGAAGGACTGCAGAGCAGTTTTCATTTAATCGTGTGTTGGCGAGTTCAATCAGCTTCTCCTTCTTGCTAAGCAATTCCTTGAAAGCTTTGACAAATTTCGGCATGTGGCAAAGTGCTTCAACAAGGTTAATGTTGATGGTCATCTTAGATAGCATGTCCACGTATTTTGATACTTGGCAATCATTCTTGGTTAGCTCGTTGGTCTTGCCTATGCGAGAAGGGTATGGGATTCTAGGTTGATAAGGGTTAGGTGAAGGTGTAGTTGGTGAAGGTTGTGATGTTGAAGGGTCCTTCCGAGATACATCGTCATGACGAGGCGGAGACGGTAATGGTGCACTACTACTAGGTGTAGGAGGAGTAGGAATACATGGTGGTGGAGGAGGTGTAGATGATGGTGGTGGAATAGGTGGATCGACAATGGTAAGTCCACTACGCGTAGTTATAGCACTCACATTAGCTCGCGGATTAGTGACGGTGTTTGAAGGTAGAGAACCCGAAGAGGAAGAAGGTTGAGCTTCGGGCAAGAAACTAGCCAACAGATTCTTTAATTCAGTTGTTTGAGTGATGAAGGAGGATTGAAGGTGTTCACGAACCTCGGTTCTGATGTCATTACCTTGCTTCAAGATATCTCCTTTCAAATTGTTTATTTGGCTCTGTAGATTCTTGATTTGCTCACCTTGAGTTCTCATGATTGTGTCAACATCGGGATTAATGGGTAAGTGTTGTTGGGTGGGTGGTTGATAAGTATTAGAAGCACGAGGTGGGATTTGGTTGCTTCTATTGTAGTTGTTGGCGGGATTTTGGTTTTGAGGAGAAAAACCGGGTGAAAGGTAATTGTTTGAACGGTAGCTCAGCAGATTTCTATCCCCTTGTTGTCTAGCTTGGTAATTTTCCGGTGAATAATTACCGTAAGCAGCATACACATTTTCCGGATTTCCTTGTGTCGAAGGACAATCGGTGTATGAGTGAGGACCGCCACATGTTTCACAAGGATTAACAACCGCTTTAACTTGCTGTTGTTGTTGTTGGTTTGAAGCGAGAAGCGTAATACTTTTGCTCATTTCGGCCATCATGCGGGTGAGTTCGGTCATCTCAGGGTTTGCTGAGGTAGAAGAAACATTGACTCTCGTGTTGTTTCTAGAAGAAGCAGAGGAATCCCAGTTCTTATGATGAGTAGTCATGTTTTCAATTAACTCTCTACACTCCTCGGGTCTCCTTTTCATGAATGTGCCACCGGCGGCTGCATTGATCGTATCACGATCTCGAAAAGTCAATCCGTTGTAGAAAGTATCGATCAAGGTGACCGGAAGCATGTTGTGGTTTGGACAACGGTCGATCAAGACATTATATCTCTCCCATGCATCAAAAAGAGATTCATCGGGATCTTGCATGAAACCGTTGATCTGATTGCGAAGGCTTGTGACCATGGATGGTGGAAAGTAGCGCGACAAAAAGCGTTGAGTCATGTCATCCCAAGTGTGAATAGAATTCTTCGGGAGACGATCAAACCATTTCTCGGCATGATGCGATAAAGTATGTGGGAAGAGTTGTAGGCGGAGTACATCCATTATGGCCCCAGGCAACTTCATGCTTTGGGTGATTGTAATGAACTTGTCGAGGTGTTTGTTGGCATCATCATCAGGCAATCCTCTAAATGGGTTTGTTTGCACTTGCTGAATCATGTGGTGCTTCAACAAAAACTCAGGAGCGTTGATTTGCATCGGCGCAATCGGTCCTCCTCGTCCAAACATGGTGGGTTGACAAAGTTCCTCCATGGTCCGAAGATCGGGCTGTGGAAGAGCATTGTTGTTATTGTTGAGGTGCGGTAGTTGATTATTGTTGTTAACACCTGCCATATCTAAATCTTCTTAAGGCTCGGGCTCTTGATAATTAGAAGATCTAGTACGCATACACCTGAAAATGCAAAAGAAAAAGAAACCAAACGCAAAGATAATATATATACACAATAAAAATGAAATCTTTTTGGATTTTTGATATTTTTAATTTTTATGGTTTTTTATCAATTTATAATTTTTATGGATTTTTGAGTTTTTAAGGCAAGAAAAATAACGTTCACAAGTGAACGGATCCCAAAAAACAACGTGTCTAGCACAGAAAACTGTTGATCTTAACGAAAAGAGCCGGCAGCGGCGCCATTTGATAATTGGATTTTGACACCCCGTATAAAAATTAATTGAAGTTCGTGTTCTCGGAATCTTAACGAATTGATCTTAGCTCTCTATGTGACTTCGTTTTATTTTGGTGGGAACAAAGATGTGTCGTTGTAGTGTTTTAAAATTAAAAGGTGCAAAACAATTAAGGTAAATATGCTCTTAAAGTAAATCTAAGTCTAATTAAAGTAGAGTGCAAGTATTTAAAAACGTGGCTGAACTTAAAAGGCACTAAAGTAAAATGACGTAAACTTAAATCTATCTAAGGCAAACTTAAAATGCGACTAAAACTAAGGCAAATAATCTAGAAGTGCAATTAAATAAAAGTCAGGAAAAATAAAGCTTGAAAATAAAAATCAAAGACGAAAACTAATAAGAACCTGAATACAGCTCATTCGGAATAAACCTTCGTTTGGAACGATCACTCGTCCTAAATGTCACCTTTGGTTGAAATGATCCTTCTTCACTTGGAATATTACCAAAATCCTTGATCCGGAACAAATTGATCTGAATATGTCACTTATCCAAAACAATGCTTCGTTCGGAACTTGCTGATTCGGAACTTGTAAAATCTACCTTGATTCGGAAGTTTTAGGTCACCCCTTGATTCGGAACTTTGGTCCTTGATTCGGAACTTTGGATTGATTCGGAACTTTTGAAAAGTTCCGGATGAAACCATTGATTCGGAACTTCGGAGTTCCGAATGAGTATGTTTGGTTCGGAAGTTTTGGACTTCCGAATGAAACCTTGGTTCGGAAGTTTCCGAATGAACCCTGTTTGGTTCGGAAGTTTGGACTTCCAAATGAACACTTCAGTCCTTTCCTTGCCTTGACTCGGAACTCTTCCTGGAAAGATCAAAAACAAGGCAAACACCCCCGAAGAACAAGGAAAACAGTAGCAGCAGATATAATAACAAAATAATCAAAATCAATCACACGGATAATAATAAACAGTAACGAATCAATGAAATAACATCAACAAGCAATTAAAAACATGAAATCAAACAACTTTTACCACAATAATCAAAAACCACTTTGGATCAAAATAAAAGCATGAACTTAAACATAAACACAACAAATCAAAGAATAAGAAAGGTAGATAAGAGATTGACAAGATAAAATAAAGATTTGACAAGAATTAAAATGAAAACTTACTTGGAATTAAATGGTAATTAAGGTGCATAACATGAATTAAAATGACATGAAAAGTAAATGACAAGTATTTAAATGGTGGAAGACTAATTGTCACACTTAGCCAACAACAAAGAAAAGTAATCAAGCCTAATCTATTTATAGGGGAGGATTAAGGAAGCTTCCTCCCCTCTTTCCTTTTCTCTTAATTGCATAATTAAGTCCCTCCTTCTTTTAATCTTCATTAATTGCGTACTTAGTCCTTTTCTTCTAATCCTTCTTTAATCTTGGACTTAAGGGACTTTTGACTTCGGGATTTCTTTTGAACTCGTCTTTAAATTCTTCAATAAAATAGACTTGAATTCTTCGGCTTTTGATAAACTTCCGTCTTTTGACTTTTTCTTCGATAAATCTTCAGAATTGGTCGTGGACTTCCGTTCTTTTTGCACTCTTGACTTCTCGACTTCGTCTTTTATCCTTTTCTTCAATAAAAGTCCATAAATGCCCGTGAATGTCCGTGTTTTCTCCATTTTTAACCTTTTCATCCTAAATCACAACAAAAACACAAACCACGCATAATTCCGACATAAAAGACATAAAATACACGTTTTGGTCCGGTTATTATTGTAATTAAGTGGTAGAAAAGATGGGTGTTTACACACCTATCACGATCAAATACCCACAACATCTTTAATTCACGACGTTATTGGTGTCAAAAGGGTGGTTAGGTTTAAGTCCTATGATCCAACCAGAACCGGAGGGATCTTCCCAGGGACAATCAAATAGATTATTAGAAGTCCTTAGGAAAGATGGAGTAGAATGTGAACGTAGCTGGATGTCGACGAAGTACTGATGCTAGCACTGGAACAATCACAACAAGGTGCTAGTAATGATGTCTTGGTAAGCATTGAAGGGGTTGAAGAATGAAAAAGAAATGTAAGGATAAAGGGTCTAAAGAAAGAAGCCCTCCATACAACCTAGGCAGAAACCGGGTCAACTCATCATGAAGACAAACTCATCATGGACCCAGTGATGTATGCACAACCCTTTCCTAGCTACTCAGGCTTCTCTCAAAAGAAGTTTGTTTTATTGTCACGGAGAACAACATGACTACTATTGACTTTCTCACTTCGAGATAGTTGATATTGAATAGGTGGCATCTGCTCCAGCCTCCGACCACTAAAAGTGCACAAATCGAGTCTAGAGCCAAGAGATCAATCAAATCTCGTTAGGACACACGGATGAAGATCAACAGAGTCCTACGCTATATCCTTGCGATATTGCTAGAACACTCAGAGTGATACTACTTAGTATTCACAATGATGAGTGGAAATCCTTCCAGTGTTAACATCAAACAGCACTGCGGTAGGTCATATGCAAGATTCTTTATGAATTGAACATATGTAAAACTGAAAAGCAACAGTGGTTTGATTCTGAATTGATCCAAACTCGTTTCAGGTTTCTACGCAATATCTTTATGGTCTTGCCAGAACATTCAGAGTGATATTCATTAATATTCACAGTGACGAATGGAAATCCTTCTAGCGTCAACCTCAAGCAGCGCTACGGTAGGTGACTTGTGAGATTCTTATGAATCAAACTTGTGTCAACTGGAAAGCAACAATGGTAAGATTCGTTAAGAATCAAACTTGTTCCAGGAATTTGAATTGACGACTTTAATCAAGCGGATATCTATCCAATTGATTCACTCTTTATGTTCGCAGTCTTGCTTTGAGACGGTCGAGTAAAGAGAACGGCTAGTACAGCCGTGAAACCCTGTCAAGAAGATTCTTAATTGAATCTACCTGATCACAGGTACGATAGTTAATAGCGTATAACGGTCTTCACTGACCGGAGGTAAAACGCTACCGATTTAGGACGAATGTCAAATCCATTCAGTCCGTGTCTATGTTTTGTCTCGAGAAGGTGGCGTCACGGTGTACACAGCAAAGTCAATGATTCAGAAACCACATACTCATGACTAAAGACATATTCAACAATTAATAGTTTGAGTATGTGGATGAAGACACAAGATCGCAAGATGGCAAAGACAAGTCAAGGATGATTTGAAGATCTCAAGCTTAAAGACAAAGTCGAAAGACAACGACAAAGGCTCAAAGATCACAGCATGAAGGAACAACACTACTATTACACGTTCAAGACTCATTTATGGCGAGATTAGTAATCTCTACAAATTTCCTAAATGACCAAGGTTTATGACCTCTCATTGGGGGAGATTGTTAGCCTCAAAATATTAAGCCAAACAAGAATGCTCGGTCATATGTTTATTATGTATCGTATTATAGAACGTTGTAATAGGTAGTATATTAGTCGTGTTATACAGGCTTAACTTTAGGCTAAAGTTCATTAATAAGTAACTAAAGCCCAAAAGGAAAGCCCGGCCCAAACCATATAGTCCATAAAGAAGCCCGCATGTGGGTGGACTATATATACTACCCTCCTAGCATGTTAGGAGGGTTGGTGATTCATTTTCTTTTAATCTAATAGTTCACAAATTCACACACTTCTCTCTCTTTTCTCTCTCTAGTTTCTCTCTCTAAAACTCATCTCATTTCTACCTTTCTTTCTTTAAATTCGTGCTAGAATCATCACATATTAGGGACAACATGGTGGAAGGAACATCATCAGAAGAAAGTGCATCATACTCATCCTCACTGTCGGATGTCAACTCAGATTCACTTGGAATTGGGACAAAGTTATCAGCACTAGACTTTATGAATTCGTCGTATTCCTTTGTAGGAATTGTGCTAAGATCCTCATCCCCTAGGATGGGTGAATCCTTAGGCTCCAGAGCCGGAAAGTCGGGAGAAGGAATAGAATTCTCATCGTTCCAAGAAATAGGACTCTCATCGTCATCATCATCATAATAATATGGAGGCACAAGAGGAGGAGTATAAGCACTAAGGTTAGATACTTGCTCTTGTTGCTGATCCGCTTGACATTTTTCGATGATCTTGTTGCAAGCTTCTTGAACTTTTTGAAAGCTGTCAAAAAGTGTGGCAATATGCTTAGGAGGAAGTGCACAAAAGGGTTGATGATTGACGGTGTGACGTGGGGGCTCAAAATTATACACACTGGGATGATAGCACGAAATTTTCTCAAAGACCTTCGACGGATCACAAGAAGAAGCATCGTGAGGGCCCCCACAAATATAGCACCACGGGTATGGAGAAAAACCCGGTGCATCTTGAGGATAAGAATTGTCATAGACGGGAGAGGGTGAGAAAGTATTGTAAGAGGAGAAGTATGAATTTGTTGAATTACAAAATGGACAAAATCCAAATTGTGTATCATCGATATTAAAACCACACCCCTCACAAGTACACCATTGACATGTTTGAAAACCCTGCCATGGTCTCCCACACCGTACGTAAGACGAATCCATGAAGAATTATAAATAAGAGGGGTAAAGAAAAGAATTAAACATAATAGAGGATAAAGAGGAATATTTTTGGTGCAAAACTTTGAAAAAGAAATGCTTTTTATGATTTTTCAAATGTTTTTGGGTTTTTGAAAACTTTTGACACGAAAAATAACGTTCACAAGTGAACGGATCCCAAAATCCAACGCGTCTCTCACAGAAAACCGTTAATCTTTACGAAAAGAGTCGGCAGCGGCGCCATTTGAAATTGAGATTTTGCTAGTTGAAAAGTTCGTTTTCTCGGTGTCTTAACGAATTGATTTCCGGTTCAAAATGCGACTCAATTGTTTTTGGTGAAAAATGATGTTTTTGGTTGTTTTTAAAATAAATGTGCAAGACGTAAATGAAAATGACGTTAATTAAAATCTAAATCTACTTTAAAATAAATGACAAGAATTTAAAAGCGAGACGAAAATTTAAAAGGCACTTAAAGTAAATAACGCAAACTTAAAACTATCCTAAGGCAAACTTAAAACGCAACTAAAACTTAAACTAAGGCAAGGCTAAAATAAATCTAAGGCAAGTAAACTTAAAGTGCAACTAAGGAAAAAGGCGGGAAAAGTAAAGCTTGAAAATTAAAAATTAAAAACTGAACCAAAAAAGAACCTGAAAACAACTCATTCGGAATAATCCTTCGTTCGGAATAATCACTCATCCGGAATGTCACCTTCGTTCGGAATGATTCTTCTTCACTCGGAATAATTACCAAAACCTTGATCCTGAATGTTCCGAATGAACACCCCCTTGATCCGGAATATCCCTTGACTCGGAATACTGCTGATTCGGAATAAATACTCAAACCCTTCGTTCGGAATGTTCCGAATGAAGACCTTGATCCAAAATGTTCCGAATGAACACCCTTCGCTCGAAATGTTCCGAATGAACCCTTGATCTGGAATATTATTCCGAATAAACGACTTGATCCGGAACAAACTCTTCACTCGGAATGTTAGCTTGATTCGGAACTTCCACTGATTCGCAATATTCCACTGGTTCGGAATATTCTGAAAAAAACTTTGATTCGGAATAATCAACAAGATTCTTTCACTCGGAATATTCCACTGGTTCGGAATATTCCCTTGATTCGGAATGTTGCTCTTATTCGGAATAACAAACTGATCCGGAATATGTCACTTATCCGGAATATTAGCTTGGTTCGGAACAATTAAAACACCACCTTTATCCGGAATGTTTGATTCGGAATAACCTAGGGAAGAACAGTAGCGAAGAACACGAGACAAAGAATAACACGAATCTAAACAAAAACTAATCAAATCAACCAAAAGATTAAGCAAGACTAACCAAATAACATCTACTAATCATAAACAAACAATCCAAAACAATCAAACTAACAATACTAATCAAAATAATCAAAACCCACTTTAATCAAATCAATAAAACATCAAAAACATAAACATGAACAATAAAGCATAAAGATTAAAGATTAACAAGAAAGGAAGATAAGAGATGAACAATAAAAGTAAAGATTGACAATAATTAAAAGGAAACTTTCTTGAAATTAAAGGTATTTAAGGTGCAAGACAATTAAGTAAATGACATGTATTTAAATTGCAATTAAAGTAAATGGTGGAAGAACTAGTGTCACTCTAGCCAACAAAATGAAATGTAAATCCTAATGATCTATTTATAGGAGGATTAGGGAGGTGCTTAGGAAGCTTCCTCCCCTCTTTCTTCTTTCTTTAATTGCATCATTAAGTCCTTAATCTTCTTAATTCTTTGACTTTAATGACTTTGTCTCGGGATTTCTTTAAACTCGTCTTGTAATTCTCCAATAAATTAGACTTGAGTTCTTCGGCTTTAAGTAAACTTCCGTCTTTTGACTTTTTCTTCCATAAATCTTCAGAATTGGTCTTGGAATTCCGTTCTTTTTTGCACTCTTGATTTCTTGACTTCGTCTTTTGTCTTTTTCTTCGATAAAAGCCCGTGAATGCTCGTGTTTTCTCCCCTTTTCACATTTTCATCCTAAATCACAACAAAAACACAAACCACGCATAATTCTGACATTTACGACATAAAATGCACGTTTCGGCTTGGTTATTATAGTAGTTAAGTGGTAAAAAGGATGGGTGTTTACACACCTGTCAGTCTACTGGTCAATATTCTGGACAATCGCCTAGATTTCACCATCATCCTTTTGTGCGGCTTTAATCCGAGAGAGTAAATCTGGTTCCACTCTCAAACTAGCCTAATAGCCTCTTTGTCCGCGTAATAGGAGCTCAATATCATACCGCTCTAAGTCCCGAATAATCTCCTCCTAAACCTTTATGCCATTTATCATTCCTGACTTTCTGCTAAGGGCATCTGCTACTACATTTGCTTTACCTGGGTGATACTGAATATTAGTGTCCTAGTCTTTCAGCAGTTCCAACCATCGCCCCTGTCTCATGTTCAGCTCTCGTTGTGTAAATATGTACTTGAGACTTTTGTGATCGGTGAAGATATCACACGACTCATCGTATAAATAATGCCTCAAGATTTTGAGGGCGAAAACAACAACTACGAGTTCTAGATCATGCGTAGGATAATTCTTCTCATACGGCTTTAGCTGACGTGAAGCATAGGCAATGACTTTCCCATGCTGCATAAGTTCACATACCAAGCCTTTTCTTGAAGCGTTATTATAAATGTGATAACCACCTGTACCAGATGGAAGAGTAAGGATCGGCGCTGAAATTAAACGATGTTTGAGTTCCTCGAAACTCTTTTCTCTCTCATCGGTCCATATAAAATTTTCCCCTTTACGCATAAGTTTGGTCAACGGTAATGCCAAACATGATAAATTCTCTACAAATCTGTGGTAACATCCCGCTAACCCAAGGAAACTGCTGACTTCGTTGGCTGATGTCGGTCTTGACCATTTAGTGATAGCATCCACCTTTGCAGGATCCATGGTGATCCCCTCTACAGAAACAATATGGCCTAGAAACGTCACTTTGTTCAGTCAAAACTCGCACTTAGAAAATTTAGCATAAAGCTTTTCTCGTCGGAGAATCTGCAAAACTGTACGAAGATGATCCTCATGTTCCTCTTTAGATTTGTAGAAAATAAGGATATCGTCGATGAATACAATCACAAACTTGTCTAAGAACTCGTGGAAGACTCGGTTCATCAAGTCCATAAATACTGCAGGCGCATTCGTGAGACCGAATGGCATGACAACAAATTCGTAATGACCATACCTCGTGCGAAAAGTAGTCTTGGATATATCCTGATATTTTACACGCAGCTAGTGATATCCTGATCGTAAATCAATTTTTGAGAAGTGCTTGGCACCCTGAAGTTGATCAAATAAATCATCAATTCGAGGAAGTGGGTAACGGTTACTAATAGTGAGCTTATTCAGCTCGCGGTAGTCGATACACAATCGCATACTACCATCCTTCTTTTTGACAAACAAAACAGGCGCGCCCCATGGTGACACGCTTGGACGAATGAAACCTCTTTTTAGAAGTTCCTGAAGCTCATCTTTCAGTTCCTTAAGTTCTACAGGAGCCATACGGTAAGGAGCTTTAGATACTGGTTTTGCACCTGGAATGAGATTGATACCAAACTCTACCTCTTGCATGGGAGGTATGCCTGGGAGTTCCTCTAGAAAGACATCCGGAAAATCAGAAACAACTGGCTGATCATGAAGTGAAGGTGTCTCGGAAGCAGTGTCATGAACTGTAGCTAGAAAACCCTCACAACCATGGTATAATAGAGTACGGGTCTGTAAAGCTGATATAATCTGAACATGTTTTCTGGTAGAAAACCACGGTGAATGAACTCTGGTGTCTGGACATCACCGAAGATGACCCGGTGAGCATGACAATCTAAGGTGGCACGATGAACTGACAACCAATCCATACCCAAAATAATATCAAACTCGCACATATCTAGAGGGAGGGTACTGACTGGACGGATTTTATCGTCAAACTCAAGAGGGAGATCCTTGTACACCCGAGTAATGCATACAGAGTCTCGCATGGGTGTAGACATACTAAGCACACTGTCTAGTGGTGTAGGGGTCATGTTTATTCTATCAGCAAATGAAGTAGATATAACTGAGTGTGTGGTGCCTGTATCGAAAAGAACGCAGGCAACTTGTCCGTGTATAAACAAAATGTCAGTAATGGTACCTGTGGTCTTATTTGCTTGCTCTCGGGTAATAGTGTAAACGTGACCAGTGGTTGGTGGTAGTGGTGGTGGTGGAGGTAAAATCTGAGGAATCAGTCATGAGGTACCGGCAACATCTCCTTTCTTACAATCCCTCATCATATGGCCCGGCTGACCACACTTGTAGCCAATGTTTTAAAACCCGGGTTTTTAATTGACCCGGTCCAGTTGTCGGTTCACCGGGTTACCGGTTCAACCACCGGGTCAAACCGGTTTTATACCAAAATAAAGATTACCACATGTTATGTGTATATAGAAAACAAGGTTGCTCATTACTACTATTTTTAGCATAAAAATAAAATAGTACACTTTTTTTTACATCCAAGTCCAACCGATTCAATAGATGCACTGTTTGTTTAGTACTGTACAAACCTTACTTTATATTACATGTTTGACTCAGGTAGTCATGTGTCATCAATTCTCATCCTCAAGTTGCTCAAAAAAATATCTCATCCTCAAGAACCCACAAAACTATTAAACAGTATTTTTTTAGCTCAACTAATCAAAAACTATAAAATAAAAATCTCACATAAATGGAACCTCATTTTGATCCATCACTCATCCCCACAAAAATGGATCTTCATTTTTCTACACCACTTTTCATCCATTCATTCCAAAACAAACGGATGCTCATCACGCGAACACATATCGTTCACCATGTGTTGGATAATCTATTTCTACACCATACTTATTTGGAAAATATTCTCATATAATACCATGGTTCAACAAAAACGGATGCTCATCATGATCTATTGATCTGGTATTGGATAACTCTTTTAACCCTTGACATGGGTTGAACCGGCTGGTTTTCGGTCTCTGGTTTGACTAAAACCCGGCGATTCAACCTGGTCCGATTTTTTTTATAAAAACCCGGCTCACAACGGCCCGGACATAACTCCGGTTACCGGTTCAACCGGTTAAACCGGCCGGGTCGAACCGGTTTTTAAAACATTGCTTGTAACAACCACTCGAACCACGACGACAAGGTCCCGGGTGTTTCTTCCCACATGTGATGCAAGTGGGATTAGAATACCCCGTACAAGCAGCTCTGGTTTGCTGAGAACCTGATTTAAGAAGATGTACAAGTGTCACGATCCTGATAACATAACTGGAATAAGGTTGTTTAGCTGAAACTTAAAATTACCAGAATTTGCTGGTCGGGCAGACTACTGACCTCTGTAGTTTTGGTCACGCCCCTGTCCAGCATCTCTGTTAGCATACTGAAAGTTATAATCTATTTTACACGATGGTTTAGTGTTGCGAAGCTTAAAGAATCACCTGTAGTTTCTAGATGAGTTTGAGATGCCACGGTAGTTATCACCACTGCTTCTCTTATCTGATCGATTGCGGTCATAAGACTGACCGTGGTTTCTGTAGTTCTGCTGTGGGGTAGCCGATTGGGATCGGTCTCATCCTCTGTGTCTGCAAGATTATACTTGGATAAGGCATGATATATATTGACAAGTAATAACCAGAGTTAAAATTGTTTAAGTCTGCTGAATGACATGTACCTCTTCTCAGGACGCTCTACATTCTCGAGCTCATCCCCCTCGAAAAACATCTCAATATCACGAGCTGTATTAGCTACCTGCGACACGTTAGTGAACGTGGCACTCATTAGCCTATCCGCAGTCCTAGAGTGAAGGGCCCAGAGAAATTGTTTCGCTTGCTCCTCCGCGCTACCTACAGCCTCTCCCAAGAATTTAGCCAACCTGAGATACGGTGCATGAACTCGATACTGTTCTCGCCATGATTCGGACGAATGGCGTGAAAGTACCTCTTCAGTTTTTATTGCTCAGCATGAGGGAAAAACTGGTCATAAAACATTGTCTTAAACTGAGTCCAGGTCAATGTGAGCACCCACTCATCTCCCCCATTTGTCAACTTATGAGCCCTCCACCAATGTAGGGCGTGACCCTTCAACTTGTAAACGGAAAGCCTAACCTTGAAGGCATCCCCACAACCCATGGCCCCAAATTTTTCCTCTATATGATAAATCTAGTTTTCTGCGTCTGTTGGAGCTACAGTCTGTTCAAAAGGTCGGGGTTTCTGTTTATGAAACAAATCTAACCAGGTGGCTAAAGTAGCAGGTGGGGGAAGAGGATGGTTGTTATTTTGCTAAGGTCCATTTTGGTATTCAGCTCGGATATTGATAACTGAGATTTTGTATGGGTTCAATTAAGTTCTCGGTATCTTCTCGAATCGATCATGGTTCAAAGTGGAATAGTTGTTCTTGGTTACTAAAAAGGGGTTTGGTTTTCTATTCTACTAAAAAGGAAATGCACAAAGATATAAAATTAAACTAAAAACAGTTAATAAAATAAGACTGAGATTGAATTAAAATTAAACAGTAAACAGTAAAATACCCTTACTTGCAAAACAACTGATTCGGAAGAATTCTATTGATCTGGAATAATTAGCTCATCCGGAATATATGGTTCATGCGGAATAAAGATTTGATTCGGAATAAACTAGACTCGGAATGATATGGTTCATGCGGAGTAATTGCTTATTCGGAACATATGCTTGATTCGGAATGTTTTCACTGATCCGGAATAAAATACTAAAAAGCTTGATCTGGAATAATTTGGTTTACGCGGAATAAAACTTGACTCGGAATAACTTTGACAAGAACCTTCATTCGGTATAAAAAAACTGATTCGGAATACTTTGAAAAACCTTGATTCGGAATATAACTACTCATCCGGAATATTGATTATTCTGGATGAACAAACTGATCTGGAATAATTTGAATGAAAACTTTGGTTCGGAATACTCTAACTGATCCGGAATATTAAAACTGATTCGGAATAATAAAAATAAAAGCTTCGTTCGGAATAAAAAACTTTATCCGGAATAACTAATCCAAAACCTTCATTCGGAACATTTTGTTTATTCAGAATAAGTTAACTAGAAAGCTTCATCCGGAATAAGGTGACAAAACCCTTGGTTCAAAATATTGATTTGATTCGGAATCTGGGGAATGTTGAAGACGCGAAGAACAGGGAAACCAACAAAGCTACGAATTTAACCAAAATCAACAAAGTTTTTAACCAAAACTTAAACCAATTTAACCACTAATCATCTACTAATCATAATCATCAAACCAAAATAATAAAAACACAAAACCCACTTACTTTTAAAGATTGAAATCAACCAAATAAGAACTTAAGACTTTGAATCAAAAAGAGAAAGATGAACAAGATTAAAAGAAAGATTATATTGAAAGATTAAGGTTAAACAATCAAAAGGAAGGATTAAAATTTACAAGATTTGTGAATCAAAGATGAAAAAAATCACCAACACCTTAATGGTGTTGGTTACCCTACGAAACAAGAAAAAAAGAAAGAAACTGGAATGAAAAAACTAGTCTAATGTGTGGGAGGGGATCCTCTATTTATAGGAGGTGTGGTTGGTTGGTGAGTGGGATTTCTCTCTTTCTTTTTTGTCTTCTCGTCTTTTCAGAAAAGTTGACGTTTTTTATTTCGATTCGGGATTTGTTGACGAATAAATTCAACTTGTCTTTTAATTTCTTCGTTTAATAGACTTGAGTTCTTCGACATATGTAAATCTTCCATCTTTGGTCCTTTTCTTCGATAAATATTCAAATAGGCCCATTGACTTCAAATCTTTTGCATCTCTTGGACTATAGACTTCGTCTTGAGTCTTTTTCTTCGATAAAACCCGTGCAGTTCCATGTTTTCTTCAATATTTATCCGGTTGGCTCTGAAAACACAACAAACACACAAACCACGCATAATTCCAAACAAATGATATTAAATAAAATAAGTGGTAAAAGGATGGGTGTTTTCACACCTATCAAATCCCCTACACTTAACCATTGCCATGCCCTCATGCAATGCTTAGTGATAAAGCAAATTTACACTTTTCTCATAATCAATCAACCTTGGTCTTATTAACAAATACCACTACTACTAAAGACATATATAAAAGCTTGAATGAAACAAAAGGGATAGAAAACCATTTTCACTTGAAAATAGCTATATGGAAATAACTCGCAAAGAGATCTAAGACTTACTTCAGGGCTTCGGTGCTGCGAAGATTTATCACCCTCAAGTTTCACGTTCCCCAAACTAAGCTCAAAAACGAGATCATTGTTATTATAAGTTAGCAAAACAAACACTTACACACATGGCTTAATTATATGCTTAAACTCCCTTATTCCTAGGTGTATCTCTTATATTTTATTGTTGTCTTAGAATGATCACGAAGATGCATTTTTGGACTTATCGCGATAGTTTATTTAGGCTGAAAGCAAAGTAGGACGATTTGATTAATAGTTAGCTAAAGGACAAAATCTCTTAAAACTGCTTCTCGGGACCTCAAAAAGTTCATATCTTGGCATAACTCGATTCACGATTTGAGACCTTTCTCGGGCCGATATTTGGCATGTACTTCATACTTCATATCTTGAGAGACGTTCTTGAGATAATGGTCTTCTCTTCGTTAATAGAGTTTCTTCACTTGGAGACTTTTGAGGGATACTCCAACTTTGTTGACCACGACTTCATCATTATTTCTTCAATCGTTAATTGGGATTTTGAGATACAACGATCCGCCTCCTTTTCGGACTTGGATCTATTTATCCTCATACCTTGTTAGGGTCTTTTCGGATAGACTTCTCCATGATCTTTATTGGAGTTGATTGCTTTTCGTCGTGAGTCTTGATCCTTCATATTGATTTTGGGAATAATGCCTTTCACATCACCTTGGATCTTTAGCAATAAAATGGAATCCTCATGCCTTGTTAGGGCCTTTTCGGACTCGCCAATCTTCGCGCCCCGCTTCATTAGTTATGCCTTGGCTATGAACTCTTATCATTACCGAGCAACTTTTAAACGATCTTGGGCTAGAAGCTAAGTTATTAAATAAAATCGTACGACCTTACTTATTGCAGATAAATTATTAGCAAGCGATGGGAGAATAGGCTTATAATCACACCAAGTGTGCTTGTGCAAGAATACCGACTTATAATTGACTCTATCATTTCTCGTTCTCCACAATTTAAAATCTCAGGTAATGAGACTCGTGGATGCTTAGCCTAATAAACCAATTAAGGTATACATGGTTAAGGATACTTGCTAGAATAAACTTGGATAAATCTATTCGGGTTGAGTCAAAATAATCGCAACGGGCCTAATATGTCAAAGACTTCTAAACTTGCTACACCACTTTATTAATATTTTTTACTTTGTTGTGGGATATATACATATGAAAGCAACGATAAAAATTTAAAAATTACGACTATTTGGCCAAAGTTAATTAAAATTTTGAAAAATGCTGAAGAAGATTATTTTCCGGTTAAATGAAGGCATTTTAATGGAAAAGTCCACTTAAAACTTCGATAGAAGTCTCCCCTACACTTAATATAAACATTGTCCTCAATGTTTAAGCATGTGGGAAAAGTCTCCCCTACACTTATGACATTGTGCACGTTGGTTAAATCAAGTTAAGGAGGAGACAACTAACGTGATCAATTTCAAATGTGAGTATGAAGAAAATTGAATCACGATAGTTGAGAGATAGAACCGGATTGCGGATAACACGGGAGCACGGTTCTCCAAAGGTTCCAAAAGTGCATTCATCCCTGTAATCACATCACCACACAAACACAAACAACCTATATAGGCCCCCCTACACTTAGGAGGTAAAACAGAAAAGGATAGATACTCGGGTTGCCTCCCGAGGAGCGCTTGTTTTTGATAACCAAGTCACGAGCCTGACTCGACCCAAAACTAGTTCATGGGAAACGTGGTGAGGGATGGAATCATCTCATGAGAGATGTCCTCACCAAAGTACAACTTCACTCGTTGGCCATTCACCTTAAAATTAGGTCCATTAGGTTGAGCGAGCTCGAGAGTACCATATGGAAAAATTTGGGCAATGGTGAATGGGCCGGACCAACGAGATTTCAGCTTGCCCGAAAAGATTTTCAACCGAGAGTTGAAGAGTAAAACTTTGTCTCCAACTTGGAACTCTCGGTTTTTAATCTTAGAGTCATGAATGAGCTTAGTCTTTTCCTTATAGATCAAAGAATTTTCATAAGCTTCATTCCTGAGTTCATGAAGCTCATTGAGTTGGATTTTGCGTAGGTTACCGGCTTTGTTGATGTCGAAGTTAGCCCACTTCAAGGCCCAGTAAGCCTTGTGCTCCAACTCAATGGGGAGGTGGCATGCTTTCCCGTACACGAGACGATATGGTGTACAACCAATCGGAGTCTTGTATGCGGTACGAAAAGCCCACATAGCATCATCAAGTTTATCGGCCCATGAGGCATGATGCTCTCCCACGGTTCGCTCAAGAATTTGCTTTAACCCTCGGTTAGAGATTTCAGCCTGCCCATTAGTTTGTGGGTGGTATGCGATGGAAAGACGATGATTGACACCATACTTAGCCATGACTCTTGCGAATTGATCATTGCAAAAATGAGTCCCGCGATCACTAATAATGGCACGAGGCACACCGAATCTAGTGAATAGCTGCTTCAAAAAGTTACAAACCACCCTTGCATCGTTAGTGGGTAGAGCTTTGGCTTCAACCCATTTAGAAACGTAGTCAACGGCTACAAGGATGTATTTGTTTCCTTTAGATGAAGGGAATGGCCCCATAAAGTCGATACCCCATACATCAAAGATTTCACATTCTTGTATGAAATTTTGAGGCATCTCATCTTTATGTGTGATCTTGCCTTGTCGTTGGCAAGCATCACAATTTTTCACCATTTCGTGAGCGTCACGATAAATGGAGGGCCAAAAGAATCTCGAGTCAAACACTTTCTTTGCGGTGAAGTTGGGACCAAAGTGACCACCGGTGGGTCCTTTATGGCAAGCTTCGAGAATGTTTAAAGCTGCCGGTCCATCAACACATCGACGAATAATCAAATCAGCGCATTGTTTGAAGAGATACGGGTCATCCCAAAAAGTAAGTCTTAATATCTTTAAAGAACTTTTTCTTTTGTTGGGATGTTAACCCGTCAATGAGAATTCCACCCGCCAAGTAGTTTGCAATGTCCGCAAACCACGGGGTTTCATCAAAATTCGAGTTGATAGACATTAAGGTCTCCAGGGGAAAAGAGTCATTGATCTCTTTGTTCGGATGATCCCCTTTATAAGGATCCTCAAGTCTACTGAGATGATCCGCGGCTAGGTTTTCAGCTCCCTTCTTATCACGAATTTCGATTTTAAATTCTTGAAGTAGCAAAACCCAGCGAAGAAGTCTTGGTTTAGAATCTTGTTTAGTTAACAAGTACTTCAACGCGGAATTGTCCGTGTACACGATGGTAGTGGAAAGGACAAGATAGGGGCGAAATTTTTCAAAAGCATAGACAACAGCTAAAAGCTCTTTTTCGGTTGTCGTGTAATGCAATTGAGCCCCTGTCATTGTCTTGCTAGCGTAATGGATCGGTTGGAAGTGTTTGTTCACTCTTTGGCCCAAAACCGCTCCAATAGCAAAGTCGCTAGCATCGCACATCAACTCAAAAGGTAGCTCCCAATTAGGGGTAACCAAGACCGGTGCCTTAGTTAGCTTATCCTTAAGAAAGTTGAAGGCTTCAATACACTCTTTGGAAAAGATAAAAGGAGTATCTTTTTCCAAGAGGTGGGTCATCGGGCGAGCGATTTTAGAAATGTTTTTGATAAATCAACGGTAGAAGCCCGCATGACCAAGGAAACTTCTCACACCCTTCACGGTTGAAGGTGGAGGTAATTTGGCTATGACATCAACTTTAGCACGGTCCACTTCAAGACCGGCTTTTAAGATTTTATGTCCTAGCACGATGCCCTCTTTTACCATGAAATGGCATTTTTCCCAATTTAGAACAAGGCGAGTGTCTTCACACCGCTTAATCATACGTTCTAAATTGGTAAGGCAAGCAGAGAAAGAATCGCCATAAACCGAGAAATCATCCATGAAGACTTCCATAGTTTCTTCAACCATGTCATGGAATATAGCCATCATACACCTTTGGAACGTTCCAGGAGCATTGCATAAACCGAAAGGCATGCGTTTGTAAGCAAATGTTCCGTAGGGACAAGTGAATGTGGTTTTCTCTTGGTCTTTTAGATTGATGGGAGTTTGAAAATACCCGGAGAAACCGTCTAAGAAGCAATAGTAATCATTACCCGCTAGACGCTCGAGCATTTGATCCATGAAAGGAAGAGGAAAATGATATTTTCTCGTGGCATCATTGAGTTTGCGATAGTCGATACAAACTCTCCACCCAGTAACGAGACGAGTAGGAATCAACTCGTTGTGTTCATTGGGAACAATGGTTATTCCGCCTTTCTTTGGCACACAACGGACGAGACTTACCCATGGCGAATCCGAAATAGGGTAAATCATGTCGGCATCAAGAAGTTTGATAACCTCTTGTTTGATGACGTCGTGAATTCGAGGATTAACCCTTCTTTGGCTTTGGATTGCGGGTTTAAAGTCATCTTCCATGAGAATTTTGTGAGTACAAAAGTTTGGATCAATTCCGCGGATATCAGAAATTTTCCAAGCAATTACTTTCTTATGATCTTTAAGCACGGCGATAAGGCGAGATTTTTCTTCTTCTTTCAAGTCCTTAGCGATGATGACGGGTGACTTCTTCTTGTCTTCAAGAAATACGTACTCGAGATGAGACGGTAACTCCTTAAGCTCTAAATCTGGAGGATTTTCAATGGAAGGCGTAGTCAAATTCGGTTCATCGATAGCAATATCCTTGGGAGATGGTGGAGAAATATGGTCTTCATTGAGAAGTTTCTCAATGGTACGAATGTCTTCATCCCAATCGGTGGGAGAATCGTCATATTGTAAGTTCACATCTCCCAAAGTGGCTTCAAATTCTGTCAAAAGGAAATCACTTTCTCCAAATGGAGTTAGTGATGGAGCAATAGAGGCAACGGTCTCAACATTGGGAAGAGAGGTAAGACTACTTTTGCAAGAATCTTTAAAGTGTTCTTCACAAGCCTCATCAAGAACGTCGATACAATTAACACTCTCGTATGAATAAGGCTGTTTAGAATTCTTACCCATGTTGAAGACAATTTGATCGTCACCAACTCTCATGATAAGCTCACCCGCTTCTACATCGATGAGAGTGCGACCGGTCCTCAAGAATGGACGTCCAACGATTAATGGAACCCGAGGGTCCATCTCGTAGTCAACTACAACAAAATCCGTCCGGAAGGTGAATTTCTCGACGCCAACGAAAACTTCTTCGGCTATCCCCACTGGATAAGCAACCGTACGGTTAGCAAATTCCAAAGTCATTTTGGTGGGGACTAGCTCGGGGAGAGATAATTGCTTCCAAACACTTAATGGCATTAAGTTAATACTAGCACCTAGATCGGCTAGGGCCATGCAATTCTCTACTCCCGGGAAGTGGCAAGGGATTAAGAAGCGACCCGGATCACCAAGTTTGGTTGGCAATTTCTTAAGAGAACCGCGGAGCAATTCTCGTTAAGTTGGGTATTAGCGATATCAAGAAGCTTTTCCTTGTCACTAAGAAGATCTTTAAACATCTTCGCATATTTAGGCATGTGAGCGAGAGCCTCAGCGAAGGAGATGTTGAAATTCAATTGTTTAAACATTTTGAGAAAGTTTGAAACTTAAATATCGTCCTTGATTTTGAGCTTCTCTTTCCTCAACCTTGAGGGATAAGGTATATCGGAAGAAGAGGAAGGCTTTGGAATAGTAGGATCACTCACATACTTGGGTGGTGGAGGGGTGGAGTTAAGAGGTAGAGGAATAGGGATAGTGGACTCGTTTTCCTTTGTCACAATCACTAGTGTAGGTGTAGGAAGCTCGGGTTCCTTGGTACCTTTTCCACTACGAGTGGTGATTGCTTTCATCTCCCCTCTTGGATTAGCAACGGTGTTACTCGTAAGAGTACCCGATGAAGAGGTTTGATTACCTTGGAAGAAACCAGCCATCATGTCCCTTAGGTCATTCGTTTGACTACTCAAAGAGTTTCGCATATCGGCTCTAAGATCATTCCCTTGTTTCACCATGTCGCCCTTCAAATTAATAATCTGGGTCTGCAAATTCTTCACCAACACATCATTCGTTCGCATGTACGTTTCGACCTCGTGGTTGAAAACGGTGGGTTGAGTAGGAGGAGGTGCTTGATAAGCAGGTGGTTGGTAAGGAGCGGGTTGGTAAACTTGAGTAGGATTTTGAGGTGGATATAGTTGTCTTTGAGGTGGTTGGTATGGTGCTCGAGGTTGGTTTTGATTGGTTCGGTTAAGGTTTTGTTGTTGGTTTTGATTGGTTGGAGGAAAACCGGGCGGGGAAAGAAAATTGTTTGAGCAATAGCTGAGCAAGTTGCGGTCACCTTGAGGACGTGCTTGATAGCCTCCCGTGGAATAATTGCCGTATGCTGCATTAACATTCTTACAAGGATAGTCTTGGGTGGAGGTACAAGTAATGTACGAGTGAGGACCCCCCGCATATTTCATAAGGTTGGCTAACAGCATTGACATGAGCGTTTTGAGTGTTGATGCTTTTGGTATTGTTGGCGGTTTGGACAACAAGTGATTCAATAAGCGAAGTAAGTTTATCAATTCTCTTGTCGTTGTCATTAGTGCTCGCACTAGCGGCATTGGTCCGAACACTCTTGGTTTGCACTCTAGACTTATTCTCAATAATATCCCAAGCGACATTAGAAGACTTAACCAAAATATTACCCCCCGAGGCACTATTTAGTGAATCTTGGTCATTCATGCTTAAGCTATTGTAAAAAGTATTAATTTAGTGCACTTTGGTAAAACAATGTTGTGGGCACTTTCTTAAAAGGTCTTTAAAACGGTCCCAAGATTCACTAAAAGTCTCATCGTACTTTTGTTCAAAATTAATAATTTCATTCCGCAAAGCGGTAGTACGAGAGGGTGGGAAAAAGTAGTTTATGAATTTGGTCTCTAAGTCCGTCCACGTAAGAATACTTTGTGGCGGTTCCTTTGCAAGCCAATGCCGGGCTTGTCCCTCTAAGGAGAAAGGAAAATGTTGTAAGCGGATTACCTCTTGTGGAACCCCATTGAATTTGATTGTATTCGTGAGTTGAAGGAACCTTTTGATGTGATCATGAGGATCATCAATGGTACGCCCCAAGAATGGTTGAGAAGAGACCATTTGAATAAAGCTGGATTTGAGCTCAAAGTTGTTGGCTGCAATCGCGGATATAACAATAGGATCGTTGTTGCCCTCTACATGTGCTTGCAAAAGTTCGATCATAGGACGATTGTCCGGTAGAGGTTCATTGTTGTTGTTATTCATGTTGTTTTGAGGTGGATTATTATTGTTGTTGTGTACACCGACCATGTCTAAGTTATCAAGAGTCTCGGGCTCGGGATAAGACGTTGATTGTGTACGCATGCACCTGCAAAAGAACTAACAAAGCAGAAACAAAGCATAAATATTTTTGGTTTTTTATGTTTTTTAATTTTTTTGGATTTTTGAAAATTTTATATTTTTTTAGGATTTTTGAAAATTTTTTAATGATGAAAAAGTAAAGTTCACGGTGAACGGATCCCAAAATCCAATTTTCTCACAAAAAATCGTTTATCCTTACGAAAAGAGCTGGCAGCGGCGCCATTTGATAACTGAGATTTTGTATGGGTTCAATTAAGTTCTCGGTATCTTCTCGAATAGATCACGGTTCAAAGTGGAATAGTTGTTCTTGGTTACTAAAAAGGGGTTTGGTTTTCTATTCTACTAAAAAGGTTTAAATGCACAAAGATATAAAATTAAACTAAAAACAGTTAATAAAATAAGACTGAGATTGATTTAAAATTAAACAGTAAACGGTAAAATACCCTTACTTGCAAAACAACTGATCAGAAGAATTCTATTGATCCGAAATAATTATCTCATCCGGAATATATGGTTCATGCGGAATAAAGATTTGATTCGGAATAAACTAGACTCGGAATAATATGGTTCATGCGGAGTAATTGCTTATTCGGAACATATGCTTGATTCGGAATGTTTTCACTGATCCGGAATAAAATACTAAAAAGCTTGATCTGGAATAATTTGGTTTACGCGGAATAAAACTTGACTCGGAATAACTTTGACAAGAACCTTCATTCGGTATAAAAAAACTGATTCGGAATATTTTGAAAAACCTTGATTCGGAATATAACTACTCATCCGGAATATTGATTATTCCGGATGAACAAACTGATCTGGAATAATTTGAATGAAAACTTTGGTTCGGAATACTCTAACTGATCCGGAATATTAAAACTGATTCGGAATAATAAAAATAAAAGCTTCGTTCAGAATAAAAAACTTTATCCGGAATAACTAATCCAAAACCTTCATTCGGAACATTTTGTTTATTCAGAATAAGTTAAATAGAAAGCTTCATCCGGAATAAAGTGACAAAACCCTTGGTTCAAAATATTGATTTGATTCGGAATCTGGGGAATGTTGAAGACGCGAAGAACAGGGAAACCAACAAAGCTACGAATTTAACCAAAATCAACAAAGTTTTTAACCAAAACTTAAACCAATTTAACCACTAATCATCTACTAATCATAATCATCAAACCAAAATAATAAAAACACAAAACCCACTTACTTTTAAAGATTAAAATCAACCAAATAAGAACTTAAGACTTTGAATCAAAAAGAGAAAGATGAACAAGATTAAAGGAAAGATTATATTGAAAGATTAAGGTTAAACAATCAAAAGGAAGGATTAAAACTTACAAGATTTGTGAATCAAAGATGAAAAAAAATCACCAACACCTTAATGGTGTTGGTTACCCTACGAAACAAGAAAAAAAGAAAGAAGCTGGAATGAAAAAACTAGTCTAATGTGTGGGAGGGGATCCTCTATTTATAGGAGGCGTGGTTGGTTGGTGAGTGGGCTTTCTCCCTTTCTTTTTTGTCTTCTCGTCTTTTCAGAAATGTTGACGTTTTCGATTTTGATTCGGGATTTGTTGACGAATAAATTCAACTCATCTTTTAATTTCTTCGTTTAATAGACTTGAGTTCTTCGACATATGTAAATCTTCCATCTTTGGTCCTTTTCTTCGATAAATCTTCAAATAGGCCCATTGACTTCAAATCTTTTGCGTCTCTTGGACTATAGACTTCGTCTTGAGTCTTTTTCTTCGATAAAACCCGTGCAATCCCATGTTTACTTCAATATTTATCCGGTTGGCTCTGAAAACACAACAAACACACAAACCACGCATAATTCCAAACAAATGACATTAAATACGCGTTTTGGTCTTGTTTTAGCGAGAAATAAGTGGTAAAAGGATGGGTGTTTTCACACCTATCAAATATCATCACGAATCTGGGGTAGCATGGCTTGTACAACCGCCTGAACAGGAGCAACAATAGTAGCTGTTGTAGCCTCATTCTCATTTTCGCGTCTGCGTGGCATCTGAAATGGAAGAGGATTAGCTAATTAATTTGTTAGAACCTGGAGTAATAAATCTGAATATGTATTGTGTAGTTCATGAAGGCATAGCCAACAAAATATGACATGAATACTGGTGAACGCCTATGGTCAGTTCACAAAATGACATTTAACTGAAAACATGAATTTAACATGAGTAAGGATGAACGCCTATGGTCAGTTCACAAAATGACATTTAACAGAAAACATGAATCTGACATGAGTAAGGATGATCGCCTTTGGTCAGTTCACAAAATGACATTTAACGGAAAACATGAATCTGACATGAGTAAGGATGAACGCCTATGGTCAGTTCATCTATACAAAATCTGAACGGGCAAGGGTGAACGCCTATGGTCAGTTTACCAAAACGAAAATTCGCTGAAAAGCACATGCGACTAAATATGGCCAGTCCTGTACCAACCGTTTACTTAGTCAAAATTTTGAAAAGAACTGATTGATGAAATGCATGAGGAACATGAAAGATAACAACACCAAAATCTGGAAAGTTCCTGGTGACTACCCACTAGTTACAGGTCAAGTTTTAGAGCCTACAGGTCGAACCTTGCGCTCTGATACCATAATTGTAACACCCCACTTGGATAAGTGGACCGTTACGTGTATTTATGGCGTGTCATCAAAGCATGCAAGGCAATGTATTAAACATTAACTGACCATAACGGAAATACCGGAATCAAACATCGGTAATCCAAACATAAGCTCAAATATAAAATATTAAGTACTGAAGGAAAAATGACGAAACAATGTCCAAAAAACCAAAGTAATGTATGAGTGCATATAGTAAAGGAGTTTGGATAGCTCCCATCCAATGCACGTACTCTCTCAGAAGTCCTAAGAGCGTCTATGTGTACCTGCCGTTTGGAACATAAACGGAAACTACGGCTGAGCATAACTCCCAGTGAACGGATATGAAGCATGATAATAATGTACTGAAGTGGAACAGATAACAATTACTGAAACTATAACTGTTATGTAAAATTAGAGAAAAGCTGTGTACAATATGAGAAGTCTGATTTATAAATAATAAAGCTGATTTACTAACTGTTAAATCTGAAAACTGCATTTATTGTATTTTAATTACCAAGAGCTTATATAGGTCATGTGCTGTAACAACTGTTGCATGAATAACTGGAGGGGTGAACTCGTCATGTTGTAGAGGGGTGACCTCTAAATAATGTGCTGGGTGGAGGGATCAACTCCAATGTGAAGGATGTAGAGCACACACTACATTCACCTGATAACTGTAAACTGATAGCCTAGGATGCACCCATACGCCCCGCTGATAATACTGATAAATGGCCAAGCTGAAATAAATGGGACGCTGCGAGAAATCACTCCCTCGTAGAGGAGTCATGACACCGGTGCCTCTAGTGTCATGGTTATGGTACCTCCGTAACTAGTACATAAACTGGTCATGCTTGTATATAATGCTCAGGCAATTTATTTAGTTATTATAATGATTACTGATAAGCTTAAACGTAAACCGGGGAAAACATTTGGCTGTAGACGGGAAATCCTAATCATGCATAGAAGGAAGTCCTTACTGAAGGACGGGAAATCCGTACCTCGTGTCCAGTAACCGACCGAGATCAACTGACAGAAAGTCTACTCTGATTTCACGGGAGCTACATGAATATAGGACGCGAATAAGTTAACTGATATTTGTTTATTTTAACTGTACTTAGTTAATTTATTTATTCTTGTATTACTGTTAGTGTATAAACTGATAAGTCTGAATGTTCTAATATATCTGATTAACGTATTCATGTTCTACTATTAGTTATAGTATAACACGTATTCTGACGTTATAATATTTCTATATTTAGTAACCTGCTAATAATAGAATGTTTTCTAAATTAGAACGTTTCCAAAATAAATAAAATCATTTAATAAGTTTATACCCTTTTCATTTTATAAAACTAATTTAATATAATAAATTAATTTAATAATTAAATCATTTTAAACATTTATTTATAAAAGTGATAAAATAAGGTATAATTAAGTCTTCGTATAAATCCTTTAAGTCTAACCCGATCCTACCGAGATACACCATTCTCGGTCGCACTAAAACAAGCCAACAAGATATAAAATCCAAAACTGGATTAGCGACAGAAATTTCTGTCGCTAACTATTTCTAACTGTCGCTAAAAGGTTGTTGTCAAAACTGTCCCAAATCTGACTTGACAAACTGTGACAGAAAATTCCGTCTCTAAACTGTCACTAATTTCAGAACTAAACCTTATTATTTTCTGTTTAATATTTACCCACTGCTACTTATATTTTTCCCACTGTTCTTGTGTATTTTCCCACTGCTTAACACAACCAAACACCCCCTTAAACAAATTTTAACCCCCGATGGGTTTGTTTGGCTGTGATGGTTGAACACAGCCCATTTCGCCCCTGTGTGGGTCACGGCTGGGCAGAGAGGAAGGTTCACCGAGACCTCTTGGTCTCGGTTTCATAAACCACCACAAAACCGACACCCCTTTAATCATAAAACTCCCTGCGTGGGGTGGTTTGTTCGCGGCTGGCCAAAAGGAAGCACCATCGAGACCTTGTGTCTCGACTGGGCATCAACTCACACCACCGAGACATGGTGGTGTCTTGGTTTTTGTGCAGCCATCCAACCCGACACCCTTATAACGATTTACTGATTTCCTTTTAATATTAAGTGTTTGCAAGTTCGTTTTTTCTCGACTCAAGACAAATTGAAAGGCCTACTAATATCAAGCTTGAAATTGTTTTTGGTTGTTAAAGGAGTATTTGGATTCTAGGTCTAATTCAAACAATCACGTAAAAAATGGAAAATATTATAGATCTATTTATCCGTAAAACAAAGTGCAATTACCAATTAATATTTACAAAGTGCAAGTATTTAATGCATGAAAAGTAAAAGTTCTTGAAATGCAAAGGAAATGAAAATATAGGGACTAAATGTGCAAAATCAGAAACTATAGGGACCAATTATGAAAAATATAACAAACTAATCAAACAAACTTAACAAACTTCAAAACTAACTAACCAATTTTTAACTAATCATTATTCAGGGACCAACACTTGCAAACCCTAGAAAAGTAAAGTTTCAAAGCTGCTTACAAAGTAAATGAAAAACCAAGGACCAAAATCCAATTAAAGCATAAACTTTCACAAAAACAGGCACTAGCACTTGAATTAGCTCGTTTGAGCTTATTTCTGAACCAAAACGACTCTAATCTTTTGCAAAATGCATAAAATTGGAAATCAGCTAGGTGACTACAAGGAATCCATCTAAAAGCCAGTAAATCTCTAGTTAGCTTATCACAATAAGCTCACAATAAGCTCAAAAGGAATCCAGACATCCACTATGTGATTTTCTTACAAAAACTGATTAATCAAGCCTAAAGAAGCTTGGAAGTCTTTTGGTTTTGAAAATGGTTAAGAAAATAAGCTAGAATCCTGAATAAGCCAAAAACAGCTTATGTTGACCAAGGTTTGACCAAAAATATCAATAAGCTGAAAATTTCAGGAACTACTCATGACATGTTTGCTAATGGTTTTGTGAAAGAAAATCAATTGATTAATGAAGTAGATTATGAGATCTAGGAAAACAGAAAGCTATTTATCACAGAGAATGCAATTTGGTCTAAGGCTTATTAATAAGCTGAAATCTTACTCAAAAACTAATACTGTATTATTTCCTTATAAGCAGTGATAGTTTGGATGTTAAGCTACAAGTGTAAACAGATTTCAACTAAAATCATCAAGAAACAAGGAAATGCCATTGAATCAAAAGTCACTAGTTTTACTGAAATCCTTTATCAAAACTTGACCCAAACTTTTCAAGTGCCAATTTCCTGTTTGAAAACAAGTTTGACCACAAAATCTTACCAAAAAGACTTATACTTACTTCTTGATTATAAGTGAGCTTTAAGGAACAATTTGAGTAAACTGAATCACCAAAATGATCTAGAACCAAACACCACTTAAAAAACTGATTATTAACTTTTTCAAAAGCTTTTTGAGTACAAAAGTATGACAGCTAAAAGCACATATTAAGACTTGTTCAAATGATGAAATGAAATGGTTTTGAGTAAAAAACTAACAGGTTTACTGGTTAAACAACAAAATGAGTAGCTAATGAACAATGACTGATGAAAGATCAATTTTAACTAAGTAAAACTTAATGAAAAGCTGTTAAACTACAAACAAGCTATCAAATCAACAAGATCACACTACAATATAGCTAATCACACTTTTAGTTCAGCACTTAAGATTTACACTACGTATTTAGCATGCAGAGACAGTTTAGTGGAATTTAAATGAGTAAATTGTGTTCCTTTTAGCAAGAGGCCACCGTTGATGGAGTAGAGGAGCGCTGAGCTCTCTAAGGAAAACTAAACCACCATGAATCAACCACCAATAACCATCATCATCATCATAATATGCTACAATGAACACCCCTGCTACAAATGGCTGAAATTTCTTTGAAATGGACTGCGAATCAATTCTGAACCAGCTACAATTCTTCAAACCATCAAACAAGTTCCATTGATCATAGTTGATCAAAAGAAACACATAGTAACACTAGGATTATAGTAATGCAGGTATGAGAAAGAGATTTGAGTGAAAGTGAAGGGTAAATTTCATTAATGGATTGAAAGTGGTTACAAAGTAGTTATTAACTGACTTAGTGTGGTTGTCAATGACCCTAAATAGTTATAACTAGATAACTGCTAACACTAGAGAGAGAGATTAATAGGTGTGTGTGTTTTCACACCTAAGCTACATACATGAAATGAAATGAAAACATGGTATTTATAGAGTGAGAATTATAGTTTGTTGGGGATGATGAAGTGTTGCAACCAATAACTGAGCTCCACGTGTCTTTAGTCATTCAATTGAAAATTATTGATGATGAACACAATTGGGGATTTTTGATTGAATCAATTTCAGTCCAATTAAGTTGTTGGGTTGAATTCCTTGTTTGATTCTGGGCAACTTTCATGTTTATATCTTCACTTGATATGCATTGTAGTGAAATCCCGTTCCTGGGCTTGTATTAGCTTGAAGATGATACGTGGCATTGTTTTATTGGTGGGGGATGTGTATTGCGGATCATTATCCAAATTGGATATATATATTATTGCATGGCGAGTTCTTATTGGTCCATATGAACTGAGTGGGTATACTGTTTGGATTCATCTCATTTATTACTTGGCGGCTGTGAGCGAGAGTATTTCGCAATCCGTGTATCACTTATACTAGCACCTCATTGGTTGATTCCATCCTCACACGGATTAAGCCTAAACTTAGCCACATTTTGTCAAATTTAACCCTTGTAGTTTAGTAGATTATACAATTAAGCTCCAAGCTTCATTTCTTTGGCAATTTTTGATCCTTTGACTTTCATCTGGAACATTTGAAGCACTTTGACTTGTTTGACTTGAAGCTTGACCATATTTGACTATGATCTTGACTTTATCAAAATTGCACTTTAGTCCTTCATCTTTTGAATGTTGTCAAGATAGGTCCTTTTATTTGTAAGGCTTGTCACTTTTGATCCTTCTCTTGTCTTTTCTTCATCTTTAAGGCTTGATTTCACTTGTTTGCTCCAAATTTGTATCATTGTTACCTAAACAAGCATAAACACAAAACATACCCTATAATACTGCTTTTATGTATAAAAGTTAGGTATTTGCTTTGTGTTTTAGGGTGATTTGTGATATTATTGATATGAGATTTCACTCATTTCAAATACCCTACACTTGATCATTTCCTTGACCTCATGCAATGTCATAATTTAAAGCACCAATTTATATTTTTCTCATAATTAATCCACCTTGGCCAATATGAAATGCTTTTACACTACTCTACACTGTATGATGCATGATTTTGATTTTATACAATGCAATGCAAAGGAAATCAATTCTATTTATATATTTTTGAATTTTCTTGAAATGGTTTTTGATCGAAATAACTCATAAAGAAATCAAGGACTTAGATTAGGGTTTTTGGTACCATGAACACTTATCACCCTCAAGTTTCATTTTCCCCATACCAAGCTTAAAAACAAGATCATTGTTATCCACAAGTGAAAGTGCGTCAACTTATTCATATAGATTAAGTTTGTTACTCTCATACCCCCACTTATTATGCCTCTAAGACCGGTTATTATTTGAGAAAATTGCTTGAGAGCAAATTTGTCATTATTTAAAGCGTGAAATATAAGAAATATAAAATCTCAAAATAAGGAAGCACGGTTTTAATCCTAAGTAATCCTCTCATCCATTACTCGAAAAACCGCCCACAATTAATATAAGTCCGACTCAAGAATAATAAGTCATTCGCCTTATGTGTAAGATCCTTATGTCATGCATTAATAAGTAGCTACACACTCGCTAAGGAAAGAAAAATAAAACTCACGCAATAATTTATATCCGCGCCTTTTTGAGACCTTGGATCTTCAATCCCCCGACCCGTCAAGGTAATATTGGATTGGAGCAACTATCAAATCCCCGCAACCCTTGTGAGAGTAATATTGGAATTCAATTGCTACTATAATTAACACTTCACTGCCCCTCTTGGGAGTCTTGTATAATTATTTTTTTTAATTTTTTTTTTCTAGCCACTCGTTTTTTTCATAGGCCGCTCTTATTTTTCTTTATTCCTCACAAAGAAAGTTGAAAAGAATAAAAGGAAAAACACCCGCTAAGTATTAAGCATGACATGATTATAGTACACATAAAACATTCTAACTTAGAATATTAAGACGTACTTATACCAACCACGAATGATTAGTCAAAAATGCATAAGAGACTACAAACCAATTAAAACCGTTCTTGATTATTTATTAACATATATACATGCGTTGACAAGAAAGTAAAGGTTACGAAAGGGGATATTAAAGCCACAATTAATGAGTATGAGGTTTATCTAGCCCTTAACACTTACTTCAAACTCTATCATCTCTTGTTCTCCATAGTTTAAAATCTCAAATAATGAGACTAGTGGATGCTTAGCCTAATAAACCAATAAAGGTCTACATGGTTAAGGCTACTAGCTAGAGAGTGCTTAGATAAGCAAACTCGGGTTGAGTCAAAGTATCCATGGCGGGCCTAATATGTCAAATAAGTCTAAATTTATTAAACCATATCCTTTATTATATTTTTTTCTTTTTATATATTTTTGAAAAATAAAAGAAGAAATATATACAATGCAAATGTGTTATGCAAATGAAAAATGATTAATGCAAAAATTATGAATGCATATTTTTGGTGGCCAAAGTAGATCAAAAATTTGAAAAATTGTTTGAAAAATTAATTTCCAAGTTATCATGAAGGTCAATGACAAAGTTCTAGGTAAGGTCACTTCGATAGAAGACACCCTACACTTAAGATAAACATTGTCCTCAATGTTTAAGAGCATTGGAGTAAACTCCCCAACAGTTATGACATTGACAACTTTGCTTAACTCGAGCTAAGGAAAGATCAACTATAGTGAATTCATTTTTAAGCACAATGTGGTTATGAAAAATCAGAATAGTAACGAAGTGAACCGGATATAAGGGCCTCCTCCATAAACTCTAATGCACGTGATGAGAGAGCAACCCTACAAACAACATGAAGACAAAAGGAAGGTCTCCCCCTACACTTATCCTCAACTCTATACCCTTATTTCTATCCTACCACACTCTATGTCTAAAAACTCTAAGCCTAGTTATTCAAGCTTGATTTATGGAGTCTGTAGCTCGACTCATCCCACAATGAATTAATTCATGGGGAAAATGGGGATCTCTTGGACCATTTCCACGGAAATGTCCTCCCCAAAGTAATGTTTAACACGATAACCATTCATTTTGAAATTTGGGCCATTTGGTTGTGACAACTCAATAGTCCCATATGGAAATACTTGAGCAATAGTGAATGGACCAGACCATCTTGACTTGAGCTTTCCCGCAAAGAGTTTCAACCTTGAGTTAAAAGAGGAGAACCGACTCTCCAACTTTGAACTCACGGTTCTTGATCTTAGCATCATGCAATTGCTTAGTCTTTTCCTTGTAAAGCAACGAGTTTTCATAAGCATTGGCTCTCAATTCATCCATCTCATTGAGTTGGTCTTTCTATGTGAACAGGCTTCGTTTAAATCAAAGTTCGCCCATTTGAGAGCCCATGAAGCCATATGCTCTAACTCGAATGGGAGGTAGCATGCTTTTCCATAGATAAGCCTATATATATTACAACCAATTGGTGTCTTAAAAGCCGTCCTAAAAGCCCACAAAACATTATCAAGCTTATCTGACCAAGAAGCTCGATGCTCTCCCACCGTTCTCTCCAAAATTCTCTTTAAACCACGATTTTTGACCTCGGTTTGCCCGTTGGTTTGAGGGTGATACGCGGTAAAAAGTCTATGGTTAACACCATACTTCTTCATGACTCTCGTAAATTGATCATTACAAAAATGAGTCCCATAATCACTTATGATAGCCCGAGGTACACCAAATCTAGCAAATAATTGCTTCAATAATTTCACTACAACTCGAGCATCATTAGTAGGCAAGGCTTTGGCCTCAACCCACTTTGAAACATAATCCACGGCTACGAGTATGTACTTATTTCCCTTAGATGATGGAAAAGGTCCCATGAAATCTATTCCCCATACATCAAAAATCTCACACTCTTGTATGAAGTTTTGTGGCATCTCATCTCGTTGATTAATTTTTCCTTATCTTTGAGATACATCACAAAATTTCACCATCTCTTAGGCATCTTTGTATATGGAATGCCAATAGTAACCCGAACCAAAGAATTTCTTGGCGGTGTAGTTGGGCCCAAAATGGCCACCAGTAGGTCCCTTATGACAAGATTCTAAGATTTTAAATGCTTCAGGCCCATCTACACACCATCTAATGATTTGGTCCGCACATTGCCTAAAGAGGTAAGGGTCATCCCAAAAGTAGTATTTTACTTCCTTTAGAAATTTCTTATTTTGTTGTGAAGTGAGACCCTCTATTAGCACATCCCCCACAAGATAGTTTGCAATATCCGTCAACCATGGGGTGACATCCTCTTGTGAAGAGATAGACATGAGCTACTCTAATGGAAAGGATTCATTAATTTCCTTATGAGGTAATTCACCTTGAAAAGGATGCTCAAGTCTACTCAAGTGATCTGCCGCTAAATTCTCGGCTCCTTTCTTATCTCGAATCTCAAAGGAAAACTCTTGTAGCAACAAAACCCATCTCAAATGTATAGGCTTAGCATCTTGCTTCGTCATGAGGTACTTGAGAGCGAAATGATCCGTATACACTATGGTCTTTGAAAGCACCCGATAAGGTCTAAATTTCTCAAAGGCATAGACTATAGCAAGCAACTCTTTTTCTGTGGTGGTATAGTGAAGTTGAGCACCCGTCATTGTTTTACTAGCATAATGTATAGGTTGAAAATGCTTATTCACTCTTTGTCCTAACACGACCCCACGACATAATCACTAGCGTCACACATGAGCTCAAAAGGCAAATCCCAATTTGGAGAAACCAAAACGGGAGCCTTAGTAAACTTTTCCTTAAGAATATCAAAAGAGTCTAAACACTCTTGGGTAAAAATGAAAGGAGCCTCTTTTTCCAAGAGGTAGGTCATCGGTCTTGAAATCTTAGAAAAATCTTGTATAAAACGTCTATAGAATCCCGCATGACCAAAAAAACTTCTAACTCCTTTCACCGTGGTAGGTGGGGGAAGCTTAGAAATAACATCAATTTTAGCACGATCCACTTCTAAACCTTTATTGGATATCTTATGTCCCAAAACTATCCCCTCTTTGACCATGAAATGGCACTTCTCCCAATTAAGAACAAGACGTGTTTCTTCACACCTCTTAAGCATACGTTCTAAATGGGAAAGACAAGAAGTGAATGAATCTCGAAAGACCGAGAAATCATCCATGAAAACTTCCATAGTGTTGTCAATCATGTCATGAAAGATTGCCATCATACACCTTTGGAATGTACCTGGTGCATTGCATAAGCCAAAAGGCATTCTCTTGTAAGCAAATGTACCATAGGGACAAGTGAATGTGGTCTTTTCTTGATCCTTTGGATCAATGGGTATTTGGAAATAACCCGAGAATCCATCTAGAATGCAATAGTATTCATTTCCCACTAAGCGTTTAAGCATTTGGTCCATAAAAGGCAATGGGAAATGATATTTCCTAGTAGCATCATTGTGCTTCCTAAAATCAATACAAACTCTCCAACCCGTGACAAGTCTAGTAGGAATAAGCTCATTGTTCTCATTAGGTACTACGGTGATTCCACCCTTCTTAGGAACTCAATGTACCAGGCTAACTCATGGAGAGTCGTAAATGGGGTAAATCATACCCGCATCAAGGAGTTTGATAACTTCCTTTTTGATGACCTCATGGATTTTTGGGTTAACCCTTCTTTGGCTTTGAATGGCGGGTTTGTAATCATCCTCCATAAGGATTTTGTGTGTAAAAAAATTTGGATCAATTCCTCTTATGTCAGATATTTTCCATGCTATGGCTTTCTTATGTTTCTTAAGCACCTCAATGAGTTTTTCCTTCTCATCATCTTTCAAGTCTTTTGCTATGATCACGGGTAATTGGTCTTTTCCCTCTAAGAAATCATATTCAAGGTGTGATGGAAGATCCTTAAGTTCAAGGGAAGGTGGACTCTCAATGGAAGGTTTCACTATGGACGGATCATCAATGGTAACCTCATGTAGAGATCGTGTATTGCAAAAGCAATACTTATGGAAGTATGTGTATTGAGTGTTCGTATACATATACGTATCTACATATAATAATATATCAAAAATATTTTTGTATTTATTGAGTGTTTTTAAGAAAAATACTATATGTACGTAAAAACGATAAAATCGATATAATATATAGTTTTGGGTGTAATCTTTTAGGAAAAAGATTACTTTTTGGATTTTTTTTATTTTTTTGGTTCAATTCTTTAGGAAAAGAATTGATTTTGTTAGAGTTTTTATATTTTTATATTTTTTATTTTTTGTATCTTTTAGATTTATGATACATAAAAATAACGTCCACTCGGGGAACGGATCCCAAAATCCAATCGAAACCGTCAATCAATAGTCTCTCGTAATGTCATGAACCGGCAGCGGCGCCATTTAATATTAAGTGTTTGCAAGTTCGTTTTTTCTCGACTCAAGACAAATTGAAAGGCCTACTAATATCAAGCTTGAAATTGTTTTTGGTTGTTAAAGGATTATTTGGATTCTAAGTCTAATTCAAACATTCACGTAAAAAATGGAAAATATTATAGATCAATTTATCCGTAAAACAAAGTACAATTACCAATTAATATTCACAAAGTGCAAGTATCTAATGCATGAAAAGTAAAAGTGCTTGAAATGCATAGGAAATGAAAATATAGGGACTAAATGTGCAAAATCAGAAACTATAGGGACCAAATATGAAAAATATAACAAACTAATCAAACAAACTTAACAAACTTCAAAACTGACTAACCAATTTTGTAACTAATCAAATTTCAGGGACCAACACTTGCAAACCCTAGAAAAGTAAAGTTTCAAATCTGCTTACAAAGTAAATGAAAAACCAAGGACCAAAATGCAATTAAAGTATAAACTTTCACAAAAATGGGCACTAGCACTTGAATAAGCTCGTTTGAGCTTATTTCTGAACCAAAACGACTCTAATCTTTTGCAAAATGCTTAAAACTGGAAATCAACTAGGTGACTACAAGGAATCCATCTAAAAGCTAGTAAATCTCTAGTTAGCTGATGAGACTGCTTTTATACATAGTCTCATCGTCCAAAAGGGCTTTAAATGCATTAAAGATCATGAAAATGGCTAAATATATGCTTGTGTTTGTTACTTGTGTATTTTAGGTACGAATATTGAGAAAATGACAAAAGATCATAAGAAACATGCAAAAACGAACACGGGAAACGAAGCCGCACAATGAACCAAGCCCTAATAAATATTTTCCAAGAACAACCCTTAAATATTTGAAGATTATGCAAGAAGGATCCTCCAATATTGAAGAATTTACACTTTAAACCCTTGTATACTCATAATTACAAGATTGGTCCTTAAAGTTTGTCAAAATTGCAAAAATGGCCTTCCACTTTGAAGAATTGGCAAATTTAGTCCTTCAACAAAACTAAATTTTCAATATTAGTCCTCCTCAAAGTTAAACATGCCATGAAGGCCTTCAAAATACAAGAAAGAACAAGTTTGGTCCTCAAAATATGTCAAATTGCAAAAAGGACCTTTAACTTTGAAGAAATGGCAAAATGGTCCCTTAAGAATTATGACTTGTCAATTTCAGTCCTCCAAGAAGTCAACCATACAAGTAAAGACCATTATTTATGAAGAAAATGCCAAATCAGCCCTTCAAGAATCAACAATTGGCAAGAAATACCCCTAAAAATACTTTGGAAAAGTATTTGGGGCAAAAGTGTGAAAAAAAAAACTTGGCTAACAAAGGAAAACGGATTTTGGTTATTTAAACTTCAAATGAAAGAAGGGAGAAAAGAGAGGGGCTAAATTGGGTAGACAGCCATAGTAACCTAGACCAACCACCATGTGACACGTGCCCCATTAACCCCATTCAACCAATCACCATTTAGCCTGCTGCCATGTCATAACCCACTCATAACTAATCCTAAATTAGTTATAAAAAACGCGCCTAACAAGTTTTTAAAAACTAAACCGGATTAAAACCTCACTATTCACAACTATAAACATAATTAGGGATTTCTTAATTACTTGTAATTAAGCCCTATAAACCTTTAGAATCTTGATTAGTGGTCTCTTAATCATAATCCAACTCAAAAATCACTTGCCACCTCACCTGAAGTATCACATGAAAGGTGCCCTGCTCACGTTTTTGAGGAAGAAGCCAAAAGTTGCCAGTGAATCCAACGCCCCACAAGCTGCTTCAATCCTAAGTATTCATTTGGACCCTTTGATCAAATTTCACCTTTGCCAAGTCACATATACAACCAAGAAAATATCACATGATCTTCAAGATATTCAAACCTCAAGGGGAATTTCAGGGACTTCACCAGCATTAGGGTTACGTTTTTATGCTTTCTAGTAGTTCATTATAGCCTATATAAGGCATAGGACCCTTACAATTTCATTTTGCTCTTGAATTTTTCCTTGTTCACTTTTCTATAAATCTCATATTCAAGTTAATAAATTGTGTTTGAAATTGTGAAGAAAAGTCAAGTGCCAATCTTTTCTATTTGCTTGTTTATGTTTAATGTTTGCTAAAACTGAATCTCAAAACGTTTTCATAAGCCTTGTGCAAGAAATTGCTCAAAGTTCTTAAATCTTGATATTTTGCTAAGTTCTTGGTACACCTTGGAATTTTTGGGCTATAAGTGGATCATAGCACCCTGATATTGTGATATCAAGGTGTTGTGAGGCTTGTAACTTGGGGATAATCAAGTGTGGGGTACAAGAGTTGCATTAATCAAGGATTTGTCACTTTTTGATTTTGATATTTTTGCTTCTAACTTTGTTCCATCTTAGCAGCTTGATATTGGAAGCTTGTGCTTGTTCTTGCTAGCACATAAGCTCAAACATACGTGGGTGTGGATGTACATCCATGAGGTTTGAACCCTTAATCCCAAAATCTGATAAAAATTTAGATATTTGTGATATTTGAGTTCTGCTTGTGTATGTGTTGTTCTTGGGCTCCAAATCTTGTTGATTCTGTTTATGTTTGATGTTTTGATGCTTATGTGTGCATGTGCTAACCTAAATCCATCTTTTGATTTGAAAATCTTGATTTGAAAATATTAAGGGGTGTTTGGGTCAACTGCATATTGAAGTTATAGAGTTATTGGTTAAGTGTTTGCTATTGTATGTTGCTTGTTCTTGTTTAAGAAGTGTAATAGAGTAAATATCTGCAAGTTGAATGCTTTTGAACACCTAAATCAAATATATGCTCATAAAATCTTGATTAAGTGATATTTTGGCTTGTGATTTGGTGCACACCTAGTTCTAGGCTTAGACTTAGGATTAATAGTGATAAGTCATACTCAACATAACCTATCTAAGAGATTTGAGTGTTTGAATTTGGCAGTGTGGTCAAGTATATCAGCAAGTGTTCATGACTGTATGTTCTTAGTTCATCAGTAACTTTTTGGTGCTTGAATCTTGATCTAGACCTTGAACCATCGCATGAAACCTGTTTAAATTTGTTCATTTGAATTTATTATAGCTTGTGTATGCTTTTGGTGCAATTTGGCTGGCTGGTTTTTTGCTAAAACTGCTTATTGAGTGAAATCTGCTTATTGTTCATGTCTATGTGAAGTCTGGTGATCTTTTGAATTAACTGCACTGATTGGCTGTTTGTAATTTTGTTTTTGTGATTGATATTGACTCCTTATGTTTAACTGATCATTTGGGTGCCTTTGCTTTACTTGAATCCACAAAAAAGTCACTAAAGACAAAAAGTCAAGAAAGTCAAGCAGTGGGAAAAGTTCCCACTGCTCAACACCCAAATCTAGCCCCTGCTAGTGTTAATTCTCTTTCAGCTTATTTATAAGCCAATTTGGCTTATCCAGACTTGCAACAACTTATTTTTTGTAATAGATCTTCCTCATTTGATCTAGAGCTTATCAGACCTTGACTTTGACTTTTTACTAGAAAACTCATAAGGTTGACTTTTAATTAAGTGCTTATATGCTTATTCCAGATTATTGAGTGTGCTTATTGGAAAACTTTTTGATTATTTAGCTTAATTAAGTCATTTAAAAACTTTTGAAAGTTGAATCAGCTCTTGGGGTGGCCTAAAACTCGAAAACGACTATTTTGTCGTTTTGTGAAGATAGCTTGTAGCTTATTCAGGCTTATTCCTTGTGCTTTTTACAATTTTCTTTTTACAGATCTCTTAAGTAACTCAAAAGAAGCTTGTGTGTCAAATTTGAGCTTATGGCATCAGCTTATAGCTTAATGGGCCAAAAAGCCCATTAAGAATAAGCTGCTTTGAAATAAGCTAGCTTAAACACATTTTCAGCTTTTGGGCCTTCAGAGTTTTGTTCTTAAAATCAAATTTTAAGTCAGATAGGAGCTTTTGGGCTTAATTGGACAACATTTTTCTTATTGGGCCTATTTGAGCCCATTAAGGGGTCTGTTTGGACTTTTGGCCTATTTCAAGGCCCATTAGGGGTATTTTTGTAATTTAAACTTCATTTCTGTGTTTATTAGGTTAAAATAAGCTATTTTGCAACTTTTTAGAATTTTTTATAAATTTTGGATTTTTAATATTATTTTAATATTATTTTATTATTAAAAATTAAAATTTAGATTTTTCAAGTTTTTTTCATTTTTCTTAGATCAAATACATTAAGTTAGGAATTTTACAATTTTTAGAATATTTTTATTGTCATTAGATTAATTTTTAGAATTATTTTAAGTTTAAATAGTTTTTAATTGTTTTTAAATAGTTTTTATTAATTTTAAAATTTTCAAAAATAGTTATAAATTTAGTTAAGGTATTTTAGAGGTTTTCAAGTTAAAAAATCTCATTTTGGGCTTTTTGTTAATTAAATTGATTTTTTGGGCTTTAATTAGCATTAAAAAATTATTATTTAATTAAATAAATGGTTTGAGTGATTTTTGATTTTTTATACACTCTAATTATATTTTTTAGGATTTATTGCAATTTTCTAGAAATTTTTAGGGTAAACCTTTTAATTTTGTCACTTTTTACGGTTTTACGTGTACGACTTTTCGTCTCAGTTTAATTCATAATCTTAACCGTCTTTCTCTTCTAATCTCTCTTCTTTTCTTTTCTCATCAATGTAATCACAAAAGTTGATCATCACTCTACACAACACACTTGCCTCCTTGGGAGACGAACTTGAACTTCATTGGTCATTAGTGCTTGGTTTTCCTAAACCGACACTTAATACTTTCCCTATTTTGCTCTCTTTTCCTAAAGAGTGGTAAAACCTCTACATCATTAGCTTATCACAATAAGCTCATGTTAGCCTCAAAATATTGAGCCAAACAAGAATGCTCGGTCATATGTTTATTATGTATCGTATTTTGGAACGATGTAATAGGTAGTATATTAGTCGTGTTATACGGGCTTAACTTTAGGCTAAAGTTCATTGATAAGTAACTAAAGCCCAAAAGGAAAGCCCCGCCCAAACCATATAGTCCATAAAGAAGCCCGCATGTGGGTGGACTATATATACCCTTCCTAGCATGTTAGGAAGGGTGTTGGTTCATTTGTATTTCTCACTTCTCAATCTAACATTCACCTAGTTCCAACCATTTCTCTCTCTTTTCTCTCTCTACTTTCTCTCACTAAAATTCATCTCATATCTTCCTTTCTTTCATAAATTCGTGTATTACAATCATAATATTAGGGACAACAATTGGTATCAATCGCCATGAGGTAGTTTTGTGATTGGTTGTTGTTATTATATTTGATTCGTATGATTTAATCCATAAATCATCTCGAATTCAATTTTTTTTTGTGTTTTTCGTGTTCTATATCTTGCTACAAATCTTCTATATACTTGTTGTAGAGATTTGGTTGTTTTGGTTTGGTTAAAAACACGATCTTGTTGCCTAAAAGTTGCTAAATTTGTTGCCTAAAAGTTGCTAAAATCGTTGCCTAAAAAGTTGGAAATAAGGTCCCTTATTGCGACAGCTTAAATTTTGGAAAAGGTAAGTACGGTTTCGATCGCAATAACCCTAGGGTTTTACTTTGCGATCAGTATTGCGATAGCCCCCTTATTCCGACGCTTATTGCGATCGTTATTGCGATCGTGGATTGCGACGGATTTAAGGCAATCTTGAAACGTTACTCTGCCCACATTGCGACAGCCACATTGCGATAGGAGTTATTGCGACAGATTATTGCGATCTAAATATTCCGATCTGGGATTTCGATAGGTACACATTGCGATCTGAATATTCCGATCTGGGATTTCGATAGGTACACATTGCGATCTGAACATTCCGATCTGAAGGATTTCGACAAGTACACATTCTGATCTAAGGATTCCGATAGGTGCACATTGCGATCGAAAGGACATTCCGATCTAAGCAACATTCCGATGGGCATTCCGATGGCACATTCCGATGACACATTCCGATGACATGTTTAGCAAAATTTTGTTTGAGTATTTTTCAGATTTAGCCACCATCTAGACTAGTTTCGGAACGTAGTTTACACGAAGATTAAAAAAAAAAGAGTTAAAATTTTTAGGTCAAGTAAAATCAAATTTTTTTCCGTACTAGTTTTAGGACATTTCTAGCTCAATTTCAAAATTTGGTGATTACAAATTTTTTAGGTCTACCGTTTTGTCGGACTGAGGAATTTATTGTCGGGCTGAGAAAAAATCGCAAATTTTCGGAATTTCAACAACCAAACAATCACAACACAACTACTTAAGATCCACATTCGATTCATCATTTCGGAGAATATTGAGATGGATTCTACTGCTGAATATCGTGTGACGAACAACAACATAATGGTGGCAGGTAACAAAGAAAGACCACCAATGCTTGTGTCGGGTCGATACGATCAATGGCAATCCCGTTTTATACGTTACCTTGACACAAAACCTAACGGTGATGCTTTAAGGCAATGTATCTTGGAAGGACCCTATAAACTCTCAAGGATTCAAGTTCCTGCAGTACCAGCCACAGACACAAGTGACGCACAACCCGCATATGAACGGGATGAAAAGAGGACCGACCTCACCCCAGAGAACCGTGCGTGGTTTGATGCAGAGAAGGAAGCAATCTACTTAATTCTAAGTGGCATTGGAGATGAAATTTACTTAATTCTAAGTGTATTACAATAAGCTCAAAAGGAATCCAGACATCCACTATGTGATTTTCTTACAAAAACTGATTAATCAAGCCTAAAGAAGCTTGGAATGTCTTTTGGTTTTGAAAATGGTTAAGAAAATAAGCTGGAATCCTGAATAAGCCAAAAACAGCTTATGTTGACCAAGGTTTGACCATAAATATCAGTAAGCTGAAAATTTCAGGAACTACTCATGATATGTTTGCTAATGATTTTGTGAAAGAAAATCAATTGATTAATGAAGTAGATTGTGAGATCTAGGAAAATAGAAAGCTATTTATCAAAGAGAATGCAATTTGGTCTAAGGCTTATTAATAAGCTGAAATCTTACTCAAAAACTAATACTGTATTATTTCCTTATAAGCAGTGATAGTTTGGATGTTAAGCTACAAGTGTAAACAGGTTTCAGCTAAAATTATCAAGAAACAAGGAAATGCCATTGAATCAAAAGTCACTAGTTTTACTGAAATCGTTTATCAAAACTTGACTCAAACTTTTCAAGTGCCAATTCCTGTTTGAAAACAAGTTTGACCACAAAATCTTACCAAAAAGACTTATACTCACTTCTTGAGTATAAGTGAGCTTTAAGGAACAATTTGAGTAAACTGAATCACCAAAATGATCTAGAACCAAACACCACTTAAAAAACTGATTATTAACTTTTTCAACAGCTTTTTGAGTACAAAAGTATGACAGCTAAAAGTACTTATTAAGACTTGTTCAAATGATGAAATGAAATAGTTTTGAGTCAAAAACTAACAGGTTTACTGGTTAAACAAGAAAATGAGTAGCTAATGAACAATGACTGATGAAAGATCAATTTTAACTAAGTAAAACTTAATGAAAAGCTGTTAAACTATAAACAAGCTATCAAATCAACAAGATCACACTACAATATAGCTAATCACACTTTTAGTTCAACACTTAAGATTTACACTAGTTATTTTGCATGCATAGACAGTTTAGTGGAATTTAAATGAGTAAATTGTGTTCCTTTTAGCAAGAGGCTACCACTGGTGGAGTAGAGGAGTGCTGAGCTCTCTAAGGATAATTAAACCACCATGAATCAACCACCAATAACCATCATCATCATCATAATCTGCTACAATGAACAACCCTTCTATAAATGGCTGAAAATGCTATGAAATGGACTGCAAATAAATTCTGAACCAGCTACAATTCTTCAAATCATCAAACAAGTTCCATTGATCATAGATGAACAAAAGAAATACATAGTAACACTAGGATTATAGTAATGCAGGTATGAGAAAGAGATTTAAGTGAAGGTGAAGGGTAAATTTCATTAATGGATTGAAAGTGGTTACAAAGTTGTTATTAACTGCCTAACAAACTAACCTAGGGTGGTTGTCAATCACACTAAGTAGTTATAACTAGATAACTGCTAACACTAGAGAGAGAGATTAATAGGTGTGTATGTTTTCACACCTAAGCTACATACATGAAATGAAATGAGAACAGGGTATTTATAGAGTGAGAATTAGACTTTGTTGAGGATGATGACGTGTTGCAACCAATAACTGAGCTCCACGTGTCTTTAATCGTTCAATTGAAAATTATTGATGATGAACACAATTGGGGATTTTTGATTGAATCACTTTCAGTCCAATTAAGTTGTTGGGTTGAATTCCTTGTTTGATTCCGAGAAACTTTTATGTTTATATCTTCACTTGATATGCATTGTAGCGAAATCTCGTTCTTGGGCTTGTATTAGCTTGAAGATGATACGTGGCATTTTTTTATTGGTGGAGGATGTGTGTTGTGGTTCATTATCCAAATTGGATATATATATTATTGCATGGCGAGTTCTTATTGGTCCATATGAACTGAGTGGGTATAGTGTTTGGATTCGTCTCATTTATTACTTGGCGCCTGTGAGTGGGAGTATTTCGCAATTCGTGTATCACTTATACTAGCACCTCATTGGTTGATTCCATCCTCACACGGATTAAGCCCAAACTTAGCCACATTTTGTCAAATTTAACCCTTGTAGTTTAGCAGATTATACAATTAAGCTCCAAGCTTCATTTCTTAGGCAATTTTTTATCCTTTAACTTTCATCTGGAACATTTGAAGCCCTTTGACTTGTTTGACTTGAAGGTTGACCAAATTTGACTATGATCTTGACTTTCTCAAAATTGCACTTTAGTCCTTCATCTTTTGAATGTTGTCAAGATAGGTCCTTTTCTTTGCAAGGCTTGTCACTTTTGATCCTTCTCTTGTCTTTTCTTCATCTTTAAGGATTGATTTCACTTGTTTGCTCCAAATTTGTATCTTTGTTACCTAAACAAGCACAAACACAAAACATACCCCATAATACTGCTTTTATGTATAAAAGTTAAGTATTTGCTTTGTGTTTTAGGGTGATTTGTGATATTATTGATATGAGATTTCACTCATATCAAATCCTCTACACTTGATCATTTCCATGACCTCATGCAATGCCATATTTTAAAGCACCTATTTACATTTTTCTCATAATTAATCCACCTTGGCCAATATGAAATGCTTTTACACTACTCTACACTATATGATGCATGATTTTGATTTTATACAATGCAATGCAAAGGAAATCAATTCTATTTATATAGTTTTGGATTTTCTTGAAATGGTTTTGATGGAAATAACTCATAAAGAAATCAAGGACTTAGATTATGGCTTTTGATACAATGAACACTTATCACCCTCAAGTTTCACTTTCCCCATACCAAGCTTAAAAACAAGATCATTGTTATCCACAAGTGAAAGTGCATCAACTTATTCATATAGATTAAGTGTGTTACTCTCATACCCCCACTTATTATGCCTCTAAGACCAATTATTATTTGAGCAAATTGTTTGAGAGCAAATTTGTCATTATTTAAAGCGTGAAATATAAGAAATGTAAAATCTCAAAATAAGGAAGCACGGTTTTAATCCTAAGTAATCCTCTCATCCATTACTCGAAAACCGCCCACAATTAATATAAGTCTGACTCAAGAATAATAAGTCATTCGCCTTATGTGTAAGATCCTTATGTCATGCATTAATAAGTAGCTACACACTCGCTAAGGAAAGAAAAATAAATCTCACGCAATAATTTATATCTGCCGCCTTTTTGAGACCTTGGATCTTCAATCTCGCAACCTGTCAAGGTAATATTGGATTGGAGCAACTATCAAATCCCCACAACCCTTGTGAGAGTAATATTGGAATTCAATAGCTACTATAATTAACACTTCACTGCCCCCTTCTTGGGAGTCTTGTATATTTTTTTTCTTTTTCTTTTTTTCTAGCCACTCATTTTTTTCATAAGCCGCTCTTATTTTTCTTTATTCCTCACAAAGAAAGTTGAAAAGAATAAAAGGAAAAACACCCGCTAAGTATTAAGCATGACATAAGTCTCGTACACATAAAACGTTCTAACTTAGAATCTTAAGACGTACTTATACCAACCACGAATGATTAGTCAAAAATGCATAAGAGACTACAAACCAATTAAAACCGTTCTTGATTATTTATTAACATATATACATGCGTTGACAAGAAAGTAAAGGTTACGAAAGTGGATATAAAAGCCACAATTAATGAATATGAGGTTTATCTAGCCCTTAACACTTACTTCAAACTCTATCATCTCTTGTTCTCTACAGTTTAAAATCTCAAATAATGAGACTAGTGGATGCTTAGCCTAATAAACCAATAAAGGTCTACATGGTTAAGGCTACTATCTAGAGAGTGCTTAGATAAGCAAACTCGGGTTGAGTCAAAGTATCCATGGCGGGCCTAATATGTCAAAGAAGTCTAAATTTGTTAAACCATATCCTTATTATCTTTTTTTTCTTTTTATATATTTTTGAAAAATAAAAGAAGAAATACATACAATGCAAATGTGTTATGCAAATTAAAAATGATTAATGCAAAAATTAAGAATGCATATTTTTGGTGGCCAAAGTAGATCAAAAATTTGAAAATTGTTTGAAAAATTAATTTCCAAGTTATCATGAAGGTCAATGACAAAGTTCTAGGTAAGGTCACTTCGATAGAAGACCCCCTACACTCAAGATAAACATTGTCCTCAATGTTTAAGAGCATTGGAGTAAACTTCCCTACACTTATGACATTGACAACTTTGCTTAACTCGAGCTAAGGAAAGATCAACTATAGTGAATTCATTTTTAAGCACAATGTGGTTATGAAAAATCAGAATAGTAACGAAGTGAACCAGATACAAGGGCCTCCTCCATAAGCTCCAATGCACGTGATGAGAGAGAGCAACCCTACAAAAAACATGAAGACAAAAGGAAGGTCTCCCCCTACACTTATCCTCAACTCTATACCCATATTTCTATCCTACCACACTGTAAGTCTAAAAACTCTAAGACTAGTTATTCAAGCTTGATTTATGGAGTCTCTAGCTCGACTCATCCCACAATGAATTAATTCATGGGGAAAATGGGGATCTCTTGGACCATTTCTACATAAATGTCCTCCTCAAAGTAATGATTAACACGGTGACATTCACTTTGAAATTTGGCCATTTGGTTGTGACAACTCAATAGTCCCATATGGAAATACTTGAGCAATAGTAAATGGACCGGACCATCTTGACTTGAGCTTGCCCGCAAAGAGTTTCAACCTTGAGTTAAAGAGGAGAACCGGCTCTCCAACTTTGAACTTACAGTTCTTGATCTTAGCATCATGCAATTGCTTAGTCTTTTCCTAGTAAAGCAACGAGTTTTCATAAGCATTGGCTCTCAATTCATCCATCTCATTGAGTTGGTCTTTTCTATGTGAACCGGCTTGGTTTAAATCAAAGTTCGCCCATTTGAGAGCCCATGAAGCCTTATGCTCTAACTCGAATAGGAGGTGGCAAGCTTTTCCATAGACAAGCCTATATAGAGTACAACTAATTGGTGTCTTCAAAGCCATCCTAAAAGCCCACAAAGCATCATCATGCTTATCCGACTAAGAAGCTCGATGCTCTCCCACCGTTCTCTCCAAAATTCTATTTAAACCACGATTTGTGACCTTGGTTTGCCCATTGGTTTGAGGGTGATACGCGGGAGAAAGTCTATGGTTAACACCATACTTCTTCATGACTCTTGTAAATTGATCATTACAAAAATGAGTCCCACGATCACTTATGATAGCCCGGGGCACACCAAATCTAGCAAATAATTGCTTCAAGAACTTTACTACAACTCGAGCATCATTAGTAGGCAAGGCTTTGGCCTCAACCCACTTTGAAACATAGTCCACGGCTACGAGTATGTACTTATTTCCCTTAGATGATGGAAAAGGTCCCATGAAATCTATTCCCCATACATCAAAATTCTCACACTCTTGTATGAAGTTTTGTGGCATCTCATCTCGTTGATTAATTTTTCCTTGTCTTTGACATACATCATAAAATTTCACCATCTCTTGGTCATCTTTGTATATGGAAGGCCAATAGTAACCCGAATCAAAGACTTTCTTGGCGGTGTAGTTGGGCCCAAAATGGCCACCCGTTGGTCCCTTATGACAAGCTTCTAAGATTTTAAATGCTTCGGGCCCATCTACACAGCGTCTAATGATTTGGTCCGCACATTGTCTAAAGAGGTAAGGGTCATCCCAAAAGTAGTATTTTACTTCCTTTAGAAATTTCTTCTTTTATTGTGAAGTGAGACCCTCTATTAGCACATCCCCACAAGATAGTTTGCAATATCCACAAACCATGGGGTGGCATCCTCTTGTGAGGAGATAGACATAAGCTCTTCTAATGGAAAGGATTCATTAATTTCCTTATGAGAAATTCACCTTGAAAAGGATGCTCAAGTCTACTCAAGTGATCTGTCGCTAAATTCTTGGCTACTTTCTTATCTCGAAATTCAATGGAAAACTCTTGTAGCAACAAAACCCATCTCAAAAGTCTAGGCATAGCATCTTGCTTCGTCATGAGGTACTTGAGAGCGGAATGATCCGTATACACTATGGTCTTTGAAAGCACAAGATAAGGTCTAAATTTCTCAAAGGTATAGACTATAGCAAGCAACTCTTTTTTCGTGGTGGTATAGTGAAGTTGAGCACTCGTCATTGTTTTACCAACATAGTGTATAGGTTGAAAATTCTTATTCACTCTTTTTCCTAACACGGCCCCCATGGCATAATCACTAGCATCACACATGAGCTCAAAAGGAAAATCCCAATTTGGAGAAACTAAAATGGGAGCCTTAGTCAACTTTTCCTTAAGAATCTCAAAAGAGTCTAAACACTCTTGGGTAAAAATGAAAGTAGCCTCTTTTTTCCAAGAGGTGGGTCATTGGTCTTGCAATGTTAGAAAAATCTTGTATAAAACGTCTATAGAATCCCGCATGACCCAAAAAACTTCTAACTCCTTTCACCGTGGTAGGTGGGGGAAGCTTAGCAATAACGTCAATTTTAGCACGATCTACTTCTAAACCTTTATTGGATATCTTATGTCCCAAAACTATCCCTTCTTTGACCATGAAATGGCACTTCTCCTAATTAAGAACAAGACGTGTTTCTTCACACCTCTTAAGCATACGTTCTAAATGGGAAAGACAAGAAGTAAATGAATCTTCAAAGACCAAGAAATCATCCATGAAAACTTCCATAGTGTGCTCAATCATGTCATGAAAGATTGTCATCATACACCTTTAGAATGTCCCTGGTGCATTGCATAAGCCAAAAGGCATTCTCTTGTAAGAAAATGTACCACAGGGACAAGTGAATGTGGTCTTTTCCTGATCCTTTGGATCAATGGGTATTTGGAAATAACCCGAGAATCCATCTAGAAAGCAATAGTACTCATTTCCCGCTAAGCGTTTGATGAGATGACATTTATACATGATCTCATCGTTCTTTTCGGGCTTTAAATGCATACAATGTCATAAAAATACCATATATATGCTTGTATTTGTTTACTTGTGTGTTTTAGGTATGGATATCGTGAAAAAGACAAAAGATCACAAGAAACAAGGAAAAACGGACACGGGAAACGAAGTCGTACAATGAACCGGGCCCTAGTTATGGATTTCTCAAAGAAAAACCCTTGAAGACTTGAAGATTTACAAGATTGATCCCTCATTTATGAAGAAATGACAATTAATACCCTTGTATATTCATAATTACAAGTTTGGTCCCTTAAGTTTGTCAAAATTACAAAAAGGTCCTTCAACTTTGAAAAATTGGCAAGTTTAGTCCCTCAACAAATATAAATTGTCAATAATGGTCCCTCATGAAGTCAAAGTTACATTGAAGACCTTTGAAGATCAAGAATGTCCAAGATCAGTCCTCAAACTATGCAAAAATGGCAAAACAAACCCTTATAACCTTTGTTGAAAAGTTTTGTGGCAAAACTATAAAGATGGAAAGTTTAATAATAAAGGAAATCAAGTTTTCAAGATGAAAAACACATTTTATCTACTTTACCAAAACACAAGGGCTCATATTTAGAACACTTGTTTTCAAAATCAAGGATATAATCTGTTTATTGCTCACTTTTCTGTTTGTTCATCTTAGCAGCTTTGGAAGCTGGTGCTTGTTCTTACTAGCACCTCAGCTCAAACATTCCAAGACTTAGATGTAAGTCTTGGAGGTTTGCATCTCTTATCCTTTTTCATTTTTCTGATTTTGTTGAATTTTTGGTGATTTTTGCAAAATTGATTGTGAATCTGTGAATTTATGGTTGATTTGAGTTACCGAGGTTGGATAATTGTTGTTAGGGTTGATTAGATCTTGTTTGGAAGGTTAAATCATAACAATCCTTTGGAAGATTGAGAAATCAGATTCTAAAGGGGTGTTTGGGTTAACTGATTCAAAAGGATTTAAGGCAACTAGTATGTTGTTTGTTGTTTCTATTGGGTTGGTATCTGTTTATCTGGTGCAAAGGGTTCATTATCTACAAGTTTTGTGGCTTGAAACACCTAAATCCATCATAAGTCTATAAAATCTGTTTAACTTGGGTATTTTGGATAAAATTTTGGGGACACCTAGATCTAAGGGTAGACTAGGGTTAACAAGTGCAAAATTTTGGTTAACTTAATCTGGGAAAGGTATTTGAGGGCTTGAATTTGGATTGGTGGTCAAATAAATCAGCAAAAGGATTTTGGATAATCACTTTTTCTAATCAGTAACTTTTTGTGCTTGAATCTGCTTATTTACTTTGATCCATTGCTTGAAACAAGTTTATTTGTGCTTATTGGACTTTATTATAGCTTGTGTGTGCATTTGGTTCAATTTAGCTGGCTTATTCATGCTCAATCTGCTTATTTGTTCATAACTGCTAATTTTCAAGGTCTGTGGCATATCTGAGAACTGTTTGCTTATTCTGTGCTTATTGAGTGAACCAAATTGTGATTTCTTTGTTGATATTGACTTCTTGTGATCCACTGATTACAAGGGTGCCCTTGTTTCCATTTGAATCCAACTGGATCTCTCTAAAAAAGGAAGTTAAATAGTCAAAGCAGTGGGAACTCCTTTCCCCTGCTGCTAGCCACTGCTAGTGTTATTTCAACTGGTGCTTATCAATAAGCTATTTTAGCTTATTTTAACCTGCAACAACTTTGAATTTGTAATAGGTGTCACTTATTTGACCCATTTGTTCGTTCTAGAGCATTGGAGGGGTTGACTTTGAAGTTTGACTAAAAAACCAAGAACTTTGACTTTTAAATAAGTGCTTGTCAGCTTATTCTGCTTATTTGGCTTGGCTTATGAACTTTTCTTTGTTGATTTGTCTTAATTAAGTCATTTAGAGTCTTTTGCAACTTATTAGAAGGTCTGAGGTGGTCTAGAACTCTAAGTCGACTATTTTGTCTTTTAGTGAAATTCTACTTGGCTTATTTCTGGCTTATTGGGTTTGCTTTTTCAAAATTTCTTTTCACAGATCTCTTAGGCATCTCAAAAGAAGGTTGTGTGTTCAATTAGAGCTTATGGCATTGTCTTATTGTTTAATGGGCTTATCGGCCCAATAAGAATAAGCTGTTGACCATTTAAGCTGTGATAAGCTCGGAACCAGCTTTTGGGCCTTCAGACTTTTGTGTTTAGAATTAAATTGAGTCAGATAGGGCTTTTTCAGGTTATTTGGGCTTAGTTGAAGTTTTTGGGCCAGAAAGCCCATTAGTTTGGACTGTTTTATATTTTAGCTCATTTAGGGGCCCATTAGGGGTATTTTGGTAATTTCACTTTCATTTTCTGTTTATTTAGGTTAAAATAAACTAGTTTTCAAGTTTTAGAATTTTTTATAATTTTTAGATTTGTAATATTTTTTTAATATTATTTTATTATTAAATTTCATATTCACTTTTTTGCACTTTTTGTATTTTTCTTTGATTTAATACATTAAAGTAGGGTTTTTGCAACTCTTAGATTAATTTAATCGTCATTTTTCTAATTTCTAGAATTGTTTTAAGTTTTTAATAGATTTTAATCATTTTAAATAGTTTTAATTAGTTTAAAAATTCATAAAAATAGTTTTTATTCTTATTTAGTCAGTTTAGAGGATTACAAAGTAAAAAATCTTTATTTGGGCTTTTTAATAATTATTTTGATTTTTAGGGCTTTAATTAGCATTTAAAAAATAATATTTAATTAATTAAAAGGTTTGAAAAAGTTTTGATCATTTGTAAACTCTTAGTTTATTTAATTTGATTTTTAGTAATTTTTTGGGAATTTTTAGAATTCATTTTTATTTTAGCTCTTTTTACGGTTTTAATTTTAGTCGTCGTAGTAATAATTTTCACGTCTTCGTCATTCTATTTTCTCATCCCCTTCTTTCAAATATTAATCTCAAATCTCATTGCATTTTAGTCACACACATATACCTCCTTGGGAAACGAACTTAATTGGGTCATTAACACTTGATTTTCCTAAGTCATTTGTTTAATACTTACCGCTTTTACCCCTTTTTCCTAAAAGGTCGTATTTTACCACAATCATTTTAGCGCCGCTTCCGGGGAGGTGTGTCGTGATTAATTTGTCATTTTTGTTTTTAATATTAGCCATAAATTTTATTAGTAGAACTCTACTAATACGTATTATCGGTTTTTTTCGTTTTTCTTGTGAAATTATTATTACTATATTGTATTAAGTATCACAACAAATACAAAATATCTCCAAAAGTGTGCAAACACAACCTTAATTGGGATTTGATCTCCTAATTATTGTATTCGAATCTCAAACAAAAAGAAAAAGACAAAAATAGATAAATACTTTCGTGAAGCTCGATTTTGAAAAATACAAACTATAAGGTGGGTATAAGGCGGGTATTATAAAATATACCCTAACGAAAAAGGCTCTTAAGTGCTTCGCGCCGCCTCGTTTCCCCGCTTGCTTGTGAGTATTTTGAGATTTAAAGCTAATCGAGGATTTAGCCGCCCAAAGTATTATTACGTATCATATAGATTTGCTTGGTTTCTTTGTGATTAAACCCTCTTGAACAATTTAGTTTTCACCAAAGTTCTAAACTCATTCGAAGGCGTTCACTCCACGTGATCGTTTTCATTCTTTTGAGGCTTCTTTAATCAAGAGCTTGATTCGAGGAGAGATTTGGTAGATTGTTTTCTACGAAGATACACAAAATCCAAAAAAAATAAAAAAAATCAAAAACATAAAAAAATGAAAATCCACAAAACACCCAAAAAGAATCTTCTTTGCTCACCTCCCATTCTACGTCAAGTTTATGCTAACTCGTAATCAAGAAAAATGAACTCGTAAACGTCGTCAAAGTCAAGGAAATCAAGAGCCTTTGATTGAAGAACAAACTCCAATTGTTGAACCCGTTGTAGAACCAATAGTCGCCATGGCTAATCGTACTATGATAGAGTTGCTTCAAGCACCCACCAAGGGTTTTGGAGAAGCTATTGTGATTCCCGCCATCCTTCCGAAGATTTTCGAGATTAAGACGGGTTTAATGTCGATGTTGCAAGCAAATAAGTTTAGATGTCATGAAAAACACAACCCGCATTATCACATAAGGAATTTTAATCGTCTCACCACAACAAGCAAGTTTAAGGATGTTCCACACGACGCTATTAAGATGATGTTGTTTCCATACTCGTTAGATGGACGCGCTAAAATTTGGCTCGAGAAAAAAACGCCAAATTCGATTTTGACATGGGGTGATCTCGTCTCTAAGTTTGTGAACCAATTTTTTCCACCATCTAAAACAACACATTTGAAAAATGAGATTTCAAGGTTTACACAACGAAGTAATGAAAGTTTTTCAATGACATGGGAACGATTTAAGGAAATGTTACATGAATGTCCACACCATGATTTTTCAGAATCGCATCAAATAGATACTTTTTATAATGGGCTTAATGATCATGAACGACATTATTTGAATGCCGCCGCGGGTGGTAATTTTTTGTGCAAAACGATCGATGAAGCTTTAAAGATTATCGAGAATAGATCTAAGGTTTATAACCCTCGTAACACACCGAGTGTTGCCAATATGGGTTCGTCATCGTCGTCATCCTCTCGTAACATGAATGCCTTACATGATGAAGCTAATGAGGAAAATCGGTTTTTCGATAGATTTGCAAATCTTATGACTCATTGGAAGCACAGGATGCATTGAATTCCGCATCGGTTAAAGCGGTTGAAAAGAGTTGTTTATCTTGTGGTGGAGCTCATGATCTTTCCGAGTGCATTACCGCCGGTGGTAACACTTCGAGTGCTTACGTAGCAACAGGAACTTACAACCAAAACGGCCAAGGTTCCCGCCCAAATCAAGCTCCACCAAATCAAAATGCTAATAACTATCGAAACAACAATCAAAATGGTGGTTATCAAGGCAATTCACGTAACTACAACAAAGGGAATTATCAAAGTAGGAATGGACAAATTGCAAATCAAAACCAAAACCGTGATTTTCAAACTACTACACAAGGTTTTCAAAATGATCACACCAAAAATCTTTAAGGAGAATTTTTGAATTATGCTAAAGCAAACGATGCTAAGTTTGATAATATGCAACGTGAAATGATTAGCTTAAGATCCGAGTTGAAAAACGAGCTTAAAAACGAACTTGCTAATGAACTTAAGACTCATGCTAATAAAATGGAAGGAAATGTTCAATGTCTTCCACAAAAGTAACAAAAGATGGAACAAGGACAACATGAGATTAAGCAAGAATTGTAAAAAGCGGATGCTAGGCAATCAAAATTTGAAGACCGAATGGAAAAAATGTTTGAAGCAATCATGTGTAAACCCTCTTCCTCGGGTGGTCTTCCTAGTGATACCATTGCAAACCCGAAGGGAGAAATGAAGGTTATTACTACACGTAGTGGTAAAACTTTCAATGAACCAATCTCTCGTCCAAGTACTTCTAAGGAGAAGGAAATCGAGAAAGAGCCCGAGGTGATGGTCAAAAAGGAGCATATTACAAGCCCACGAAGTACCGCTCATACCACACCTACGGTTGATCCAATCCCAATAATGCAACCCGAGATTCCAAGGCCGTTGCCTAATTTCCAACCCACACCACCCTTACCTTACCCTTCGAGACGAGACAAAGAGAAATTGCAAGAACGTAACAAACAACAAATCGAGCTTTTTATAAAAATGTTTCAACAAGTTCATTTTGATGTAAGTTTAGCTGACGCATTGTTATATATGCCTTGTTTCGCTTCCACTTTTAAAAGTATGATGAATGATATGGAAAAGCTTTCAAAGCTTGCTAATTGTTCTTCGGTTTATCTTAACCGCATGCCGGAAAAAGTTGGTGACCCCGGAAAGTTTCTCATTCCTTGTGATATACAAGATATGAAAGAATGCCTCGTCTTGGCCGATCTTGGTGCGAGCATTAATTTGATGCCATTTTCCATTTAGAAATCGCTTTCGCTTCCGGCTCTTACTCCTTCGAACATGTCTATCGAGATGGCCGATCATTCTACGATTTTAGCATGTAGAGTAGCCGAGGATGTTTTCGTAAAAGTGGGGAAGTTCTACTATCCCGTTGATTTTATAGTAGTTGACATCCCGACGGATCCTCAAGTTCCTCTATATTTAGGTCGTCCATTTTTAGACACCTCGAGATCGCTTATCGACGTTCATGCAAGAACTATTATTTTGAGATTCAACGAAGAGGAACTTGTTATAAACGCTACTCAAATCTCGACACCTTCTCATGTTTATGCAATCGCTACCATCAATCACATCGACTTAGTTGATGTGGTTTAAGATGAGTTTTCATAAGAAGTGTTAGGTTTTTCCGATAGCTTGTCAAGTGGCAATCCCACTATTTTGGATGCGATTCTTGCTAATTCTACACCAAATCTCACTCCATTCCAAGGAGGAGATTTTACTTCAAATGAAATCGACAATGAACATGAGGTGACAATTGGTAATGATACTTCTATTCCACCATTTCTTCCGCCGATGGAAGTTATGAGTGTTGAGAAAAAATCTTCAATCGAGGAACCACCTATCATTAAATTGAGAGATCTTCCATCTCACCTTGAATACGCATTCTTGGAAGGTGATGACAAGTTGTCGGTTATTATTGCAAAAAGTCTTGCTAATGATGAAAAAACCGCGCTCTTGGAAGTTCTTAAAGCTCATAAAGGGGCAATTGCGTGGAAAATTTCCGACATTAAGGGTATTGACCCAAAATTTTGTACTCACAAGATTTTAATGGAGGAGGACTACAAACCCGCAATTCAAAGTCAAAGTAGGGTAAACCCAAAATTCACGATGTCATAAAAAAGGAAGTTTTAAAACTCCTTGACGCGGAATGATTTATCCTATCTCCGATAGCCCATGGGTGAGCCCAATCCATTGTGTCCCTAAAAAGGGAGGAATGACCGTTGTGCCTAATGAAAACAACGTGTTAATTCCTAGTCGTGTTGTGACCGGTTGGAGGGTGTGTATTGACTACCGAAAGTTAAATGACGCCACTCGTAAAGACCACATTCCTTTGCCCTTCATGGATCAAATGTCGGGGTGACTCGCGGGAAATGAATTCTATTGCTTTTTAGATGGTTTTTCCGGTTACTTTCAAATCCCTATCAACCCTCGTGATCAAGAGAAAACTACGTTTACGTGTCCTTCTGGAACGTTTTCTTATCCTAGGAAGCCTTTCGGACTTTGCAATGTACCGGGTACGTTTCAACGGTGTATGATGGCTATTTTTCACGATATGATCGAGAAGTCAATGGAAGTGTTTATGGATGACTTTTCGGTGTTTGGTAATTCGTTTACGTCGTGTTTATCTAATCTCGAGCAAATGTTAAAACGTTAATGAAGAAACTAATCCTGTGCTTAATTGGGAAAAATGTCATTTTATGTGTAAACAAGGAATCGTCTTAGGACATAAGGTCTCGAAAGCGGGGATTAAGGTCGATAAAGCAAAGGTAGACGTCATCGCCAAGTTGCCTCATCCCAAAACCGTTAATGTTGGGAATTAATTTGATGAGACAAAACAAGAATAATGAAACAAGAAGGACTTATATGCAAATATCAAGCTTTACAAGAATATGGAGCCCTTTCATACAACAAGAAGGACTTATTAGCAAAAGATGGAAGGACTTCTAGTTAAAAAAGATTTCTTGTAGAAAAGGGTATGTATAGTATATAAAAACATACACCCTACATGCTTTATCATTCAATCATTAACAATGTAGTCATAAAGCAAAAGTCGTGTGTTCTAGACGTGTGTGATCTTGTAAACACGTCTAGGGTTAGTTGGTTAACGTTTAATGAGAAGTAAACGTTGGAAAAGAAACATCTTGTTTATGTGTCGTGTTCTTATTCCGCTATGTTAATCATATGAACATGATGCATATCCTAGCAGCTTAAAGATCCGTGAATCTTAGGATTCAACAATTGGTATCAGAGCGGGTGGCTCTCGATGCTAGGATCAACAAGGTGTTCGAGTCGAAGATCAAGACTTAAAAATTCGTATGTGTTTTAAGTTCGGATCTCTCTGCGCATTCATATTCAAACAGCGATATATCCTTCATTAACCATTGGATCGTCGTGAAATTCTCGCTGTAGGTTCTCGACGCATGTGTCTAGGATCTCACTGGAGCGATCGTCGATTTGATTAGTTATGTGTGAGTTACTGATCGTCGAAGTTGGCTACAGAGAATGGTAAATATTCTGTTTTTGTTTTTTTAATTAAATAAGATTTAGGGTTTCTTCCCCTAAACCCTAGATCGACTTTAAAGCAGAAAAGTTTGAGGTTTATGGATGTTATAATGTGTGATGAAACATGATATAAGGATGTTTTTCAAACCCTAAGTTAGGGTTTCGGTGCTTAAGTTTCTATAAACCCTAGATGGACTTCAAGACAGAATAAGATGTGTTATGTTAATGTTCATGGCTGGTACTACACAAGAAGGAACAAGGATCAAACCCTAGTTCAATTTTTAAACCCTATATAGGGTTTCGAATTTCGTTGTTTCAAAACTAGGGTTTTGATGTGTGTTTTTTTTAAGTACAACAGGTTAGGTTGAAGGTATCTGATGGTACTATGTGAATTGCTTCTCAAAGTGGTTATCGTCGAAGAATATTAATGAAGATTTTGAGGCTACTGTGTGATCGTTCATTGGTTTGCTTAGGGTCGATCTGTGGTACTTGTTCTTGAGCCAAGAATGATAAAGTGAATTGTTATCTACGGAATGTGGTCAAACAAAAGTACTTCACTACGTGGGAGTATGATGGGATAAAAGTTCATCTTGATGACTATATAGATTCACGTGATGTTTTGCCAATATAAAAGCAAAGATCGAACAGTAAAATAACAAAGGTAAAGAAGTAGCCTGGATATGATTGGATGTGATTAGGAAGGTGAAATTTATGTATCTAAAAGTGCTCACGTGAAGGGAAAACAAATAAGTGGACCAAAGGTACATAATACAATTTGTTTATCCAAAGTACATGAAAATTTGTTTGGCAGATCACGTGTTTGGGTTAATGAGCAAAAGGATAGGAGTGGTATGTGTTCACACGAAGAATCAAATAGAGTGTTCCATGACTTCTTTCTTATGATTATTTATTGTGGTCCCAAAAAGTTGGTAATGTTCACGTGAAGCCAAACTCTTTGTTGGTAAAGTTCGATTAAATTACAAGGCTTGCTAAGTTGTCTGCTAGTGGTCCATGTTGCAAAGAAGAGACGGGAAGCACTGATCACATGAGTTAAAGGGTTTTGGTGGGTAAACAAGATTGAACAGAAAGTCACAGAAGGTAATTTTATGTACCCATTGTTATTATTTTAGCTGCTGTCAGAAAAGTTGTAGCCACAGATAGTGCCATTGGCTGAGCCGCTGACAAGAATAAAACACACGCCGACAGAGAAGACGCTGACACGTTATAATTTAGACGCTGACAGCGTGTTGTCCGATATATGGTTTTTAGGCGCTAACACGTACTGCCCGATATAGGACAATATATACAGATGATATATTGGATGATAAAGGATCTCGGACATAACTATCTGTTAAAATTTTATGGCTCGTTTTTGAAGATTGTGTTTGGTACAATAAAGTTCTATTTGATTATGTGACAAGGCTAACCTTTCGGTTACGTACCGACTTAGATTAGAAACAGAACGCCGACAGAGGCAGCAGTTGTATAAAAGAAGAGGATGATATTGTACTTAGATGATTTTCATTGCAAATTGGAGGTTTTGATGAAGACAATTGATTATTGCTTCTTTGGTGTTGGAGTTGTTTTTCGCGAGTTTGTGTTTTATCATATCTTTAAATCATGTGGATAACATCCTATTGGTTTGAAGGTAACTTGTTCGTGCTTTAATGGTTAATGACGAAGACTTGTCAAATCTAGCAACTAGATACCTTGCTATCACTTGAAGGAGTTACATTATCGTGCTCAGTGTCTCACAAAGGATGAGGATTTTGACAAATAGATCTAGGTCTACTTATATTTTCTGTGTAATATAAGTTCGACATCACATGGATAGTGCAAGATATAAGGTACAATCTTGGGAGATTCCACTTTTTCAACAAATAGGTTATATTCGTTTTTCTTCATTCGTAATCTACAATTAGAGTCTACATGGTTCGTGATTCATTTACATGCACCACTCAAGGGGAAGCGTTTATTAGTTGTTTATCTTTCGAAGACCCCTATTGGATGAGACAAAAAGGGGAAGAAGATTCAAAGATCAAGGTATACAACTTATTTTTATGTGGTGATATGTTTTACAAGAAATCTTACTTTAAGGGGAAGCTTGTTTCATTTGTGAAAGATCAAGATTTGAAGATTGATTTTGTTATCATCAAATAGGGGAAGATTGTTGGGAATTAATTTGATGAGACAAAACAAGAATAATGAAACAAGAAGGACTTATATGCAAATATCAAGCTTTACAAGAATATGGAGCCCTTTCATACAACAAGAAGGACTTATTAGCAAAAGATGGAAGGACTTCCAGTTAAAATAGATTTCTTGTAGAAAAGGGTATGTGTAGTATATAAAAACATGCACCCTACATGCTTTATCATTCAATCATTCACAATGTACTCATAAAGCAAAAGTCGTGTGTTCTAGACGTGTGTGATCTTGTAAACACGTCTAGGGTTAGTTGGTTAACGTTTAATGAGAAGTAAACGTTGGAAAAGAAACATCTTGTTTATGTGTCGTGTTCTTATTCCGCTATGTTAATCATATGAACATGATGCATATCCTAGCAGCTTAAAGATCCGTGAATCTTAGGATTCAAGGGAGTTAGGAGTTTCCTAGGCCACGCGGGCTTTTATCGTCATTTCATCAATGACTTTTCGAAAATCTCTCGACCTATGACACACCTTCTCGAGAAGGATGCTCCTTTTAATTTCAATGAGGATTGTGTTAGAGCTTTCGAAACTCTCAAAAGGAAACTTACCGAAGCTCCCATTCTTGTTGCTCCTAATTGGGAATTACCCTTTGAGAGCATGTGCGATGCAAGTGATTATGCTATAGGGGCCGTCTTAAGGAAACGTTATGAAAAGCATTTCCGTCCTATGCATTATGCTAGTAAGAAGATGACCGAGGCTCAATTAAAGTACACCACAACGGAAAAGGAATTCCTTGCCGTGGTCTATGCTTTTGAGAAATTCCGACCTTATCTCATCTTAACTAAAAGCATCGTGTATACCAACCATTCGGCTATCAAGTATCTCTTAGCTAAGCAAGATGCTAAGCCGAGATTGCTTCGTTGGATGCTCCTCCTCCAAGAATTTGATGTCACCGTGCTTGACAAAAAAGGATCCGAGAATCTAGCAGCCGACCATCTCTCTCGTCTAGAAGATCCTCATAAAGATGTTTTTAAGAACAAGGAAATCACCGAAACATTTCCTCTCGAGACTCTTGGTGTAGTGAATTCTAAAGACACCACCCCATGGTTTGCCGACATTGCAAATTACCATGCGGGCAATTTCATAATCAAGGGTATGACGACACAACAAAAGAGAAAATTCTTTCGTGACGTCAAGTTCTATTTTTGGGACGACCCTTATCTCTTTCGGGTTTGTGCGGATCAACTCGTTCGACGTTGTGTTTTTCGTACCGAAGCTTCTAACATCATTAGGGCTTGTCACGAGGGATCCACGGGTGGTCACCACGGTGCTAATCTCACGGCTAAGAAAGTGTTCGATGCCGGCTTCTTTTGGCCTTCTATCTATCGTGATGCACACGCACTTGTAAAGTCGTGTGATTCGTGCCAACGTCAAGGAAAATCGTCTCAACGTGATGAAATGCCGCAAAATATAATTCAAGTGTGTGAGATTTTCGAAATTTAGGGCATAGAATTTATGGGGCCGTTCCCATCGTGTCATGGTAACAAGCATATCCTCGTCGCCGTCGACTACCTTTCTAAGTGGGTGGAAGCTAAGGCTTTACCTACTAATGATGCTCGTGTGGTAGTGAAGTTTTTGAAGCAACTATTCTCTCGGTTTGGAACCCCTCACGCTATTATAAGCAATCGTGGAACCCTGATATTGAGTAGAATTACGTCTTTTAGGAAAAAGAGCGTAATTAGGGCAAGTATTAACAAGTGATTTAGGAAAACCACAAGTTATGACTCAAAGTGGGGATCGTTCTCAAGGAGGCTTGGTGTGTATGTTAAGAGATGATTAATGATGTGATTATGATTATGAGAAAAGAAAAATAGAAATGAGATAAGAAGAGAATGACGGTTACGATGACGAATTAAACTAAGACGATAAAGTCGTACACGTAAAACCGTAAAAAGTAGCAAAAATAAAAATTTACCCTAATAATTACTAGAAAATTGCAATAAATCCTAAATAATGTAATTAGAGTTTACAAAAAATCAAAAATCACCCAAACCTTTTATTTAATTAAATAATAATTTTTTAGTGCTAACTAAAGCCCAAAAAATAAATTTAATTAACTAAAAGCCCAAAATGAGATTTTTTCAATTGTAAACCTCTAAAATAACCTAACTTGATTTAAAACTATTTTTGAAAAATTTTAAATTAATTAAAACTATTTAAAAACAAGTAAAAACTATTTAAACATAAAATAATTATAAAAATTAATCTAATGACAATAAAATTATTTTAAAAGTTGTAAAATTCCTAACTTAATGTACTTAACCTAAGAAAAATATAAAAACTTGAAAAATCTAAATTTTAATTTTTAATAATAAAATAATAATAAAATAATAATAAAATAATATTAAAAATCCAAAATTTATAAAAAATTCTAAAAAGTGGCAAACTAGTTTATTTTAACCTAATAAACACAAAAATGAAGTTGAAATTACCTAAATACCCCTAATGGGCCTAGAATGGGCCAAAAGTCCACACAGTTGGCTTAATGGGCTTATTAAGGCCCAATAAGAAAAATGTTGTCCAAATAAGCCCAAAAACTCCTATCTGACTCAAAATTTGATTTTAAACACAAAACTCTGAAGGCCCAAAAACTGAAAATGAGTATAAGCTATCTTATTTCAAAGCAACTTATTCTTAATGGCCTTTTTGGCCCTTTAAGCTATAAGTTGATGTCATAAGCTCAAATTAGACACACAAGCTTCTTTTGAGTTACTTATGAGTTCTGTAAAAAGAAATCTGAAATTATCACAAGGAATAAGCCTAAAAATGTAAAAAGCTATCTTCACAAAACGACAAAATAGTCGTTTTCGAGTTCTAGGCCACCCCAAGAGCTGATTCAAGTTTCAAAAGCTTTTAAATGACTTAACTAAGCTTAATCAACAAAAAATTTTCAAATAAACCAATGTGGCTTATTAATAAGCTAACTAAAAATTAACACTAGCAGGGGCTAGTTTTGGTGTCTGAGCAGTGGAAACTTTCTCCACTACTTGACTTAATTGACTTTTTGTCTTTTATGACTTTTTTGTGGATTCAAGTTACACAAAGGCACCCAAATGATCAGTTAATCATAAGGAGTCAATAGAAATCACAAAAACACAATCACAATCAGCCAGTTAGTACAGTTAATTCATTTAAGCATCAGACATGCACCAGACTTGAACAAATAAGCAGTTATGGTTCAATAAGCACTTTTAGCATAAACCAGCCAGCCAAACTAAACCAAATGCATACACAAGCTATAATAAACTTAAATGAACAAGTTTAAACAGGTTTCATGCAATGATTCAAAGTCTAGATCAAGATTCTGGCACAATAAGGTTACTGATGAACACTAACACAAGCAGATTTTTACTTTGCTGATGTACTTGACCAACAAGCCAAATTCAAACACTCAGATCTATCACATAGTTTGTATAAACAATGATTTAACAACTTTTAGCCCTAAGCATGCATATATTCTAGATATTACTAAAATCTTAGGTCAAAATCAGTCAAATCCAATGAGATATAGCACAATGTTTGATTTGGTGTTTCAAAGTTGAAAACTTGCAGCAAATAGCACACAAACAAGTATTTAGCAGATACAAAGCACAAACACAAACTTCCAACCACAAAATAACAAACTATGATCTCAAACAGGTAATCCCAAACTCCCTTTTATATTTTCAAATCAAAATTTTCAAATCAAAAGTGTATTCCAAGGTTACCCAAGCCCAAATCAACACAATAACAGATGTAATATGCAGATTTTAGCAAGATTAAGCCACAAATTTCACAAGAACACAAGCAACACACAAATATCACAAATATCCAAATTTTTATCACATTTTGAGATTAAGGGTGCAAACCTCATGGATGTACATCCACACCCACGAATTTTGAGCTTATGTGCTAGCAAGAACAAGCACAAGCTTCCACAATAAAGCCTGCTAAGATTCAACAAGGTTAGAAGCAATTATATAAAAACAGTAAAGTGACAAAGCCTTGATTAATGCAACTCTTGTACCCCACACTTGATTATCCCCAAGTTATAACTTCACAACACCTTGATATCACAATATCAGGATGCTATGATCAGCTTTATAGCCTAAGAATTCCAAGGTGTACCAAGAAACTTAGCAAAATATCAAGCTATAGGAAAATGTGCAAACTTTTGCACACTCCTTATGAAAACGTTTTGAGATTCAGGTTTTAGCAAACAATAAACATAAACAATCAGTAAAGAACAATGACACTTGACTTTTCTTCAAAGGTTCAAACACATTTCATTACTTAGAGTATATGATTTACAGAACTTTGAACAAAGGAAATTTCAAGAGCAAAAACTAATGGACTGAGTCCTATGCCTTTTATAGGCTACAAGTGATGTCTAGAAAGCAATAAAATGTGAACCCTAATGCAGTAGAAGTCCCACAATTCCCTTGTCTTGTTTGAATATTTTGAGGATCATGTGACTGAATTTGGCTTGTTGCATGAGTTGGCAAGGTGAAAATGCATCCAATGGTGTAAAATAAGCTTAAGATGGAAGCTGGAATCATGCACGTTGGATTGCTGTCACTGTTTTGTCTTCTTGTTCAAAGGCGTAGTAGGGGAGTCTCTTGTGGGGCTCATGGTTGATGTAGCATGTGTTTTCAAGGTTGGGATGTGATTAAGGAACGCTTAATCACTAATCTGGAAGGTTTTAACACATAATTATTAGTAATTAAGAAAAACCCAAATCTTGTGATGAACATGAAGAACATGTGTTTGATCCGGTTTTATGTTTAAATGGGGTGTTTAGCGCCACATTTAACTAATTAAATAATTAGTTAGTTAAGCTAGTGAGTGGGATGGTGATGTGGCACAAAGCTGAGTGGTGATTGGTTGTTTTGGTTGAGTGGGGCACGTGTCACCATGACACTGGCCTATGTATCTTCCTTGTCTTGGCAGTTTACTCCCCTCATCTTCTATACTCCTTTCACTTTGTAAATAATAGCCCAAAATACGATTTCCTTTGTTATGGAAGTTTTGGTTTTCACACTTTTGCCCCAAAAAGTTTTGTAAAGTATTTTCAGGGGTATTTCTTGCCATTTCATGATTCTTGAAGGGTTGTTTTGGCATTTTATTCATTGATAATGGTCTTGACTTGTTTATTTGACTTCTTGGAGGACTGAAATTGCCAAGTCATGATTAATGAGGGACCATTTTTGCCATGTCTTTAAAGTCAAGGGTCCTTTTGGTAATTTTGACATTTTTAAAGGACCAAACTTGTAATTTCTTGTAACTTGAAGTCCTTCATGGTATGTTTGACTTTGAGGAGGACTAATATTGACAATTTAGTTTTGTTGAGGGACTAAAATTGCCAATTCTTCAAAGTAGAGGGCCCTTTTTGTGATATTGACAAACTTTAGGGACAAATCTTGTAATTATGAAGATACAAGGGTTTAAAGTATCAATTCTTCAATATTGAAGGAACCTTCTTGCATAATCTTCAAATCTTCAAGGGTTTATCTTGGAAAATTCTTCATTAGGGCTTGGTTCAATGTGCGGCTTCGTTTCCCGTGTTCGTTTTTGCATGATTCTTGTGATCTTTTGTTATTTTCTCAATATCCGTACCTAAAATACACAAGCAACAAACACAAGCATATATTTGGCCAATTTCATGATATTTAATGCATTTAAAGCCCTTTTTGGACGATGAGACTATGTATAAAAGCAGTCTCATCACTCCCCCATACTAAACCATTGTCGTGCCCTCACGCAATGCTAGAATAAAGTATTGTAGCATCTCCAAAATTCATTTTTATTCACTTTTATTGAATGATAAACTAGCTACACTACTACTATTGCTACTACTTGTGTTTTAGACATAATGTATGATTTTCATCGCAAAATGGGACGTTTAGGTTCATAGAATAAGAACACGTGAATGCTTCGTTAGAAATAATTTCATCGTCCTCGATTTTCACCCCAATTCCATGCCAAGCGTGCAACGAGATCATTGTCATTATAAGTTAGTAATGCTAACACTACTCATATGCCCTAATCACGTACTTATCCTCCCAATTTCCTAAGTTGTATCTCTTATATCTTATTTTGTCTTGAATGTTTCACGAGGATACATTGTTTGACTTATGCGATGATAGAGATTTAGGTCAAAAAATAGAGTCCTGACGGTGTAACCAAGACCATCAAATCAATAACCCCTCCTAATAGACAACGATGTCAAAAAATTAAGTCAACAAGAAGGATCGATAAACACGGTTCTATAACGATTTTGAACATGAGACATATTACCTAGACTTTTATACGCCCCCTAATGGAAGGGCCTTATTATCATAGGTTTATCTCCATCTTTTCTTCAACTTCGCCATGAAGCTTTTATTATGACTTCGGTCTTGCCTTGCCTTTTATTATCCACTTCATCGGTGGTTTGATTAGCCAAAGACGTATATCCTCACGCTAAGGCGAATTTTGGATCTTCAAAGCTTCAAATATTAAGGCTTGATTCACTTTCAATTTTGCATAGATTTTTCGGCCTTGTGAGCTTCAAATTGTTTGCTTGATTTAGGTGAGCACTTGAAATCTTATTATTGGGTGAAGCTTTCGATTATTTGGGTCCCAATACTTCAAAACCGTGACGCTGGCGATACCTTAATGTCTTCCCAATTTAATTACACGGAGGCTACTAGAAAAGACTAGAAACCAACAATCAAGACTAAACCGCTAAGTCAATATTTATTAAGCAAAAAATATTTACAAGCGAAGGAAGAATAAGCAAACAACGAGAACACATGAGTTTTTGAAAGAATACGAGTACTCTACGTTTAGCATAGTAACTTATAATTAACTCTATCATTTCTCGTCCTCATTTAAGAGACTTAGCCTAATGTGAAGTTAACAAATCAAAGCTAAGTGCTCAACACGCACGGTCGAGTCAAAAATTACTCTTATTCTCGCCATCAGAAAACCTACATTCGTGTCTTCAAACACTTATAAAACATGAGAAAAATATTAAAATTTGGCCATTTTTAGCCTTATTTTGCAATATCTATTCACCCCCCCCCCCATACTAAAGTTAAACATTGTCCTCAATGTTTCGAGTCTAGGGGTGCAAACACCCCCATACTAGAGACGTAGTCGAATGCCTAATCTAGCATGGAAAGGGTGTAACCGTTAAATTTAAAGCCGTTTATGAAGTGTGCTATAAACCTAAGGTTAGAACATCAAAGGATATATCATGGATATTGAGAAAGTCTTCAAAGCAAACGATCGAGTGATCCCATAAAACGAACACGAGAGGCTCCAATCGTGAAGATAATGATCATCTAAAATCCAAAATTCACAAACAACCACGGAACAAAGGTTGGAAGGGCACAAATCCCCACACGTTACTACATTAGAAAGCGATAATATATACATAGGATAAGCATGGGACTCCCCCACGAGGCACCTCGTTTTTTATTACCGAGTCATGAGCTCGACTCGATCCCCTCAATACTAATTATCACTGGGGAAGGTGATTTGGTCGAGGTAGTTCAAGGATGGAACTTCCCTGCCAAAGTAGTGCTTCAACCTATGCCATCATTTTGAGCTAGCTCGATGGTCCCATATGGAAAAACTTGAGTCACGGTGAATGGACCTGACCAACGGGATTTTAACTTACCGGAAAAGATTTTCAAACGAGAGTTAAAAAGCAAACCTTGATCCCCAATGTTAAAAACCCGGTTTTTAATTTTTGAAGCATGCAACTTTTTAGTCTTTTCTTTATAAATCAACAAATTTTCATAAGCAATATCCCTTAATTCATCCAATTCATTTAATTGCATTCTCCGGTGTTTTCCCACGGTCTCCATATCATCATTATAATGCTTTAGGGCCCAATAAGCCTTGTGTTCCAATTCAATTGGCAAGTGACAATTTTTCCCATACACAAGCTTATAAGGAGTGCACCCAATGGGCGTCTTATGAGCGGTCCTAAAGGCCCATAAAGCATCGTCCAACTTATCCGACCAAGATTATCGGTTTTCCCCGACGGATCTCTCCAAGATCCTCTTCAACACTCGGTTTGAAACCTCGACTTTCCCACTCGTTTGTGGGTGATAAGCCGTAGAAAGCCGATGTGTAACCCCATATTTCCTTAGGACCCTTTCGAATTGGTCGTTACAAAAATGGGTTCCACGATCGCTTATGATCGCACGACGGGTTCCAAACCGAGAAAACAAGATTTTCAAAAACTTGACTACCGCACGAACAAGGCAAAGCCTTAGCTTCCACCCACTTAGATAGGTAGTAAACCGCGACAAGGATGTATTTATTACCACGAGATGATGGGAACGACCCCATAAAGTCAATGCCCCAAACGTCAAAGATCTCACACACTTGGATGATATTTTGTGGCATTTCATCTTTTTGTGAGGCTTTTCCTTGTCGTTGGCATGAGTCACACGACTTCACAAGCTCATGTGCATCTCGGTAAATAGTAGGCCAAAAGAAACCGGCATCAAAGACCTTCTTAGCCGTGAGATTAGCACCATGGTGACCACCCGTGGGTCACTCGTAACAAGATCTAATGATGTTAGAAGCTTCGGTACCAAAGACACAACGTCGAATAATCTGATCCGCACAAGTTCAAAACAAGCAAGGGTCGTTCCAAAAGTAGAACTTGACGTCACGAAAGAATTTTCGTTTTTCTTGAGTCGTCATACCCTTGATGATGAAGTTACCCGCATGGTAATTTGCGATGTCCGCAAACCATGGGGTGGAAGAATCAAGCTTAGAATTCGCTACACCAAGTGTCTCGAGTAGAAATGTTTCGGTGATTTCCTTGGGCTCGTAAACACTTTGGTGAGGATCTTCCAAACGAGAAAGATGATCGGCCGCTAGATTCTCGGCTCCTTTTTGTCAACAATTTCTTGATCAAATTCTTGAAGGAGGAGAATCCAACGAAGTAATCTTGGCTTAGCATCTTGTTTAGCCATAAGTTACTTGATAGCCGAATGATCCGTATACACTATGCATTTCGTCAAGACGAGATAAGGTCGGAATTTCTCAAATGCATACACCACGACAAGGAATTCCTTCTCCGTTGTAGTGTATTTTAGTTGAGCCTCGGTCATCGTCTTGCTAGCATAGTTTATAGGCAAGAAGTGCTTTTCATGACGTTGCCCCAAAACGGCCCCAATAGCGTATTCACTAGCATCACACATGAGCTCAAAGGGGAGGTTCCAATTGGGAGCAACAAGAATGGGAGCTTCAGTAAGTTTCCTCTTAAGGATTTCAAAGGTTCGTACACAATCTTCGTCAAAGATAAAACGTGCATCTTTTTCAAGGAGATGTGTAATAGGTCGAGAGATCTTTGAAAAATCCTTGATGAATCGACGATAAAAGCCCGCGTGGCCTAGGAAACTCCTAACTCCCTTAACGGTTTTGGGATGAGGTAATTTGGCGATGACGTCTACCTTAGCTTGGTCTACCTCAATCCCCGCTTTCGAAACCTTGTGCCCTAAGACGATTCAACTTTTAAACATAAGATGACATTTTTCCTAATTAAGCACAAGGTTGGTTTCCTCACAAAGCTTCAACATTCTCTCAAGATTCAACAAACACGAAGTGAACGAACTACCAAACACGGAGAAGTCATCCATGAAGACTTCCATCGTCTTCTCGATCATGTCATGAAAAATAACCATCATGCACCTTTGAAAGGTTCCCGGTGCATTGCAAAGTCCGAATGGCATTCTACGATAGGCAAACGTTCCATATGGACACGTGAACGTAGTTTTTTCTTGATCACGAGGGTCGATGGAGATTTGGAAGTAACCGGAAAAACCATCTAAAAAGCAATATAAATCGTTTCCCGCAAGACGCTCCAACATTTGGTCCATGAAGGGCAAGGGAAAATGGTCTTTTAGAGTGGCTTCATTCAACTTACGATAGTCAATGCACACTCTCCATCCGGTCACGAGTCTAGTTGGAATTAACTCGTTGGCATCGTTTGGCACAACGGTCATTCCTCCTTTATTAGGGACACAATGAATAGGACTCACCCAAGGGCTATCGGAAATAGGGTAAATTATTCCCGCGTCAAGGAGTTTTAGGACTTCCTTTTTGATGACGTCGTGAATTTTGGGGTTCACCCTCCTTTGACATTGGATTGCGGGCTTGTAATCCTCCTCCATTAAGATTTTATGGGTACAAAATTTGGGATCGATCCCCTTAATGTCGGATAACTTCCACGCAATTGCCCCTTTGTGATCCTTTAGAACATCGACAAGTGCGGTTTTTTCATCATTTAAAAGTTCTTTCGAAATAATAACCAGCAACTTGTCGTCCTCCTCCAAATAGACATATTTGAGATGAGGAGGTAAATCTTTCAACTCGAGATAGGTGGTTCCTCAATTGACGATTTGGGCTCGATACTCATAACCTCCTCGGGTGGAGGAAATGGGAAATCGTTGAGAAAATCCTTGATAATCGAGAAGTCCTCATCATTGTCGAGGTCTTCGTCACAAGTACGTGCTACATCAAATTCTTCAAACGTAAAACCACCACCTTCAAATGGAGTGAAGGTTGGTGTCGAGTTATCAAGAATGGGATCTAACATAGTGGGATTGCCACTATTTTCATCATCACCAAAACCTAAAACTTATTGTGAAAATTCCTCTCAAACAACGTCAATCATATCAACGAGGTTTATGGTTGCAACAGAATAAACATGAGAAATTTGAGAGTTTTGAGTTGCGTTTATAACAAGTTCCTCGTCGTTGTAACGTAAGGTGATCTTTCTAGCATGCACATCGATCAAAGCCATAGACGTATCTAAAAACGAACGACCTAAAATGAGAGGAACTTGAGGATCCGTGGGAATATCGACAACGATAAAGTCTACCGGATAATAGAACTTTCCCACTTTCACAAAACATCTTCCGCCAATCCACATGCGGGAATTGTGGAATGGTCGGCCAACTCGATAGACATTAGTGAAGGAGTAAGATTAGGAAGATTGAGCGACTTGAAGATAGCAAGTGACATCAAGTTAATACTAGCACCAAGATCGGCCAAGGCATAGCATTCTTCCATATCTTGGATTGCACAAGAAATCAAGAATTTACCGGGATCACCGACTTTTTGAGGTATGCGGTTAAGATAAACCGATGAATAATACTCAGCTTTTGGCTAAGTATAAAATCTTATCGTCTGAATCTCTTCGAACTGACTAATGGTTAAAAGTTCGACTCAATCGTCTTTTGGTGAACAAGAGAATGGTTTTGTTTATTTGTCTAATTTAAACTAATAGCAAGTAATATAAATGTCGTTGAGTAAAGTAGAAGTTTAAAAATTAATACTAAAATGACGAGTTAAAATAAATGCTTGGAAACTTAAAGGCAATATTAGGAAAATTGCTAGATCACTAAATAAAACTAACACTAGGAAATTTTATAACAAACAATAAACTAAACAAGTTAAATTCCCAAATCGGAAAGTGATCGGAAAAAATGGAGCTGATCGGAATGTTGGAAGTTGTGCAATCGGAATATGCCACCAAATGCCCAGATCGGAATATATTCCGATTTGGTGAGAATGTGTGAAAGTTGCTCCGTCGGAATGCCACAAATCATAAACAATCGGAATATGCAACAAGGGCCTGATCGGAAAACTTAACTTGAATCAAATCTGAATATTATGCAAAAACTACTGATCGGAATGTATGGGAAATCCCAATCAGAATGTTTATAAACAAACACAATCAGAATATCAAAGAAATGATGCCAATCGGAATACAGGGATAGGTCAAATCGGAATAACATGCAAAAGCTCCCGATCAGAATGTTCAAAAAGGGGGCAGATTGGAATGTTCAAAACCCTTTTCCGATTTGCTAATCGGAAAGAGGGGGTGTGTTGCTGGTCGGAATGCGCTGATCGGAAAGGGGTTTAATCCCTTTCCGATTTATATGGGATTCGGTTAAAGCCAATGAATAAGCTATATTGATAATCTTAACACCAAACTAAAATGAATCAATGACTAAACGGAACAAATAAGCACTTATCACAACTTATCCAACCTCAAAATAAGCAACTTTTTAATCAAACAACAAAAAAATAAAAACTTTTTAAGAAAACTTTTTATAAGTAAATAAGCTAAACATAAAAATAAGCCAATAAGCACAAGAATCTCAAAGCATATTCGTATGAAAACTTAAGTAATGATCAAAAGATTAAATTTTTAAGCACGAAATCATTAAGAACAACACGGATCTATTGAAATTCGCACCAAAATTAATCTAAAAATCAAAGAAAGGTAGAATGAGATGAAAGATTAAAAGCTTAAACTTAACTTGATTAATGAAATAAGCAATACATAAATGTTTAATCTTTAAAGATTAAAAGAAAAGATAAAACTTAGTGAGAGAAAGTTTAAGACTTTCTCTAAAACTAGAAATAAAAGTGCAAAGTGAGAAACTAAAAATTAAAGACTAACTCCCTCCTAATGTGTATTAGGAGGGTATTTATAGGAAAAGTGGAAGGAGTGCATGTGTTGCATCTTCTTTCTTTCTTCACGTCTTCTCGACTCGACTTTAATTCTTTGTCTTTTCTCGATGTCGTCTCGGGATTTGAACTTGTCTTCTAATTTTCTTCTTCTATTAGACTTAAGTTCTTCGACTTCGTTAAACTTTCGTCTTTAGACTTTTTCTTCAATAAATCTTCAGAATAGGTCTTGGACTTCCGTTCTTTTTGCACTCTTGATCTTTTGACTTCGTCTTTTCCTGTTTTCTTCGATAAAAGCCCGTGAAAGCCCGTGTTTTCTTCCTTTTTCATATTTTGGTCCTAAAACACAATGAAAACACAAACCACACATAATTCCGACTTTTATGACATAAAATACACGTTTTGGTCTTGTTTTTATTGGAAATAAGTGGTAAAAGGATAAGTGTTTTCACACTTATTAAATCCCCTACACTTGACCATTGCAATGCCCTCATGCAATGCATTAGATTTAAAGCACGGTTTACATTTTCCATCATAAATAACCCACCTTGGCCTTTATTAAATACTAGATATGAAAAGATAGAAACAAGTAAAGAAATTAAAGACTTACATTGGGTTTTGGCTGCCACGAACGTTTATCATCCTCAAGTTTCACGTTCCCCATACCAAGCTAAAAAACGAGATCATTGTTATTATAAGTTAGCAAACTATCACGAACTCATGTGGCTCAATTATTCACTTAGACTCCCTTATTCCTAGGTGTATCTCTTATGTTTTATTTTTGTCTTGAATGATCACGAGGATGCATTGTTTGACTTATTTCGATAGTTATTTAGGCCGAAAATAAAGTGAACGATTTAATCAATAGTTAGCTAAAGGACAAAATCTTTTAAACTGCTTCTCGGGACCTCATAAAGTTCATATCTTGGCATAACTCGCTTCACGATTTGAGACCTTTCTCGGACCGATATTTGGCAGAGACTTCATACTTCGAATCTTTGAGAGACGTTCTTGAAATTACGGTCTTCTCTTCATAATAGGAATTTCTTCACTTGAAGTTTTGAGAGATTCTTCATATTTGGACCACGACTTCTTTCATATTTTCTCCAATCTTTATTTTGGACTTTGATATACAACGATCCGCCTCCTTTTAGGACTTGGATCTATTTATCCTCATACCTTGTTAGGGCCTTTTTGGATAGACTTCTCCATGATCTTTAGAGGAGTATTTGCTTTTCGTCGTGTGTCTCGATCCTTCATATTGATTTTCGATAAATGATTCTTCACATCACTTTTGGATCTTTAGCAACAAAATGTAGCCCTCATGCCTTGCTAGGGCCTTTTCGGACTCGCCAATCTTCACATCCCGCTTCAATAAGTTATGCCTTGGCTATGAACTCTAATCCGTACCGAGCAACTTTTAAACGATCTTGGGCTAGAAGCTAAGTAACCTTTTAAATCGTACAACCTTATTTATTGCAGATATATTTATTAACAAGCGAAGGGAGAATAGGCTTATAATTAACTCACATAAATTCACAAAAGAATACCGAACTTATAATTGACTCTATCATCTCTCGTTCTCCACAGTTTAAAATCTCAAGGAATGAGACTCGTGGATGCTTAGCCTATTAAATCAGAGTTTTGGGTTTTCGAGTCATCTATAGGATCTTGCAAACTCTTAGACTTTTTCAAGTTTAGAATTCGCATTTTAAAGTTCCCTTGATAAACAACTCTCTAGGATCAATTATAGGAACTTGCGAAAAGTTCTTGTTCTTAACCCGTGAGAGTTAAGACTTTCGCGTTTTATAGATCTCTATATAAAAGCCTAGCAAAACTTGACTTAAACACGTTAAGGATACTAGCTAGAGTAAACTTAGATAAGTAAACTCGGGTTGAGTCAAAATGTTCACGACTAAGAAAAATTTTAAAACCACTTTATTGAAAATTTATTCTAGCAAGGAAAGAAAATTAAACATAACAAAAGAAAATACAACTATACAACTAGGCCAACATAGATTAAAAATTTTGAAAAATGTCGAAAAATCAAATTTTCCGGTTAAAATGAGGGCAAATTCATGGAAAAGACCACTTACTTCGATAGAAGTCCACCCTACACTTGAGATGAACATTGTCCTCAATGTTTAAGCATGTGGGAGCAAACTCCCCTACACTTATGACATTGTGCACGGTGTTTAAATCTTGCGAAGGAAAGGACAACTAAGGTGAATTCAGTGTGAACATATAAAATATGAAATATTGAATCACAAGAGTTTAGGATAGAACCGGGAAGATGGGAACACGGTATCACGGTTCGTCAAAAGTCATCAAGATGCTCTTTGAAGCTTTAATCCCTGCACAGCACAAGAAACAAGACAACAAACACATACGGGGCTCCCCCCTACACTTATTATGAAAGCAGTAAAGGATAGATCACGGGTTGCCTCCCGAGAAGCGCTTGTTTTTGTTCACCGAGTCACGAGCCTGACTCGACCCAATTTAGTTCATGGGGAACGTGGTGAGGGATGGAATCATCTCGTGAGAGATGTCCTCACCAAAGTACAGCTTCAAACGCTGGCCATTCACCTTGAAATTGGGCCCATTTGGCTGAGAAAGCTCAATGGTCCCATATGGAAAGACTTTGGCGACGGTGAATGGACCAGACCAGCGGCTCTTCAACTTGCCAGAGAAAATCTTCAACTGAGAGTTAAAAAGTAAGACTTGAGCACCAACGTGGAACTCTCGGTTCTTGATTTTTGCGTCATGAATGATCTTCGTCTTCTCCTTGTAGATCAGCGAGTTCTCATAAGCTTCATTCCTCAATTCATTTAGCTCGTTGAGTTGAATCTTGTGATGATCACCGGCTTTGTTAATGTCGAAGTTAGCCCACTTCAAGGCCCAGTGTGCCTTATGTTCGAGCTCGATGGGGAGGTGGCATGCTTTCCCGTACACAAGACGATAAGGCGTACAGCCGATCGGGGTCTTATAAGCAGTACGGAAAGCCCACAGAGCATCATCTAACTTATCGGCCCACGCGGCGCGATGCTCTCCCACAGTACGCTCCAAAATTCGCTTCAATCCACGGTTGGATATCTCGGCTTGCCCATTGGTTTGGGGATGATAGGCGGTGGAAAGACGGTGATTGACACCATACTTAGCCATGACTCTTGCAAATTGATCGTTGCAAAAATGAGTCCCGCGGTCACTGATAATAGCACGAGGAACGCCGAATCGAGCAAACAGCTGCTTCAAGAAATTACAAACCACCCTCGCGTCGTTAGTGGGTAAAGCTTTAGCTTCAACCCATTTAGAAACGTAGTCAACTGTGACGAGGATGTACTTGTTCCCTTTGGAGGATGGAAATGGCCCCATAAAGTCGATGCCCCATACGTCAAAGATTTCACATTCCTGTATGAAATTTTGAGGCATCTCATCTTTATGTGTGATCTTGCCTTGGCGTTGGCAAGCATCACAATGCTTAACCATTTCGTGAGCGTCACGATAAATGGTGGGCCAATAGAATCCAGAGTCAAACACTTTCTTAGCGGTGTAGTTGGGACCAAAGTGACCACCGGTGGGTCCTTTGTGGCAAGCCTGGAGAATGTCAAAAGCTGCCGGTCCGTCAACACAATGACGAATGATCAGATCAGCACATTGTTTGAATAGATAAGGGTCATCCCAAAAGTAAGTCTTAACATCATTCAAGAACTTCTTCTTTTGTTGGGATGTTAACCCTTTGATGAGAATACCACCCGCTAAGTAGTTTGCAATGTCTGCAAACCACGGGGTGTCATCAAGATTGAGATTTATAGACATTAAGGTCTCAAGGGGGAAAGAGTCATTGATCTCTTTGTTCGGATGATCCCCTTGATATGGATCCTCAAGTCGAATCAGATGATCCGCGGCTAGGTTTTCAGCACCCTTCTTGTCACGAATTTCAATGTGGAATTCTTGAAGGAGTAAAACCCAGCGAAGAAGTCTTGGCTTAGAATCATGCTTAGTAATCAAGTACTTCAACGCGGAATGGTCCGTGTATACGATGGTGGGGGATAAAACAAGATAGGGGCGGAATTTTTCAAAAGCATAGACAACAGCTAAAAGCTCTTTTTCGGTTGTCGTATAATGCAATTGTGCCCCCGTCATTGTTTTGCTAGCATAGTGGATTGGTTGGAAGTGTTTATTCACTCGTTGGCCCAAAACCACACCAATAGCAAAGTCGCTAGCATCGCACATCAATTCGAAAGGTAGCTCCCAATTAGGGGTAACCAAGACCAGTGCCTTAGTTAGCTTATCCTTAAGAAGATTGAAGGCTTCGATACACTCTTTAGAAAAGATAAAAGGAGTATCTTTTTCCAAGAGGTGGGTCATCGGGCGAGTGATTTTAGACAAATCCTGAATGAATCGACGATAGAAGCCCGCATGACCCAGAAAACTTCTCACACCCTTCACGGTTGAAGGTGGAGGTAATTTGGCTATGACATCAACTTTAGCACGGTCGACTTCAAGACCAGCTTTAGAGATTTTGTGTCCTAGCACAATGCCTTCTTTTACCATAAATGGGCATTTTTCCCAATTCAGAACAAGGCGAGTGTCTTTGCACCGCTTAAGCATACGTTCCAAATTGGCAAGGCAAGAAGAGAAGGAATCCTCGAAGACCGAGAAATCATCCATGAAGACTTCCATGGTTTGCTCAACCATGTCATGGAAGATAGCCAACATGCACCTTTGGAAAGTCCCGGGGGCATTGCATAAGCCAAAAGGCATTCTTTTGTAAGCAAATGTGCCATAGGGACAAGTGAATGTTGTCTTCTCTTGATCTTGGGGATCGATGGGTATTTGGAAATAACCCGAGAAACCATCAAGAAAGCAGTAATATTCATTACCCGCTAAACTTTCAAGCATTTGGTCCATAAAAGGTAGAGGGAAATGATCCTTTCTCGTGGCATCATTGAGTTTGCGGTAGTCTATATAAACTCTCCACCCAGTAACGAGACGGGTAGGAATCAACTCGTTGTTTTGATTGGGAACAACGGTGATTCCGCCTTTCTTAGGCACACAATGGACTGGACTAACCCATGGTGAATCCGAAATAGGGTAAATCATACCCGCATCAAGAAGTTTGATAACCTCTTTTTTGATGACTTCATGGTTTTTAGGATTCACCCTTCGTTGGCTTTGAATTGTGGGCTTAAAGTCGTCCTCCATGAGAATTTTATGTGTGCAGAAGTGAGGATCAATTCCGCGGATGTCGGAGATTTTCCAAGCGATAGCTCTTTTATGCTTCTTCAACACGGCGATAAGTCGGGCTTTTTCTTCTTCTTCTAGGTCCTTTGCGATGATGACCGGTAACTTCTCGTTGTCTTCAAGGAAAACGTACTCAAGATGAGGAGGTAGGTCCTTAAGCTCAAGAGTGGGAGGATCCTCAATAGATGGTGAAACTAACGATGGATCATCATTAGTCACCTCTTTAGGAGAAGGAAGAGAAAACGGGTCCTCATTGAGAAGTCTCTCAATAGTACGAATGTCTTCATCCCAATCGGTGGACGAATTATCATACTTAATATCGAGAGGACCCAAGCTAGCTTCAAAATCATCCAAGTCACTTTCTCCAAAAGGAGTCAATGCTGGAGCAATTGAGGCAACGGTCTCAACATTGGGTAGAGAAGAGAGAGTACTTTTGCAAGCATCATGAAAATGTTCTTCACAAGCCTCATCGAGAACATCAATAGCATTAACACTCTCATATGAATAAGGTTGTTTAGAAATCTTACCCATGTTGAAGACAATTTTATCGTCACCAACTCTCATGATTATTTCGCCCGCGGCTACATCAATGAGAGTGTGACCGGTCCTCAGGAAGGGACGTCCAACGATTAATGGAACACGGGGGTCCATCTCGTAGTCAACGACAACAAAATCCACCGGGAAGGTGAATTTGTCAACGCCAACAAAGACATCTTCGGCTATCCCTACTGGATAAGCAACCGTACGGTTAGCTAATTCCAAAGTCATTTTGGTGGGGACTAGATCGGGGAGAGATAATTGCTTCCAAACACTTAAAGGCATTAAGTTTATACTGGCACCTAGATCGGCTAGGGCCATGCAATTCTCTACTCCTGGGAAGTTGCAAGGAATCAAGAAGTGACCCGGATCACCAAGTTTGGTGGGCAATTTTATTAAGAGCACTGCGGAGCAGTTCTCATTAAGTTGGGTCTGAGCAATGCCAAGAAGCTTTTCCTTATCACTTAGAAGATCTTTAAACATCTTAGCGTATTTGGGCATGTGAGCGAGAGCCTCAGCAAAGGAGATGATAAAATTCAATTGTTTAAACATTTTTAGAAAGTTTGAAACTTGAATATCATCCTTGCTCTTTTGCTTCTCTTTCCTCAACCTTGAAGGATAAGGTATATTGGATGAAGATGAAGGCTTTAGGGGAGTAGGATCACTCACAATCACGGGTGGTGGGGAAATGGGGGTAGAAGGCAAAGGAGGTGGGGAAAGTTGCTCTTTTTCCTTGTTCACAATCACGGGTGGAGGTGTAGGAAGCTCGGGTTCCGTATAACCTTTTCCACTACGAGTGGTGATTGCTTTCATCTCCCCTCTTGGGTTCGCAACGGTGTTACTCGGAAGAGTACCCGAAGAAGAGGGTTGATTACCTTGGATGAGCGAACCAATCATATCAGGAATGTTAAGCGCTTGAGTGCTGAAAGAATCTCTGATGTCGGCACGAATTTCATTGCTTTGTTTTGCCATGTCATTCCTTAGCTCGGCTCTAATCTCCCTTGTTTCGCCATTTTGCCCTTCAAGTTGATGACTTGACTCTGAAGATTCGTCACCAGCTCCCGATTAGTCTTCATGAACGTCTTGACGTCTGGACTCACTGCTATCGGTTGATTGAGAGGTGGAGCTTGGTAAGCTTGAGAATTTCCTTGAGTTGGGTATGGGTTTCTTTGGGATTGATATTGATTATTAGCACGAGGTTGGGATTGATTGTTTCGGTTATAGCTTTGTTGTTGGTTTTGGTTTGCAGGAGGGAAACCAGGTGGAGCAAGATAATTGTTGGAACGATAACTTAGCAAACTACGGTCTCCTTGAGGGCGAGCTTGATAGCCTCCCGTGGGATAAGTACCATATGCCGCGTTAACGTTTTTAGAAAAATTGCCTTGAGTAGAAGGACAATCATTATAAGAATGACGACCACCACATGTGTCACAAGAAATAGCAACGGCTTTAGCTTGTTGAAACTGGTTTGTGGCCATAGTCATGAAATTCTTGTTCATCTCAGCGAGTTGTCGAGAAATTTCAGTCATCTCAGGATTGGAAGTAGTAGCAGAAACATTGACTCTCGAGTTAGATCTTGAGGATGCGGATGAATCCCAATTCTTGTGGTGAGTAGTCATGTTTTCAATCAACTCTCTACACTCCTCCGGTCTCCTTTTCATAAACGTACCACCGGCGGCGGCATTGATCGTGTCACGATCACGAAAAGTGAGACCATTGTAGAAGGTATCAATGAGAGTGACGGGGAGCATGTTGTGATTTGAACAGCGGTCGATCAAATCATTGTATCGTTCCCAAGCATCGAAAAGTGATTCATCATTGTCTTGCATGAATCCACTGATTTGGTTACGAAGGCTAGTGACCATGGATGGTGGGAAGTAGCGCGACAAAAAGCGTTGAGTCATGTCATTCCACGTATGAATAGAATTCTTAGGAAGACGGTGAAACCATTTTTCGGCATGGTGAGAAAGCGAGTGGGGAAAGAGTTGAAGGCGAAGGTCATCCATAGAAACACTGGGGCACTTCATGCTTTGGGTAATGGTAATGAATTTGTCGAGGTGTTTGTTGGCATCATCATCCGGAATTCCGCGAAACGGGTTAGTTTGCACTTGTTGGATCATGTGATGCTTCAACGAAAACTCCTGAGCCGTGACGTGCATCGGCGCAATCGGGCCTCCGCGTCCGTTCATGGTGGGTTGACACAATTCCTCCATAGTTCGTAAATCAGGTAGGAGGACATTGTTGTTGTTGTTGTTGTTGTTGTTGTTATTATTCAAATTGGGAAGAGGTGGGTTATTATTGTTGTTATTAACACCAGCCATATCTAAATCTTCACGAGTCTCGGGCTCAGAATAGTTCGAAGATCTAGTACGCATACACCTGCAGAAGAAAAATATACACAGAAAGAATATCTATATAATCTTTTTGGTGCAAAACCTTTTGGAAAAGAATTGCTTTTTATGATTTTTCATTTTTTTGTATTTTTGAAGAGTTTTATATTTTTTAGGATTTTTGAAAATTTTTAAAGCAAGGAAAATAACGTTCAAAGAACGGATCCCAAAATTCAATGCGTCTCTCACTAGAAACCGTTAATCGTAACGAAAAGAGCCGGCAGCGGCGCCATTTAATACTCAGCTTTTGGCTAAGTATAAAATCTTATCGTCCGAATCTCTTCGAATTGACTAATGGTTAAAAGTGCGACTCAATCGTCTTTTGGTGAACAAGAGAATGGTTTGGTTTGTTTGTCTAATTTAAACTAACAGAAAGTAATATAAATGTCGTTGAGTAAAGTAGAAGTTTAAAAATTAATACTAAAATGACGAGTTAAAATAAATGCTTGGAAACTTAAAGGCAATATTAGGAAAATTACTAGATCACTAAATAAAACTAAGACTAGGAAATTTTATAACAAACAATAAACTAAACAAGTTAAATTCCCAAATCGGAAAGTGATCGGAAAAAAATGGAGCTGATCGGAATGTTGGAAGTTGTGCAATCGGAATATGCCACCAAATGCCCAGATCGGAATATATTCCGATCTAGTGATCGGAATGTGTGAAAGTTGCTCCGTCGGAATGCCACAAAACATAAACAATCGGAATATGCAACAAGGGCCTGATCGGAATACTTAACTTGAATCAAATCTGAATATTATGCAAAAACTACTGATCGGAATGTATGGGAAATCCCAATCGGAATGTTTATAAACAAACACAATCGGAATATCAAAGAAATGATGCCAATCGGAATACAGGGATAGGTCAAATCAGAATAACATGCAAAAGCTCCCGATCGGAATGTTCAAAAAGGGGGCAGATTGGAATGTTCAAAACCCTTTTCCGATTTGCTAATCGGAAAGAGGGGGTGTGTTGCTGGTCGGAATGCGCTGATCGGAAAGGGGTTTAATCCCTTTCCGATTTATATGGGATTCGGTTAAAGCCAATGATTAAGCTATATTGACAAGCTTAACACCAAACTAAAACGAATCAATGACTAAACGGAACAAATAAGCACTTATCACAACTTATCCAACCTCAAAATAAGCAACTTTTTAATCAAACAACAAAAAAATAAAAACTTTTTAAGAAAACTTTTTATAAGTAAATAAGCTAAACATAAAAATAAGCCAATAAGCACAAGAATCTCAAAGCTTATTCGTATGAAAACTTAAGTAATGATCAAAAGATTAACTTTTTAAGCACGAAATCATTAAAAACAACACGGATCTATTGAAATTCGCACCAAAATTAATCTAAAAATCAAAGAAAGGTAGAATGAGATGAAAGATTAAAAGCTTAAACTTAACTTGATTAATGAAATAAGCAATACATAAATGTTTAATCTTTAAAGATTAAAAGAAAAGATAACACTTAGTGAGAGAAAGTTTAATACTTTCTCTCTCTAAAACTAGAAAGAAAAGTGCAAAATGAGAAACTAAAAATTAAAGACTAACTCCCTCCTAATGTGTATTAGGAGGGTATTTATAGGAAAAGTGGAAGGAGTGCATGTGTTGCATCTTCTTTCTTTCTTCACGTCTTCTCGACTCGACTTTAATTCTTTGTCTTTTCTCGATGTCGTCTCGGGATTTGAACTTGTCTTTTAATTTTCTTCTTCAATTAGACTTAAGTTCTTCGACTTCGTTAAACTTCCGTCTTTAGACTTTTTCTTCGATAAATCTTCAGAATAGGTCTTGGACTTCCGTTCTTTTTGCACTCTTGATCTTTTGACTTCGTCTTTTCCTGTTTTCTTCGATAAAAGCCCGTGAAAGCCCGTGTTTTCTTCCTTTTTCATATTTTTGTCCTACAACACAATAAAAACACAAACCATGCATAATTCCGACTTTTACGACATAAAATACACGTTTTGGTCTTGTTTTTATTGGAAATAAGTGGTAAAAGGATAAGTGTTTTCACACTTATTAATGAACAACTAGACAATTGCTGCAATTTCTCCTTGTTGTTCAACATACTCTTAAAGTTAGTGGCAAATCGAGGCATCATGACCAAAGCATCAGCAAAACTCACATTAAAGTGAAAATCACGAAACATTTTCATAAAAAGCTCAAATTGGTATTTATCGCACTCTTGAAGTTTCTCCTTCCTAAGTCTTGATGGATAGGGCAAAGGTGGTGTGGGTTGAGGCATAGGCGTAGCCTTTGGAATCTCGGGTTCCAAATGTGGTAATGGGTCAACCGTAGGTGTGGCGTGAGTGGTACTTCGTGGGATTGGGACATGCTCCTTTTCGACCACCACCTTGGGTTCTTCCTCAATTGCATCTTCCGTAGGAGCAATTGGTTGAGGAGTCGGTTCCTTGAGTGTCTTACCACTACGTGTGGTAATCACTTTCATCTCTCCCTTAGAGTTCGATATGGTGTTACTAGGAAGACTACTCGAAGACGGTTTGCACATAATATCCTCACACATAGATGAAATTTTTTCCTCAAACATGGATTGCCTCTTCTCGGCCTTAATCATTTCTTGCTTAATTTCATGTTGCCCTTGTTCCATTTTTTGTTGGTTTTGTTGTAACCTAGTTACATTCCCTTCCATTTTGTTTGTATGGACTTTAAGCTCATTTGCTAACTCATTTTTCAACTCTTTCTTCAAGTCGTTCTTAAACTCGGATCTTAGGCTAATGATTTCTCTTTGAATGTTGTCAAACCTAGCATCGTTTCCATTAGCGTATTCAACAAATTCATTTGGAAGATCTTTCAAAGTTTGCAAACCTTTGTTGTTGTTTTGAAAATCACTTTGATTTTTGTTTGAAACTTGATTATTAGCCCCTTGATTCCCATAGTTTCCTTTGTAATTGTTTTTGAAACCAACTTGATTGTTTCGATAGTTGTTGTTAGCATTTTGATTTGAAGCAAAACCTGGTGGAGTCAATTGATTAGAGCGGGTAACTTGACCATTTTGGTTGTAAGTTCCCGTGGCCGCATAGGCACTCGAAGTGTTACCACCGTTGGTAATGCACTCGGAGAAATCATGACCTCTACCACAATACATACATGAAGCCTCAACCGCTTTAGCCGTAGTGGGAGCACTTTGTTCTCCAACTTTGCATTCAATTAAAAGTCCTTTAAGCTTATCAAAGATTTTGTTTTCCAAGTTCGCCTCAATTTGACAAGCATCGATGGTATTAGACAAAGAAGGTGAAGCCGAAGACGAAGCCTTACGAACACTCGACGTGCTACGAGGACTATACACCTTATATCTATTCTCAATTATCACCAAAGCTTCCTCAACCGTTTTACACAAAAAATTACCACCCGCGGCGGCATTTAGATAATCCCTTTCATGATCATTAAGTCCATTGTAAAACGTGTCAATTTGATGCAAGTCGGAAAAACTGTGATGAGGACACTCATGTAACATTTCCTTAAACCTATTCCAAGCCGTTGAAAAACTCTCATTAAATTCTTGTGAAAATTTTGAAATCTCGTTTTTCAAATGCGTAGTCTTAGAGGGCGGAAAAAATTGGTTCACAAATTTTGAAACGAGATCCTTCCACGTCAATATAGAATTTGGTGGCTCTTTCTATAACCAAATTTTAGCGGGCCCTGCTAAGGAATACGGAAAAAGCATCATCTTAATCGAGTCATTAGCAACATCCTTAAATTTGCAAGTGGCGGTAAGACGATTGAATTGGCGGATATGGTTGTGCGGGTTGTCCTTTTCATCACCATGGAATTTGTTGTTTTGGATCATCGACAACAAACCCGTTTTCACTTCAAAATTCTCCGCAAGGATAGCGGGAATTACAATAGCCTCTCCATAACCCTCGGTGGGTGCTTGAAGTAACTCCATCATAGTTCATTTCTCCATTGTTGGTTCCTCTCTTATGATAGGTTCGTCAATAGGAGACTCCTCACTAGAAAGATTAGGAGTAGGTGTTGACTCCTTTCGGTTTCTACGTTTACGTGCACGTCTTGCTTGGTTGTGGGTTTGAATAAATGTCACGTACAACGAGGGGATGAGCAAAGAAGATTATTTTTGGTGTTTTGTATTTTTCCAATTTTTTTGTGGTTTTTGATTGTTTTTACTTTTTTTTTGGATTTTTGTGATTGTATTAAGTAGACCAAAATCTACAAATCTCCTCCTTAATCAAATCTCTTGATTAAAGAAGTCTCAACGAATGAAAACGATCACGTGAAGTGAACGCCTTCGATGACTTTAGAACGTTGGTGGAACATCAAAACGTTCAAGAGGGTTTAATCAATTGAAACCAAGAAAATATAAATGATACTTAATAATACTTTGGGTGGCAAAACCCTCGATTAGCTTTCAATATTAAAATACTCACAAGCAAGCAAGGAAACGAGGCGGCGCAAAGCACTTAAGAGCCTTTTTCCTTAGGGTATATTTTATAATACCCACCTTATAGTTTGTATTTTTCAAAATCGAGCTTCACGAAAGTATTTATCTATTTTTGCCTTTCTTTCCTGTTTGAGATTCGAACACAATGATTGGGTAATGACCTCCCAAGTCAAGGTTGTGTTTTCACACTTTTGGAGTACTTGTGATTTTATTGTTCTACGTATACAATATAGTAATAGTATTCACACAAAAAATAAAAAACCGATAATACGTAGTAGTAGAGTGCTACTAATACAAATAGATATTATGGCTATATATAAAAATAACAATTGCCAAATCAAAACACAACACGCCTCCCCGGCAGCGGCGCCAAAATGATATTGAGTAGAAATACGTCTTTTAGGAAAAAGAGCGTAATTAGGGCAAGTATTAACAAGTGATTTAGGAAAACCACAAGTTATGACCCAAAGTGGGGATCGTTCTCAAGGAGGCTTGGTGTGTGTGTTAAGAGATGATTAATGATGTGATTATGATTATGAGAAAATAAAAATAGAAATGAGATAAGAAGAGAATGACGGTTACGATGACGAATTAAACTAAGACGATAAAGTCGTACACGTAAAACCGTAAAAAGTAGCAAAATTTAAAATTTACCCTAAAAATTCCTAGAAAATTGAAATAAATCCTAAATAATGTAATTAGAGTTTACAAAAAATCAAGAATCACCCAAACCTTTTATTTAATTAAATAATAATTTTTTAATGCATATAAAGCCCAAAAAATCAATTTAATTAACAAAAAGCCCAAAATGAGATTTTTTCAATTGTAAACCTCTAAAAGGACCTAACTTAATTTAAAACTATTTTTGAAAAATTTGAATTAATTAAAACTATTTAAAAACTATTTAAACTTAAAATAATTATAAAAATTAATCTAATGACAATAAAATTATTCTAAAAGTAGTAAAATTCCTAACTTAATTTATTTAACCTAAGAAAAATATAAAAACTTGAAAAATCTAAATTTTACTTTTTAATAATAAAATAATAATAAAATAATATTCAAAATCCAAAATTTATAAAAAACTCTAAACAGTTGCAAACTAGTTTATTTTAACCTAATAAACACAGAAATGAAGTTGAAATTACCTAAATACCCCTAATGGGCCTAGAATGGGCCAAAAGTCCAAACAGTTGGCTTAATGGGCTTATTAAGGCCCAATAAGAAAAATGTTGTCCAAATAAGCCCAAAAACTCCTATCTGACTCGAAATTTGATTTTAAACACAAAACTCTGAAGGCCCAAAAACTGAAAATGAGTATAAGCTAGCTTATTTCAAAGCAGCTTATTCTTAATGGGCTTTTTGGCCCATTAAGCTATAAGCTGATGCCATAAGCTCAAATTAGACACACACGCTTCTTTTGAGTTATTTAAGAGTTCTGTAAAAAGAAAATTGAAATAAGCACAAGGAATAAGCCTGAAAAAGCAAAAAGCTATCTTCACAAAACGACAAAATAGTCGTTTTCGAGTTCTAGACCACCCCAAGAGCTGATTCAAGTTTCAAAAGCTTTTAAATGACTTAACAAAGCTTTATCAACAAAAAATTTTCAAATAAGCACACTCAATAAGCTGGAATAAGCAAATAAGCACTTAATTAAAAGTCAACTTTATGAGTTTTCTAGCAAAAAGTCAAAGTCAAGGTCTGATAAGCTCCAGTTCAAACAAATGAGTCAAATGAGGAAGATTGATCACAAAAAGTAAGTTGTTGCAGGTCTAAATAAGCCAATGTGTCTTATTAATAAGCTAACCGAAAATTAACACTAGCAGGGGCTAGTTTTGGTGTCTGAGCAGTGGAAACCTTTTCCACTGCTTGACTTAGTTGACTTTTTGTCTTTTATGACTTTTTTGTGGATTCAAGTTACACAAAGGCACCCAAATAATTAGTTAATCATAAGAAGTCATTAGCTATCACAAAAACACAATCACAATCAGCCAATTAGTGCAGTTAATACATTTATGCATCAGACATGCACCAGACTTGAACAAATAAGCAGTTATGGTTCAATAAGCACTTTTAGCATAACTCAGCCAGCCAAACTAAACCAAATGCATACACAAGCTATAATAAACTTAAATGAACAAGTTTAAATAGGTTTCATGCAATGATTCAAAGTCTAGATCAAGATTCAAGCACAATAAGGTTACTGATGAACACTAACACAAGCAGATTTTTACTTTGCTGATGTACTTGACCAACAAGCCAAATTCAAACACTCAGATCTATCACATAGGTTGTATAAACAATGATTTAACAACTTTTATCCCTAAGCATGCATATATTCTAGATATTACCAAAATCTTAGGTCAAAATCAGTCAAATCCAATGAGATATAGCACAATGTTTGATTTGGTGTTTCAAAGTTGAAAACTTGCAGCAAATAGCACACAAACAAGTATTTAGCAGATATAAAGCACAAACACAAACTTCTAACCACAAAATAACAAACTATGATCTCAAACAGGTAATCCCAAACTCCCTTTTATATTTTTAAATCAAAATTTTCAAATCAAAAGTGTATTCCAAGGTTACCCAAGCCCAAATCAACACAATAACATATGTAATATGCAGATTTTAGTAAGATTAAGCCACAAATTTTACAAGAACACAAGCAGCACACAAATATCACAAATATCCAAATTTTTGTCACATTTTGAGATTAAGGGTGCAAACCTCATGGATGTACATCAACACCCACGAATTTTGAGCTTATGTGCTAGCAAGAACAAGCACAAGCTTCCACAATAAAGCCTGCTAAGATTCAACAAAGTTAGAAGCAATTATATAAAAACAGTAAAGTGACAAAGCCTTGATTAATGCAACTCTTGTACCCCACACTTGATTATCCCCAAGTTATAAGCTTCACAACACCTTGATATCACAATATCAGGATGCTATGATCAGCTTTATAGCCCAAGAATTCCAAGGTGTACCAAGAAACTTAGCAAAATATCAAGCTATAGGAAAATGTGCAAACTTTTACACACTCCTTGTGAAAACGTTTTGAGATTCAGGTTTTAGCAAACAATAAACATAAACAATCAGTAAAGAACAATGACACTTGACTTTTCTTCAAAGGTTCAAACACATTTCATTACTTAGAGTATATGATTTACAGAACTTTGAACAAAGGAAAATTCAAGAGCAAAAACTAGTGGACTGAGTCCTATGCCTTTTATAGGCTACAAGTGATGTCCAGAAAGCAATAAAACGTGAACCCTAATGCAGTAGAAGTCCCACAATTCCCTTGTCTTGTTTGAATATTTTGAGGATCATGTGACTGAATTTGGCTTGTTGCATGAGTTGGCAAGGTGAAAATGCATCCAATGGTGTAAAATAAGCTTAAGAGTAAGCTGGAATCATGCACGTCGGTTTGCTGTCACTGTTTTGTCTTCTTGTTCAAAGGCGCAGCAGGGGAGTCTCTTGTGGGACTCATGGTTGATGTAGCATGTGTTTTCAAGGTTGAGATGTGATTAAGGAATGCTTAATCACTAATCTGGAAGGTTTTAACACTTAACTATTAGTAATTAAGAAAAACCTAAATCTTGTGATGAACATGAAGAACATGTGTTTGATTCGGTTTTATGTTTAAATGGGGGTGTTTAGCGCCACATTTAACTAATTAAATAATTAGTTAGTTAAGCTGGTGAGTGGGATGGTGATGTGGCACAAAGCTGAGTGGTGATTGGTTGTTTTGGTTGAGTGGGGCACGTGTCACCATGACACTGGCCTATGTATCTTCCTTGTCTTGGCAGTTTACTCCCCTCATCTTCTATACTCCTTTCACTTTGTAAATAATAGCCCAAAATACGATTTCCTTTGTTATGGAAGTTTTGGTTTTCACACTTTTGCCCCAAAAAGTTTTGTAAAGTATTTTTAGGGGTATTTCTTGCCATTTCATGATTCTTGAAGGGTTGTTTTGGCATTTTCTTCATTGATAATGGTCTTGACTTGTTTGTTTGACTTCTTGGAGGACTGAAATTTCCATGTCATGATTAATGAAGGACCATTTTTGCCATTTCTTCAAAGTCAATGGTCCTTTTGGTAATTTTGACATTTTTAAAGGACCAAACTTGTAATTTCTTGTAACTTGAAGTCCTTCATGGTATGTTTGACTTTGAGGAGGACTAATATTGACAATTTAGTTTTGTTGAGGGACTAAAATTGCTAATTCTTCAAAGTGGAGGGCCCTTTTTGTAATATTGACAAACTTTAGGGACCAATCTTGTAATTATGAAGATACAAGGGTTTAAAGTGTCAATTCTTCAATAATGGAGGACCCTTCTTGCATAATCTTCAAATCTTCAAGGGTTTGTCTTGGAAAATTCTTCATTAGGGCTTGGTTCAATGTACGGCTTCGTTTCCCGTGTTCGTTTTTGCATGATTCTTGTGATCTTTTGTCATTTTCTCAATATCCGTACCTAAAATACACAAGCAACAAACACAAGCATATATTTGGCCAATTTCATGATATTTAATGCATTTAAAGCCCTTTTTGGACGATGAGACTATGTATAAAAGCAGTCTCATCAAACCCATTTTTGTAATGACCAATTCGAGAAGTCTTAAAGAAATATGGAGTTACTCATCGTCTTTCTACGGCTTATCACCCGCAAACGAGTGGGCAAGTCGAGGTTTCAAACCGAGCTTTGAAGAGGATTTTAGAGAGGTCGATTGGAGAAAACTGTGCTTCATGGACCGACAAACTCGATGACGCTTTATGGGCCTTTAGGACCGCTTATAAGACACCTATCGGTTGTACTCCTTATAAGTTAGTCTATTGGAAGAATTGTAATTTGCCCATTGAATTGGAGCATAAGGCATATTGGGCCCTTAAACATGCTAATTTTGATCTAAAGACCGCGGGAGATCACCGGAAAATACAATTGAATGAATGGGATGAATTAAGAGATAATGCTTATGAAAATTCATTGATTTTCAAAGAAAAGACTAAAAAGTTTCATGATGCAAAAATTAATAACCGGGTTTTTAACGTTGGTGATCAAGTGTTACTTTTTAACTCTAGATTAAAGATATTTTCCGGGAAATTGAAATCTCGTTGGTCGGGTCCTTTCACCATTACACAAGTGTTTCCTTATGGGACCATCGAGCTAGCTCAAAATGATGGTCCTAACTTTAAGGTGAATGGACATAGGCTTAAGCACTACTTTGGTGGGGATGTTCCTTCATTGGATGACCTCGACCAAGTCACCTTCCCCAATGATAATTAGCATTGAGGGGATCGATTCGAGCTCATGACTCGATAATAAAAAATGAGGTGCCTCGTGGGGGAGATCCCATGCTTATCCTTTTTATGCTTTCTAATAAAATAACGAGAGGGAAGTTTTGCCCTTCCAACTCGTTGTCTCGTGGTTGTTTGTGATTGTGTTATCTAGATCATCATCATCGCCACGATTGAAGACTCTCGTGTTCATTTACGTAAGCCTCGATCGTTTGCTTGAAGAAGTTTTTCACGAGTCCATGACATATCCTTTATTGTTCTAACATTTATCTTTTAGCATACTTAATAAACGGCTCTAGATATATTGTTGAGCACCCTTTCTATGCTAGATCCTAAGCATTTGATTTTTTGTCTCTAGTATGGGGGTGCTCCACCTTTAGACTCAAAACATTGAGGATAATGTTTAATTTTAGTATGGGGGTGAATAGGTACTTGCTTTGCTACGCCCTCACGTCTTCCAACTTTCAACGTTTTGTTTTGTTTTGTTGCTAATAAGGCTAAAAATGGCCAAATTTAAAATTTTTCTTAGTTTTAATAAGTATTTTTGAGACACGAATGTATGTTCTCCGATGGGTAGAATAAGAGCTAATTTTTGACTTGATGGACATTTGAGCCCTTTACATTCCTTAACCCGCCCAATTCAAGTTTTGCTAGACTTTTATATAGGAAACTTTAAAACGCGAAAGTCTTAGCTCATTCGGGTTAAGAACAAGAACTTTTCGCAAGTTCCTATAATTGATCCTAGAAAGTCACTTATCAAGGGAACTATAAAATGCATTATCTAAACTTGAAAAAGTCCAAGTGCAAGATCCTATAGGTGGCTTGAAAACCCAAAACTTCGATTTGATATAGTCTTAATGAAAGCTAATCCAAATTTGGCTTAATTTTGACTTACAAGGCTAAGTATTCACGAGTCTCTTTAATTAGAGGTCTTTAGATAGTGAAGAACGAGAAATGATAGAGTTAGACAAGTGATCATGCTAAACGTAGAACATGAAAATGTTCTTTTAAAAATTCATATGTTTTTAATTGTGGCTTTTTCTCCCATAGACCAATGCACTAGTAATAAAAATAATTGCAATAAGTAAGGCCGTACGATTTGAAAGGTTACTTAGCTTCTAGCTCAAGATCGTTTAAAAGTTGCTCGAGGTTGAATAGAGTTCATAGCCGAGGCATAACTTATTGAAGCGAGATGCGAAGATTGGTGAAGATCCAAAAAGGCCCTTACAAGGCATGAGGAGCTCTATTTTGTTGCTAAAGATCCAAGATGATGTGAAGTATCATTATTCCAAAATCAATATGAAGGATCGAGACATACGACGAAAAGCAATTACTCCCCTAAAGATCATGAAGAAAGTCTATCCAAAAGACCCTTACATGGTATGAGGATAAATATATCCAAGTCCGAAAAGGAGGCGGATCGTTGTATATCAAAATCCAAAATAAAGATTGAAGAAAAATGATGAAGTCGTGGTCCAAGTATGAAGAATCTCTCAAAAACGTCAAGTGAAAAAATTCCAAAATATGAAGAGAAGACCATAATTTCAAGAACGTCTTCCCAAGATTTGAAGTATGAAGTACATGCCAAATATCGGTCCGAGAAAGGTCTCAAATCGTGAAACGAGTTATGTCAAGATATGAACTTAAGGAGATACTCGAGAAGCCGTTTTAAAAGATTTTGTCCTTCGGCTAACTATCGATTAAATCATGCTACTTTACTTTCGGACTAATAAATACTCAAATAAGTCAATATGAATCACTTGTGATCCATGACAAATAGTTAAAAAAAAATTAGAAACCCATTTCCTTTCATAATAACTAGGATTGCGGGGAGAAAAAGTATTACACAATTTGGACGTATGAGTAGTGTTAGCATTGTGACTTGTACCAACAATGATCTCGTTTTTGCACTTAGCATGGAATGTATGACAATCAAGAATGACTAAATTTACTATATGGGACATTTACTTGTTTCTATTCATTGACCCTAAAAGTCACACACGTGATGAAAATCATACATTATGTCTTTACATATCTTTATAGTATTGTTGCAAGTTTTTACTTTTCAATAAAAGTTAATAAAATTGAATTTTAGTGATGCTTAGATACTTTATTCTAGCATTGCGTGAGGGCACGACAATGGCTTAGTATGGGGGAGTGATGAGATGGCATTTATACATGATCTCATCGTTCTTTTCGGGCTTTAAATGCATAAAATGTCATAAAAATACCATATATATGCTTGTATTTGTTTACTTGTGTGTTTTAAGTATGGATATCGTGAAAAAGACAAAAGATCACAAGAAACAAGGAAAACGGACACAAGAAACGAAGCCGTACAATGAACCGGGCCCTAGTTACGGATTTCTCAAAGAAAAACCCTTGAAGACTTGAAGATGTACAAGATTGATCCCTCATTTATAAAGAAATGACACTTAATAACCTTGTATATTCATAATTACAAGTTTGGTCCCTTAAGTTTGTCAAAATTACAAAAAGGTCCTTCAACTTTGAAGAATTAGAAAGTTTAGTCCCTCAACAATTCTAAATTGTCAATAATGGTCCCTCATGAAGTCAAAGTTAAATTGAAGACCTTTGAAGATCAAGAATGTCCAAGATCAGTCCTCAAACTATGCAAAAATGGCAAAACAAACCCTTATAACCTTTGTTGAAAAGTTTTGTGGCAAAACTATAAAGATGGAAAGTTTAATAACAAAGGAAATCAAGTTTTCAAGCTGAAAAACACGTTTTATCTACTTTACCAAAACACAAGGGCTCATATTGTCAATACCCAAACTTCAAACCAACTAAACACGCGCCAAACAACTTTACACCCCCTTTTCGGATCAAAATCTTTACTGTTTACCGACATGAACCTAGAATTACCACCCACTTAAACAAGGGGTTAATTTCAATTACCTTTTCCCACGTATGATTCACACGCTCATAAACCCATCCCACACAAAAAACCCTCAATCCCACTCACCAATGGCCCCCACCATTCAACCCGTTACCCAATCATGTGACACCATCCTCTCCAAGTAAAGACACGTGGCCAAATCAACAGCTAACACTCATTGCTTAGCCCCAAAGCTAAAATGAACGTCTTTGATTCATTTGGACAGCTCAACAACAAAATGCGTCTAGAAGATTTCAAGGGCATCTTAGGGATTTCCTAGTCTAGGGTTTTGCTTATTTCTGCCTTGTATTTGTCTATATAAGGAGGCCTCAACATGTGAGAGCCCCTTTGTTCCAGATTTTAGCTATCTCTTTGTAATTCCTTTTTATTGAAATAAAATTTGAATTTCTGAAAATTGTGTATTCTCTTTTGTGTTTTATAAAAGTCTGAAAGGAAATCTCGGTCTTCCATCGATGTAATAAATGGAAATATTATCTATTTGCTTGGTGTGAGTCTACCTCGAGTAGCTCATTGTGTTGCCCCACCCATTGTCCCACCTTTCTACTTCTTATCTATTTTCTTTGACCTCTTTGAGGTTCTAGCACGTGTTGAAGTGGCGTTGTTTTGTTTATCCCATGACAACGAGGACACCATCTTCGATCCCGGTATTTTGCATCATCAAAGGACTTAGTCCTTAGTACCGATTGCTTTTGGGCATTGTTTATCATGTAAGCCCCACAAAAAATGATCATACCAAGATTATTGATATGAGCAAAAACTCATATCAATTTATCAACAAATCACCCTAAAACACAAGAAAAATACCTAAACTTTGTGCTATAAAGCGGAATTATGTGGTGTGTTTTGTGTTTGTGCTCAAATAGGTAAGAAGGATACAATTTCAAGCAAACAAAGGAAAATCAAGCTTAATTTGATGAAAAATACAAAGAAGGATCAAAAGTGACAAGACTTTGAAGTGCAAGGACCTATCTTGACAATCTGCCAAAGATGAAGGACCAAAAGTGTAAATATGACAAAGTCAAGATCAAAGTCAAATCTGGTCAACTCTTAAGTCAACCAAGTCAAAGGAGCTTCTTGATCAAGTTTGCAAGTGGAAGGACTTAAATTGCCCAAATAATGAAGTTACTAGCTCAAAATTACATTCTGCCAAGTCAAGGGACTGTTTCTGCCAGTTTTAGAAAGTCATGTTGAGCTTAATCCGTGTGAACCAATATTAGCCAACAGGAAGTGAGGAATCAATTGACAAGGATCACCAAATCAGCTTATTAATTACCCTCTCAGCCGCCAGCATTAATTGGCCAGTTTCCTAATAGTAATGCGCACTAAGTCTTTCTCAACCAATAGAAATGCAACATGCAATAATCAGAGTTATCCATTTTGGATAATGATCCGTGTGACACTCCTATATCCAATATAATCTTGCCACGTGTCATCTTCTTCAAGGGAAATTTCCAGGATCGAGTTTGAGCTAGAGGCAATTTCAGAAGATGGTATAAACATGAAAAGTGATCGGTTTTGAGAGACGAATTCAATGATCACAATCAATTACACTCAAGATCAACAACAAAGAAATCCCCAAATGTGTTCATAACCTGCAAAACTCAATTAAGCAGAATGTTACACGTGGAAGTTTCTGATTGGTTCTAACACGTCACCAACCCCAACCACTTCACATCTGCAGTCTATAAATACCTTGGATTAGTCTCATTTCTTGGGTAGTAAAAAAGTGTGAAATCACACACACTTTTAGTTTTCTCTCATCTCATTCTAGTTTTAGCTTAACAACTCAAGAGTCTGACAAACTCTTGAGTCTGTTATTAGTTGTAACTGATTACCAGCATTTGTAACTACTTACTCAATTCAATCAATAAAAATTTCATTTTCCCTCCAAATTCTCATTACTTCTCTACTGTTCATACTTGAAGCTTGTTACCTTGTGATGTTGTTTAGTTTGTTATGATCATTACTTGATCATAATTAGCTGCTTGTGAAGATTGTAGCTGTTGTACCTGTTTTGTTCATCCAATTCTAAGTTCTAGCAGATTTTGAAGAATTCAGTTCATAAATGGAGATTTGGTGATTTGTAGTTGCTGAATAGTTGCTGATTAGTGTGTTCTAGTGCTAAGGTGGTGGTTAACACTAGTTTAGAGAGCTCAGCGCTCCTCTACTCCCCAATGGAGGCTTAAGCTAAAGGTTTCACTTTCTGATTTCTAGTTCCACTCAAGAGTTGAATGCATGCTTCATACCTAGCTTAATTCTCCTTGATTGCATGATAAAATGTGTTCTAGCTTGTTATTGATCTGATTTCAGTGATTGTGTAGCTTAAGTGTAGCTTAACTTGCTTATAGCCTTAGAATTTGTCTTGTTTTTCAGCCTTCATCAGTCCTTTTAGCTTTTCAAGTCATTTTGAGTTCTAGTTGTTTTAACTGTTTGTAACTAGTTCAAATACACTTCATATTAGCTATAGAACTTAGTGTGATATCACTTTTCATTCAGTCTAACCTTTTGCTCAAAAATCCTTTATAAAAGTTTGAAATTGATCAGATAAGTGGTGTTTGGAAGTAGATTGTAAATGCTTTTCAAGAGTTAGATATTGGCAAGTATTGGTTCATTTCAAGTCCTTAGGTCATTATAACAAGTTTTTAGTCATTAACTAGTAAAGGTTTTGGTCAAAAAGGCAATTGGTCATAAAAAAGGTTTGGGTCAGTTTTTCACAAGTAAACTTTCAGAAAGTATTGATTTTGATTTGCTTGGCATTTCTTTAATATTTGATGTAATCTTTTCAAACCAGTGCTCATTTCTCACTCAACATATGAACTTTAAATGTGTATAAGGAATTTGTACAATATCCAATATTGAGTAAGAAATAAGCAAAAGAATAAGCACTAGAGCAAATTCAATTCCCTGTAGTAAAATGCAAACTGATTTCTCATATCTCATTTTCTACTTCATAAAATAGTTGATTTTCTTTCACATTTCCATTCCAAAAGTGATCCTGGATAAATTTTGAGATTTTTAGCTTTTTGAAAATTCTGGTCAACGAAAGTCAACATAAGCACAATTTTGGCTTATTTTCAGATTCAGGGCTTATTACTTGATCATTTTCTTTGAGATTTGATTTCCCGTTTTTCTTTTGAGCTGTTTAACAATAATTTTCATTAAAATCAAGTAGTGCAAGTCTGGCTTAACTGGTAGCTTATTTTGAGCTTATTGGATTTAGCTTATCAGAGTTCTAGTCACTTTTAGCTTAATTCCTTGGATAGTTCTAGCTAATTTTTTATTTTAAATCGTTTGAAACTGATTTGATCAAATTTGGTTGAGAAATAAGCTCAAACGAGCTTATTTTGTCATTGAACCCGTTTTTGTCCAAATAGTGTCAAAAATTGCTTTTTAGTCCTTGTAGTATTAATCAGTTTTTAAACTTAGCTAATCTTTCTACTTTTTAGGGTTTGCTACATTTCAGTCCTTGAATTTTTCAAGTTAGTTCAAAAGTAGTTAGTTAGTTTCAAGTTAGTTGGAATTTGTTTACATTGTTTGATAAGTTTTCATTTTCAGTCCATTTAGTTTACTGAATTTACACATTTAGTCCTTAGACTTTTTGGCTTTACATTTTTGGCATTAATATTTCATAGAATTTACACATTTAGTCCTTAGACTTTTTGGATTTACATTTTTGGCATTTATATTTCATAGAATTTACATTTTCAGTCCTTATAGTTTGTGGAATTTACATTTAGCATTTTAATTGAATAAAAACTTGGTATGTGCACGTTGTTTTACATATAAGTAGACGATATTTTTCATTTTAGCAAGGCTTTGTTTGAATTAGCAATAGAATATCCAAAAAAAACTTTACCAACCAAAAACAATTAAAAACCCGATCTTGTTAGGACTTTCAATTTGTTAAGAACTGGGAAAAACGAACTTCAACTATACACATTTCAAATGGCGCCGCTGCCGGTTCTTTGACTTTACGAGAGACTATCGATTGACGGTTTTCATTGGCTTTTGCGATCCGTTCACCTAGTGAACGTTATTTTTACGTATCATAAATAAAAAACAAATAAAAAAAATCAAAAATATAAAAATATATAAAAACTAAAAAATTAACAAAACAATTCTTTTCCTAAAGAATTGTCCAAACAAATTAAAAAATCCAAAAAGCAATCTTTTTCCTAAGAGATTGCACCCAAAATATATATTATTGGATTCTCTCGGTTTTTATGTACATATAGTATTTTCTCTTAAAAAATCATAAATACAAAAATATTTTCCATATATTATTATAAGTAAATACGTATACGTATAAGAACAACCAATTCACATATTCTCCATAAGTATTGCCAAGGCAATACACCGTGTTGAGGGGCGTTCCGGTCCTTGACACGTGTATCGATCAAACAAAATAAAGCAAGAATAGATAAATACTTCCAATAAGCAACAATTAGAAGAATACAAACAATTAAGTGAATAGAAAGGCGATGTGCTATAAAATGCCATCTAAGGGTCAATAGGTACTTACGTGCTTCGCGCCACCTAACCCCCTGTTCACTTGTGAGTATTCTAAGAAGGAAGGCTTCATTGGGAGTCTTGCACCCAAGTAGTACATACGTATATTATTATTTTATTGTGGATATTTCATATTGAAACTCGAAGGGGATAATCCTTTTCTCTTCAAAGTCACACGAGAGCTTCTCTCTCATTCCTCGTATTGAGTTGCATGCTCACTCGGGGGCGTGCACAAATACCGATTGGTGTACAACCCCTTCCTCTGAAAAGGAAGAAAAAGAGAAAGAGTAAGAACACCACCGTCCATCAAGCCGATCACAAGAATCGTGCTTTGATTCATCCACAACAAGAAGCCATGGCTGTTGATAATCGTTCTTTGATGGAACGTTTGCAATCCAATGTTCACGGATATGCCGATGCTATCAAGATTCCCGACATTCCCGCAAATTCATTTGAGCTAAAAACGGCTATGATTACCTTGGTTTCAAACACACCTTTCTATGGCCACAAGAACGATAATCCTCATGATCACCTTAAGAGATTCCTTGCTCTTTGCAATACCATTAAGTACAATGGAGTTCCACATGATGCTATTAAGTTGATATTGGTGCAATTTTCACTAGAGGGACCCGCTAAGCATTGGTTAGACACCCAACCACCCGATAGTATCACCACATGGGATGGTTTCACCACTAAGTTTTTGAACAAGTTCTTTCCCCCATCTAAGACCACGGCTTTGAGGAACTTAATTATAGGCTTTCAACAAAAACCTAGTCAATCCTTTAGTGATGCTTGGGAGGAGTTTAGAGAGTTATTGAGGAGATGCACTAACCATGGATTGGATGAAGTTCACCAAATCAATACTTTCTACGATGGCCTTAAACCTCATCACCAAGATTCACTCAATGCTTCCGCGGGAGGGAATATTCTTCTTAAATCCATTCAAGAGGCCTTGGACATCATTGAGACTAAAGCAATGGTTCAAACAAACACTCAATTTGAAGAAAGGGTTCATGTTATCCAAAACAATTCTCAAACACCTTGTGATAACCAATTTCTCAAGTGTCACCAAGAGATCATTCAAAAGATAGATAGGGATCATGAGATGAGTCTTAAGGCACACCAAGAAATGATTCAAGCTATTAAGAGACTTTCATTGAACAATTCTTCAAATGATGTGAATGCCATTACTCTTTCTTGTGTAACTTGTGGAGGTCCCCATTCCTATGAACAATATGATAAAGTGCAAGGTTATCAAGGGGAATGTTATGCTTACCAAGAGGAACATCGTGAACACTTCAAGCCAAATATCAATCCCAATAACCTTTCTTACAAGTCCCAAAATTACCTTACTCCACCGGGATTCCCACCCCAACCACCCACCCAACTTCAACAAAATCCTCCTCAAGTGTTACAAAGGAATCAAGGTCAAAGACCACCTTACCAAGGGAATAACTACAAGGCACCCAATCATTTTTAACCTCAAGTAAATAACTTTTATCCACCAAACCAAGGATTTAATGCACCACCTCCACCTTGTCCACAACAAGGTTTTTATCAAGGGAATGTGCAACCTAACCCCATGGATTTGATCCTTCAAAAGCTTACTTCTTATGAGAAACAAATGAAAGATGCTCAAGAGGAAAATAACAAGAAATTTGCTCTTCTTTAATACCAAATTATGTATAATCAAAGACCACAAGGGGCTTTACCATCTAACACACAAACAAATCCAAGGGCAAATGTCAATGCTATTACAACAAGAAGTGGAAAGACAACAAAGGATCCTTCACCTCCTAAACTTCCTATTGTTCCACCCACTTTTGTTCCTACATGTGACAAACCTTCTACCTCTACTTCACCACCTCAAAATGCTCCCATTCAATCAAACACACCTTCTCAACCTATTCCTACTTCTCATCTACCTTCCACACCTCCCAATGAAGAAGCTAACAAAGACAAATCTTCCACTAAAACACCTACTCCACCTACACCAAAACCAACTCTTCCATATCCTTCAAGGTTGAAAAAGGACAAATTAAAGAACAAGGATGACATCCAAGTCTCAAATTTCTTAAGGATGTTCAAGCAACTTAGCATCAACATATCCTTTGCGGAAGCTCTTGCTTATATGCCAAAGTTTGCTAAGATGTTCAAGGATTTACTCTCAAACAAGGAAAAATTGGTTGATTTGCCCAACACATCCCTTAATGAAAATTGTTCCGCCGTGCTACTTAAAACCTTACCAACAAAACTTGGAGATCCGGGGCGCTTCTTGATACCTTGTAATTTTCCCGGTGTAGAAAATTGCATGGCTTTGGCGGATCTAGGGGCAAGCATTAACCTCATGCCTTTATCGGTTTGGAAAAAACTCTCTCTTCCCGAGCTCACTCCCACTAGGATGACCCTTGAGTTAGCCAACCGAACGATAGCTTACCCCGTAGGTATAGCGGAGGATGTGTTAGTGGGAGTGGATAAGTTTACATTTCCGGCCGACTTTGTAGTGGTTGATTATGACATGGATCCTAGAGTTCCTTTGATTGTTGGTAGACCGTTTTTGAGAACGGGTCGTACTTTGATAGATGTGGCGGAAGGAGAACTAATTATGAGAGTAGAGGATGAGAAAGTGGTGTTTAAGTTAGGGAAAGTTTGTGATAGGAAAGAGGTTAAGGAGTCTAGACCGTGTGAGACTATTAACATAGTTGATGTGCTAGATGAGGTGTGTGATGAACACCTTCATGATGCTTGCAAGAGTACTAGTGATGAGATGCCCCATGTTGAAACCGTGGCCTTAATTGCTCCCTATTTAACACCTTTTGGAGAGAGTGATTTCCTCTTGGAGGAATTTGAGTCAAACTTTCTTGGTGATGATGATTCTCCCATTAATTGGGAAGAAGATATTCTTACTATCCAAAAGTTGCTCAATGAGGACCCTATTCCTTCTCCTACTCCACAAGAAGTTACCCATGAGGATCCTTCCATAGTAAAACCTTCCATAGAGATTCCACCTCCAATTGAACTTAAGGACCTTCCATCCTACCTAGAGTATGCTTTCTTAGAGGGCAAAGACCAATTACCCGTGATCATTGCTAAAGAGTTGAAAGAGGATGAGAAGGAGCAACTCATTGAAGTCCTTAAGAAACACAAGGAAGCCTTAGCATGGAAAATATCCGACATAAGGGGAATTGATCCACATTTTTGTACACACAAAATCCTTATGGAGGATGATTACAAACCCGCCATTCAAAGTCAACGAAGAGTTAACCCAAAAATCCATGAGGTCAATAAGAAGGAAGTGATTAAACTCCTTGATGCGGGTATGATTTACCCCATTTCCGACTCTCCATGGGTTAGCCCGGTACATTGTGTTCCAAAGAAGGGTGGAATCACCGTAGTGCCTAATGAGAACAATGAGCTTATTCCTACGAGACTTGTTACCAGTTGGAGAGTTTGTATTGACTATAGGAAACTCAATGAGGCTACTAGGAAAGACCATTTCCCATTATCTTTTATGGATCAAATGCTTGAACGCTTAGTGGGAAATGATTACTATTTCTTTCTTGATGGCTTTTCGGGTTATTTCCAAATACCCATTGACCCTAAGGATCAAGAAAAGACCACATTCACTTGTCCCTACGATACATTTGCTTACAAGAGGATGCCTTTTGGCCTATGTAATGCACCGGGGACGTTTAAAAGGTGCATGATGGCGATTTTCCATGACATGATAGAGCAAACTATGGAGGTTTTTATGGATGATTTTTCCGTCTTTGGAAATTCATTTACCTCATGTCTCACCAATCTAGAGAGAATGCTTAAGCGTTGTGAGGAAACACGTTTAGTGCTTAATTAGGAGAAATGTCACTTTATGGTGAAAGAGGGAATTGTTTTAGGACACAAAATATCCAACAAGGGATTAGATGTGGATCGAGCTAAAATTGATGTGATTGCTAAGCTTCCCCCACCCACCTCGGTTAAAGGTGTGAGGAGTTTCTTAGGTCATGCGGGGTTTTATAGGCGCTTTATACAAGATTTTTCTAAGATAGCTAGACCGATGACTCACCTCTTGGAAAAAGAGGCTCCTTTCATTTTTAACCAAGATTTTTTGGACTCTTTTGAGACTCTTAAGGAGAAATTGACAAAGGCTCCCGTTTTGGTTTCTCCAAATTGGGAATTACCTTTTGAGCTTATGTGTGACGCTAGTGATTATGCGGTGGGGGCCGTCTTAGGAAAAAGAGTGAATAAGCATTTTCAACCTATACACTATGCGAGTAAAACCATGACCGGTGCACAACTTCATTACACTACCACGGAAAAAGAGTTGCTTGCTATAGTTTATGCTTTTGAGAAATTTAGACCATACCTTGTGCTATCCAAAACCATAGTGTATACGGATCATTCCGCTCTCAAGTATCTCATGACAAAACAAGATGCTAAGCCTAGGATTTTGAGATGGGTTTTGTTGCTTCAAGAGTTTAAGATAGAAATTCGTGATAAGAAAGGGGCCGAGAATTTAGCGGCGGATCACTTGAGTAGACTTGAGCATCCTTTTCAAGGAGATTTTCCAAATCAAGAAATCAATGAATACTTTCCATTAGAGGAGCTCATGTCTATCTCTTCCCAAGAGGATGCCACTCCTTGGTTTGCGGATATAGCAAACTATCTTGTGGGAAATGTGCTTATTGAGGGTCTTACTTACCAACAAAAGAAGAAATTTCTTAAGGAAGTTAAGTACTACTTTTGGGATGATCCTTATCTTTTTAGGCAATGTGCGGACCAAATCATTAGACGGTGTGTAGATGGGCCCGAAGCATTTAAGATCTTAGAAGCATGTCATAAAGGACCTACGGGTGGACATTTTGGGCCCAACTATACCGCCAAGAAAGTCTTTGATTCGGGTTACTATTGGCCTTCCATTTACAAAGATGCCCATGAGATGGTAAAATTTTGTGATGTGTGTCAAAGACAAGGAAAAATTACGCAACGTGATGAGATGCCACAAAATTTTATTCAAGAGTGTGAGATATTTGATGTATGGGGCATTGATTTCATGGGACCTTTTCTATCTTCTAAGGGAAACAAGTATATACTTGTGGCGGTGGATTATGTGTCCAAATGGGTGGAGGCTAAAGCCTTACCTACCAATGATGCTAGAGTTGTTGTGAAGTTCTTAAAGCAATTGTTTGCTAGATTTGGTGTACCTCGGGCCATCATAAGTGATCCTGGTACGCACTTTTATAATGATCAATTCACGAGAGTTATGAAGAAATATGGAGTTAATCATATACTTTCTACCGCGTATCACCCTCAAACCAATGGTCAAACCGAGGTCACAAATCGTGGTTTAAAGAGAATTTTAGAGAGAACGGTGGGAGAGCATCGAGCTTCTTGGTCGGATAAGCTTGATGATGCTTTGTGGGCTTTTAGGACAACTTTTAAGACACCAATTGGTTGTACTCCTTATAGGCTTGTCTATGGTAAAGCGTGCCACCTCCCATTCGAATTAGAACACAAGGCATCTTGGGCTCTCAAGTGGTCTAACTTTGATTTAAACCAAGCCGGTTTACATAGGAAAGATCAACTTAATGAGATGGATGAATTGAGAGCCAATGCCTATGAAAATTCTTTGCTTTACAAGGAAAAGACTAAGAAATTGCATGATGCTAAGATCAAGAACCGTGAGTTCAAAATTGGAGAGCCGGTTCTCCTCTTTAACTCAAGGTTAAAACTTTTTGCGGGCAAGCTTAAGTCGAGATGGTCCGGTCCATTCACTATTGCTCAAGTGTTTCCATATGGAACTATTGAGTTGTCACAACCCGATGGTCCAAATTTTAAAGTGAATGGTCACCGTGTGAAACATTATTTTGGGGAGGACATTTCCGTTGAAATGGTCCAAGAGATCCCCATTTTCCCCATGAATTAATTCATTGAGGGACGAGTCGAGCTAGAGACTCATTAACTCAAACATCGTATAACTAGGTTTAGAGTGTTGTAGGTTAGCAATAAGGGTATAGACTTGGAGATAAGTGTAGGGGAGACCTTCTTTTGTCTTCACGTTTTGTCTTCTTTTGTCCTCACTCATTTCATGCTTTGGAGCTTATGGTGGAGGCCCTTGTATCCGGTTCACTTCGTTACTATTGTGATCTTTCATTGACACCTTGTGCTTAAACATGAATTCACCAATAGTTGTCCTTTCCTTAACTTGGGTTAAGCAAAGTCTATTCATTGTCATAAGTGTAGGGGAAGTTTTTATACTTCCATGCTCTTAAACATTGAGGACAATGTTTAGCTTAAGTGTAGGGGGGTCTTCTATCGAAGTGACCTTACCTAGAACTTGTCATTGTCTTTCATGATAACTTGGAAAATTAATTTTTCAAACATTTTTCAAATTTTTGATCTACTTTGGCCACCAAAAATATGCATTCATAATTTTTGCATCAATCATTTTTCATTTGCATAATACATTTGCATTGTATATATATCTTCTTTTATTTTTCATCAAAAAGATATAAAAAGGAAAAAAATATAATAAGGACATGGTTTAACGAATTTATATTTCTTTGACATATTAGGCCCGCCATGGATATTTTGACTCAACCCGAGTTTGCTTATCTTAGCATTCTCTAGCTAGTATCCTTAACCATGTAGTCCTTCATTGGTCTATTAGGCTAAGCATCCACCAATCTCATTCTTTGAGATTTTAAATTTGCGGAGAATGGGAAATGATAGAGTTGAAGCAAGTATAAAAGGGCTAGATAAACTTCATGATAATTACTTGTGGCTAAACCCTTCTCTTCTTTACCTCTATTTTCTTCGCATGTATATATGTTAATAAATAATCAAGAACGGTTTTAATTGATTTATAATCTCTTATGCATTTTTGTCTAAGCATTCATGGTTGATATAAGTACGTCTTAAGATTCTAAGTTAGAACGTTTTATGTGTATAAGACTTATGTCATGCTCAATATTTAGCGGGTGTTTTTCCTTTTATTCTTTTCAAATTTCTTTGTGAGGAATAAAGAAAAATAAGAGCGGCTTATGAAAAAAAATGAGTGACTAGAAAAAAAAAGAAAAAAAGAAAAAGGAACAAAAAATAAAAAAAAATATACAAGACTCCCAAGAGGGGCAGTGTGGTGTTAATTATAGTGACTATTGAGTTCCAATATTACCTTAACGGGTTGCGGGGATTCAATAGATTGCTCCAATCCAATATTACCTTGACGGGTTGCGGGTGTGTAGCTACTTATGAAAGCATGACATGAGGATTTTACACATAAGGCGAATGACTTATTACTCTTGAAACGGACTTATATTAATTGTGAGCGGTTTTTCAAGTAATGGATGAGAGGATTACTTAGGATTAAAACCGTGCTTCCTTATTTTTGGATTTTACATTTCTTATACTTCACACTTGAAATAATGACAAATTTGCCCACAAGCAATTTGCTCAAATAATAACCGGTTCCACATTTAATTGTCATGAATAAGTTGATGCACTTTTTACTTGTGAATACAATGATCCCATTTTTAAGCTTGGTATGGGAAAGTGAAACTTGAGGGTGATTAATGTCCATGGTACCCAAGCCCTAATCAAAGTCATTGAATTCTTTATGAGTTATTTCCATCAAAACCATTTCAAGAAAAACCAGAAAGATAGAATTGTATTTTGTTCATTGCATTGTTAAAAATCAAAATCATGCATCATTTAGTTTAGAGTAGTGTAGATGCATTCCATAATGGCCAAGGTGGATTAATTATGAGGAGAATGTAAATTTGTGCTTTAAAATATAGCATTGCATGAGGACATGACAATGTTCAAGTGTAGGGGATTTGATATGAGCAAAAACTCATATAAATTTATCAACAAATCACCCTAAAACACAAGAAAAATACCTAAACTTTGTGCTATAAAGTAGAATTATGTGGTATGTTTTGTGTTTGTGCTCAAATAGGTAAGAAGGATACAATTTCAAGCAAACAAAGGAAAATCAAGCTTAATTTGATGAAAAAGACAAAGAAGGATCAAAAGTGACAAGACTTTAAAGTGCAAGGACCTATCTTGACAATCTGCCAAAGATGAAGGACCAAAAGTGTAAATATGACAAAGTCAAGATCAAAGTCAAATCTGGTCAACTCTTAAGTCAACCAAGTCAAAGGAGCTTCTTGATCAAGTTTGCAAGTGGAAGGACTTAAATTGCCAAAAGAATGAAGTTACTAGCTCAAAATTACATTCTGTCAAGTCAAGGGACTGTTTCTGCCATTTTTGGAAAGTCATGTTAAGCTTAATCCGTGTGAACCAATATTAGCCAATGGGAAGTGAGGAATCAATTGACAAGGATCACCAAATCAGCTTATTAATTACCCACTCAGCCGCCAGCATTAATTGGCCAGTATCCTAACAGTAATGCACACTAAATCTTTCTCAACCAATAGAAATGCAACATGCAATAATCAGAATTATCCATTTTGGATAATGATCCGTGTGACACTCCCATATCCAATATAATCTTGCCACGTGTCATCTTCTTCAACGGAAATTTCCAGGATCGAGTTTGAGCTAGAGGCAATTTCAGAAGATGGTATAAACATGAAAAGTGATCGGTTTTGAGAGACGAATTCAATGATCACAATCAATTACACTCAAGATCAACAACAAAGAAATCCCCAAATTTGTTCATAACCTGCAAAACTCAATTAAGCAGAATGTTACACGTGGAAGTTTATTGATTAGTTCTAACACGTCACCAACCCCAACCACTTCACATCTGCAGTCTATAAATACCTTGGATTAGTCTCATTTCTTGGGTAGTAAAAAAGTGTGAAATCACACACACTTTTAGTTTTCTCTCATCTCATTCTAGTTTTAGCTTAACAACTCAAGAGTCTGACAAACTCTTGAGTCTGTTATTATTTGTAACTGATTACCAGCATTTGTAACTACTTACTCAATTCAATCAATAAAAATTTCATTTTCCCTCCAAATTCTCATTACTTCTCTACTGTTCATACTTGAAGCTTGTTACCTTGTGATGCTGTTTAGTTTGTTATGATCATTACTTGATCATAATTAGCTGCTTGTGAAGATTGTAGCTGTTGTACCTGTTTTGTTCATCCAATTCTAAGTTCTAGCAGATTTTGAAGAATTCAGTTCGTAAATGGAGATTTGGTGATTGGTAGTTGCTGAATAGTTGCTGATTAGTGTGTTCTAGTGCTAAGGTGGTGGTTAGCACTAGTTTAGAGAGCTCAGCGCTCCTCTACTCCCCAATGGAGGCTTAAGCTAAAGGTTTCACTTTTTAATTTCTAGTTCCACTCAAGAGTTGAATGCATGCTTCATACCTAGCTTAATTCTCCTTGATTGCATGATAAAATGTGTTCTAGCTTGTTATTGATCTGATTTCAGTGATTGTGTAGCTTAAGTGTAGCTTAACTTGCTTATAGCCTTAGAATTTGTCTTGTTTTTCAGCCTTTATCATTCCTTTTAGCTTTTCAAGTCATTTTGAGTTCTAGTTGTTTTAACTGTTTGTAACTAGTTCAAATACACTTCATATTAGCTATAGAACTTAGTGTGATATCACTTTTCATTCATTCTAATCTTTTGCTTAAAAATCCTTTATAAAAGTTTGAAATGGATCAGATAAGTGGTGTTTGGTAGTAGCTTGTAAATGCTTTTCAAGAGTTAGATATTGGAAAATATTGGTTCATTTCAAGTCCTTAGGTCATTATAACAAGTTTTCAGTCATTAACTAGTAAAGGTTTTGGTCAAAAAGGCAATTGGTCATAAAAAAAGTTTGGGTCAGTTTTTCACAAGTAAACTTTCAGAAAGTATTGATTTTGATTTGCTTGGCCTTTCTTTAATATTTGATGAAATCTTTTCAAACCAGTGCTCATTACTCATTCAACATATGAACTTTAAATGTGTATAAGGAATTTGTACAGTATCCAATATTGAGTAAGAAATAAGCAAAAGAATAAGCACTAGAGCAAATTCAATTCCCTGTAGTAAAATGCAAATGAAGTCTAGCTCAGTTGGATGGATGCATTTGGTTATAGTCTCCATGTGGGGGAGGTTAGGGGTTCGACTCTTGTCATTCCCCGTATGGGGGATTTTCCCAGAATTGGCAGCCGGGTTTGAATCCCATCGCAATGCCTTGAAGCCCCTTAATGGGAAACTGGATGGCTAGCATGGGGGATGATATTCTCTTCGTGAGATGATTCGAACTCGGGTCGAGAGACTTGGTGCCTCGGTGGCACGCAAGATACTCCGCTGCACCAAACTGCCGTTAAAAAAAAGTAAAATGCAAACTGATTTCTCATATCTCATTTTCTACTTCATAAAATAGTTGATTTTCTTTCACATTTCCATTCCAAAAGTGTTCCTGGATAAATTTTGAGATTTTTAGCTTTTTGAAAATTCTGGTCAATGAATGTCAACATAAGCACAATTTTGGCTTATTTTCAGATTCAGGGCTTATTACTTGATCATTTTCTTTGAGATTTGATTTCCCGTTTTTCTTTTGAGCTGTTTAACAAGAATTTTCATTAAAATCAAGTAGTGCAAGTCTGTCTTAACTGGTAGCTTATTTTGAGCTTATTGGATTTAGCTTATCAGAGTTCTAGTCACTTTTAGCTTAATTCCTTGGATAGGTCTAGCTAATTTTTGATTTTAAATCGTTTGAAATTGATTTGATCAAATTTGGTTGAGAAATAAGCTCAAACGAGCTTATTTTGTCATTGAACCCGTTTTTGTCCAAATAGTGTCAAAAATTGCTTTTTAGTCCTTGTAGTATTAATCAGTTTTTAAACTTAGCTAATCTTTCTACTTTTTAGGGTTTGCTACATTTCAGTCCTTGCATTTTTCAAGTTAGTTCAAAAGTAGTTAGTTAGTTTCAAGTTAGTTGGAATTTGGTTACATTGTTTGATAAGTTTTCATTTTCAGTCTATTTAGTTTACTGAATTTACACATTTAGTCCTTAGACTTTTTGGCTTTACATTTTTGGCATTTATATTTCATAGAATTTACACATTTAGTCCTTAGACTTTTTGGCTTTACATTTTTGGCATTTATATTTCATAGAATTTACATTTTCAGTCCTTATAGTTTGTGGAATTTACATTTAGCATTTTAATTGAATAAAAACTTGGTATGTGCACGTTGTTTTACATATAAGTAGACGATATTTTTCATTTTAGCAAGGCTTTGTTTGAATTAGCAATAGAATATCCAAAAAAACTTTACCAACCAAAAACAATTAAAAACCTGATATTGTTAGGACTTTCAATTTGTTAAGAACTGAGAAAAACGAACTTCAACTATACACATTTCAATTATCCCTAAATGATCACATTTATGGGGATTCGAGTCGAGCTTTTGACTCGGTTATCAAAAACAAGGTGCCTCGTGGGGGATTCTCATTCTTATCATTGTAAATATTATCGTTTTCTAATAGTGTAACGAGGGGACTTGTGCTCTTCCTTTGTTCTGTGGTTGTTTGTGATTGTGATTTATTAGGTTCATCGTCATCATTGAAGCCTCATTCGTTTTACGGATCACTCGAGCTTCGATCGTTGCCTTTGGAGATTCCGATATCTGATGATATCCTTTTATGTTCTAACGTTTATCTTAATATCATAATTCATAAACGGCTTTTAGGTTATTCGTTTTACCCTTTCTATGCTCTAGATTAAGCATTCGACTACGTCTCTAGTATGGGGGTGTTTCACCCCTAGACTCGAAACATTGAGGATAATGTTTAGTTTTAGTATGGGGGGTAAGTAGATACTTCACCTTGCTTACGTAACCACGCAATCCAATAATCATCGTTTTATTATCGTTTTGGTGCAAAATAAGGCTAAAAATGGCCAGATTTTAAATTTTTTCTTGTTTTTCATAAGTGTTTAAGACACGAATGTAGGTTTTCTGATGGTGAGAATAAGAGTAATTTTTTACTCGACCGTGCGTGTTGAGCACTTAGCTTCGATTCCTTAACTTTTTAGGCTAAGTCTCTTAAATGAGGACGGGAAATTATAGAGTTAATTATAATTTATGTAATCTTTCACGATCTCATGTGTAGTAATTATTAGCTTAATCTCCCTCGCTTTTGTTTAAATAAATGTAATAAGTAAGGTCGTACGATTTAAAAGGTTACTTAGCTTCTAGCCCAAGATCGTTTAAAAGTTGCTCGTATTCGAATAGTGTTCATAGCCAAGGCATAACTTATTGAAGCGGGATGCGAAGATTGGCAAGTTCCAAAAAGGCCCTAACAAGGCATGAGGAACTCTATTTTGTTGCTAAAGATCCAAGATGATGTGAAGTATCATTATTCCAAAATCAATACGAAGGATCGAGACACACGAGGAGAAGCAATATACTCCCCTAAAGATCATGGAGAAGTCTATCCAAAAAGACCCTAACAAGGTATGAGGATAAATATATCCAAGTCCGAAAAGGAGGCGGATCGTTGTATATCAAAATCCAAATAGAGATTGAAGAAAAATGATGAAGTCGTGGTCCAAGTTTGAAGAAATTCCATATATGAAGAGAAGACCATTATTTCGAAACACATGCCAAATATCGGTCCGAGAGAGGTCTTAAATCGTGAAACGAGTTATGCCAAGATATGAACTTAAGGAGATTACGAGAAGCCGTTTTAAAAGATCGTGTCCTTCGGCTAACTATCGATTAAATCGTGCTACTTTATTTTTGGCCTAAATAAATTATCGAAATAAGTCAAACATGTATCCTCGTGATCATTAAGACAAAAATTAAATATAAGAGATACCAATTAGGAAGAAGGGATTCTAAGTGTGTAATTAACACTCATGAGATATGATTGTGTTGCTAACTTATAATAACAATGATCTCGTTACACGCTTAGCATGGAATCGAGTGAAAATCGAGGATGAAGAATTTATCTCTATGAGGCATTCACGTGTTCTTATTCTTTGACCCTAAAAGTCACTTAATAGTGATGAAAACGATACATTATGTCTAAAACACGTGTAGTAGTTTATTTAAAGTTTATCTCTTCAATAAATGTCGCATAAAATGAAATTCGGAAGTGCTATGATACTTAATTCTAGCATTACGTGGGGACACGGCAATGGTTTAGTATGGGGGAGTGATGAGACTGCTTTTATACATAGTCTCAACGTCCAAATCAGGCTTAAAACGCTTAAAATATCATCAAAATAACCCAAAATATGTGTGTGTTTGTTCATTGTGTATTTTAGGTACGGATATCATGAAGTCACCAAAAGATTACAAGAATCAAGCAAAAATGAACACGGGAAACGAAGCCGCACAAAGAACCGGATCCGAATCAAGAATTTCCAAAAATACCCTAAAAGTTTGAAGATTTAACAACTTTGGTCCCTCATTTTTGAAGATTTGGCAAGAAAGGACCTTGGAGAATTCATTTGTACAAGAAAAGTTCTCCATATTTGAAGATTATACAAAAGAGGCCCTTGAAGAATGCTCAAATTACACTTAAAGTCCTTGGAACAAGTTATTAAACTTTTTTGTGGCCAAAGTGCAAAAAGGAAAACTTCACTATAAAGGGATTTCATGTTTTGGCTGTTTAATAGTTAACTGACAACAAAATGGGTTTTGAGGGACTGTTTTTGTCAAACATTATAACATCACCCCACCACTCACCAGTCGCCACATCATCACCCAACCCAATCACATCCCTCCACTTCACCCCCATCACCAAGTCACCCATCCATTATACATTTATTAACTGATTTTTTCTAATCAGTTATAATTAGTGGGAAACACATTTTCAAACCTAATTAATCCCTAATCCACATCAAAACCCTCCCTGTTCAACTTTCCCCAACCCATAAACCCTAGACTAATTAACCCTCTAATCAAAGGGGTTTTAACCTACGATTTCTAGAATCACTATTAACACCACACTAAACCCATCCCCACTTAAAAAACATTGTCATGTGAACTCTTGGGCCTACACGTGAGGTCCCCTGCACCCATCCTTGTCCACTCTTCCCCAAAACCCGACCAAGATCAACAGCTGAGGTTTTAACTTGTTGGCTAAGGAGTTTTTGAACGATTAAGATTTCTTTGGACAGCTCCATCACAACAAAAATCCAACTGACACATCAGATGGCATGAAGACCATTTTCAAACTCGAATTTCACAAAGGGCATTTTAGAGAATAGCTAGTTAGGGTTTTTCTTATCTTGTTCATTAGTATAGAATCTTCTCCTTGTAGTATAAATACATGACGACTTGTGTCATTGTATTTTTGGTTCCAGTATTGTATTTTTTTAAATTACTAATGAAAATGAAAGTTTTAAATTGTGCAATACTGAGTTCCTTTTATCAGCTTTATTAGTGTAATGAGTTACTTTTCTTTGCAAAGTTAGTGTAAGGTTTATCAAGAGGTTCATTTGTTCAAAAGTTCTTTTCAAGAAACGTTTTTTTAAGATTTTTAGGAATCCAAAAACACAAGGAAGTGAAAGTGGAATTGTGTTTTTGGTTTTCTGAATTGTCTCATTGTGTTTTCTACATTCTAGTATTACAAGTTTGGTTCCAAAGGTTTTGAAAAAAAGTCAGTTTTATCCATTTTTTTACTTGACTCCTTACTGTAGCAAAAGCCACAAGCTTTTGGCTTGTGGTCTTTTGGTACTTGAAGTTTGTTTCCTGTTTGTTTGTGCTTGTGCAGGATCAAGACCATCATCCTTTTCATTTCCATTCCCTTTTCAAGTTTCGAAGATATTTAAATCCTGGTTCATACTTTTGAACCCCAACAGGGCTCTCTACTCATCTTTACCCATTTCTCATAAGCTCATAAGAGTACTCATGGAAGGCATCAGCCCCTATGTAAGCCTTGAACCCCATTGTTCTTGTGTTGAAGTTTTATGTGATTTGTGGTTTGATTATTGTGTGATTCTGTTATTCATGTTAGTTTAAATGTTTTCTTATGCTCATTGTATGTTGTTTTTAAACATGTTAGAATAAGATCATATTAGTTTTGAGTGCTAAGATTTAAAAAGCCTTTGTTAAATTTGGGAATCAGTTAGTTAAGGGGTGTTTGGATTTGGGATTTAAGGTAAGTTGGTGACAAATTTTGGCTTGAAACCAGTTTAAACACACTCTAAATAGTAGTTGTAGGTGTTATCAGTAGGGTATTTTAGTTTGTGGAGGTTTAAAAAGGTTTTGCATGTTAAATTTTTGGTAAAAACCACTTAGAAATTCAGTAGACTTAGAACTAGTTTGTTTTAGTATATTTTGGCCTAAAATCTTGTAGACTGTTAGTTTATTAGGTAATTTAGGATTACTGATTGAGTATTTGTGTTTCGGTTGTCATTTGAACAAGATCTTGTGATTTGAAAGTCACCCATTTGCATAACACATCAGCAGAATGCCCACAAACCCCATATATTTCATAACAGTGACTGCATTTAGCCATTTTTTGTGATTTTATTGTATTGGACCTTGTGTTTTTTGTGAGTATCTTGACTCCCCACACTCCACTTAGTGTGGGGGTGCCTTTGTTTCCAATTGAATCCAAGTAACAAGCTTGAAATCAAGCAAATAGTCCGCAGACCCGTTTTTTATATAAAGCTGATTGTGGTAAAATACAACCTTTTAGGAAAAAGGCGTAAAAGCGGAAAGTATTAAACAAATGATTTAGGAAATTCAAGTGTTAATGACCCAAATAAGTTCGTTTCCCAAGGAGGTATATGTGTGTGACTAAAATGCAATGAGATTAGAGATTAATATTAGAAAGAAGGGGATGAGAAAATAGAATGACGAAGACGTGAAAATTATTACTACGACGACTAAAATCAAAACCGTAAAAAGGGATAAAATAAAAATTAATTCTAAAAATTCCCAAAAAATTCCCAAAAATCAAATTAAATAAACTAAGAGTTTACAAATGATCAAAACTTTTTCAAACCTTTTAATTAATTAAATATTAACTTTTAAATTCTAATTAAAGCCCTAAAAATCAAGATAATTATAAAAAAGTCCAAATAAAGATTTTTCACTTTGTAAACCTCTAAAATGACTAAATAAGACTAAAAACTATTTTTGTAAATTTTTAAACTAATTAAAACTAATTAAAATGATTAAAAACTATTGAAAACTTAAAATAATTCCAGAAATTAGAAAATTGATGACAAAATTAATCTAAGAGTTGCAAAAATCCTATTTTAATGTATTAAACCTAAGAAAAATATAAAAAGTGCAAAAATGTGAAATTTGGAATTTAATAATAAAATAATATTAAAAAATATTAAAAATCCAAAAATTATAAAAAATCCTAAAAACTTGCAAGCTAGTTTATTTTAACCTAAATAATCAGAAAATGAAAGTGAAATGACTAAATTATCCTTGTTAGGCCCCCAAATGGGCTAAAAACCAAAACAGTCAACCTTAATGGGCTTAATGGGCCCAAAAAGTCAAACTTGGCCCAAATGACCTGAAAAAGTCCTATCTGACTCGAAATTCAATTCTAAACACAAAAGTCTAAAGGCCCAAAAGCTGGTTTTGAGCTTATCACAGATGAAAAGGTCAACAGCTTATTCTTATTAGGTCAATAAGTCCATTAAGCAATAAGCCAATGCCATAAGCTCTGCCTAAACACACAACCTTATTTTGAGATGCCTAAGAGATCTGTGAAAAGAAATTTTGAAAAAGCACACTCAATAAGCCAGAAATAAGCAAACTAGAATTTCACTAAAAGACAAAATAGTCGATTTAGAGTTCTAGATCACCTCAGACCTTCTAATAAGTTGTAAAAGACTCTAAATGACTTAATTAAGACAAATCAACAAACAAAAGTTCAATAAGCCAAGCCAAATAAGCACAATAAGTTGATAAGCACTTATTTAAAAGTCAAAGTTATTGGTTTTCTAGTCAATCCTCAAAGTCAACCCCTTAAATGCTCCAGAATGAACAAATGGGTCAAATAAGTGACACCTATTACAAATTTAAAGTTGTTGCAGGTTAAAATAAGCTAGAATAGCTTATTGATAAGCACCAGTTGGAATAACACTAGCAGTGGCTAGTAGTAGGGGAAAGGAGTTCCCACTGCTTTGACTATTTGACTTACTTTTTGAGAGAGATCCAGTTGGATTCAAATAGAAACAAGGGCACCCTTGTGATCAGTGAATCACAAGGAGTCAATATCAACAAAGATTTCACAATTTGGTTCACTCAATAAGCCCAGAATAAGCAAAGAGTTCTCAGATATTGCACAGACCTTGAAAATAAGAAGTTATGAACAAATAAGCAGATTGAGCATGAATAAGCCAGCCAAATTGAACCAAATGCATACACAAGCTATAATAAAGTCCAATAAGCACAAATAAACTTGTTTCAAGCAATGGATCAAAGTAAATAAGCAGATTTAAGCACCAAAAGTTACTAATAAGCAAAAGTGATTACCCAAAATCCTTTTTGCTGATCTGTTTGACCACCAATTCAATTTCAAGCCTTCAAATCCTCTTCCCTGATTAAGTTAACCAAAATTTAGCACTTGTTAACCCTAGTCTACCCTTAGATCTAGGTGTCCCCAAAATTTTAGCCAAAATACCCAAGTTAAACAGATTTTATAGCCTTTTGATTGATTTGGTTTTTTCAAGCCACAAAACTTGCAGATAATGAACACTTAGCACCAGATAAACAGATACCAAACCAATAGAACCAAAAACAACAACACAAGTTTCCTTAAATCCCTTTGAATCAGTTAACCCAAACACCCCTTTGGAATCTGATTTCTCAATCTTCCAAAGGATTGTTATGATTTAACCTTCCAAACAAGATCTAATCAACCCTAACAACACTTAACCAACCTCAGAAACTCAAATCGAACCACCAAACACAGATCCACAATATATCATGAAAAAATCACCAAATATTCAACAAAAATAAGAAAAATGAAAAAGGAGAGAGATGCAAACCTCCAAGACTTACATACAAGCCTTGGAATGTTTGAGCTGAGGTGCTAGCAAAACAAGCACTAGCTTCCTTGTACCTTTAAGCTCAACAAACAACAACGATGAACAAATAACTATGAAATCTGATTTTTTGAAAACAAGAGTTTTATCCCATAAAACCTTTCCTCAAAAACCAAAAAATTATAAATTGGAACTCAGATCTTAGCTATTCAGATAACAAACTTTTATAAATAACACAAGAGAATTAAAGATTTTTAGAAATTCAAATTTTATTTCACAAAAAGGGATTACAAAGAAGATAGCTAAAATCTGGAACAAAGGGGCTCTCACATGTTGAGGCCTCCTTATATAGACGAATACAAGGCATAAACAAGCAGAACCCTAGGCTATGAAATCCTAAAAGTGCCCTTGAAATCTTCTAGACGCATTTGTTCTTTGAGTTGTCCAAATGAATCAGGAACGTTCATTTTAGATTTGGGGCTAAGCAATTAGTGTTAGCTGTTGATTTGGCCACGTGGCAAGCCTTGGAGATGAAGGAATGATATGATTGGGTGACGGGTTGAATGGTGGGGGCCATTGGTGAGTGGGATTGAGGGTTTTGTATGTGGGATAGGTTTCTGGGCGTGTGAATCATACGTGGGACAAGGTAAATTCATTTTACCCTTTGGTTAAGTGAGTGGTAATTCTGGGTTCATCACGTGCTACAACAAAGATTTTGATCCAATATTAGTGGGGGTGTTGTGTTTGGCGCGTGTTTATTTTAGTATAAACTTTTAGAATGGCAGGAAGGGTCCTTGTATTTTGGTGAAAGTTGTATAAAAAGTTTTTCAGCCACAAAACTCACTTTCCTTTGTTATCAAAGTTACAAACTTTACACTTTTGCCCCAAAACTTTGGCAAAAGTATTTCAAGGTTGTTTTTGTCATTTTTGCATAGTTTGAGGACTGATCTTGGACATTCTTGATCTTCAAAGGTCTTCATTGTATCTTTGACTTCATGAGGGACCATTATTGACAATTTAGAATTGTCGAGGGACTAAACTTGTCAATTCTTCAAAGTTGAAGGACCATTTTGTAATTTTGACAAACATATGGGACCAAACTTGTAATTATGAATATACAAGGGTTTTAAGTGTCATTTTATCATATTTTGAGGAACAATCTGGTACATCTTCAAGTCTTCAAGGGTTTTTCTAGGATAAATCATGAACTAGGGCCCGGTTCATTGTACGGATTCGTTTCTCGTGTCCGTTTTTCCTTGTTTCTTGTGATATTTTGTCTTTTTCACGATATTCATACCTAAAACACACAAGTAAACAAATACAAGGATATATATGGTATAATTATGACATTTTATGCATTTAAAGCCCGAAAAGAACGATGAGATCATGTAGAAATGCCATCTCATCACTCCCCCATACTAAGCCATTGTCGTGCCCTCACGCAATGTTAGAATAAAGTATCTAAGCATCACCAAAATTCAATTTTATTACCCTTTATTGAAAAGTAAAAGACTTGCAACAATACTACGAAGATGTGTAAAGACATAATGTATGATTTTCATCACGTAAGTGATTTTTAGGGTTAGTGAATAGACACAAGTAAATGTCCCATAGAGTAAATTTCGTCATCCTTGATTGTCATACATTCCATGCTAAGTGCAAAAACGAGATCATTGTTGGTACAAGTCACAATGCTAACACTACTCATACGTCCAAATTGTGTAATATTTTTTCTCCCCGCAATCCTAGTTATTATGAAAGGAAATGGGTTTCTAGAATTTTTTTAACTACTTTTTATGGATCACAAGTGATTCATATTAACTTATTTGAGTATTTATTAGTCCGAAAGTAAAGTGGCACGATTTAATTGATAGTTAGCCAAAGGACAAAATCTTTTAAAACGGCTTCTCGTGTATCTCCTTAAGTTCATATCTTGGCATAACTCGTTTCACGATTTTAGACCTTTATCGGACCGATATTTGGCATGTACTTCATACTTCAAATCTTGGGAAGACGTTCTTGAAATTATGGTCTTCGCTTCATATTTTGGAATTTCTTCACTTGACGTTTTTGAGAGATTCTTCATACTTGGACCACGACTTCATCATTTTTCTTCAATCATTATTTTGGACTTTGATATACAACGATCCGCCTCCTTTTAGGACTTAGATATATTTATCCTCATACCTTGTAAGGGTCTTTTTGGATAGACTTTCTCCATGATCTTTAGGGGAGTAATTGATTTTCGTCGTGTGTCTCGATCCTTCATATTGATTTAGGAATAATGATACTTCACGTCTTCTTGGATCTTTAGCAACAAAATAGAGCTCCTCATGCCTTGTAAGGGCCTTTTTGTTTCTTCACCAATCTTCGCATCCCGCTTCAATAAGTTATGCCTTAGCTATGAACTCTATTCAACCCCGAGCAACTTTTAAACGATCTTGTGCTAGAAGCTAATTAACCTTTCAAATCGTACGACCTTACTTATTGCAATTATTTTTATTCCTAATGCATTGATCTTATGGGAGAAAAATCCACAATAAAAAACATATGAGTTTTTGAAAGAACATTTTCATGTTCTACGTTTAGCATGATCACTTGTCTAACTCTATCACTTCTCGTTCTTCACTATTTAAAGACCTCTAATTATAGAGACTCGTGAATACTTAGCCATGCAAGTCAAAATTAAGCCAAATTTGGATTAGCTTTCATTAAGACTATATCAAATCAAAGTTCTAGGTTTTCAAGCCACCTATAGGATCTTGCACTTTCTTGGACTTTTTCAAGTTAGAGAATGCATTTTATAGTTCCCTTGATAAGTGACTTTCTAGGATCAATTATAGGAACTTGCGAAAAGTTCTTGTTCTTAACCCGAATGAGCTAAGACTTTCACGTTTTAAAGTTCCCTATATAAAAGTCTAGCAAAAATTGAATTGAGCGGGTTAAGGAATGTAAAGGGCTCCAAATTCCCATCAAGTAAAAAATTAGCTCTTATTCTACCCATCGGAAAATATACATTCGTGTCTTAAAAACACTTATTAAAACTAAGAAAAATTTTAAATTTTGGCATTTTTAGCCTTATTAGCAACAACATAAAACAAAACATTGAAAGTTGGAATACGTGAGGGTGTAGCAAAGCAAGTATCTATTCACCCCACCCATACTAAAATTAAACATTGTCCTCAATGTTTCGAGTCTAAAGGTGGAGCACCCCCATAATAGAGACGAAGAGTCAAATTCTTAGGATCTAGCATGGAAAGGGTGATGAACAATATATCTAAAGCCGTTTATGAATTATGCTAAAAGATAATTGTTAGAACAATAAAGGATATGTCATGGATTCGTGAAAAACTTCTTCAAGCAAATGATCGAGGCTCACGTAAACGAACACGATAGTCTTCAATCGTAGTGATGATGATGATCTAGATAACACAATCACAAACAACCACGAGACAACGAGTTGGAAGGGTACAAATCCCCTCTCATTATTTATTAGAAAGCATAAAAAGATAAGCACGGGATCTCCCCCACGAGGCACCTCGTTTTTTATTACCGAGTCATGAGCTCGACTCGATCCCCTCAATGCTAATTATCATTGGGGAAGGTGACTTGGTCGAGGTCATCCAATCAAAGAACTTCCCCACCAAAGTAGTGCTTAAGCCTATGTCTATTCACCTTGAAGTTAGGACCATCATCTTGAGCTAGCTCGATGGTCCCATAAGGAAACACTTGAGTAATGGTGAAACAACCCGACCAACGAGATTTAAATTTCCCAAAAAATATCTTTAATCGAGAGTTAAAAAGTAACACTTGATCACGAATGTTAAAAACCCGGTTTTTAATCTTTTCATCATGAAACTTTTTAGTCTTTTCTTTGAAAATCAATGAATCTTCATAAGCATTGTCTCTTAATTCATCCAATTCATTCAATTGTATTTTCCGGTGATCTCCCGCGGTCTTCAAGTCAAAATTAGCATGCTTAAGGGTCCAATATGCCTTATGCTCCAATTCAATGGGCAAATGACAATTCTTCCCATAGACTAACTTATAAGGAGTACAACCGATAGGTGCCTTATAAGCGGTCCTAAAGGCCCATAAAGCGTCATCGAGTTTGTCGGACCATGAAGCACGGTTTTCTCCAATCGACCTCTCTAAAATCCTCTTCAAAGCTCGGTTCGAAACCTCGACTTGCCCACTCGTTTGCGGGTGATAAGCCATAGAAATACGATGAGTAACTCCATATTTCTTTAAGACATTTTCGAATTGGTCATTACAAAAATGGGTTCCACGATCGCTTATAATAGCACATGGGGTTCCGAACCGAGAGAATAGTTGCTTCAAAAACTTCACTACCACACGAGCATCATTAGTAGGTAAAGCCTTAGCTTCCACCCACTTAGAAAGGTAGTCGACGGTGACGAGGATATACTTGTTACCATGAGATGATGGGAACGGCCCCATAAAGTCTATGCCCCAAATGTCAAAAATCTCACACACATGAATTATGTTTTGCGGCATTTCATCACGTTGAGACGATTTTCCTTGACGTTGGTACGAATCACACGACTTCACAAGTGCGTGTGCATCACGATAAATAGAAGGCCAAAAGAAGCCGGCAACGAACACTTTCTTAGCCGTGAGATTAGCACCGTGGTGACCACCCGTGGGTCCCTCGTGACAAGCTCTAAGTATGTTAGAAGCTTCGGCACCAAAAACACAAAGTCGAACGAGTTGATCCGCACAAACCCAAAAGAGATAAGGGTCGTCCCAAAAATATAACTTTACGTCACGAAAGAATTTTCTCTTTTGTTGTGTCGTCATACCCTTGATTATAAAATTGACCGCATGGTAATTTTCAATGTCGGCAAACCATGGGGTGGTGTCTTTAGAATTCACTATACCGAGAGTCTCAAGAGGAAATGTTTCGGTGATTTCCTTGTTCTCGAAAACATCTTTGTGAGGATCTTCTAGACGAGAGAGATGATCAGCCGCTAGATTCTCGGCTCCTTTTTTGTCAAGCACGGTGACATCAAATTCTTGGTGGAGGAGCATCCAACGAAGCAATCTCGGCTTAGCATCTTGCTTAGCTAAAAGATACTTGATAGCCGAATGGTCGGTATACACGATGCTTTTAGTTAAGACGAGGTAACGTCGGAATTTCTCAAAAGCATAGACCACCGCAAGGAATTCCTTTTCTGTTGTGATGTACTTTAATTGAGCCTCGGTCATCGTCTTACTAGCATAATGGATAGGACGGAAATGCTTTTCATAACGTTGCCCTAAGACGGCCCCTATAGCATAATCACTTGCATCGCACATGATTTCAAAGGGTAATTCCCAATTAGGAGCAACAAGAATGGGAGCTTCGGTAAGTTTCCTTTTGAGAGTTTCGAAAGCTCTAACACAATCCTCATTGAAATTAAAAGGAGCATCCTTCTCGAGAAGGTGTGTCATAGATAGAGAGATTTTCGAAAAGTCCTTGATGAAACGACGATAAAAGCCCGTGTGGCCTAGGAAACTCCTAACTCCCTTAACGGTTTTGGGATGAGGTAACTTGGGGATGACGTCTACCTTAGCTTTATCGACCTCAATCCCCGCTTTCTAGACCTTATGTCCTAAGACGATTCCTTGTTTACACATAAAATGGCATTTTTCCCAATTAAGCACAAGATTGGTTTCTTCACAACGTTTTAACATTTGTCGAGATTAGATAAACACGACGTGAACGAATTTCCAAACACCGAAAAGTCATCCATAAACACTTCCACCAACTTCTTTTTCATATCGTGAAAAATAGCCATCATACACCGTTGAAACGTACCCGGTGCATTGCAAAGTCCGAAAGGTATCCTAGGATAAGCAAACGTTCCATAAGGACACGTAAACGTAGTCTTCTCTTGATCACGAGGGTCGATAGGGATTTGAAAGTAACCGGAAAAACCATCTAAAAAGCAATAGAATTCATTTCCCGCGAGTCGCTCCAACATTTGATCCATGAAGGGCAAAGGAAAGTGGTCTTTACGAGTGGCGTCATTTAACTTTCGGTAGTCAATACACACCCTCCAACCGGTCACAACACGAGTGGGAATTAACTCTTTGTTTTCCTTAGGCACAACAGTCATTCCTCCCTTTTTAGGGACACAATGGATTGGGCTCACCCATGGGCTATCAGAGATAGGATAAATCATTCCCGCGTCAAGGAGTTTTAAAACTTCCTTCTTTATGACATCGTGAATTTTGGGGTTTACCCTTTCTTTGACTTTGAATTGCGGGTTTGTAGTCCTCCTCCATTAAAATCTTGTGAGTACAAAATTTTGGGTCAATACCCTTAATGTCGGAAATTTTCCACGCAATTGCCCTTTTATGAGCTTTAAGAACTTTCAAGAGCGCAGTTTTTTCATCATTAGCAAGACCTTTTGCAATAATAACCGGCAACTTGTCATCACCTTCCAAGAATGCGTATTCAAGGTGAGATGGAAGATCTTTCAATTCAAGGATAGGTGGTTCCTCGATTGAAGATTTTTGCTCAACACTCATAACTTCAATCGGCGGAAGAAATGGTGGAATAGAAGTATCATCACTAATAATCACCTCATCTTCATTGTCGATTTCATTTGAAGTAAAATCGCCTCCTTGGAATGGAGTGAGATTTGGTGTAGAATTAGCAAGAATCGGATCCAAAATAGTGGGATTGCCACTTGACGAACTATCGGAAAAACCTAACACTTCTTGTGAAAACTCATCGCAAACCACATCAACTAAGTCGATGTGATTGATGGTAGCGATTGCATAAACATGAGAAGATGTAGAGTTTTGAGTAGCGTTTATAACAAGTTCCTCTTTGTTGAATTTCAAAGTAATAGTTCTTGCATGAACGTCGATAAGCGATCTCGAGGTGTCTAAAAATGGACGACATAAAATTAGAGGAACTTGAGGATGCACGGGTATGTCAAATACTATAAAGTCAACGGGATAGTAGAACTTCCCCACTTTCACAAAAACATCCTCGGCTACTCCACATGCTAAAATCGTAGAATGATCGGCCATCTCGATTGACATGTTCGTAGGAATAAGAGCCGGAAGCGAAAGCGATTTCCAAATGGAAAATGGCATCAAATTAATGCTCGCACCAAGATCGGCCAAGGCGAGGCATTCTTTCATATCTTGTATATCACAAGGAATGAGAAACTTTCTGGGGTCACCAACTTTTTTTGATATGCGGTTAAGATAAACCGAAGAACAATTAGCAAGCTTTGAAAGCTTTTCCTTATCATTCATCATACTTTTAAAAGTGGAAGCAAAACGAGGCATATATAACAACGCGTCGGCTAAACTTACATCAAAATGAACTTGTTGAAACATTTTTATAAAAAGCTCGATTTGTTGTTTGTTACGTTCTTGCAATTTCTCTTTGTTTCTTCTCGAAGGGTAAGGTAAGGGTGGTGTGGGTTGGACATTAGGCAACGGCCTTGGAATCTCGGATTCCATGATTGGTATTGGTTCAACCGTAGGTGTGGCATGAGCGGTACTTCGTGGGCTTGTGATATGCTCCTTTTCGACCATCACCTCGGGCTCTTTCTCGATTTCCTTCTCCGTAGAAGTACTTGGACGAGAGATTGGTTCCTTGAAAGTTTTACCACTACGTGTAGTAATAACCTTCATTTCTCCCATCGGGTTTGCAATGGTATCACTAGGAAGACCACCCGAGGAAGAGGGTTTACACATGATTGCTTCAAACATACTAGCCATTCGATCTTCAAATTTTGATTTCCTTCCATTTTATTAGTGATAGGTGTGAAAACACCCATCTTTTCTACCACTTAATTACATTAAAACGGGACCTAAACGTATATTTTATGTCGTAAATGGCGGAATTATGTGTGGTTTGGTTTTTATTTGTGTTTCAGGGTCAAAATGTGAAAAGGGGAGAAAACACGGTCTTTCACGGGCATTTATTGAAGAAAAAGACAAAAGACGAAGTCAAAAGATCAAGAATGCAAAAAGAACGGAAGTCCAAGGCTTATTCTGAAGATTTATCGAAGAAAATGTCCAAAGACGAAAGTTTAATAAAGCCGAAGAACTCAAGTCTAATTTATGAAGAAATTACAAGACGAGTTCAAAGAAATCCCGAGACGAAATCTTAAAAGTCGAAGAATTTAAGAAGACTGAAAGACTGAGGACCAAGAAAGAAAGAAAGAAAGAGGAAGCCACCAACCACTCCCCTCTCCTATAAATACCACCCTCACTTGTTGTGAGAGGGTTGGTTAGTTTTAGGATTAGATTAGGAGTAGTGTAGTTTCTCTCTCTAGATTTATGCTTTCTCTCTCTAGATTAATTTGTGTTTAAGCTTTTGTTATTGAATCCTTACTTTTTGATTAAGCTTTTAATTTATCATCTTCTTCCTTTCTTGCTTAATTTCTGCTTTTGATTTGATGTTGTGTTCTTGAGTTTTCTTAATCTCAATCTAGTGGGTTTTGATTGATTTGGTTAAGTTTGTTAGTTTTGATGATTTGTGTTGATTGATTATTGTTAGTTTATGCTTATTGGTTGTTTTGGTTTAATCTTTTGTTTGATTTTGATTAATTTAAGGATAGAATCGTGTTTACTGTATCTACCTGTTCTTCGGGGGAGTTGTTTCTGTATCTTATCATTCCCAGGAAACTTCTGGATCAAGAGGCTTCATTCGGAACTTTAAAAGTTCCGATTCAAGCTTCATCCGGAAGTGTTCCGGATCAACAAAGTTCGAACGAGCCACAACTTCCGGATCAAGGGTCCTTCATTCGGAAGTCTTGAAGTTCCGGATCAAGGGTCCTTCATTCGGAAGTCTTGAAGTTCCGGATCAAGGGTCCTTCATTCGGAAGTCTTGAAGTTCTGGATCAAGGGTCCTTCATTCGGAAGTCTTGAAGTTCCGGATCAAAGGTCCTTCATTCGGAAGTCTTGAAGTTCCGACTCAAGGGTGCTTCATTCGGAAGTTTTGAAGTTCCGACTCAATTGTGTTCATTCGGAAGTTTTAAACTTCCGAATCAAGGTTTTTGTCAAGTTTTCTTTTTGGTTTTTCTTTTTAAGTTTTTGTCTTTTATTTTCAAGCTTTATTTTTCCCGCCTTTTTCTTTATTTGAATTTTTATTTGCTTTCCTTTTAGTTTAAGTTTTGATCATTTACTTTATTTACCTTTTAAGTTTCTCGTAATTTACTTCTCGCCAAGTTTTTATCTTTTGTTGTTTCTTTTTACCGTCTTATTTTATTTGTTTGTGTTTTCATTTTTTTTTTAATTTAATTAGTTTTAGACAACGACAACTCTTTTATTTGATTCACCAAGAACAACTGAGTCGCACAATTAACCAGAGATCAATTCAAAGAGATACCGAGAAAACGAATTTTTGAACTAGCAAAATCTTGTTATTAAAATGGCGCCGCTGCCGGCTCTTTTCGTGAAGATCGAAGGTTTTTTGTGAGAGACGCGTTGGCTTTTGGGACCCGTTCACTTGTGAACGTTATTTTTCGTGCCCAAATATTAAAAAAAAAAAATCCTAAAACATTTGAAAAATCATAAAAAGCATTTCTTTTTCAAAGTTTTGCACCAAAAATATTCTTCTTGCTTATCTATCTTTCTTTATGGATTTTTATGTCCATTGCGTCCGGTGTGGGAAACAATTATCTGGGAACAACTCTTGTCAATGGTGTACATGTGAGCGGTGCGGAAACGATATCGACTACACACAATTCGGATTTTGTCCCTTGTGCAACTCGACTAATTCACTCTTTTTGAACCCACATCCTGTTCCCCCGTGATCTATTGTGGAAGCGATTCTCATTGGCATGTTTCATGCCCGGTTCGATACCCGTATGGTCACGGGCAAGAACCGGGGTACAATTATGACAATGATAATAGATATCCACAAGACGCACCTGATTTTTCTCCATACCCGGTTTGCAACAACTGTGGGGGTCCTCACGATACCTATTATTGTCAACCAATGAATTGTTATGAGCCAAATTCGTGTCCTCAGTTTTCTTCACCTATGGATTATTATGAACCAAACCCGGTTTCTAATTATTCTCAACCGATGAACAACTATGAGCCACAACCTTGCTATAATTCAGGTTTTCAACACTTTGAGCCCCCACATCACACCCTCAATCATCAATCCTCTCAGCAAATTAATCTTGACCCCCAACTCACTACCTTGAATGAAGAAACACATTTCATTGTTTTGCAACTTCAAGAAGCCGTTGTTTTGCTTAAAGAACTTAGGGACGAGGAAAACCGACTGCAACAAGAGCAAGTATCTAATCTTAGTGATTATACCCCTCCGCTTGTGCATCAATACTATTATGATGATGATGACGATGATGTTGTATGCACCTTCAACTCATCTTCTGAAGTTGCTGTTCCTACTCTCGATGTTCCTACTGCGTCTAAGGATCTTGATTCGTTGAATGAGCTTAGTGATGTTGGTCTCGACAAAGTATTCGATGATGAGGTTTGTGACTTACCTATGGAGCCTGAGGACGACGTTGTTCTTACGGACGAGGTCGATCCTAGTGATGTCGATTCTTCTCTTTGCTATGAGAATTTCACTTTTGAAATTTCTCAATCTCCACAGAGAGATGCAGACGATGACGATTTATTCTCTCCGGTTTACGAGCAGTTCACCGATGAACATGGTCTTGTGGATGAGGTAGAAGACGTGCTTCTTCGCGATGGATTACGGAAAGTGCAGCTTCTTATTGCTCAAATCGAAGCGTTGACTTCTCCTTCTCTTTCCAAGTCTTTACCTCCATCTATTCCTCCCGTTGAAGATAATGACCCATTGCTGGAAGAAATCGATATCCACCCTATCCCTCCAGGTATTGATGACTCTGACACGGAGGGGGACATTATTTTTGATAATTTGCTGCAAGAAAGTATTGACCCAAGTCCCCCTCCCGAGCACCTTCCATCCTCCCTGTTAGCCACTATCACGGAGGATGAGTGCTTTGACCCGGGAGGTGACATTGATTATGCTATGATTGATAACAATACGGCTTTGCCGTTTGCTCAGCATCCATTGTCTTTGGGGGAGGACAATGTGCTTACTTTACCCAGCCCACCTCCCGTGGACCTTGATTTCACATACTTCTCGTATGTTGAAAGGACCTTTCTCCCATTCAAGACTTATCCCCCCGCCTCTCCTTTGTTGATGTCAACCGGGAACGAGGACAAGGTCTTTGATCCCGGTATCACATTCGAGGCTTCCCCATGGACCATTTAATTCGGGGACGAGTCAGGCTCGTGACTCGGTTAATATAAACAAGCGCTTTTTGGGAGGCAACCCAATTCTCTATCTATTTTCACCATAAGTGTAGGGGGAGCCCCGTGGTGTTTCTTGTTTTCTTTCTTATCATGTGCAGGGATTAGAGCTTCAGAGACACACTCTTGATGACTTTTGACGAACCGTGACTCCGTGTTCCCTTCTTCCCGGTTCTATCCTTAACTCTTTTCGATTCACTATTTTATATTTCTCAATATTAAAATAGGAATCTCTTTAGTTGTCTCTTCCTTAGCGAGATTTAAACAACGTGCACAATGTCCTAAGTGTAGGGGAGTTTACTACCACATGCTTAAACATTGAGGACAATGTTTATCTTAAGTGTAGGGGGGACTTCTATCGAAGTTAAGTGGTCTTTTCCTTGTATTTGCCCTCATTTTATCCGGAAAATCAATTTTTCGACATTTTTCAAAGTTTTTAATCTATTTTGGCCTAGTTGTAGTTCCCTTTATTTTTGCTATTTTTCTCTTATTTTAATAAAATGGTTTTAGCAAGTTTAGATATCTTAGATATATTAGGCCCGTTGTGAATATTTTGACTCAACCCGAGTTTACTTATCCAAGTTCACTCTAGCTAGTATCCTTAACTTTGTAGACCTTAATTGGTTTATTGGGCTAAGCATCCACGAGTCTCATTCCTTGAGATTTTAAATTGTGGAGGACGAGAAATGATAGAGTTGGTTACAAGTTTGGTATTCTCTCATTAACTTATGTGAGTTAATTATGATCTTTTTCTCCCATCACTTGCTAATAAATTATCTGCAATAAGTAAGGTCGTACGATTTGATAAGTTACTTAGCTTCTAGCCCAAGATCGTTTAAAAGTTGCTCGGTAATGATAAGAGTTCATAGCCAAGGCATAACTTATGAAGCGGGGCGCGAAGATTGGCGAGTCCAAAAAGGCCCTAACAAGGCATGAGGATTCAATTTTATTGTTGAAGATCCAAAGTGATGTGAAAAGCATTATTCCCAAAATCAATATGAAGGATCAAGACTCACGACGAAAAGCAATCAACTCCCATAAAGATCATGGAGAAGTCTATCCGAAAAGACCCTAACAAGGTATGAGGATAAATAGATCCAAGTCCGAAAAGGAGGCGGATCGTTGTATCTCAAAATCCCAAATAGAGATTGAAGAAATAATCATGAAGTCGTGGTCAACAAAGTTGGAGTACCCCTCAAAAGTCTCCAAGTGAAGAAATTCTATGAACGATGAGAAGACCATTATCTCAAGCACGTCTCTCAAGATATGAAGTATGAAGTACATGCCAAATATCGGCCCGAGAAAGGTCTCAAATCGTGAACCGAGTTATGCCAAGATATGAACTTTTTGATATCCCGAGAAGCAGTTTTAAGAGATTTTGTCCTTTAGCTAACTATTGATCAAATCGTCCTACTTTGCTTTTAGCCTAAATAAATTATCGAAATAAGTCAACAATGCATCCTCGTGATCATTCAAGACACCAATAAAATATAAGAGATACCCATAGGAATAAGGGAGTTTAAGTGATTAATTGAACCGCATGAGTAAATGTTTGTTATGCTAACTTGTACTAACAATGATCTTGTTTTTAAGCTTGGCATGGGGAACGTGAAACTTGAGGGTGATAAACATTCATGACATACAAGCCCTAAGGTAAGTCTTAGATTTCTTTACAAGTTTCTTCCTTGTTGCATCTTGTTATTTTCTATCTTTTTGATTTTCCTTAGTTGTTTAATAAAGGTCAAGGTAGGTTGATTATGATGGAAAGTGTAAACCTTTCTTTATTACTAAGCATTGCATGAGGGCATTGCAATGGTCAAGTGTAGGGGATTTGATAGGTGTGAAAACACCATCTTTTCTACCACTTAATTACATTAAAACGGGACCTAAACGTATATTTTATGTCGTAAATGGCGGAATTATGCGTGGTTTGGTTTTTATTTGTGTTTCAGGGTCAAAATGTGAAAAGGGGAGAAAACACGGTCTTTCACGGGCATTTATTGAAGAAAAAGACAAAAGACGAAGTCAAAAGATCAAGAATGCAAAAAGAACGGAAGTCCAAGGCTTATTCTGAAGATTTATCGAAGAAAATGTCCAAAGACGAAAGTTTAATAAAGCCGAAGAACTCAAGTCTAATTTATGAAGAAATTACAAGACGAGTTCAAAGAAATCCCGAGACGAAATCTTAAAAGTCGAAGAATTTAAGAAGACTGAAAGACTGAGGACCAAGAAAGAAAGAAAGAAAGAGGAAGCCACCAACCACTCCCCTCTCCTATAAATACCACCCTCACTTGTTGTGAGAGGGTTGGTTAGTTTTAGGATTAGATTAGGAGTAGTGTAGTTTCTCTCTCTAGATTTATGCTTTCTCTCTCTAGATTAATTTGTGTTTAAGCTTTTGTTATTGAATCCTTACTTTTTGATTAAGCTTTTAATTTATCATCTTCTTCCTTTCTTGCTTAATTTCTGCTTTTGATTTGATGTTGTGTTCTTGAGTTTTCTTAATCTCAATCTAGTGGGTTTTGATTGATTTGGTTAAGTTTGTTAGTTTTGATGATTTGTGTTGATTGATTATTGTTAGTTTATGCTTATTGGTTGTTTTGGTTTAATCTTTTGTTTGATTTTGATTAATTTAAGGATAGAATCGTGTTTACTGTATCTACCTGTTCTTCGGGGGAGTTGTTTCTGTATCTTATCATTCCCAGGAAACTTCCGGATCAAGAGGCTTCATTCGGAACTTTAAAAGTTCCGAGTCAAGCTTCATCCGGAAGTGTTCCGGATCAACAAAGTTCTGAACGAGCCACAACTTCCGGATCAAGGGTCCTTCATTCGGAAGTCTTGAAGTTCCGGATCAAGGGTCCTTCATTCGGAAGTCTTGAAGTTCCGGATCAAGGGTCCTTCATTCGGAAGTCTTGAAGTTCCGGATCAAGGGTCCTTCATTCGGAAGTCTTGAAGTTCCGGATCAAAGGTCCTTCATTCGGAAATCTTGAAGTTCCGACTCAAGGGTGCTTCATTCGGAAGTTTTGAAGTTCCGACTCAATTGTGTTCATTCGGAAGTTTTAAACTTCCGAATCAAGGTTTTTGTCAAGTTTTCTTTTTGGTTTTTCTTTTTAAGTTTTTGTCTTTTATTTTCAAGCTTTATTTTTCCCGCCTTTTTCTTTATTTGAATTTTTATTTGCTTTCCTTTTAGTTTAAGTTTTGATCATTTACTTTATTTACCTTTTAAGTTTCTCGTAATTTACTTCTCGCCAAGTTTTTATCTTTTGTTGTTTCTTTTTACCGTCTTATTTTATTTGTTTGTGTTTTCATTTTTTTTAATTTAATTAGTTTTAGACAACGACAACTCTTTTATTTGATTCACCAAGAACAACTGAGTCGCACAATTAACCAGAGATCAATTCAAAGAGATACCGAGAAAACGAATTTTTGAACTAGCAAAATCTTGTTATTAATTAGCATGAGTCTTAAGTTCATTAGCAAGGTCTTTTTTAAGCTCATTCTTCAACTCGGATCTTAAGCTAATCATCTCACATTGCATATTATCAAACTGAGCATCATTTGCTTTATCATAATCCAAAAATTCTCCTTGAAGATTTTTAGTGTGAGCATTTTGAAAACCTTGTGTAGTGTTTTGAAAATCAAGGTTTTGGTTATGATTTGCAACTTGTCCATTCCCACTTTGATAATTCCCCTTGTTATAGTTACGTGAATTGCCTTGATAAACACCATTTTGATTGTTGTTTCGATAGTTATTAGCATTTTGATTTGGTGGAGCTTGATTTGGGCGGGAACCTTGGCCGTTTTGGTTGTAAGTTCCCGTTTCTACGTAAGCACTCGAAGTGTTACCACCGGCGGTAATGCACTCGGAAAGATCATGAGCTCCACCACAAGACAAACAACTCTTATCAACCTCTTTAACCGATGCGGAATTCAAAGCATCTTGTGCTTTCCAATGAGTCATAAGATTCGAAAACCTATCGAAAAACCGATTTTCCTCATTAGCTTCATCATGTAAGGCATTAATGTGACGAGACGATGACGAAGAACCCATATTGGCAACACTCGGTTTGTTACGAGGGTTATAAACCTTAGATCTATTCTCGATACTCTTTCAAGCTTCATCGGCCGTTTTGCACCAAAAAATACCACCCGCAGCAGCATTCAAATAATCTCGTTCATGATCATTAAGCCCATTGTAAAAAGTATCAATTTGATACAATTCCGAAAAATCATGGTGTGGACATACATGTAGCATCTCCTTAAATCGTTCCCATGCCATTGAAAAACTTTTATTATTACGTTGTGTAAACCTTGAAATCTCATTTTTCAAATATGTTGTTTTAGATGGTGGAAAAAATTGGTTCACAAACTTGGAAACGAGATCACCCCATGTCAAAATTGAACTTGGCGGTTCTTTCTCGATCCAAATTTTAGCGGGTCCATCTAACGAGTATGGAAACAACATCATTTTAATGGCGTCATGTGGAACATCCTTAAACTTGCTAGTTGCGGTGAGACGATTAAAATTCCTTATGTGGTAATGCGGGTTGTCTTTTTCATGACCTCTAAACTTATTTGCTTGCAACATCGACATTAAACCCGTCTTAATCTCGAAATTCTCCACAAGAATGGTGGGAATCACAATAGCTTCTCCAAAACCCTCGGTGGGTGCTTGAAGCAACTCTATCATAGTACGATTAGCCATGATAGCTTCTTGTTCTACAATAGGTTCAACAATTGGAGTTTGTTCTTCAATCAAAGGCTCTTGATTTCCTTGACTTTGATGACGTTTACGAGCTCGTTTTTCTTGATTACGAGTTAGCATAAACTTGACGAAGAATGGGAGGTGAGCAAAGAAGATTCTTTTTGATGTTTTGTGGATTTTCAATTTTTTTGTGTTTTTGATTGTTTTTGATTGTTTTTAATTTTTTTGGATTTTGTGTATCTTCGTAGACAACAATCTACCAAATCTCTCCTTGAATCAAACTCTTGACTAAAGAAGCCTCAAAAGAATAAAAACGATCACGTGGAGTGAACGCCTTCGAACGACTTTAGAACTTTGGTGAAAACCAAATTGTTCAAGAGGTTTAAATCACAAAAAAAACCAAGCAAATATATGATACGTAATAATACTTTGGGCGGCAAAACCCTCGATTAGCCTTCAATCTCAAAATACTTACAAGCAAGCGGGGAAACGAGGCGGCGCGAAGCACTTAAGAGCCTTTTTCTTGAGGGTATATTTTATAATACCCGCCTTATACCCACCTTATAGTTTGTATTTTTCAAAATCGAGTTTCACGAAAGTATTTATCTATTTTTGCCTTTTTCTTTTTGTTTAAGATTCAAATACAATAATTAGGAGATCAAATCCCAATTAAGGTTGTGTTTTCACACTTTTGGAGATATATTATATTTGTTGTGATACTTAATACAATATAGTAATAATAATTTCATAAGAAAAACGAAAAAACCGATAATACGTATTAGTAGATTTCTACTAATACAAATATTATTTATGGTTAATATTAAAAACGAAATGACAAATTAATCACGACACACCTCCCCGGCAGTGGCGCCAAGATGATTGTGGTAAAATACAACCTTTTAGGAAAAAGGCGTAAAAGCGGAAAGTATTAAACAAATGATTTAGGAAAATCAAGTGTTAATGACCAAATAAGTTCGTTTCCCAAGGAGGTATATGTGTGTGACTAAAATGCAATGAGATTAGAGATTAATATTAGAAATAAGGGGATGAGAAAATAGAATGACGAAGACGTGAAAATTATTACTACGACGACTAAAATCTAAACCGTAAAAAGGGCTAAAATAAAGATTAATTCTAAAAATTCCCAAAAAATTACCAAAAATCAAATTAAATAAACTAAGAGCTTACAAATGATCAAAGTTTTTTCAAACCTTTTAATTAATTAAATATTAATTTTTAAATGCTAATTAAAGCCCTAAAAATCAAGATAATTATTAAAAAGCTCAAATAAAGATTTTTCACTTGGTAAACCTCTAAATTGACTAAATAAGACTAAAAAATACTTTTGTAAATTTTTAAACTAATTAAAACTAATTAAAATGATTAAAAACTATTAAAAACTTAAAATAATTCTAAAAATTAGAAAAATGATGACAAAATTAATCTAAGAGTTGCAAAAATCCTATTTTAATGTATTAAACCTAAGAAAAATATAAAAGGTGCAAATGAAATTTGAAATTTAATAATAAAATAATATTAAAATAATATTCAAAATCCAAAAATTATAAAAAATCATAAAAAATTGCAAACTAGTTTATTTTAACATAAATAATAAGAAAATGAAAGTGAAATGACTAAATTATCCCTATTGGGCCCCCAAATGGGCTAAAAACCAAAACAATCAACCTTAATAGGATTAATGGGCCCAAAAAGTCAAACTTGGCCCAAATGACCTGAAAAAGCCCTATCTGACTAAAAATTCAATTCTAAACACAAAAGTCTAAAGGCCTAAAAGCTGGTTTTGAGCTTATCACAACTTAAAAGGTCAACAACTTATTCTTATTGGGCCAATAAGCCCATTAAGCAATAAGCCAATGCCATAAGCTCTGCTTAAACACACAACCTTCTGAGATGCCTAAGAGATCTATGAAAAGAAATTTTGAAAAAGCACACTCAATAAGCCAGAAATAAGCAAAGTAGAAATTCACTAAAAGACAAAATAGTCGACTTAGAGTTCTAGACCACCTCATGCCTTCTAATAAGTTGCAAAAGACTCTAAATGACTTAATTAAGACAAATCAACAAAGAAAAGTTCAATAAGCCAAGCCAAATAAGCACAATAAGCTGATAAGCACTTATTTAAAAGTCAAAGTTATTGGTTTTCTAGTCAATCCTCAAAGTCAACCCCTCAAATGCTCCAGAATGAACAAATGGGTCAAATAAGTGACACCTATTACAAATTCAAAGTTTTTTAAGGTTAAAATAAGCTAGAATAGCTTATTGATAAGCACTAGTTGAAATAACACTAGCAGTGGCTAGCAACAGGGGAAAGGAGTTCTCACTGCTTTGAGTATTTGACTTGCTTTTTGAGAGAGATCCAATTGGATTTAAATGGAAACAAGGGCACCCTTGTGATCAGTGAATCACAAGGATTCAATATCAACAAAGAAATCACAATTTGGTTCACTCAATAAGCCTAGAATAAGCAAACAGTTCTCAGATATTGCACAGACCTTGAAAATAAGCAGTTATGAACAAATAAGCAGATTGAGCATGAATAAGCCAACCAAATTGAACCAAATGCATACACAAGCTATAATAAAGTCCAATAAGCACAAATAAACTTGTTTCAAGCAATGGATCAAAGTAAATAAGCAGATTCAAGCACCAAAAGTTACTGATAAGCAAAAGTGATTACCCAAAATCCTTTTTGCTGATCTATTTGACCACCAATTCAATTTCAAGCCTTCAAATCTCCTTCCCTGATTAAGTTAACCAAAATTTAGCACTTGTTAACCCTAGTCTACCCTTAGATCTAGGTGTCCCCAAAATTTTAGCCAAAATACCCAAGTTAACCAGATAAACAGATACCAAACCAATAGAACCAAAAACAACAACACAAGTTTCCTTAAATCCCTTTGAATCAGTTAACCCAAACACCCCTTTGGAATCTGATTTCTCAATCTTCCAAAGGATTGTTATGATTTAACCTTCCAAACAAGATCTAATCAACCCTAACAACACTTAACCAACCTCAGAAACTCAAATCAAACCACAAAACACAGATCCACAATAAATCATGCAAAAATCACCAAATATTCAACAAAAATCAGAAAAATGAAAAAGGAGAGAAATGTAAACCTCCAAGACTTACATCCAAGCCTTGTAATGTTTGAGCTGAGGTGCTAGCAAAACAAGCACCAGCTTCCTTGTACCTGCTAAGATCAACAAACCACAAGGATGAACAAATAACTATGAAATCTGATTTTTTGAAAACAAGAGTTTTATCCCATAAAACCTTTCCTCAAAAACCAACAAATGATAAATTAAAACTCAGATCTTAGCTATTCAGATGCCGAACTTTTATAAATAACACAAGAGAATTAAAAATTTTAAGAAATTCAAATTTTATTTCATAAAAAGTGATTACAAAGAAGATAGCTAAAATCTGGAACAAAGGGGCTCTCACATGTTGAGGCCTTCTTATATAGATGAATACAAGGCATAAACAAGCAAAACCCTAGGCTATGAAATCCCAAAAGTGCCCTTGAAATCTTCTAGACGCATTTGTTGTTTGAGCTGTCCAAATGAATCAGGAACGTTCTATTTAGCTTTAGGGCTAAGCAATTAGTGTTAGCTGTTGATTTGGCCACGTGGTAAGCCTTGGAGATGAAGGAATGATATGATTGGGTGACGGGTTGAATGGTAGGGGCCATTGAGGGTTTTTTTGTGGGATAGGTTTCTGGGCGTGTGAATCATACGTGGGACAAGGTAATTTCATTTTACCCTTTGGTTATGTGAGTGGTAATTCTGGGTTCATCACGTGCTACAGTAAAGATTTTGATCCGATATTAGTGGGGGTGTTGTGTTTGGCGCGTGTTTGTTTAAGTTTAAACTTTCAGAATGGCAGGAAGGGTCCTTGTATTTTGGTGAAAGTTGTATACAATGTTTTTCATCCACAAAACTCAGTTTCCTTTGTTATCAAAGTTACAAACTTCACACTTTTGCCCCAAAACTTTGGCAAAAGTATTTCAAGGGTTGTTTTTGTCATTTTTGCATAGTTTGAGGACTGATCTTGGACATTCTTGATCTTCAAAGGTCTTCATTGTATCTTTGACTTCATGAGGGACCATTATTGACAATTTAGAATTGTTGAGGACTAAACTTGTCAATTCTTCAAAGTTGAAGGACCATTTTGTAATTTGGACAAACTTAAGGGACCAAACTTGTAATTATAAATATACAAGGGTTTTAAGTGTCATTTTATCATATTTTGAGGATCAATCTTGTACATCTTCAAGTCTTCAAGGGTTTTTCTTGGATAAATCATGAACTAGGGCCCGGTTCATTGTACGGCTTCGTTTCTCGTGTCTGTTTTTCCTTGTTTCTTGTGATCTTTTGTCTTTTTCATGATATCCATACCTAAAACACACAAGTAAACAAATACAAGCATATATATGGTATAATTATGACATTTTATGCATTTAAAGCCCGAAAAGAACGATGAGATCATGTATAAATGCCATCTCATCAAAAGCAGTGGGAAAAAGTACCCACTGCTAGGCAAAAAGTTCCCATTGCTTTACTAGTGGACAAAAGTCCAAGTGGTGTCACTATCAGTTTTTACTTGTTTTGTCTTTAGTGCCTTAAAAGTAATATTTTTCTTCCATTCTAATTTTCCATGTTTTCTTATTTTTTATATGGTTTTTCATAAAGTTTGTTTTTAAATTACTGTTTTTTTGCTATTTTTTAGATTTAATTCAATTTAAAATATTGTTTTTGTCTTTTAGTGCAAAATGTTGATATTTTTAGTTTTAAAAATTTTCTTAGATTCAGAATAATATTTTAAGATTTTTAGTTTAAAAAGTTTCACTGTTCACTCTTTTTAGTTATTTTTTAAGATTTAATTTAAGTTTAATTATTTTTTAATTCAAAACTATTTTGTCTTTTAGTGTAAAAAATTACTTTTTTCAACAATTTATAGTTTTCTTCTGTTAAGTATTATAAAATAGGATTTTTGAAACAGTAAGTTTAATTTTAGCATTATTTTATTATTTTTAATCATTATTTTAGTTTAAAAATTGTTTTTAGTGTTTTAAAAATAGAAAAATAGTTTTCAAAAATTAGGAAAAATACTTTTTAGTGTTTAAATAATATAAGTGTGTTATTAGTTTAATAAAATAATATTTTGGGCTTTTTCTTAATTATATTTAGTTTTCGGTCTTTAATTAGCAATTAAAATTAAATATTTAATTAATAAAAGGTCTTAAAATTTATTTATTTTTTATTCTTATTTATATTATTTTAAACTTAGTTTTCATTTTTAATTATTTTTTAGCTTTAATTTTTTAATTTGTCACGTTTTACGTCTTTTCGTTTATGTTTTTACGTTTATCGTCGTAGTATAATCGTAGTCGTAGCTCGTCTTTAATTTTCTCTCTTCTAAACCAAAAACGACACTAATCCAAACTTTGATTTTATATAATTGGCACACAAATCATACACCTCCGCCGAGAACGAACTCACACTTATTCGGTTTTACGGTTTTTCATTAAATCGTAACGCTTAATACTTGCCGCTCATACGCGTTTTTCCTAAGACGTGTACGAAAATCCTACATTAACCTATGAGTTCAATTTCTTTATATAGTATTTTGTATTTTTCTTTTATTCATATATTTTAGGTTTAGAGTATCATTGTTCGGGTCATTATACTCAAAAGCCATTCTATAAACGTTTGAGGAGCGAGGACAATTTAAATCGTAAACCTAACCACTCAGTCAGAACGTAATAGTGAGATGGAACATCTTTGTACAAAGCTCCCTACTAACATGATACATGGTATATTATTTACATTTTATGTCTTTAGTTTCAATATTGGCAAGATAGCCCTTATAATTATATTTTGGCATAATTACACTTTTAACCCCTAAAGTATATAGTTTTATTATTTACAGTTTCAACCCTCAATATTTACCCTTAGGGCTCAAACTTTCCGATATTTATTCTCATAGTGTTAACTTTCACAAAATGACACTTTGTGGCCCAAAATGTTATATATTTTCAAAAATGACAATTTTGGTCCCTGTACTTGTAAAAATCACTTAACAACCTCAAAATGTACCAAATGATCTATGATTTAAAAAAACGTTTCAAAATATATTTATAATCATAAGAAAAACATTTCTCCAGAATTATAGCTTTTGAAATGGATTTTATGTCATTATATCATGTAAATTACAAAACTAGGGTTTTAAGACATCTTTAGCTTATAACTTCCATTTAAAATGATCAAATGCTCTAACTTCTTTTAGATTATCTTTCTAACATTATTTTGGCATTATAAAAAGTCTAAGAATTCATTATAATAAGATCAAATCTTGTTTAACATAGAGATTACCTAGGTAGCTCCAAAATGGCTCCTTATGGCTTCCTATGAACACAACTTGCTATCAAAGCTTCAAGATCTTCAATGGATTATTTCTAGACCTGTTTTCTAGTCTTCTAAGAGTCCTATAATGTATATATAAGTGGAATTGAAGAATGGGTAGGAGATACCTAAGAAACGGGGTGTAAGTCTTCAAGGTATATAGTTCGCCCCTATTTATAGGAATTCCAACTCTTAGGTTCCAAGTCTTGGCCTCAAACATGTAACACAACTAGAGTAGTGACTACGGAAGTCTAGTGAAGGTCTATGCAAGTTTGTAGAGTATAGGATGAAAATATCTAAGACTTGTGGTCTAAAATGGGTCACGGCAAGGTATGGATAGAAATGGTGATGTGTAGCCTTCAAGTAGGTGATGCACCTCCTTGTTGGAACTCAAAAATATCTAGGTATACTCTAACTATCTGAATTAAGGTTTGAATTTGGGAGGGAATGTGTTTAAACTAGCTTTTGGAGGGAAAATGTAAAATTGGGTCCTAAATCTAGGGCTTGTAACTTATACTTTGTAATTTTGGTGATTAGGGACTTAGGAATGTGAATAGTGAATGATTAAGGCTTAATTAAGGTTTAGAAATTGTATTTAGAAGATTTGGGTCGTTGGTTTGAAGTTTAACAAAGGTTTGATGTGAATTTGGGAAGAGAACTTATGTAGATTAGGGTAAAACTCATTATTTTCCTTTTAGCTACTGATGTAAACTTAATTTAGGTCCTAGAAATTGTGTTTTAAGTGCCTAATAAGTTCCCACACTTGGTTTAATATCTTATTCTAAGTAAACATGTCTAGAGAGTGAAAATACCTATTTTGACCTAATTTACAAGTCATGCATTGAAATTTTGTACATTGTGCTTAAGGATACTTGTACATTTTTGTAACAAAATCTTATAACCTTAATTAAATTCTGTAAGTGTTTTTAGACTTGTCCTAAAAGATTAGGTAGTGATTCTATGTAGATTTATTAATATAAGTGTTTCTAGGTTAGTAATCCTAATGACTTTCTATTTTTGGTGACTAGTGTTGATATCATAATGTAGGATTATTCTAAGTCTTATATAGTATGTTTAAGACTTCTAGGGTTTCTACATTCTTAGTTTAAGGGTTTGTATTGGTTGATCATATCTTAGGGATAATTAAGTGAGCTTAAGATCCTGCTTTGATAACTTGTACTTTATGCTTTATTAATTTGTAACTTAGCTTGAGATGAATGTATTAATTTATTATGATACTTAGTTGAGTTTTATAATTAGATGCAAAAGATTATACTCTAATTCATTATGGAATGGATTTTATATGCTAATCTTGGTTACTAGTTCATATACTTGTAATTAGCTTGAGATTAGTGAATATTAGTGTTTTGTGATCAATTACCTTTCCATTATATGATAGATTATAATTAGTATATTGTATTTGATAATAGTACATAGATATTATGTAGTTATATTTCTTGAAACATTGGTTTGTAAAGTGAATTCTAGAGTTTCTAAGGTTCTTTAGTAATTTAGGGCATCTTTGTTATACATTAGTTGTTTTTACTCATAATGTATACATATTGGTACTTTTAAAACTCGGACTTGATACATACATATTATTCACAACATATAGGAATATGTTGATGTGCCAATTGAGATAGTCCATATATTCAACAATTTAGTCATATATCATAGCAAAATGAAAAAATTTCTTGCAAAATCTCCTCTTTATTTATTTATCAAATGGGCAATTACTTATTTATTGATTTTATATTAGCCAAAACTATTGGATGTTATACATTATCACTTAAGGTATGAATAAACAAGTTTTTAACCTAAATAAGTGATCAAGGATTTATATTTTTTTAAAACTCACTTTTATTTAAAAGTGACAAATGTTTTTAATAAACTTTATTTTTAAGAAAATGTTTTATCAAAATAGGAAAATAGAAATTTGAATTTGGCATATTCCAAATGGTCTAGGAATATCCTCTTGAGGTATAAACTTCACCAGATGGGATTTCCTCCCTAAAGGACAAAAATGAGCGGAGTCTACTGCCGACGGCTCAATATAGGTGTCTGTGGATCAATATCGATATTGAGGCGCCATCCTATTTAATGAGGCGTAGCCAGATAGAGCCGTTGGGCCTTTTTCCTATAAATAGTGGACCATTAATAGATTTCCTTTTCACCTTTTTTGCACACAAATTATCAGATTCAACCCACCTTCTTTAATCACAAAAATCCTTGGTTATTTTGTTGATTATACTTGTTTAGAAGTGAATCTTTATCCTCCCCTCTCATCCTCTCAAGTGCAAAGAGAATAACACTTTCATCCTTAAAGTGCTGTGTCTAACTAAATATCCATTGAAGATCAAAACTCTATTTAATTCTTGTGTCATTGTGAAATTCCAAATTGTTGTGTATATTTAAAAGTCGTGTATGTATTGTGGTTAATACTTAGTCCTCAAAGTATATTGGTGTAGATTGGTCCTAGCTAAGATTAGGTCTCGGCGTTTAGCTTAGAGTTAGAAATTGGTTAAGCGATGTGTATGGTTTCTCCGCCTTAAGGAGCTTTTTTATTAGTGAACTCTCGAGTAAGGAGTACTCGAGGAGTGGAGTAGGAACGAAGAGTGAGTTTCGTAGTCGAACCACTATAAATCCTTGGTGTTCGGTTTGATCTTTCCTTACCTTATATCTTACCATTTATTATTCTTTATTGCATATACTTGTGAGTATTAGTTTAGAACCACTATCAATTGTTCATATTGTGCATAGGAAGATTTCACATAAATCACATAAGTCTAGTTTTAGAAAAGGATTTTTGAAAACAGTTCTTTGATCATTTTAACTAGAGAAACTATTCAACCCCCCCCCCCCCCTCTAGTTTCTACAAAATTGTTTTTGCACCAGTTTTAGTCGTTTTTATGGAATTACATGGCATAGATTTGGCGCGTGATGCAAGTAAAACCCGCATGCTTTTACCATGAACAGTACACTTAGTAACGTACGTACATATTAAAAACTTTCCTTTTATAGCATGAACACGTGTCATGATTAGTAATTTCAGAAGTATGTGCATATTATTATTACGACAAGTATTAAGTACGTGCTAGTACACGATAATTATTATCAATAATAATTATAATCACGAACAGGAAATCATGAACGTAAGAATCACGAACATATAATTATGTATTTACGTATATTTTTAATACGATTAATATCGTTACGTACAAGTATTTATAATAACACGAATAATTAATAATAACGTAACACGTAAACACGAACACACGAGCATGTAATATTTTAGACACGAGAAAGGATTTGGGTTTCCCTTATGGGCCCTATAAGCCGCGGCACCAAGAGAAGGAAAGGGCCAAGCCCATGTTTTGTTTTATTAAAAACAACAAATAAGGGAAATATGCATTTACAGAGTTTTTCACAAAATCACAAAACCCTAATCTTTTTTCTCTCTCTCTCTTAGCCGGCGGCAACACAACACCACAAGGAGGTGTTTGTTTGATCTTGGTTAATTAAATTCAAGGAGTGTGTTTGTGTGATCGTTCTCCATTTATTCCACGTGTTTGGTAATCCGTAAAACCTTTTCTTTTTAGTTCTTTTTATTTTCATGATCAACACATGAACAAGGGATTTAAAAACAAGCATTAAAAATTTTTATAAACCATGGTGGGTAAAAATTAAGGGTTTGTTTGGGTTTGGTTGTTCGACCGCACTCAAACCGAGAGCCCCATGGCTCTCGGCGTCGTTTGGTTCGCACCACCAACCGAGACTTATGTCTAGGTGGTGTTTGATTCGGTCGACAGCAAGGACAAGGCACCCCGACGCGATTCGGGGGTGTCCTTGTGGTTTTGGTTGGGTCTCGGCAGCATCAGCCCACCACCGGCACACAGTCGGTGGCAGTTTGGGGTCAAGCAGGGGGAACGTAGCAGGCAGCAGTGAGACCAACGACACACAGCCGGTGGGAAACCACTGTTGTTGGCAGCGGCTAGCCGAGAGAAGCAAGACCATCGGCTTAAGCCGGTGGCAGCCTTAACAAAGGCAGTGACAACCGGTCAAGCCGGTTTGCCACTATTAATGGGTGTTTGGTTCGGACCGGTTCAAGGGGTTCCGGATCTGGTTCACGACATGTCTAAATTAATTACATTGGTCCGGTTCATGACTAAAATATGTACAAGTATTTTATTTACCATGTATTTATTTTAACAAGTTAATTAAATTAATTTAACATTACATATAATTAATTTAATTAAATCATGAACTTAGGTTAATTATTATTTATTTAATAATACGTGTTATAACCTAAGTATTCAATTATTTAATTTAGACTATAGTATTAGTTAATTATTAAGACATGAAATATAATTAATTGATAATCATGACTTAGGTTATTATTAATACAATATTAATACATGTTTAGCCTAAGTATATTATACACTTTAATTTAATTAAATCATGCTTATATTTAATTAAATCATATAACCTATAGTTTATTTAATTAACATGATATTATAATAAACTATACTATAACTACATGACTTATGATATTAATTCAGCTTTATTCTAAATATGGAAACTTTCTAATTCAGGAAACTTACTATTTTTGGAAACTTTCTATTTTTAGAAACTGATATATTTTAAGAAGTTAATCTATTTTTGGAAACTTTCTATTTTTTGAAACTTTCTATTTTAGGAAACCTTCTATTTTTAGAAAGTTACTTATTATTACACAACAAGTATAATAATACAAGAAATACAAGTAATACTTAATCTAAATATATACATGATACATGATAAACACAGCATAACGTTAAAATCAGTAAAACAAGACATGAACATATAAAACAAGCTAAGTCACGATATAAAATTAGTTACGTACTCAGTAATCAGAATACTTATACACGTATACTATTTATGTAGCATTAGTGAGATCGAAGTAGGACTCTCTTCCGTTCATCTTCTTCGTTCACTAGACATAAGGTACGGATTTCCCGTCCTTTCAGTATGGACATTATTTCCTTATTAGGATTCCTCGTCTGCAGCCAACTATTTTCCCAGTATTTGTTTTATATGTTTGATACTTATGTTAGTTTAAGAGCCTAAGCCATATACATGCATGACCAGTGTCACCTAGTTATGGAGGTACCATAACCATAATACTGGAGGCACGAGTGCTATGACTTCCCCATAGCAAAATGATTGCTCGTGGCGTCCCTTTTCAGTTTTGGCCATTATATTATATTTTCATGTGGGGCGTATGGGTTCATCCTAGTTACATGTTTACCAGTATTATCAGAGTGAATGCGATGTGTGCCTTGCATCCTTCACTAGGAGTTTATCTCTCCTACCCAGACTATTTAATTAGAGGTAACCCCTCTAATTGCATGACGAGGTCTCCCCTCCAAGTATTCATGCACGGTGGAACCTCATGACCTATATGGGCTATTTGGCTAATTAAACAGATTTTCATAGAAACATAAGTCTTTTCAAACTATAAAACTAGTTTTATGAACATGAATCCAGATTACTTAGAACTTAGAATATTCCGCTGCTATTAGTTTTATATGCTTACGTTATTCCATGTCATACTTGTATATCTGTGCACTGAGCGTTATGCTCAACCGTTTTACTTTCATGTTCCCAAACGGCAGGTACTCAAGGGTGCTCGTAGACTTTAAGCGTACGTGCATATGGATTGGAAGCTATCTAGCCTTCTCTACTTTATGCATTTCATCATAGATTTTGCTACTTATTTCTATGGACATTGTTTAGTCCTTTTCCTTTACAGTACTTATGTTTGTGTGTGATGAGCTTATACTTTGGGGTAGTGGTGTTTGTTTCCATTATTTCCTTTTATGGTCATGTAATGTTTTAAGACATTTTCCTTGTATGCTTTGACGACACGCCATAATCATGCGTGACATTCCATTTACCAAAATGGGGTGTTACAGTTATGGTATCAGAGCCCAAGGCTTAGACCTGTAGGCTCTCAAAACACAACCTGTGATTAGTGGGTAGTCACTACGGTCTTCCTAGAACTGACAGTCGGTTTTCATGCATTCATTGTTCTCATTATATGTCATTGTCGCAGGTTTATGACTAAGTAATGGTTGGTACAGAACTGGCCCTATTTAGTCGCATGTGCTTTTATCGAAACTTTTAACTTTGGGACCGACCCATTAGCGTCCCCTCGCCATGTCTTTTGTTTTGGGTGAACTTACCATAGGCGTTCACTCTCGCGCATATAAAAGTTTTCATAAAACTGCATCATGCATTCATGCACTGTTATCCTGCCTAAAAATTTTTCTCATGATTTATTGACATAATTTTTTTTCTTGTATATATTTTATGTTTTGATCAGTTTAATCATGTATTTTGTTTTATACTGTCAGATGGTTCTCACACGCGAGCAGGAACAACTCAATGCAGCAGTCCAAGCTGCGAGTAAGCTTTGCTTCCTCAGCTGAGGAACGAAATCAGGGCTGAGGTGCAGGTTGTCAACAATCAGCAACAACACCCAGTTCCTCCTCCTCCTCCTCCGGCAACATTGGTCACATGGCTGGACAGATTCAATAAGAAACGTCCTTGATCCTTCGAGAGAACTGATAGCTGTAAAACCCGTATTTAAATCGGAAAATGTAAATACGCGGTTTAATTATTTAAACTATTTACGTATTAATTTTAAAAAAATAATAAATAAATATGTTACGTCATGAGAAATCACGAACACGTAAACGAATATTAAAATGATATGAAAACAGAAAATGTTTTAAAAGCTGTTGGGTCGCAGCATTAATGGGCTTTGATCCCTACCCATTGTAACCTCAAAACCCAAGAAAAAAATATATCACTACTTCCCTTCTCAGTCGGTTAAAAAAAACAGAAAACAACAAAAATAAAACTAGGGTTTCACTTCGTTTGTGTGTGCCGCCAAGAAGAAAAAAAAGGAGGCCGACTCTTTTATCAATCCAGTAGTTTATTCACAAGGTAATAATCTTCTATCTCAGCTTACCCAAAAACGGTTTGTCTAATGATTAATGAAAACGTTTTCTTTATATAATCAAACAACTGTTTTCACATAAAATCATGGAATAGGGTTTTAGTTCGGTTGGGGTTTATGTGGAACCGAGACCACCAGGTCTCGGTGTATTTATGACTTGTGTTATGAAACCGAGTTGATCCCCTCCTTGCCCAACCGTGACCCACACAGGGGCGGTTGAGGGCTGGTTCAACAAACCAAAGCCAAGAAAAGACCCAATCGGGTTTACCTATAAAAAGGGGTGTTTGGGATGACGAAAGCAGTGGTAACGGAGGGAAAACAGTGGGAACAATGGGTGTGGGCAGTGGGAAAAGTTTGGACAGAAAGCTAGTAACTTTAACATAAGATTAGCGACAGATTAGTGACTCTATTTTCTGTCGCAATTTTATTAATGACTGTTTTAAATGACAGATTTGCAGACAGTTTTAGTCACACAGTTTAGTGACATATTTTTCTGTCACTAATTCATATAGGCAGCTTTAATTTATATGTTGAATTATTTTAATGCGACCGAGAAGGGGTATCTTGGTAGGCTCGGGGATATAGTTATAAAGGATTAAAAATACAGATTTTTAATTATACCTTGTTTTAATCATTTTTGCAAATAGATGTATTAATAATTTAATTCGTAAATTAAATTTATTATATTAGATTAGTTTTTTTTATACAAATTAAAAGGTATAGTGTTATTAAATAAATTAATTATTTTGGGAACTTTCTAATTTAAGAAACTTTCTATTTTAGCGGGATACTTAATATAGTATTACTATAGCGTCAGAAATATGCTTGTACCGTAACAAAGAGTAGAACGATAGTACATTAAAATGAATAAGATCGGAATGATCAGTTAATACACGTACAGAATTTCAGAAATAAAATAAATAAATGAAAAGCCAATAAGAACATGGAATTAAATAAGCGAATATCAGTTTACTTATTCACGTCCCTTATTCATGTAGCTCGAGTGAAATCAGAGTAGACTTTCTGTCAGTTGATCTCGGTCGGTTACTGGACACGAGGTACGGATTTCCGTCCTTTCAGTAAGGACTTCCTTTTTATGCATGATTAGGATTCCCCGTCTTCAGCCAAATGTTTTTCCCAGTATATGTTTAAGCTTATCAGTAATCATGTTAATAACTAAATGAATTGCCTGAGCATTATATACAAGCACGACCAGTTTATGTACTAGTTACGGAGGTACCGTAACCACGGCACTAGAGGCACCGGTGTCGTGACTCACATGCAGGAGAGTGATATCCTGCATCGTCCCACTCATGTTCAGTTTGGCCATTTTTATATGTATGTTTAGTGGGGCGTATGGATGCATCCTAGGCTTATCAGTTTACAAGTTATCAGGGTGAATGTGGTGTGTTCTCTACATCCTTCACATTGGAGCTGATCCCTCCACCCAGCACAATATTTAGAGGTCACCCCTCTACAGCATGATGAGGTCACCCCTCCAGTTATTCATGCACGGTTGTTACAGCACGTGACCTATATAAGCTCTGGCAATTAAAATACAGTAAATGCATGTTTTCAGATTTAATAGTTATAATTCAGTTTCAGTATGTGATAGGTGTGTAAACACCCATCCTTTTTACCACTTAATTACAATAATAACCGAGCCAAAACGTGTATTTTATGTCTTTTATGTTGGAATTATGCGTGGTTTGTGTTTTTGTTGTGATTTAGGACGAAATTGTGAAAAGGGGAGAAAACACGGGTATTTACGGGCTTTTATTGAAGAAAAAGATGAAAGACGAAGTCAAGAAGTCAAGAGTGCAAAAAGAACGGAAATCCAAGACCAATTCTGAAGATTTATCGAAGAAAAAGTCAAAAGACGGAAGTTTACTAAAAGCCGAAGAACTCAAGTCTTATTTATTGAAGAATTAAAAGACGAGTTTAAAGAAATCACGAGCCAAAAGTCATTAAAGTCCAAGATTAACAAAAGATTAAGAAGGGAAGGACTTAATGGTGCAATTAAGAAGAAATGAAGGAGGGGAGGAAGCTTCCTAAGAATTCCTTAATCCTCCCCTATATATAGTCATTAGGATTCATCTTTTCATTTTTGTTGGCTAAGGTGACAATTAGTCTTCCACCTTTTAATTTCTTGCTCTTTAAATTCATGTCATTTTAAATACTTGTCTTGCACTTTTAATACCTTTTAATTCCAAGTAAGTGTTCTTTAATTTTGTTGCTTTAATCTTTATTTACATTTGATCAAGTTTCTTTTCATCAATCTCATTCTACTTTTCTTCTTTTTGGTTCGGTCTAAATCGGATTAAGCTAGCTTTTGCTTAATCCATTTGCTTATTTGATTAAAGGTTTTGTCTTTTCTTTTCCTTTTAAGTTTTCATATGAAATTAGCCATAAGTTTGACAATCTTATGTGCTTATTTGGTATTTGGCTTAATCGATTTCAAAGTTTCTTAAAAGTTTTACTTTTTAAATTTTATTTCATTAAGTTTCGTCTCTTAAATTTTGAAAAGGTTTATCTTTTTAGCTTACTGTTTCGTTTTTCATCATTTCATTTAAGTTTTTGTTACTGCTCATAAGTTCTAGCTTATTTGGTTCTTTTGCTTATTACGAATTGTGCTCCATCGGAAAAGAAGGGATATCACACATTGCGACGACTTGCATTTCTCCACATTCCGATAGTGACAGTTTTGGACAAGGGTTTTGCGTTCCGATCCGGGATTGCGATAGAGTAACATCACCCTCATTCCAATCTGGGATTGCGATCGCACATTCCGACGGCTCTTGAGGTTTACTTAGTCGAAGTGCTGCCCAACTTTCCCCAACAACATTCCGATCTAGGATTGCGATCTGACACATTGCGATCTGAACAACATTCCGATCTGGACTACATTCCGATAGAATTGTACATTCCGACAGGTTGCACCTTTTTATTCCGATAGCCATATTCCGATAGCACATTCCGATCTGGATTCCGATGGGTATGGTGACAGTATTCCGATCTAACATTCCGATGATTGTGGTTCTGGAATTATAATTTGCTTTGTTTTGTTTTTAAGTTACATTTTAATACTTTGTCAAATTTAATTTTCGTCACGCTTTAATTTTAAGTCATTTAAATTAATTTACTTTTCAAAGTTTTAATATTGCACAACTTTACTTTTTATTAGACTTAGATTTATTTTAACGCCTCTTTTATTTTAACGCCATTTTACTTTTACGTCTCGCACTTTTAAAATACTACAACGACACAACTTTTGTTTCCACCAAAGAACGACTGAGTCACACATAGATCTTAGATCAATTCGATTAGACATACTTAAACAAACTTTAATTTTTATACGGGGTGTCAAAAACCATGTATCAAATGGCGCCGCTGCCGGCTCTTTTCGTAATGATTAACGGTTTTCTGTGAGAGACACGTTGCTTTTTGGGATCCGTTCACTTGTGAGCGTTATTTTCTTGCACACAAATTTCAAAAAATCATAAAAATAAAAAAATTGTAAAAATCCATAAAAATTAAAAATTTCAGAAATCCAAAAAGATTTTATTTTTATTGTGTGTATATATTGTCTTTGCGTTTGGTATTGTTTTCTTTTGTCTTTGTAGGTGTATGCGTACTAGATCTTCTAATTATCAAGAGCCCGAGACTCGAGAAGATTTAAGTATGTCAGGTGTTAACAACAACAATAATCCACCGCACCTCAACAATAACAACAATGTTCTTCCACAGCCCGATCTTCGGACAATGGAGGAGCTTTGTCAACCTACCATGTTTGGACGAGGAGGACCGATTGCGCCGATGCAAATCAACGCTCCGGAGTTTTCGTTGAAGCACCACATGATTCAGCAAGTGCAAACTAATCCATTCGCCGGAATGCCTGATGATGATGCCAACAAACACCTCGACAAGTTCATTACAATCACCCAAAGCATGAAGTTGCCTGGTGCCACAATGGATGTTCTTCGCCTACAACTCTTCCCACATACTTTATCACATCATGCCGAGAAATGGTTTTATCGTCTCCCAAAGAATTCTATTCACACTTGGGATGACATGACTCAACGCTTTTTGTCGCGCTACTTTCCACCATCCATGGTCACGAGCCTTCGCAATCAAATCAGCGGTTTCATGCAAGAACCTGATGAATCTCTCTTTGATGCTTGGGATGATATAATGTCTTGATTGATCGTTGTCCAAACCACAACAAGCTCCCTGTCACATTGATTGATACTTTCTACAACGGTTTGACTTTTCGAGATCGTGATATGATTAATGCAGCCGCCGGTGGCACATTCATGAAAAGGAGACCCGAGGAGTGTAGAGAGCTTATTGAGAACATGACTACTCACCACAAAAACTGGGATTCCTCTGCTTCTTCAAGGAACAACCCGAGAGTCAATGTTTCTTCCACTTCAGCAAACCCTGATATGACCGAACTCACCCGCATGATGACTGAAATGAGCAAAAGTATCTTGCTTCTCGCTTCAAACCAACAACAACAAGTGAAAGCGGTTGCACCTTCTTGTGAAACATGCGGCGGTCCACACTCATACACCGATTGTCCTTCTACACAAGGAAATCCGGAAAATGTGTATGCAGCTTATGGTAATTATTCACCGGAAAATTACCAAGCTCGACCTCAAGGGGATAGAAATTTGCTGAGTTACCGGTCCAACAACTACCTTTCACCCGGTTTTTCTCCTCAAAACCAAAACCCCGCCAACAACTACACTAGAAGCAACCAAATCCCACCCCGAGCTTCTAATCCTTATCACCCACCCGCACAACAAACCCCACCCATTAACCCCGATGTTGAAACCATAATGAGAACCCAAGGTGAGCAAATCAAGAATCTTCAGAGCCAAATTATTAACTTGAAAGGAGATATCACCAAGCAAGGAAATGAGATAAGATCCGAGCTTCGCGATAATATCCAATTCTCCTTCAGCAATCAAACGAATGATTTGAAGAATCTGCTTGCTAGTTTCTTGCCCGTCGCTCAACCCTCTTCTTCGAGTTCTCTACCTTCAAACACCGTCACCAATCCGCGAGCAAATGTGAGTGCTATTACTACCCGTAGTGGAGTTACCATCGTAGGACGACCAATCCCGCCCCCATCATCTACACCTCCTCCACCACCATTTATCCCCACTCCTCCTACACCTAGTATTAGTGCACCATTACCGTCTCCGCCTCGTCATGACAATGTATCTCAGAAAGACCCTTCAACATCTCAACCTTTACCTACACCTTCACCTTCACCACCCAAACCCAATATCCCATATCCTTCTCGCTTAGGCAAAACCAACGAGCTAACCAAGAATGACAGTCAAGTGTCGAGCTATATGAAGATGCTCTCTCAAGTGAACATCAACATTAGCCTTGTTGAAGCACTTGTCCACATGCCAAAATTTGTCACAGTATTCAAGGAATTGCTTAGCAAGAAGGAGAAGCTTATTGAGCTCGCCAACACACGCTTAAATGAAAACTGCTCTGCAGTTATTCTTAAAGAACTTTCGGAAAAGCTTGGAGATCCCGGTCGTTTTGTGTTGCCTTGCCTCTTTAACAAAACTGAAGAATTTACTGCCCTTGCTGATCTTGGGGCCAGTATTAATTTGATGCCATTGAGTGTTTGGAAAACACTATCATTACCCGACCTCACTCTAACAAAGATGACTCTTGAACTTGCAAATCGCACTCTCGCTTACCCCGTTGGTATTGCCGAAGACGTGTTCATTAAAGTTGGCATATTCACTTTCCTGGTCGACTTTGTGGTGGTTGATTATGAAATGGACCCTCGTATTCCTTTAATACTTGGTCGGCCATTCTTGAGAACTGGATGAGCTCTAGTTGATGTTGCCGAAGGTGAGTTAATCTTAAGAGTCGGGAATGATTCACAAGTTTTCAAAATGGGGAAGCCTACAAGCAAATCCTTTGGAAGAGAATCCGTGAATATGATTAATATGCTCGATGATCTTGTCATCTACAACAATCCGCTATTCGACTCTTGCATTGATAATCCACTGTTTCAAGATGATGTGGATGCTTCTCTCTCCAATTTGGAACCTTCTCCCATTTATAATTCTCCACCGATCTTTGATGCTTATGATGATGATTCTAGCTCAGATTCGAATGATTTTGATGATTGTACCTCCGAGTATCTCGACCTGCCTACATACGATGATTTTGATGAGGCCGATACTCTATCGAGCGATTCTTCACATGATGAAGATCCTCCTCCGCCATCACTCGATCCTACTTTGGACGATTACTCATTTGAGGAAGACTTCTCTACATTTCTCAACACTTACTTCCCTCATGAGAGTGATGCTCCTCCTTTGGATTTTGAAGATTACCGTTTTGATCCTACTTTGGATTTGAAGAACATTCTTTCAAAGGAGAAGAAACCGGTCGACACCAATATCCGTAGCACATATGATTTAACACCTCTTTGTCCCCCTTCTAAGGACGAGGTTGTGCTTCTTCGCGGATCTTCTTCACACTCTGCTGAGCCTGAGTGCTATTTTCCCTTAAATGAAAAGGTGTTCGACCCCGGTATCGATATTCTGCAGCCATCTCAGTATCCACCTGATGAAATAAAAGGAAATATCTTTGGAACTTATGGAAATCTGCTTGCACCACTTCACCCTTGCTTCCACCGTGCTCCATCGCTGCTTAAGGGAACCTTGCCTACTCTTCTTTGGCTTGCCTTGTTCGCCTTAAGCTTCTGCTATTTGATGGACGAAAACTATGTCTTTGATCCCGGTGGATATGTTTCATGCTTCTTCCTATGATGATCAAGGTCGAGTCAGGATCACGACTCGGTAATCAAAAATCAAGCGCTTCTTGGGAGGCAACCCATGTATCTATCTTTTAGCTTTCTTTATCCTAAGTATAGGGGAGACCCATTAGTTTGCTATTTCCTCTCCTCTCTTAATCAGGGATTCGAGCTTCAAAGACACACTCTTGATGATTCTTAACGACCCGTGATTCCGTGTTCACTTCTTCCCGGTTCTATCCTAAACTCTTTTCTATTCACTATTTTATATTTTCTCAATATTAAAATAGGAATCTCTTTAGTTGTCTTTTCCTTAGCGAGATTTAAACAAAATGCACAATGTCCTAAGTGTAGGGGAGTTTACTCCCACATGCTTAAACATTGAGGACAATGTTTATCTTAAGTGTAGGGGGGACTTCTATCGAAGTTAAGTGGTCTTTTCCTTGTATTTGTCCTCATTTTAACCGGAAAATCAATTTTTTGACATTTTTCAAAATTTTTGATCTATTTTGGCCTATTAGTTTTTCCCTTTGTATAGTTATTTTCTTTCCTTATTAGAATAAATTTTTAATAAAGTGGTTTTAATTTTCAAACGTTGTGAATCTTTTGACTCAACCCGAGTTTACTTACCTAAGTTACTCTAGCTAGTATCCTTAACGTGTTTAAGTCAAGTTTTGCTAGGCTTTTATATAGGGAGCTATAAAACGCGAAAGTCTTAACTCTCACGAGTTAAGAACAAGAACTTTTCGCAAGTTCCTATAATTGATCCTAGAGAGTCGTTTATCAAGGGAAATTTAAAATGCGATTTCTAAACTTGAAAAAGTCTAAGAGTTTGCAAGATCCTATAGGCGACCCAAAAACCCAAAACTTTGATTTAATAGGCTAAGCATCCACGAGTCTCATTACTTGAGATTTTAAACTGTGGAGAACGAGAGATGATAGAGCCAATTATAAGTTCGGTATTCTTTCGTGAATTTATGTGAGTTAATTATAAGCCTATTCTCCCATCGCTTGTTAATAAATTTATCTGCAATAAATAAAGTTGTACGATTTGAAAAGTTACTTAGCTTCTAGCCTAAGATCGTTTAAAAGTTGCTCGGTATGGATTAGAGTTCATAGCCAAGGCATAACTTATTGAAGCGGGATGCGAAGATTGGCGAGTCCAAAAAGGCCCTAACAAGGCATGAGGGCTGCATTTTGTTGTTAAAGATCCAAAAGTGATGTGAAGAATCATTTATCGAAAATCAATATGAAGGATCGAGACCCACGACGAAAAGCAAAAACTCCCCAAAAGTCATGGAGAAGTGTATCCAAAAAGACCCTAGCAAGGTATGAGGATAAATAGATCCAAGTCATAAAAGGAGGAGGATCGTTGTATATCAAAGTCCAAAATAAAGATTGGAGAAAAATGAAGAAGTCGTGATCCAAGTATTAATCTTTCATAACTTCAAGTGAAGAAATTCCTATTATGAAGAGAAGACCATTATTTCATGAACGTCTCTCAAGGTTTGAAGTATGAAGTCGCTGCCAAATATCGGTCCGAGAAAGGTCTCAAATCACGAAGCGAGTTATGCCAAGATATGAACTTTATGAGGTCCCGAGAAGCAGTTTTAAAAGATTTTGTCCTTTAGCTAACTATTGATTAAATCGTTCATTTTATTTTCGGCCTAATAAACTATCGAAATAAGTCAACAATGCATCCTCGTGATCATTCAAGACAACAATAAAATATAAGAGATACACCTAGGAATAAAGGATTCTAAGTGAATAATTGGCCCACATGAGTTCGTGTTAGTTTGATAACTTATAATAACAATGATCTCGTTTTTAAGCTTTGTTTGGAGAAAGTGAAAACTTGAGAATGATGATTATTCATGACATTTCCAAAACCCAAGGTATGCTTTTTGATTTCTTTACTTTGAATGTTTATAGTTTTCTATCTCTTTAATAAAGGCCAAGGTGGATTGATTATGATGAAAAGTGTAAACATGCTTTGTAACTAATGCATTGCATGAGGACATTGCAATGGTCAAGTGTAGGGGATTTGATAGGTGTGTAAACACCCATCCTTTTAACCACTTAATTACAATAATAACCGAGCCAAAACGTGTATTTTATGTCTTTTATGTCGGAATTATGCGTGGTTTGTGTTTTTGTTGTGATTTAGGACGAAATTGTGAAAAGGGGAGAAAACACGGGCATTTACGGGCTTTTATTGAAGAAAAAGATGAAAGACGAAGTCAAGAAGTCAAGAGTGCAAAAAGAACGGAAGTCCAAGACCAATTCTGAAGATTTATCGAAGAAAAAGTCAAAAGACGGAAGTTTACTAAAAGCCGAAGAACTCAAGTCTTATTTATTGAAGAATTAAAAGACGAGTTTAAAGAAATCCCGAGCCAAAAGTCATTAAAGTCCAAGATTAACAAAAGATTAAGAAGGGAAGGACTTAATGGTGCAATTAAGAAGAAATGAAGGAAGGGAGGAAGCTTCCTAAGCATTCTTTAATCCTCCCCTATATATAGTCATTAGGATTCATCTTTTCATTTTTGTTGGCTAAGGTGACAATTAGTCTTCCACCTTTTAATTTCTTGCTCTTTAAATTCATGTCATTTTAAATACTTGTCTTGCACTTTTAATACCTTTTAATTCCAAGTAAGTGTTCTTTAATTTTGTTGCTATAATCTTTATTTACATTTGATCAAGTTTCTTTTCATCAATCTCATTCTACTTTTCTTCTTTTTGGTTCGGTCTAAAATCGGATTAAGCTAGCTTTTGCTTAATCCATTTGCTTATTTGATTAAAGGTTTTGTCTTTTCTTTTCCTTTTAAGTTTTCATACGAAATTAGCCATAAGTTTGACAATCTTATGTGCTTATTTGGTATTTGGCTTAATCGATTTCAAAGTTTTCTTAAAGTTTTACTTTTTAAATTTTATTTCATTAAGTTTCGTCTCTTAAATTTCGAAAAGGTTTATCTTTTTAGCATACTGTTTCATTTGTCTTCATTTCATTTAAGTTTTTGTTACTGCTTATTAGTTCTAGCTTATTTGGTTCTTTTGCTTATTACGAATTGTGCTCCATCGGAAAAGAAGGGATATCACACATTGCGACGGCTTGCATTTCTCCACATTCCGATAGTGACAGTTTTGGACAAGGGTTTTGAATTCCGATCCGGGATTGCGATAGAGTAACATCACCCTCATTCCGATCTGGGATTGCGATCGCACATTACGATCGCACATTCCGACGGCTCTTGAGGTTTACTTAGTCGAAGTGCTGCCCAAATTTCCCCAACAACATTCCGATCTAGGATTGCGATCTGACACATTGCGATCTAAACAACATTCCGATCTAGACTACATTCCGATAGAATTGTACATTTCGACAGGTTGCACCTTTTTATTCCGATAGCCATATTCCGATAGCACATTCCGATCTGGATTCCGATGGGTATGGTGACAGCATTCTGATCTAACATTCCGATGATTGTGGTTCTGGAATTATAATTTTCTTTGTTTTGTTTTTAAGTTACATTTTAATACTTTGTCAAATTTAATTTTCGTCACGCTTTAATTTTAAGTCATTTAAATTAATTTACTTTTCAAAGTTTTAATATTGCACAACTTTACTTTTAATTAGACTTAGATTTATTTTAACGCCTCTTTTATTTTAACGCCATTTTACTTTTACGTCTCGCACTTTTAATATACTACAACGACACAACTTTTGTTTCCACCAAAGAACGACTGAGTCACACGTAATCCATTTTTCAATTCGAAGAGACTGGAACAACGATATTTTCTTACTAGGCAAAAGCCTAGTTATCAGTATGTATGAACCAGGTTGCTCAGATTTTACACAGAGTTCTACCACATGTTTCGTATCAGTCTCATAGCTTCTTTTGTTGTCATCTATTCCATTACTTTCAGTACATTCTTATCATGTTTTATCCGTTCATTGAGCGTTATGCTCAGCCGTAGTTTCCTTTCATGTTTCCAAACGGCAGGTACACAGGGACGATCTTAGGACTTCTAAGAGAGTACGTGCATTTGGATGGGAGCTATCCAAACTCCTTTATTTTTATGCACACATTACATTACTTTGGTTGTTTGGACACTGTTTCGTCCTTTTTCTTTCAGTACTTAATCTTTATATTTTGAGCTTATGTTAGACTACCGATGTTTGATTCCGGTATTTCCGTATGGTCAGTTAATGTTTAATACATTGCCTTGCATGCTTTGATGACACGCCATAAATACACGTAACAGTCCATTTATCCAAGTGGGGTGTTACAATAGCCCTAGTGAAGCTAAAAGTTGGTTGGCTCATATCAAGAAGATATTCGATGAAATGGGCTACGACCCCGTCTTCAAGTCGAGGTTGGCCTGTTACAAGTTCGAAGGTGATGTACTGGGATGGTGGAAGACAGTCAAGCAGTCTGAGGCAAGTGATAATTGGGTGGTTGGTTTGACTTGGGCTCAGTTCAGGGAGTTAGTGATGGGACAGTTCTTCCTTAAGGCTGAGCAAGACATGCTGAAGAGGGAGTACCACGGAATCAGGCAGAGAGATGGGGAGAACAACAACGAGTTCATGCAGCGCTTTCTTCGTTTGGTTGGTTTTCTTGGCATAGTAGCAGGTACTGTCGAAGAGCAAGCATACCACTTCCGGTGGGCTCTTCGTACATCGTTCGCCAACAACTTGGTGTGTGCTACCTTCAACATGGTGGCACAAGTTGCCGATGCAGCATGTAACCTGGAGATGCAGTAGGAAAGAGAGGAGTTCGGGGAAGCAGAGAGACCCGAGAAAAGGTATTTGTTCGTCATTCAGCGGTGACCATTTCGATTCATTCAGTACTATCCAATATTTATCTTCTCTTTAAACTGCATCTTTCAGGCAGAAGACTTGGGACCGGTCTCAGCCGACTACTCAGCAACAGCCTACTCAGTCCAAGGGTAACGGTCAGACTCAAGACCTTTCTGCTACGGATAGGCGTGACGGAAATGATGATTACCGTAACAATGTTCGAAACTCCAACAACAGCAAGTCCTTACACTTACTCATTCCTTATGTTGCATGTGATGATTCATAATTCTGACACATTAGCAATCTTCTACCACGAATCATGGTAACGAGAGGGAGCAGAACCAAAGAGGTTCACAGCCTAACCGTCCAGCTATCACTGGTATTACATCTTACAATTTTTCCGCATTGTCCTTTTGTACCTATAAATCAGGTCTCATGTGTACTTTTCCAAACAGGCTCCCAGCCAGCACGGGCACCTGCTGGGGGGTATACTCACCCTCTCTGTACTACCTGCAATCGTAGGCACCCATGGCCATGTCACCACGACAGCGACGCTTGCTTCAAGTGTGGCCTTACTGGTCATCGCATGAAGGACTGCCGCAAGGGCGAGATGGAGGGCACATCTGGACATGCTTATTCCAAGCCACCTCCTACTAGTGGATGGGTGTACACGACTTCTCGCGATCAGGACAACAAGTCTACAGGTGCCATCACTGAAATCTTGTATATGTATGGTCAAGCTGCATGTATTTTATTTGACACGGGGGCTACTCACTCGGTCATTTCTACTTCTTTTGCCAAGAATGTTAGGATATCCCCTATGCCCTTAGAGAATGTATTAAACATTTCTACGCCTTTAAGAGACTCTGTACGCATAACACATGGGTACAAGAGCCTTCCCCTAGAATTTGATGACAACATTCGTCCTGTTGACGCACTTCCACTGGATATCTACGATTTTGACATGATATTAGGCATGGACTGGCTATCCAAACATCACGCCACCATTGACTGCCATATATATCAAGTCATCTTCGGTGATGTAAATGCACCATATTACATTCACAACGGGTTCGTACCCGGAAGGTCTGTACAAATTATTTCGACCTTGCAAGCACGTACACTACTGTCACATGGTTGTGAGGGCTATCTTGTGATTGTTCATGATCTGAAGGCTGAATCTCCATCTATCCAGAATCAGCCGATTGTGTCAGAATTCCCAGACGTGTTTCTAGAAGAACTTTTGGGCATACCACCTGCTCGTGAAGTGGAGTTTAATATTGAGATCGTCCTAGGAGCTGAGCCAATATCAAAGGCTCCTTATCGCATGGCTCGCATTGAGCTGAAGGAGTTAAAGGAACAACTGAAGGAACTGTTAGAACGCGGTCTCATTCGACCTAGTGCTTCTCCATGGGGCGCACATGTTCTGTTCGTAAAGAAGAAGGACGGCAGCATGCGTCTGTGCATAGATTATCGCGAGCTTAACAAGATTACCATCAGGAATAGATATCCATTGCCACGCGTTGATGACTTGTTTGACCAACTCCAAGGGGCCAAACATTTCTCCAAGATTGATCTGAGGTCGGGCTACCATCAGTTACGGGTTAAGGCTATTACCAAGTGGCCAAGGCCGACATCAGCGACTGAAGTTCGCAGTTTTCTAGGCTTAGCTAGTTACTACCGTAGGTTCGTAGAGAACTTTTCCCGCTTAGCACTGCCATTGACCAAATTGATGCGAAAAGGGGAGAAATTCGTCTGGACTGAAGAAAGAGAGAAGAGCTTTGAAGACCTAAAGCAGAAGTTATTATCTGCACCGATTCTTACTCTCCCATCTGGTATAGGTGGATTTCAAATCTATAGTGATGCTTCAGGGAAGAGACTTGGCTGTGTTCTCATGCAACATAGGAAAGTGATTGCGTACGCTTCACGGAAGCTTAAGCCTTATGCGGAGAATTACCCTACGCATGACTTGGAACTTGCATCAGTCGTGTTTGCATTGAAGATATGGAGGCACTACTTGTATGGAGAATCATGTGATATCTTAACAAACAACAAGAGCCTGAAGTACATCTTCACGCAACGTGAGTTGAACATGAGACAAAGGAGATGGTTAAAGCTGTTGTGACACTAATCTGCAGTATCATCCCGGCAAGGAGAATATAGTGGCAGATGCACTTAGTAGAAAGTCCGGTATGATAAACGACATTAAATTTGAGGAGGAAATTATAAGAGACATAGAGCGACTAGACGTCGAGATCATGATATATGGACAGCACGGTTACTGGGCTAATCTTAGAGTGGAACCTGAGTTACTCTCTAGGATCAAGGAAGCTCAGAAGGATGATGGTGAAATTTGGGCGATCATTCAGAACTTAGAACAGCAGACGGAGTTTCGGTTGGATGACGATGGTATCTTATGGCAGGGCACCAGACTTTATGTTCCTGATGATCTTACTCTTAGAGAGGCCTTATTAGCTGAAGCTCATAGCTCCCCATTCTCCATTCATCCTGGTTCGACCAAGATGTACCACGACATCAATCAATACTTTTGGTGGAGTGGTATGAAACAGGATGTTGCTACGTACGTCTCCAAATGTTTTACCTGCCAGCAGGTTAAGATCGAGGATCAACGGTCTAGTGGTTTACTACAACCGTTAGACATTCGAGAGTGGAAGTGGGACAAGATCACCATGGATTTTGTTACCGGTCTTCCGCAGGAAAACAGGAGGCATGATGCGATTTGGGTTATCGTTGATCGACTTACTAAGTCAACTCATTTCTTACCGATTTGCAAGGATGATCCGGTTAGTAAACTCGCTGACACTTACAAGAAGGAGATCATGAGACTTCATGGTGCTCCATCCAGTATCGTCTCGGACAGAGATCCTCGTTTCACTTCGCGATTTTGGAGGAGTCTACAGAAAGTTTGGGGTACAAAACTTAAGCTTAGCACGGCTTTTCATCCTCAAACAGATGGGCAATCGGAGCGAACGATTCAGACATTAGAAGACATGCTGAGGTCATGTGCGTTAGAATGGACAAGATATTGGGCCGATTACGTCGGTTTGGTAGAGTTTGCATACAACAATAGTTGGCACGCCAGCATTAAGTGTTCACCATTTAAGATGTTGTATGGCAGAAAGTGTCGCGCCCCAATCTGCTGGGATCAGGTTGGTGAGCGAACACTTGAAGGACCAGAAACGATAGAGTTGACCAACGAGAAGGTCGTTGTAGCTAAGCAAAAATTGCAAGAAGCACGTTCACGCAAGAAGAGCTATGCCGACAAGCATCGTAGGGACTTACATTTAACTAGGAGATCACGTCTTTCTTAAGGTATCACCGACGAGTGATGTTAGACGTTTTGAAATCAAAGGGAAACTCAGTCCTCGATTCATCGGACCGTTTGATGTCATCGAGCGAGTCGGTGAAGTATCATATCGTTTAGCGTTACCTCCGCAGCTTTCTCATGTTCATGACGTTTTCCATGTGTCCTTACTCAGAGGGTACAAGTATCACCCCCTTCACATGGTTCAGTATCCACTGGAACAGATTCGTGAAGATCTTACTTTCATAGAGGAACCCGAACGAGTTCTTGACAGGCAAGAACGAGTCATGAGGAAGAAGACGATTCCATTCGTCAAAATCCTTTGGAGGGACCATACCGAGCGGGAAGCCACTTGGGAAACATAGGAGTCTATCCGGGCTTCGTACCCTCATTTCATATTTTGAATTCGGGTATGTTCCTGTTTCAGTTTATTTTATCTATAATTCGGGGACGAATTATTCTTTTTAAGGGGAAAGAGTTGTAAAACCGACATGCTTTTACCATGAACAGTACACTTAGTAACGTACGTACATATTAAAAACTTTCCTTTTATAGCATGAACATGTGTCACGATTAGTAATTTCAGAAGTATGTGCGTATTATTATTACGACAAGTATTAAGTACGTGTTAGTACACGATAATTATTATCAATAATAATTATAATCACGAACATGAAATCATGAACGTAAGAATCACGAACATATAATTATGTATTTACGTATATTATTAATACGATTAATATCGTTACGTATAAGTATTTATAATAACACGAATAATTATTAATAACGTAACACGTAAACACGAACACACGAGCATGTAATATTTTAGACACGAGAAAGGCTTCGGGTTTCCCTTGTAGGCCCTACAAGCCGCGGCACCAAGAGAAGGAAAGGGCCAAGCCCCCATGTTTTGTTTTATTAAAAATAACAAATAAGGAAAATATGCATTTATAGAGTTTTTCACAAAATCACAAAAACGTAATCTCTTTTCTCTCTCTCTCTCTTAGTCGGCGGCAACACAACACCACAAGGAGGTGTTTGTTTGATCTTGGTTAATTAAATTTAAGGAGTGTGTTCGTGTGATCGTTCTCAATTTATTCCACGTGTTTGGTAATTCGTAAAACCTTTTCTTTTTAGTTCTTTTTATTTTTATGATGAACACATGAACAAGGGATTTAAAAACAAGCATTAAAAACATGTTATAAATCATGGTGGGTAAAAATTAAGGGTTTGTTCGGGTTTGGTTGTTCGGCCGCCACTCAAACCGAGAGCCCCATGGCTCTCGGCGTCGTTTGGTTCACACCACCAACCGAGACTTATGTCTCGGTGGTGTTTGGTTCGGTCGACAGCATGGACAAGGCACCCCGACGTGAGTCAGGGGTGTCCTTCTGGTTTTGGTTGGGTCTCGGCAGCAGCAGCCCACCACAGGCACACAACCGATGGCAGTTTAGGGTCAAGTAGGGGGGGACGTAGCAGCGGGACCACCAGCATACAGCCGGTGGGAAACCATTGCTGTTGGCAGCGGCTAGCCGAGAGAAGCAAGACCACCAGCTTAAGCCGGTGACAGCCTTAACAAAGGCAGTGGCAACCGGTCAAGCCGGTTTGCCACTATTAAGGGGTGTTTGGTTCGGACCGGTTCAAGGGGTTCTGGGTCCGGTTCACGACATGTCTAAATTAATTACATTGGTCCGGTTCATGACTAAAATATGTACAAGTATTTTATTTAACATGTATTTATTTTAACAAGTTAATTAAATTAATTTAACATGGCATATAATTAATTTAATTAAATCATGAACTTAGTTTAATTATTATTTATTTAATAATACGTGTTATAACCTAAGTATTTAATTATTTAATTTAGACTATAGTATTAATTAATTATTAAGACATGAAATATAATGAATTAATAATCATGACTGATGACGTATAGTGGCTATGCTCACTATTCGTAATCCCAAACCATCATCTTTTCGCTAAAAATAGCCCATTACGAGTGGAGCCATATGTTACGGACGACCCATGAGGATGTCCTAGCAGCAAGCCGCACGCGGTTGTTAGTGAGCATGATACACGAATGAATCTAGTATAACATGATCAAGAACCATATCATACTAGACTGGGGGACATGTCGACGTACAGTCGGTTAAGGGCCCAGCCCGACAGGCCCGCGGCCCACACACACCTTAACTTATCCTTTAAGAAACCCTAAGCCTATATAAACAGGGGCAGGGGGTCTCATTCTACAACAGGTTCTCTCTCTTAACCACACCTCTTATACAATATATCGATCAATACTAACTTGACCATCGGAGGTGGACCCCGGGGCTCCGGCCTCGGGTCCACGTCTAACCGGTTTACCTTTGTTTGCAGCATTACTCAGGACCCAGGAAGACGACGAACGGCCCAGGAGAGTCGTCAGACCGGCCTAGCCAAATTATGCTCCAACAAGTTGGCGCCATCCGTGGGACTTTACACAATCCATACCTCGTATTCTCATACTACCGAAAATAATCAATAATCTTAACTTTCTTATTTTCGTTTTATCTAATCGCATCTTGCTACATGCATCAAACTTGACTACTATCGCAATATGTTACGTCTTTATGCAGTAAAAATAATATAAAATAAGGATACACGTGCCATCCTTAGATGAACATTAATCTTGACACTTTCTTTGGTTATAAATTAATCCGATTTGTTTAGAAGTTGAAAACTAGTCAAATCAATACTTAATTGATATAAACAAAAAACCTGCTGTGCATACTTTAGTAATTCGATTCGTTTGGAGCGCCATATTAGCATCTATTTTATTAAGAGATATCCTCTATAACGTATAATTATAATAATGATTGAGTGCAAATATTTTCGTATGATAATTTTTCATATGCGCAAAATATTTTTCTTTTTGGTGTAGTTGTTACTATACTTTCATCCGCGTTCGTCCGTATGTTCGGATCTATTCATCACATAATATTTTGGTTATATATGACACATATTTTATAAATCTTTTGTTAGCCTTTTGAATAATCTATATTATTAGATGCATAGATGGAGAAATCTCATCTTTAAAGTATTCGTACATTGATTATCTTCATTGTTGACTATATTTTGGATATAGCCAATCATATATAGTATTATCGATTTTTTCTTTTAAATTGGTAAGACATTTACCAATATTTATTTTAAAAGTTGATAAAGATATTACATATATCTTGTGGTTTGATTAGGTATATTTTTTGTATATGTCGCGACCCGACGTAGTAATATCGTGATTCGCTGTCATGGCTCGACCATCCGCACTCATCTGCACATTCAAGCAATTATTTTATTTTTTATTCGCGGTCATGGTATATCCAACGCACTCATTTGTATGTTCGGTCATATTTTATCACTGCGGTCATGAGCCGCGTCTTCCGCGATTAATCCGCGCGTTCGAATATATTGTTTATATTAAGAAAAGATATTATACGTATCTTTTACATTAATAAAAAAAATTATCTTTTAAATTTGGTAAGTGTATATTCTAATGTTTTCAAATTTATGAAAAATATTATCCATATCTTTTTAGATAACAAGATATTACCTATATTTTTTGAGATTAAGATATTACCCATATCTTTTAGTGAAAAATATATTATCAATATTTTTATATTAATAAAAGATATTACATATATCTCTTCACTTATTAACAAGATATTATTTATATCTTTTAGCTTTGTGCGACTTTCTTTTATTACAATAAATGTTCACATCTTTCAATGCATATCTAGATAGATATTTTCATGTCTATTATTTAGTGATTACTTATTATACATATATATATATATATATATATGCTAGTCCGTACACTCGGATATCTTCTGCCTACGGGCGTACATGTACACATCGTTTCCAGGCGGAATAAGAGGATTGAGTGAACCTAATAATTCAACTTGTCGTGTAAGAGGTATGCAACCCCAACGACCATGGATCATGTATCCTTGTTAGACACCTTGCTATCAAGACGTTGTAGTAAGTTAGCGAACCACATGACTCATGATGGACTTGTAAAAGACACACTGTGCACGTCTAACAAAATTTTGTCAAAACTTTGACCGTCCTTATGGTAGTAGCGGTACGCCGCACGTAATGGCATAGCTCATCCAATAAGTTAGTTAAGATACGTCTTATACTATGTGACAATTCGCGTTATGGCAAGACCTATCCGCGTTAGTTCGCACGTTCGAATCCAATTTCTATCTTTCGTACGCGGCTATGGTACGTCCATTCGCATTGGTCTACGCGACCATAATTTTTTGAATACTTGGTTAAGTTTAATATTACTAATCGAGTTTAGCACCATTAAACTTGGGGGGCTACCAGGGTATAATAATACCACTATTTCCGTGCATGACACGCAAATATCTTTGGATATATTTCTTTGCCGCAGAAGTCCGCCTTCTGCCAGGTTATTCCTTGACATGGAAGTATCACTTCCATTGGCTTATTCCTACGCCGCGGAAGTACTCCTTCCGCGTGCTTGTTTCTGCGCCATGGAAGTATTTATTCCATTGGCTTATGCCTTCGCCACGGAAGTATCTCTTTCGTTGGCTTATTCATGCGTCGTGGGAGTATTCTTCCACGTGTTTCTTATCTTCGCCGTGGAAGTATCTCTTCCACGTGCTCATTATTTTCGCCGTGGAAGTATCTCTTCCACGTGCTTATTATTTTCGCCGTGAAAGTATCTCTTCCACGTGCTTATTATTTTCGCCGTGGAAGTATCTCTTCCACGTGCTTATTATTTTCGCCGTGGAAGTATCTCTTCCACGTGCTCATTATTTTCGCCGTGGAAGTATCTCTTCCACGTGCTCATTATTTTCGCCGTGGAAGTATCTCTTCCACGTGCCTCTTAATTTCGCCGTGGAAGTATCTCTTCCACGTGCCTCTTATCTTCGCCGTGGAAGTATCTCTTCCACGGGCTCATTATTTTCGTCGTGGAAGTTTCTCTTCCATGTGTTTCTTATCTTCTCCGTGGAAGTATCTCTTCCACGTGCTCATTATTTTCGCCGTGGAAGTGTCTCTTCCACGTGCCTCTTATCTTCGCCGTAGAAGTATCTCTTCCACGTGCTCATTATTTTCGCCGTGGCAGTATCTCTTCCACGTGCCTCTTAATTTCGCCGTGGAAGTGTCTCTTCCACGTGCCTCTTATCTTCGCCGTAGAAGTATCTCTTCCACGTGCTCATTATTTTCGCCGTGGAAGTATCTCTTCCACGTGCCTCTTAATTTCGCCGTGGAAGTATCTCTTCCACGAGCCTCTTATCTTCGCCGTGGAAGTATCTCTTCCATGTGCTCATTATTTTCGCCGTGGAAGTATCTCTTCCTCGTGCTCATTATTTTCGCCGTGGAAGTATCTCTTCCCCGTGCTCATTATTTTCGCCGTGGAAGTATCTCTTCCACGTGCTTATTATTTTCGCCGTGGAAGTATCTCTTCCACGTGCTTATTATTTTCGCCGTGGAAGTATCTCTTCCACGTGCTCATTATTTTCGCCGTGGAAGTATCTCTTCCACGTGCCTCTTATTTTCGCCGTGGAAGTATCTCTTCCACGGGCTCATTCTTTCGTCGTAGAAGTATCTCTTCCACGTGTTTCTTATCTTCGCTGTGGAAGTATCTCTTCCACGTGCTCATTATTTTCGCCGTGGAAGTGTCTCTTCCACGTGCCTCTTATCTTCACCGTGGAAGTATCTCTTCCACGTGCTCATTATTTTCGCCGTGGAAGTATCTCTTCCACGTGCCTCTTAATTTCGCCGTGGAAGTATCTCTTCCACGTGCCTCTTATCTTCGCCGTGGAAGTATCTCTTCCACGGGCTCATTATTTTCGTCGTGGAAGTTTCTCTTCCACGTGTTTCTTATCTTCGCCGTGGAAGTATCTCTTCCACGTGCTCATTTTTTTCGCCGTGGAAGAGATACTTCCACGTGCCTCTTATCTTCGCCGTAGAAGTATCTCTTCCACGTGCTCGTTATTTTTGTCGCGGAAGTACGTCGTCCGTTGGCACATTTCTTTGTCGCGGAAGTACGTCTTCCGTTGGCACATTTCTTTGTCGCGGAAGTACGTCTTCCGTTGGCAAATTTCTTTGTCGCGGAAGTTCGTCTTCCGTTGGCACATTTCTTTTTCGCGGAAGTACGTCTTCCGTTGGCACATTTCTTTGTCGCGGAAGTACGTCTTCCGTTGGCACATTTCTTTGTCGCGGAAGTACGTCTTCCGTTGGCACATTTCTTTGTTGCGGAAGTACGTCTTCCGCGACGAATTACTTGGCCTGGCTAAGAGTGAATTTCCAAAATTTATACCGTTTAATCCAGGAAAAACCGTGACAAATTTTGGAAGTCGTTATCAAATGTCGTGGCCATAAGACGGATGTAATATCCGCATCACTTTGCCACAGAAGTACGAATTATGTTGGCCTTAAGACGAATGCAATATTCGTACTATGCTGTATCATTAATGGGTATTAGAAGTACGTCTTCAAATGTTCACGATGCAGCATATGGGTTCCACCTTCACCTTCATAAAACCTTCTTATCATCCTCACGTTAGGGATGAATAAGAATGATACCTTGCCAATGCCAGTGTTACCCCAGCTATAGAACACACTTTCTTCTTACGGGGTCCTTACCGTCTAATCACGGGAAACCAAGCATTTGAGCACAACCACCCGTCTTACGTATACATGTTTTCCCAGTTCTTTCGGCGTGGATATGCTTACAAGTAACGGATATGGTGTAAAGTCTAGTAACCTCGGTGATAACCTCGCATACTAGACTAGGGGGACATGATGACGTATAGTGGCTATGCTCACTATTCGTAATCCCAAACCATCATCTTTTAGCTAAAAATAGCCCATTACGAGTGGAGCCATATGTTACGGACGACCCATGAGGATGTCCTAGCAGTAAGCCGCACGCGGTTGTTAGTGAGCATGATACACGAATGAGTCTAGTATAACATGATCATGAACCATATCATACTAGACTGGGGGACATGTCGACGTACAGTCGGTTAAGGGCCCAGCCAGACAGGCCCGCGGCCCACACACACCTTAACTTATCCTTTAAGAAACCCTAAGCCTATATAAACAGGGGCAGGGGGTCTCATTCTACAACAGGTTCTCTCTCTTAACCACACCTCTTATACAATATATCGATCAATACTAACTTGACCGTCGGAGGTGGACCCCGGGGCTCCGGCCTCGGGTCCACGTCTAACCGGTTTACCTTTGTTTGCAGCATTACTCAGGACCCGGGAAGACGACGAACGGCCCAGGAGAGTCGTCAGACCGGCCTAGCCAAATTATGCTCCAACAATGACTTAGGTTATTATTAATACAATATTAATACATGTTTTAACCTAAGTATTTTATACACTTTAATTTAATTAATTCATGCTTATATTTAATTAAATCATATAACCCATAGTTTATGCATTTCATCATATATTTTGCTACTTATTTCTATGGAAATTGTTTAGTCCTTTTCCTTTACAGTACTTATGTTTGTGTGTGACGAGCTTATACTTTGGGTACCGATGTTTGTTTCCGGTATTTCCTTTAATGGTCATGTAATGTTTTAAGACATTTTCCTTGAATTCGTTGATGACACGCCATAATCATGCGTGACATTCCATTTACCAAAGTGGGGTGTTACAATGCCACTGTTGGAATTTAACAACCTAATGCATATAACTTACATTCATCAAGAGTAAAATGCAGCGGATAGGATCAAACATCTATGCACATAATGTAATTAACATAAAGATAAAGAAAACCTAGCTTTTCTCAAAGAACGATGATCAACAACCCTTTAATCACCAAATGAACTAATCTTACATCAATAAAACTGATCCACCAATAACCTAAAGATCAAAATAGATCTTCTCTAAGATAGCCCATACGACACTTCAATCAATCCTTTGATTTCTAGATCTTTGATACAAGGTTTTTGTATGGGTTCAATTAAATCTCTCGGAATCCTCTCGAATTGATCTCGGTTCTAAGTGGAATGATTGTTCTTGGTCACTAAAAAGGGGAGTGATTTTCTAATCTACTAAAAGTATTAAATGCATTAAAATGTAAACTTAAATTTAAAAGTAATTAAATTAATAACAATTAATAAAACTTGAATTAAAATTAAAATTAAAATTAAAATTAAAATATAAGTATGAACTGAAGAAACAGTAAGTAAACCTTAGAAATACTCAAAAGAAGTTCAATTCGGAAGTTTGACCTTGATTCGGAACTTTTCACCCGGAAGTTGGTTCGGAAGCCTTGATCCGGAACTTCGTTCGAAAGTTTACTCGGAACCTTCACTCGGAACTTTCTTCAGAAGTTGATCCGGAACTTTCTTCGGAAGTTGATTCGGAAGTTGGTTCGGAACTTCTGGAAATAAAGATTGATTCGGAACTTTTGCTCATCCGGAACTTGTTGTTCATTCGGAATTTTTGCTCATCCGGAACTTTTGGTTCATTCGGAAGTTTTGCTCATCCGGAACTTTTTAAATTGACTCGGAACTTTTTGAAAAGAAAACTCATTCGGAACTTTTGCTCATCCGGAACTTTATGTTCATTCGGAAGTTTTGCTCATCCGGAACTCTTGGTTCGTCCGGAACTTTTGGTTCATCCGGAACCTGGGAACTCAAGAACAGTAACTATAACCGAAAAACAGGAGAATACGTTTTAATCTAAAATCAAGCTAAATAAGCGAAAAGGATTTACCAAATTAACCACAAATCGTCTAATAACCATAAGGATCAAATCCCAATCACAAAAACACAAATTCAACAACTTTTTAAAATTAAAACTCAACCAAATAAGAACTTAAGAACTTGAAATAAAAGATGATGATGAACAAGATGAAATGGAAAGATTAAACAAGAACTTGTATTGATGATTAATGTTGAACAAAATAAAACAGAGATTAAAATTACAAGATTTGAAAAACAAAGATCAAAATCACCAAACACCCTAGTGGTGTTGGTGATACCTACGAACAAGAAGAGAGAAAAAGGTGGGGAGAAGAAAAAAAACTAAAACTGAATGAAAAGTGTGAGGGGGATTCCTTTTATAGGTGTCCCCTTTGGTTGGTGAGTGGGCTTTCTCCCGTTCTTCTTGTCTTCTAGTCTTTTCAGAAAAGTTGACGTTTTCGATTCTGATTCGAGATTTGTCGTCGATTAAATTCAACTCGTCTTTTAATTTCTTCGTTTAATAGACTTGAGTTTCTTCGACTTATATAAATCTTCCATCTTTGGTCTTTTTCTTTGATAAATCTTCGAATAGGCCCAGTGACTTCAAATCTTTTGCATCTCTTGGACAATAGACTTCATCTTGAGTCTTTTTCTTCGATAAATCCTGTGCAATCCCATGTTTTCTCCATTATCCATCCGGTTGGCTCTAAAAACACAATAAACACAAAAACAACGCATAATTCCAAACAAATGATATTAAATACGCGTTTTGGTCTCGTTTTAGCCGGAATTAAGTGGTAAAAGGATGGGTGTTTACACACCTATCAAATCTCCTACACTTAACCATTGCCATGCCCTCATGCAATGCTTAGCGATAAAGCAATTTTACACTTTTCTCATAATTAATCAACCTTGGCCTTATTCAAATACTACTAAACAAAAATTAAAGTACTAAAAGAAATTAAAACTTTAAAGGAAACAAAAGGATAGAAAACCATTTTCACTTGAAAATAGCTACATGGAAATAACTTGCAAAGAGACCAAGGACTTACATTAGGGCTTTGGTGTTGCGAAGATTTATCATCCTCAAGTTTCACGTTCCCCAAACTAAGCTTAAAAACGAGATCATTGTTATTATAAGTTAGCAATTCAAACACTTACACACATGGCTTAATTATATGCTTAAACTCCCTTATTCCTAGGTGTATCTCTTATATTTTATTTTTGTCTTAGAATGATCATGAAGATGCATTTTTGGACTTATTTCGATAGTTTATTTAGGCTGAAAGCAAAGTAGGACGATTTGATCAATAGTTAGCTAAAGGACAAAATCTCGTAAAACTGCTTCTCGGGATATCAAAAAGTTCATATCTTGGCATAACTCGGTTCACGATTTGAGACCTTTCTCGGGCCGATATTTGGCATGTACTTCATACTTCATATCTTCGAGAGACGTTCTTGAGATAATGGTCTTCTCATCGTTCATAGAGTTTCTTCACTTGGAGACTTTTGAGAGGTACTCCAACTTTGTTGACCACGACTTCATGATTATTCTTCAATCTCTAATTGGGATTTTGAGATACAACGATCCGCCTCCTTTTCGGACTTGGATCTATTTATCCTCATACCTTGTTAGGGTCTTTTCGGATAGACTTCTCCATGATCTTTATGGGAGTTGATTGCTTTTCGTCGCGAGTCTTGATCCTTCATATTTACTTTGGGAATAATGCTTTTCACATCACCTTGGATCTTTAGCAATAAGATTGAATCCTCATGCCTTGTTAGGGCCTTTTCGGACTCGCCAATCTTCGCGCCCCGCTTCATAAGTTATGCCTTGGATATGAACTCTTATCATTACCGAGCAACTTTTAAACGATCTTGGGCTAGAAGCTAAGTAACTTTTCAAATCGTATGACCTTACTTATTGCAGATAAATTATTAGCAAGTGATAGGAGAATAGGCAAATAATTACACCAAGTGAGCTTGTGCAAGAATACCGACTTATAATTGACTCTATCATTTCTCGTCCTCCACAATTTAAAATCTCAAGTAATGAGACTCGTGGATACTTAGCCTAATAAACCAATTAAGGTCTACATGGTTAAGGATACTAGCTAGAATAAACTTGGATAAGTCTATTCGGGTTGAGTCAAAATAAACGCAACGGGCCTAATATGTCAAAGACTTCTAAACTAGCTACACCACTTTATTAAAATTTGACTTTATTGCGGGATATATACATATGAAAGCAACGATAAAAATTTAAAAATTGCGACTAAATGGCCAAAGTTAATAAAAAATTTTGAAAAATGTTGAAAAAGATGATTTTCCGGTTAAATGAAGGCATTTTCATGGAAAAGTCCACTTAAAACTTCGATAGAAATCCCCCCTACACTTAAGATAAACATTGTCCTCAACGTTTAAGCATGTGGGAAAAGTCTCCCCTACACTTACGACATTGTGCACGTTGGTTAACTCAAGTTAAGGAAGAGACGACTAAAGTGATCAATTTCAAATGTGAGTATGAAGAAAATTGAATCACGATAGTTGAGAGATAGAACCGGATTTCGGATAACACGGGAGCACGGTTCTTCAAAGATTCCAAGAGTGCACTAATCCCTGTAATCACATCACCACACAAATACCAAGAACCTATAGAGGTCCCCCTACACTTAGGAGGTTAAACGTAAAAAGATAGATACTCGGGCTACCTCCCGAGGAGCGCTTGTTTTTGATAACCGAGTCACGAGCCTGACTCGACCCAAAATTAGTTCATGGGGAACGTGGTGAGGGATGGAATCATCTCCTGAGAGGTGTCCTCACCAAAGTACAACTTCACTCGTTGGCCATTCACCTTAAAATTAGGTCCATTAGGTTAAGCGAGCTCGAGAGTACCATATGGAAAAATTTGGGCAATGGTGAATGGGCCGGACCAACGAGATTTGAGCTTGCCCAAAAAGATTTTCAACCGAGAGTTAAAGAGTAAAACTTTGTCTCCAACTTGGAACTCTCGGTTCTTAATCTTAGAGTCGTGAATGAGCTTAGTCCTTTCCTTATAGATCAAAGAATTTTCATAAGCCTCATTACGGAGTTCATTCAGCTCATTGAGTTGGATCTTGCATAGGTCATCGGCTTTGTTGATATCAAAATTAGCCCACTTCAAGGCCCAGTAAGCCTTGTGCTCCAACTCAATGGGGAGGTGGCATGCTTTCCCGTACACGAGAAGATATGGCGTATAACCAATCGGAGTCTTGTATGCGGTACGAAAAGCCCACAAAGCATCATCAAGTTTATCAGCCCATGAGGCACGATGCTCTCCCACGGTCCTTTCAAGAATCTGCTTTAGTCCTCGGTTGGATATTTCAGCCTGGCCATTAGTTTGTGGGTGGTAGGCTGTGGAAAGACGATGATTTACACCATACTTAGCCATGACTCTTGCGAATTGGTCATTGCATAAATGAGTCCCACGATCACTAATAATGGCACGAGGCACACCGAATCTAGCGAAAAGAGATTTTAAAAAGTTACAAACCACCCTTGCGTCATTAGTGGGTAAAGCTTTGGCTTCAACCCACTTTGAAACGTAGTCAACGGCTACAAGGATGTATTTGTTTCCTTTAGAAGAAGGGAATGACCCCATAAAGTCGATACCCCAAACATCAAAGATTTCACACTCTTGAATGAAATTCTGAGGCATCTCGTCTTTATGTGTGATCGTGCCTTGTTTTTGGTAAACATCACATCGTTTAACCATATTGTTAGCGTCACGATATATGGAGGGCCAATAAAATCCCGAATCAAACACTTTTTTGGCGGTGTAGTTGGGACCAAAGTGACCACCGGTGGGTCCTTTGTGGCAAGCATCAAGGATTTCTAAAGCTGCCGGTCCATCAACACATCGGCGGATAATCAGGTCGGCACATTGTTTGAATAGGTAAGGGTCGTCCCAAAAGTAAGTCTTAATGTCGTTGAAGAACTTTTTCTTTTGTTGGGATGTTAACCCTTCCTTGAGAATTCCACCCGCCAAGTAGTTTGCAAAGTCCGCAAACCACGGGGTTTCATCAGAATTCGAATTTATAGACATTAAGGTCTCCAAGGGAAAAGAATCATTGATTTCTTTGTTCGGATGATCCCCTTGGTAAGGATCCTCAAGTCTGCTGAGATGATCCGCGGCTAGGTTTTCAGCTCCTTTTTTATCGCGAATTTTGATTTTAAATTCTTGGAGTAGCAAAACCCAGCGAAGAAGTCTTGGTTTGGAATCTTGCTTTGTCAACAAGTACTTCAACGCGGAATGATCGGTGTAAACGATTGTGGTGGAAAGGACAAGATAGGGGCAAAATTTTTCAAAGGCATAGACAACAGCTAAAAGCTCTTTTTCGGTTGTCGTATAATGCAATTGTGCCCCCGTCATTGTCTTGCTAGCGTAATCGATTGGTTGGAAGTGTTTGTTCACTCTTTGTCCCAGAACCGCACCAATAGCAAAATCACTAGCATCGCACATCAACTCAAAGGGAAGCTCCCAATTAGGGGTAACCAAGACGGGTGCCTTAGTTAGCTTATCCTTCAGCGAGTTGAAGGCTTCAAGACACTCTTTGGAAAAGATAAAAGGAGTATCTTTTTCCAAGAGGTGGGTCATCGGGCGAGCGATTTGAGAAAAATATTTGATGAATCGACGGTAGAAGCCCGCATGACCCAGAAAACTTCTCACACCTTTCACGGTTGAAGGTGGAGGCAACTTAGCGATAACATCGACTTTAGCACGGTCTACTTCAAGACCGACTTTAGAGATCTTGTGTCCCAGCACGATGCCTTCTTTTACCATAAAATGGCATTTTTCCCAATTCAGAACAAGGCGAGTGTCTTCGCACCGCTTAAGCATACGTTCCAAATTGGCAAGGCAAGAAGAGAAGGAATCCCCGAAGACCGAGAAATCATCCATGAAGACTTCCATGGTTTGTTCAACCATGTCATGGAAGATAGCTAACATGCACCTTTGGAAAGTCCCGGGGGCATTGCATAAGCCAAAAGGCATTCTTTTGTAAGCAAATGTGCCATAGGGACAAGTGAATGTTGTCTTCTCTTGATCTTGGGGATTGATGGGTATTTGGAAATAACCCGAGAAACCATCAAGAAATCAGTAATATTCATTACCTGCTAAACGTTCAAGCATTTGGTCCATAAAAGGTAGAGGGAAATGATCCTTTCTCGTGGCATCATTGAGTTTGCGGTAGTCTATACAAACTTTCCACCCAGTAACGAGACGAGTGGAAATCAACTCGTTGTGTTCATTGGGAACAACGGTTATTCCGCCCTTCTTAGGCACACAATGGATTGGACTAACCCATGGTGAATCCGAAATAGGGTAAATCATACCCGCATCAAGAAGTTTGATAACCTCTGTTTTGATGACTTCATGGATTTTTGGATTCACCCTTCGTTGGCTTTGAATTGTGGGCTTAAAGTCGTCCTCCATGAGAATTTTGTGTGTGAAGAAGTGAGGATCAATTCCGCGAATATCAGAAATTTTCCAAGCAATCGCCTTTTTGTGATCTTTAAGCACGGCGATTAGGCGAGTTTTCTCTTCATCTTTCAAATCCTTCGCGATAATGACGGTCGACTTCTTCTCTTCTTCAAGGAACACGTACTCGAGATGAGGCGGCAACTCCTTAAGTTCTAAATCCGGAGGATTTTCGACGGGAGGCGTTTTCAAAGTCGGAGTATCGATATCAATAGCCGTGGGAGATGGAAGAGAAGGATTATCTTCGTTGAGAAGGTTTTCAAAGAAATGCATGTCTTCATCCCCATCGGTGGGAGAATCATCAGTAGCTAAGTTCACATCTCCCATGGTGTCTTCAAGATTGTTCCAAAACAAATCACTTTCTCCAAATAGAGACAGTGATGAATCAATAGAGGAAACGGTTTCAACATTAGGAAGAGAGGTAGGAATACTTTTGCAAGCATTTTGGAAGTGTTCTTCACAAGCCTCATCAAGAACGTCAATACAATTAACACTCTCGTTGGAATAAGGTTGTTTAGACAACTTTCCCATGTTGAAGACGATTTTATCGTCACCCACTCTCATGATAAGCTCACCGGCTTCAACATCGATGAGAGTGCGACCGGTCCTCAGGAATGGACGACCCACGATCAAGGGAACACGAGGGTCCATCTCGTAGTCGACGACGACGAAATCAGCAGGAAAAGTGAATTTGTCGACTCCTACAAAGACGTCTTCGGCTATCCCCACTGGATAAGCAACCGTACGGTTAGCTAATTCCAAAGTCATTTTGGTGGGGACTAGCTCAGGGAGAGATAATTTCTTCCAAACGCTTAGAGGCATAAGATTAATACTGGCACCTAGATCGGCTAGGGCCATGCAATTCTCTACTCCTGGGAAATTGCAAGGGATTAAGAAACGACCCGGATCACCAAGCTTGGTTGGCAATTTCCTTAAAAGCACTACAGAGCAATTCTCATTAAGTTGGGTGTTGGCAATATCGAGAAGCTTTTCCTTGTCGCTCAGAAGATCTTTAAACATTTACACGTACTTAGGCATGTGAGCGAGAGCCTCAGCGAAGGAGATATTGAAATTCAGTTGTTTGAACATTTTAAGAAAATTTGAAACCTGAATATCGTCCTTGCTTTTGAGCTTCACTTTCCTCAACCTAGATGGATAAGGTAATTGGAAGAAGAGGAAGGCTTTGGGAGAATAGGATCACTCACATCCTTGGGTGGAGGAGGGGTAGAAGTAAGAGGCGGAGAAATTGGGGAAGGAGAAGGATGAGGAATAGGAGTAGGTTACTCGTTCTCCTTAGTCACAACCACCGGTGGAGGTATAGGAAGCTCGGGTTCCTTGGTACCTTTGCCACTACGAGTGGTGATTGCTTTCATCTCCCCTCTTGGATTCGCAACGGTGTTACTCGGAAGAGTACCCGAAGAAGAGGGTTGATTACCTTGGAAGAAACTAGCCATCATGTTTTTTAAGTCATTTGTTTGACTATCCAACGTGTTTCTCATGTCGGCTCTCAAATCGTTCCCTTGTTTGACCAAGTCTGCTTTCAGGTTGAGCACTTCTCTCTGAAGATTTCCCACTATCACATCGTTAGTCCTCATATAAGTTTCCACTTCTTGGTGAAGAGCGGTGGGTTGGTTGGGAGGAGCATTGTATGCGGGTGGTTGATAAGCAGGTTGCTGGTAGACTTGGTTGTTTCTTTGAGGTGGTTGTTGTTGTTTGTGAGGTGGAATGTATGGTGTACGAGGTTGTTGTTGTTGTTGAGGAGGGCGATTAAGGTTTTGTTGTTGGTTTGGGTTGGTAGGAGGAAAACCGGGTGGTAAGAGATAATTGTTGGAGCGGTAGCTAAGCAAATTACGGTCACCTTGAGGTCTAGCTTGATAAGCAGGTTGAGGATAGGTGCCATATGCTGCATTCACGTTTTTAGAAGGGTAGTCTTGGGTGGCGGTACAAGTGGTGTAAGAGTGAGGACCCCCGCATATTTCACATGGTTGGTTAACAGCACTAACTTGAGCGTTTTTAGCGTTGTTGCTGTTGGTGTTGTTAACGGTGTGGGTAACAAGCGATTCAAGAAGCACAGTGATTTTGTCCAGTCGCTTGTCGCTGTCACTAGTGCTAGCACTAGCGACATTGGTCCGAACACTCTTGGTTTGCACACGAGATTTATTCTCAATGATATCCCAAGCAGCATTGGAAGTCTTAGCCAAAAGATTACCCCCCGAGGCACTGTTTAGTGAATCTTGGTCATTCATGCTTAAACCATTGTAAAAAGTATTAATTTGATGTACTTTGGTAAAACCATGTTGAGGGCATTTTCTCAAAAGATCTTTAAAACGATCCCAAGATTCACTGAACGACTCATCGTACTTTTGTTCAAAATTTATGATTTCATTCCGCAAAGCGGTAGTACGAGAGGGTGGGAAAAAGTAATTGATAAATTTGGTTTCCAAATCCGTCCACGAGAGAATACTCTGTGGCGGTTCCTTAGCAAGCCAATGCCGGGCTTGTCCCTCTAAAGAAAAGGGAAAAAGTTGTAACCGGATTACCTCTTGTGGAACACCATTGAATTTGACCGTGTTGGTTAGTTGCAAGAATCTCTTGATGTGGTCATGTGGATCATCAATGGTACGCCCCAAGAATGGTTGAGCGGAGACCATCTGGATAAAGCCTGATTTTAGCTCAAAGTTGTTGGCTGCAATTGTTGGTATAACAATTGGATCAGTGTTGCCATCTACATGAGCTTGCAGCAGTTCAATCATCGGGCGATTATCCGGTAGAGGCTCATTGTTGTTGTTATTATTCATGTTGTTGAAATGCGGGTTGTTGTTGTTATTATTATTGTTTGGAGGTGGTATGTTGTTGTTGTGTTGTACACCGGCCATGTCTAAGTGATCGAGAGGCTCGGGCTCTTGATAAGACGTGGATCGAGTGCGCATACACCTGCAAAAGAACTAACAAGAGAAAAACAAAGCAAAAATATTTTTGGTTTTTATGTTTTTTACTTTTTAGGATTTTTTTTTTGAAAATTTTATATTTTTTATGTTTTTGAAAGTTTTTATGAAAAATTAACGTTCACGGGGAACGGATCCCAAAATCCAAGTTCTCACAAAAAACTTTTGATCTTAACGAGAAGAGCCGGCAGCGGCGCCATTTGATACAAGGTTTTTGTATGGGTTCAATTAAATCTCTCGGAATCCTCTCGAATTTATCTCGGTTCTAAGTGGAATGATTGTTCTTGGTCACTAAAAAGGGGAGTGATTTTCTAATCTACTAAAAGTATTAAATGCATTAAAATGTAAACTTAAATTTAAAAGTAATTAAATTAATAACAATTAATAAAACTTGAATTAAAATTAAAATTAAAATTAAAATTAAAATATAAGTATGAACTGAAGAAACAGTAAGTAAACCTTAGAATTACTCAAAAGAAGTTTAATTCAGAAGTTTGACCTTGATTCGGAACTTTTCACCCGGAAGTTGGTTCGGAAGCCTTGATCCGGAACTTCGTTCGGAAGTTTACTCGGAACCTTCACTCGGAACTTCACTCGGAACTTTCTTTGGAAGTTGATCCGGAACTTTCTTCGGAAGTTGATTCGGAAGTTGGTTCGGAACTTCTGGAAATAAAGATTGATTCGGAACTTTTGCTCATCCGGAACTTGTTGTTCATTCGGAAGTTTTGCTCATCCGGAACTTTTGGCTCATTCGGAAGTTTTGCTCATCCGGAACTTTTTAAATTGACTCGGAACTTTTTGAAAAGAAAACTCATTCGGAACTTTTGCTCATCCGGAACTTTATGTTCATTCGGAAGTTTTGCTCATCCGGAACTCTTGGTTCGTCCGGAACTTTTGGTTCATCCGGAACCTGGGAACTCAAGAACAGTAAGTATAACCGAAAAACAGGGGAATACGTTTTAATCTAAAATCAAGCTAAATAAGCGAAAAGGTTTTACCAAATTAACCACAAATCATCTAATAACCATAAGGATCAAATCCCAATCACAAAAACACAAATTCAACAACTTTTTAAAATTAAAACTCAACCAAATAAGAACTTAAGAACTTGAAATAAAAGATGATGATGAACAAGATGAAATGGAAAGATTAAACAAGAACTTGTATTGATGATTAATGTTGAACAAAATAAAACAAAGATTAAAATTACAAGATTTGAAAAACAAAGATCAAAATCACCAAACACCCTAGTGGTGTTGGTGATACCTACGAACAAGAAGAGAGAAAAAGGTGGGGAGAAGAAAAAAACTAAAACTGAATGAAAAGTGTGAGGGGGATTCCTTTTATAGGTGTCCCCTTTGGTTGGTGAGTGGGCTTTCTCCCTTTATTCTTGTCTTCTAGTCTTTTCAGAAAAGTTGACGTTTTCGATTCTGATTCGGGATTTGTCGTCGATTAAATTCAACTCGTCTTTTAATTTCTTCGTTTAATAGACTTGAGTTTCTTCGACTTATATAAATCTTCCATCTTTGGTCCTTTTCTTTGATAAATCTTTGAATAGGCCCAGTGACTTCAAATTTTTTGCATCTCTTGGACAATAGACTTCATCTTGAGTCTTTTTCTTCGATAAATCCCGTGCAATCCCATGTTTTCTCCATTATCCATCCGGTTGGCTCTGAAAACATAATAAACACAAAAACAACGCATAATTCCAAACAAATGATATTAAATACGCGTTTTGGTCTCGTTTTAGCCGGAATTAAGTGGTAAAAGGATGGGTGTTTACACACCTATCAATCTTAAAAAAGTAGATTACTTAATAATGAACAAAACACGAAACTTTAATATGGGTGTGTTTGGCCAGCGACCACCATGGAGAAAAGAAGAGAGGATTTTGATTTCCAAGTTATGAAAAAGTGATCACCATCCCTTTGTTTATATACTAGAAGGCTTATTCTAATTAAGGTAAAATGTCTTAATCTTCATTAACAAGTAAAAAACCTTCTATAAAGTCTTTCACCTCCTTTCTTTTCTTTCTTTGGCCGAATACCCCCTAAGGTATCCTTTAGGATGACTTGTAGACTTTCTAGATAACCCTATTAGTAATTACTACCTAAAAGTCTTAAGTCTTATTAATTACTTCTTGTTAAACCTTTTAACTTATTAATTAATTACCGTTAATTAAGCACAATCATTAGGTGCACAAGCGAGTTTGGGCTAAGACTAGACAACTCACTTATAAAGGCCATCCGTCTCAACAGTGGCATCTTTCTTATGCTCATAAAGAACTTCAAACTTCATCCTCCAATACATTTCATCCTCTACCTGTTTGCACAGATAGAACCAAAAAATATCTTTCCACTCCTCTGAACCACAGAGCATCTACAAAGCCCGAACCCTTACTCGTCAGGTCATTTTTTTGGATATTGGTTAAACTACTACACTAAAATAGAGCTGCACCAACACACTATTACCAAGTGGCATTGGATTCATTCTATTATTATTAGCTAAGTAACCAACAAAATTTTCCACACTTCCACCACCACCCTACCGGACTAATTAAGTGATTCGTCACACCTTCCACACATTCTAAAATCCAAACCAATGCGATGTGCATGTGCATCTAAAGGTGTGCCAACTAATGGGAATTTCAGTGAATCATAACCATAATTAAAACACTATTAACAGGAGCTCTGCTTTGTTTATTGATAATCATCTTGTAATAGACATTAATGAATCGCACAAATCTGTTGCACATCAATTTTGTTTTGATTCCCCTATGTATTTTACTTTACAATCACTATTTACATTATGACTAGTCCTTATATGCACCTAACTTTTTATTTCTTTTTTGTAAATTCTACCCACATTCAAGGAAAATGACAAGCCAAGGAAAACAAGTAGCTCCAAACAGGTCTTGTTGCCTGGGCTGAAACAACCAGCCAAGAAAGACAAAAAAACATAGCGTCACAAACAACCTTAAAAGGCACTCTTTTTGGATAAACGCTGATTATGCTAACTCTTCTAATGTGTGTAATCAAACAGATGGTCCGGAGCGTATTAGCCCCGCCTTATGTATAATAACAACACTATCTCTATACTTTTTGTATTAACCCCAGCGACTATGTTAGTAAGAATCGACTAAATTACACACTTTTGCGCCACAATGATAGACAACCGAAATTATGTCAGCGTTCATCAATGTCTTCTAAAAACGTTCCTAAAAGTGCTCGCACAACATCGCACGGAGTGCGAGCACAAGTCCTATTATGACTTGATGACCAAAACTTCTTGGGATAGATTGGACATGCAAATTGACCCATTAACCATTGAAAAACCGAATTTACTGGATTCTAAACTAATCGCCCCACTAAACCATGACAAAAAAAAATTAATGGTGATTTTGAAGCTTCAACAATTTATTATTATATAAAAATTATAACATATGGTAGCAGATTGCAAATAGGCAACAAGTTGCACCGATAGCCTTTTTGTATATCAAAACCAAATCTATTAAATACAATGTTTGTGAGTTTAGGTGTCGAAATTTACTGTTCATAACACATTGTATTCTGGTAAGTAGCTCAAGCGTCTCTAATAAGTGTGAAAACACTTATCCTTTTACCACTTAAAACAAGGAAAAACCAAACCAAAACGTGTATTTATAAAGGCAAATGTCGGAATTACGTGTGGTTTTGTTTGTTTGTGTAAAATAGGTACAAAAGATCATAAATGAAAAAACACGGGATTTCACGGGCTTTTATTGAAGAAAAAGACAAAAGACATGCTCAACGGACCAAAAGTATTAAGAGGTACGGATATCGAGAAATCACCAAGAAAAAGGTCAAGAAAACAGCAAAACAAGCACGAGAATGGAAAGACACAAAATTACGAAGCCAACGATTTTGGACTTGCCGCGTAACTCGTCTCGGCTTGCGTTTCGCATATTCTACTATTTAATTTCTAATTTTAACATTTTATTAATCTTAGTAAAAATTAAATAAATAAAAGTTTTTTTATTTTATAATAGTTAGTTTAGTACTGAAATAATTAATTTTGATTTTTAAATATTTTTAGTTTTAGTAGTTTTATTTTTATTTATTTTTATCTATTTTTAAACTAACACAAAAATATTAAAAAGAGAAAAAAATAACATGTGTGTTTCTTTTGTGAGTAATTAGGTACATCCTTCTAGAAGATTACAGATGGTGGAGTTGGTTAAAGAAGATTAATCAAGAGCCCTAGGATAAAAGAATAATGAAAGATTAAGATGGTGATCTATGTGAAGTGCTCTCATTGGTCTATTTAAAAGTATCTTTCATCCTATTGGTGGAAACACATCATCACCTACCAAATGACCAAGATGCCCTCAAGTTAAAGAAGAGAATGTGATTAAAAGCCTAAAAATACTAATCTACCTCAAGCACCTTGACTTCAATTATAAATAGCGCCTCATTTTTCTTCATTTTGTATGTAGATTTTAGGTAGCTAAATAATGTCAATTTGATTTCTTGTTTTATAAATGTATTTCTTTTCAATTTTGTACTAGCTTATCATTAAGCACTTTCATATTAATAAAAGTTTATGTTTTAGCTTATTCTCTTTTAACTTATTCTCGTTCTACCTTTTTTAATCTTTTCTTATAATCTAGCTTATTATTTTGGGATTAGATTTTTATAACTTTTTCCAAATAAGTTAAGATTTATATAAGTTTGAAATAAGTTATCTTATTTCAAGCTTATTGTGACTTATTTTTCTAGATCTAGCTTATTGTGGGTGATTTGTTCATTTAGCTTTTAAGCTTTTTGAATCACATAAGTTTTAAGCTTAGGCTTACAACTTATTAAATAAGCTAGCTTTTTAATTATTTACTTTTAGTTTAGATCTATTAGTTTTTTTTATAAAAATAGTTTAGATCTATTAGTTTTAAGTTTAGAAATTAAAGTATTTTCATAAAACCTAAAAAATAGTTTAGATTTATAAGTTTTTGAGTTTAAAAATTAAAGTATTTTTTATAAATCATAAAAATAGTTTAGATCTATTAGGTATTTTATAAAATAGTGTAGATCTCTTAGTATTAAGTTTAAAAAAATTAAAATATTTTTATAAAATATAAAAAAAATAGTCTAGATCTATTAGTTTTGTTTTAATCTCTTTATCAAATATTAATTGTTGCTTATTAATCTAACCTCTTGTGTTCTTTTGATATTGGCGAATTGATTCATCACGTTTGGTAAAGAGCTTATGGTTTGTATAGATTTGGTTCGTGTTTGATTTGGGAGGCCCCGTGTACTTTACGGGTCGGGTTACGCTTTTGATTAAGTTTGATATGAGAGGCTGTGTACTTTACGGGCCATATTTTGTTTATTATGTAGATTGTGTTTAGAGCGTTTTCTTTGGACCACGGGTACTAAAGTTCTTTTCTTTTAATACCTAGCTTAATCTTTTTAGTTTAATTAATTAGATTAATATAGTTTAAATTGTTTCTAAATAATATCTCTTTTATAAAATTCGTTTTAATTAGTTTTAAAAATTATTATTGTTTTAAAAATAGATTTAAATTTTGTAAAAATTAGTTTTCATTTAGATAAGCTTATTATTAGTATAAAGTTTACACCTTTTTGTGATTATTAAGCTTATTCGTATATAAAGCTTCAAGCTTTATCATCTAAAAAGTTTATTAAGCTATAAAGGTTAAAGTTTTATGCTTTATTCTTAAGTTTATCTTTGTGATTTAATTTTTTGTCATTTTTACTTATTATTACGTGCTTGCATTTAGATTAATTTTGCATTTAGAGTAATTAGTATTTTAATTTATAATATAGTTTTGTTGCATCTTAGAGTTAATTAGTTTAATCTTGATTTTAAATTGTAGTATAATTTTATTTTGCATTTTAGAGTAAATTTATGTGAAATATTTGCGCTTTCTATTTCTATATATTCCCTAGCCTAAAATAATATTCCCATTTTTTAAGTTTAATTAGAAATAGATTCCAAATCCTTTAATTTAACCAAAAAACAAATATAGTCTTTACGACAAAATTGGATTTCAATTCGAATCGATTCGAGGAAAAACGATTATACTAAAACGGTTATTAAAATGGCGCCGTTGCCGCATCGATCTCGTTACGATTGACGATTTTTCGTGAGACGAATTGGATTTTGGGATCCGTTCACTTTTGAACGTTATTTTTCTTGTTTAAAAATTAAAATATATAAAACAAATCAAAAGCTTTAAAATACAAACAAAAAAAATCACAAAAAGCGAATTCTTTCCTAAGATTTGCACCAAAAAAATTAAAAAAATCAAAAAGTAATACTTTTCTTAAAGTATTACACCGAAATATTAAGTACTATTGTTATTTTTCTTATTTCGATTTCTCTTGTTTTTATTGTGAATATATTTTATTTAAAAAAAATAAAAAATACAAAAAGATTTTTCTTTTACTATAGATATTACGTATAAGAACAATATACAATATTTCCGAAATTATTGCTTGCAATACCCCGTATTTTGGAGGCGTTCCGGTTCCATATACGTGTATCGATCTAACAAAATAAAGGCAAAAATAGATAAATACTTTCGATAAGCAATAATTCGAAAAAATACGAACTATACGGTGAATAGATAGGCAGTGTGCTATAAAAGGCCGTCTAAGGGAAGCTAGGTACTTAAGTACTTCGCGCCACCTCATCCCCCCCCCCCCCCCCCCCCCCCCCCCCCCCGCGTTCACGTGTGAGTGTTTTTTAGAAGGAAGGCTAATCGAGCGTTTTGCCACCCAAGTAGTATTACGTAAATATTATACGTTCTTTTTTTATTTTAATTATCGAAACTCGAGAGGGATAATCCCTTTCCTCTCAAAGCCGACCGAGGTCTCCTACCTCATTCCTCGTTGTTAGTTGCATGCGCACTCGGTCGCGTGCACAAATACCGATTGGTGTATCTCGTCCTTCAAAAAAGGCGAAAAAGAAACGTCTCTCAAGCCGATCACGAGAATCAAGCTTTCGACACTATCATGGATAATCGTCCGATTGAGAAATATTGCAAGAAGAGCGTTATAATATTATGTCCGAGGAGTGTACGACTTGTGGTGGACCTCATGCTTATTTTAATTGTGATAAAACTTATGAGGAAGTTTATAATAATGAGGAATCTATGTGCTATGCTAATAATACATATATTAACTCCCCTAGTTTTACTACAACTAGTAACCCAGCACAATATGATCAAGGGTTTTATGGGGAATTTCAAAATTAAGGGTTTTCAAATCATGAAGGTTTTCAAAATGAAGGTAATATTCAAAACTATAATCAAGGGAATATTTCACAACCTCAAATGGACTTAATTTTTCAAAAGCTTGAGGAACATGATCGATTACTAAGAGAATGGAAAGAGGAAACTGATAGAAAATTCATGCTCATTTTAGACACCTATCAAGCTCAAGATAATATTGAGCCGTCTTTGAGAGTTGATGTTAAGGCTAACACCACTACCTGTAGTGATGTTCCCACTGTGGATCCTTCCATCTCTCACCCAATAAAGGAGACACAAGGCCCGGAGATTATCATGAGTTTTACTCCCCCTCTGGTGTTGACACCCACAGATACATTTAGCTCTCCTCCTTCCTCACCTTTTGAGGAAATTTTCGAGATTATACTTGAGCCTACATTACCCATTGATGACCCTATTTCTTTTATGACTCCTTCACCTACTCCTTCAAATGACTTTATGCTTTCTTCAAATTCTCTTAGTGAGACATGTTTTGATAAACCAATTTTTTAGGAGGGTAAAGAACTTTATAATGAGTCCATAGAAGAAGAACCCTTAATTGGTCCTACACCTAATGAATTTGTAGATAGGGATGAGTTATCTTGTGATTCCGACTATACTTTTAATTCTTCCTCGGGATCCGATGAGGATGACTCTCCTATTTATCCAAAACTGACTTTTGAAAAACATGCTAATGATACTAATGATTTTTCGGATCCTTTACTCCTTAGTGATGATTTTTATACCCCGAGTGTTGAGAAATTCCATCACGGGGATGCTTTTTATGATCCCGTGTTATTGGTTTTCTCGGATGAGCTTAATTGCGATCATAGTATTGATGAGAAGGCAAATGTAGATTTAAAACTTGATACTGATATTGATTTTGAAAACTCGGATTTTGACAAATTCACATTTGCCTCTTCACCAATTACTTTTTATTATACCATCAATTCTTTTCCACATATCACTTTTAGTAATGATGATGGTTTTCTCATTCCCGAGATCGATGAGTTTCTTGATATTGATACACCCATGTAGTACATATCCGGGTATTTTGATACGGAGGGAGATATACTTTTTCTAGAGGATTTATTACACGATGATACTTTACCTTTTCTCCCTCCCGACCCACCCATTTATAATGATAAAGAGAACAAAGACCCGAGGGTTCCGACTATTAGTGTTTTGACACCTACTTTTTCACCCTCGATGTCTACCTTTAATTGTGAGAACCTTTTGCTTAAAGGAACCCCATCTTTCTTATACTTGTTTGCTATTTCCACCTTGGGGTCTATTTCCTTTCGGGATGAAAATCATGTATTTGACCTCGGTGGATTTTTATGGAGTTTTCCTTATTTAAGATGTTAATTTACCCTTTATCATGGAGTGATTTTCCTCCCTTGGAAATCTCGACTTTTCCTTGATTTCCCATTTGAATGCTTAATTTGGGAATTCGAGTCGAGCTAGATACTCTTTTGATTAAATCAAGCATCGTTTAACAAGTATAGATTTTTTCTTTTCCACCTTTTCACCTTTTCCGTAATAAGTGTAGGGGAGCCATGTAGGTTGTTTGTGATGTGTGTTTTGTCAGGATGTGTGCTATCAAGTTCCATTTTCGGTGCCTTTTGAGAAGAACCGTGATCCCGTGTTCTCGTGTACCTGGTTATCTTCGATTTGTTTTTGCTATTATGATTCGATTTCGTATATAAATAAAGTTGTAAATTGAATTCACTTTAGTTGTCTCTTCTTTAGAAAAACTTAAACAAAGTGCACAATGTCCTAAGTGTAGGGGAGTTTACTTCCACATGCTTACACATTGAGGACAATGTTTATATTAAGTGTAGGGGAGACTTCTATCGAAGTAATAAGTGGGCTTTTCCATTAAAATGTCCTCATTTAACCGAAAATTTTAATTTTTCGACATTTTTCAAAAATTTTGATCTATTTTGGCCTAGTAGTATTTTTTTTATCTCCTTCCCTTTTGTCATTACTATCATATGTATATATTCCATTTCATGAATAAATTCAAAAAGGAAATAAATAAATAAAATGGTTTTAACAAGTTTAGACGTCTTTTATATATTAGGCCCGTCGTGAATATTTTGACTCAACCCGAGTTTACTTATCCAAGTTTGCTCTAGCTAGTATCCTTAACCATATGGACCTTGTTAGCCCTATATTTTATATAGTCGAACAAGAATGTAATAGGTCATCTTATTACGACAGGTTTCATCGGAAAGGGGTTTTATATTCCGACGGATATTCCGACAGAATTCCATCGGAAAAGGATTTCGACATTCCGATCATTATTCCGATAGAACATTCCGACGGAACATTCCGACAGAACATTCCGACAGAACATTCCGACAGAACATTCCGACAGAACATTCCCGACAGAACATTCCGACAGTTATTCCGATAGGTCTTCCGATGGAAATTTTTTTCGAGTATTTTTCAGACATAGCCACTGTCTAGACTAGTCCCGGAACATAGTTTACACGAAGATTAAAAAAAAGAGTTTTTTGGCGGGAAAACTCTAGAAAAAATTATTTTTTCCTAGACCATTTTTAGGCCATTTAAGCTTCAATTTCAAATTTTGGCGAAGCGAAAAAATTTTCGACCAAAAATTCGAATTTTCGGACCAAAATTCAAATTTTTAGGCCATTTTAGGTTTTATTTTTTGTCAAAATTTTTCACTTTTCAAATTTTTTCCATACTATTTATTGGCTGTTTCGAACACGATTTCAAAATTTGGCGATACATAATTTTTCGGCTTACCGTTTTGTCGGATTGAGGAATTTATTGTCGGACTGAGAAAAAATTGGAATTTTCGGAATTTCAACCACAATCAAATCACAACACATCCACTAAGATCCGTAATCGATACACATCATATCCTCTTCGAGACTTCTGTTCAATGGACATCTTCGTGGATTCAACACCAACAACGTCCATGACTGAGTTGAATAAAGAGAAGATGCATAATCCAGAGGTTCAGACAAATACTGAGACTCCAATCAGTAAACCTTCTAACAAGGATTCTACCACCAAAACCGTTCATGCAATTAAATACAAGATGTCGAAAGCAAAAGAAAGATGCATGGAACACATAAAGTTACTTCAGTCACACCTTCAGGTTCTTTCAAGAGAAGACCTAAAAGGCACTCGTCTTGAAATTGGATTCAAACGGGTATTCTTTCTACTATTTGGTCAAGATGTTGAGACATTCAACAAAACGATGCTACTTAATATGGACCATCTTCAACAAGAACTTGACAGAGATGATTTTCATGAGATTATATCCATGGAGGTTCTTTTAGCTCTCAACAATCAGTTCCAGCAATTCATTGACTCAAGTGGCTTATCCAAAAATGATCGAGAGTTCACAAGCACATACTTTACCAAATATACTCTCGTAGATCTTCAAGCGTTCAAAGAGACACTTCTTCAACATATGAGTAATATAAAGAAGTCAATTGTTGAAAGAACACACCATCAAAGGCAATTTCAAAGAAGGGTGAATCAAAGACTGATGCAGACGAAAGAGAGCACTGTCGATATAAATCAAGCATTGGATGCTTCTTCGGTTGATACAGAGAGCAGCGGGACAAAATCAGACACGCATCATATCAATACCAGCTCAGGGAATGATCAAACAACCTATGATGCGGATATCAGACCCATTTATGATCATCAGCCAATGGCTATGGTACATTTAAATGCTGAATACGATGTTCCTCAACATACTGAGCAATATGAACCCATTCTTGACACGTATCTAGTGGAAAAGGTTGATATAAATACCACACCTGATTCATCAGATACGAGTACTAATGGAGGAGAGACTTCTCAGGATGTTGATTCTAAGATTCATGAGCTTGAAATTCTGTTAGCTCAGAAGACAAAAGATTTTGAGGATGCCAAACTCGATTTTTCATAGAAAAATAACAAATTTGAGGCTTACTTTGAAAAACTTGAAAAAGCAAATGTTGTTCTTGAACAAAAATTGGATCGTAAGATTCAAGATTTTAACGCGGAAAAAGAACATTTTGTGAAAGAAATAAATTTGTTAGAATCAAAGTTGGCTTCTCATAATCAAAGTCCTCCGCCTGCTTCACTAAGTGAATTATCTGTGCAACCTATCAACACTGTAGATAGTAATGACGTGAATGCTGATAACAGCATATTTAATAATATGAACATTAAGTTAGAACAACGTGTCGCTCAATTACTTCTACAAAATGAGCAATTAAAAGCTCAGATTCAGGAAAAGGTTTTTGCACTGACTGCAGTGAAAAATGAATTAAGGAAGCTAAAAGGAAATAGTGTGGATACTAAGTTAGCAAAATAGTCAGTCTTGGGGAAACCTCCTCCTCAACCATTCAGAAACCGCTCAGTTGCTAGACAACCGAATGCGTTTAAATATGAACGACCCAAAACCTCAAATCCGAGGTTTGCATCCCAAGTTGACATGCGTAGCAATTTTCCTAAACCAGTCACTCCACAATCTAGACCTTCCTTAAGAAATCATGCCAATGCCAAACCCGATCACATGAATGCTTCAAGCAACTCTAGCAATAGCTCCAAGAACATGCCTAGGCGTAGTTCAAATGACATGGGTCATAAAATCTATCTAGAGGATGCTAAGAACAAGACACACGCAAGAGATAGGACCAAACCACAACCTAGGAGCGCGAATCACACATCTAGGAATTCTAGACCCTTCTATGATGTGCACAAATCCGCCAACCTTAGGAACTCTAGAGCCTTCTCAGATGCTAAGCACTTTGTTTGCACGAAATGTAACAAATGCGTGTTTAATGCCATTCATGATGATTGTATCACTAAAGTCCTGAACAAGGTGAACCAAAAAGTTAGAGCACCTCAAAGACGGAACCCTAAAGGAAATAGGTTTTCTCCAACTAAGTCTTCCGCTGTGCATGAGAAAATCATGTCTCCTCGACCTTGTCTTAGGTGGATACCAACGGGTAGAACCTTCAAAACAATAGGTCTTAGGTGGGTTCCTACTGGAAAGATATTTCCCACTAGCTCGACAAAGGTTTAAGGTGAACCCCCACATGGTTCTCATCAAGATATAGCTAACCCACATGAAAGCATACAAACTACTTATGAAAGTGCAAGTAATAAAGTAAAGGTTCAACAAGAACACAAAGGTTTTCCATATTCATACCGCTCAACAAAAGACACTCTCAGAGTTTGGTTGCTAAAGAAGCAGATATCAGAGAAACAAGCGTCTCAGGGGTTTCAAAATTAAGCTTCTACAATGACTTACAGTCACATATCAGACTGTAACTCGAACGTCAAAGAAAGGGAACTTTATCTCTTCAATGATAAGTTACCCTCAAAACGAGAAATTAACTCGGACACGAGCTTCTCTTAAAACTATTCAAAAGTTTTTAGCTCGTGTACATGGCTAATAGTCAAATTACAGACTGTAACCCGGGCTCACAAGACAGGAAAGTTCATCCCGATGATGACATATCCTCAGAACGAGAAATTAAATTTTCTCGGACATGAGCTATCTGTAAAAACATTCAATGTTTTTAAGCTCATGTACACAGACTTACAGTCACATGTCACACTGTAACTCGTACTTCAAAAATAGGAAAGTTCATCCCGAGTATGACTTATCCTCAAAACGAGAAATTCGATTTTCTCGGACACGAGCTTACAATAAAACTATTCGAAAGTTTTAAGCTCGTGTAAATGATTTCTAAGCACATCACAGCTTAGGACTCGGACTTCAACAAAGGAAAGTTATTTCGGACGATAACTTATCCTTCTCAACGAGAAATTAATATTTCTCGGTTATGAGCTTCTTATAAAAACATTCCATGTTTTTAAGTTCATGAAAAACGACTTCTAAGTAAATGTCAGCTTAGAACCCGAACTTCAACTTAAGGAAAGTTTATCACGGATTATAACTTATCCTTCAAAACGGGAAATTAATATTTCTCGGTCATGAGCTAGTCACAAAACAATCAAAGTTTTAAGCTCATGAAAATCGGACCCGAAAGGGAAGTGTACGTTTCAGTGTGCTTTCCCTAAGCAATAGAAGAGAAGTCTTCTATCCTGATTATTTTAAAACCGTTGAACACAATTTTTTAAGAATTTCTCAAAAGGTTTTTCTAAATCTTTCAAAATTGTGTGTTCAACACTCCCTTCCTCATAATGTGGTTTTTATATCTCGAAATTGTCATATGTTATTTTGATCAATTTTTGAGGGGGGCGTTTAAAAATCAAGCCTTAAATGTTGTTGGGGTACATCTCTGAAATTATCATATTTTATGTATCCAACACATTCCGAAAATGGTTTAAAACTGTCATATGTCATATACTATATCGGATAAGGCCTTTTTACTCCGTACCTCAACATATTTATGGTGTTGTTTTTCCAAAATTTTGTCAAACTTTTGTTTCCAGACACACATATATTGTTGAGGGGGAGCTTCCCGACAGAAAAAGTTCCATGATTCATGCGTGCACACATGTTTCTCTCCCAATCGGTTTTCAGAAATAGTTATATTTTAATCAATTGGTATCTCTAATATGATGTTTTTATATTAGATATATGGGGAGAAAATGTGATTAAAATATATTGCAACATGTGATCTTAAAGACTCAAGTGCAGCTCTTTCCTTCACATGCTAAACCATTTCGTATATCGATGCATGTGTGTAGGGGGAGCTTTTCGGAAATGTAAAACTTTCAAGTGTTAAAAGTTTTGATTTTTATCAAACACTTTGAATGGTTTTCAATGGTTTATGGTTAAGATCTATACCCAAAACAAATTACTATCCACGACAGAACGATGGAGTCAAAAGGTGGTTTAGGATAGGAAACTAAGTCCTATGATCCAACCAGAACCGGAGGGATCTACCCATGAATATTCCATAGCTAGAAATAGTTGTCCTTAGGAAAGATGGAGTTGAATGAAGCTGAATGCGGACCAATTACTTAAGTTAGCACTGGAACAATTACAACAAGGTGCTAGTGATGACGTATTGGTAAGCATTGAAGGAGTTGAATATTTCTATGCAACTTAGGCAGAAACCGGGTTAACTCATCTTTTGAAGACAAGTGTCATGGACCTAGTGATGTGATGCAGAACCCTTCCCCAACCATTCGAGATTCTCTCAAAAGAAACTTGTCTCATTGTCACGGAGATCAACACGTATCTATTGACTTTCTCACTTCGAGTTCGTTAATATAGAAAAGGTGGCAGTCTGCTCCAGCCTCCGATTACCAAAATGCACTTATTGAGTCTAGAGCCAAACGAGATCTATCTATTATCTCATTAGGACACAATCGAGTCCTACGCATTATCCTTGTGATATTGCCAGAACATCTTAGTGATACGATTCACGATGAAGATGGAAATCCTGCTTGAGCCAGCATCAAACAAGATCATGGTAGGTAACTTGTGCGATTCAACACAAATCAAACTTGTGAGAAGTGGAATGCAACTAAGTTTGGATTCTTAATTGATTCAAACTTGATTCCAGGTTTCTTCGCAAAATGCGTGTGATCTTTCCAGAACATTCAGAGTGACACTCCTTAGTGCTCATAGTGACGAATGGAAATCCTTCCAGTGTCAACTTCAAACAGCACTGCGGTAGGTGACTCGCAAGATTCTCTATGAATCAAGCTTGTGAAAAACTGGAAAGCAACAATGGTGCGATTCTTTTAGAATCAAACTTGTTCCAGGAAATCTGAATTGACGACTCTAATCGGATGGATTATTTATCCTTATGATTCACTCTTTACGTTCGTAGTCTGCTTTGAGACGGTCGAGTAAAGAGAACTGGCTACTACCGCCGGGAAACCCTGTCAAGGAGATTCTTAATCCTTAGTGCTCATAGTGACGAATGGAAATCCTTCTAGTGTCAACTTCAAACAGCACTGCGGTAGGTGACTCGCAAGATTCTCTATGAATCAAGCTTGTGAAAAACTGGAAAGCAACAATGGTGCGATTCTTTTAGAATCAAACTTGTTCCAAGAAATCTGAATTGACGACTCTAATCGGACGGATTATTTATCCTTATGATTCACTCTTTATGTTCGTAGTCTGCTTTGAGACGGTCGAGTAAAGAGAACTGGCTACTACCGCCGGGAAACCCTGTCAAGGAGATTCTTAATCGAATCTACCCGATCATAGGTACGGTATCTAGTACCGTCCAAACGGTCTTCACCGACCGGAGGTAAAACGCTACCTAGTTAGGATGAAATGTTCAAAGCCATTTTATCCGTGTCTATATATGTTGCTGCATATCAAGAAGGTGGCGTATCTGTGTAACCGATGTCGATTCAGAAGTCATAAGAGCACAAGATGGCGATAATCAAGATACTTAAGAATGTAATAATGTAATAGGTCATCTTGTCACAAGAGCTCAAGATGAACACGATCAAGAATAGATTGAAGATCTCAAGCACTCAAAGTCAAATGACAAAGGCTTAAGATAAAGATCACAAAAGCATGAAGGAACAAAGCCGTTACAAACAAGATCAAGACCAAGATACAAGACCAAAGAAGGAATATCTCCTCTACAAGAATGTATTCACTCAATCATCTTACTCTTTTTAAGCTTTTTAAGATGACTGATACATTGGGGGAGATTATTAGCCCTATATTTTATATAGTCGAACAAGAATGTAGTAGGTCATGTTAGTCGTTAAAGGTCTTGTATTGTAATAGGTTAGTCGGGTTAACCGGGCTTGGACCTTAAGCTAATATTGTCTAAGTTAGGGGCGTAAGCCCAAGTGTAAGCCAAGCCTAACCCATGTCACTTAAACCCACGGCCCAAATGCCAAGGGTATATATACCCTCTTCCATGTGTGGAAGAGGGTGTTGGTTACCATTTTGTTTCTCTCTCTAAAAGTGTTTAACCTTCCAAATTCTCGCTTGTTTCTCTCTCTACTTTCTTCTCTTTCTCTCTCTAAATATCAACTAAATCTTGTGTTATGGATTAATATGGGATTAACAGACCTTAATTGGTTTATTAGGCTAAACATCCACTAGTCTCATTCTTTGAGATTTTAAATTATGGAGAACGAAAAATGATAGAGTCAATTATAAGTTTTGTATTCTTTCATAAATTTATGTGAGTTAATTATAAGCTTTTTCTCCCAACACTTGTCAACAAATAAATGCAATAAATAAGGTCGTACGATTTAAAAATTACTTAGCTTTAGCCAAAAATCGTTTAAAAGTTGCTCCGGATTAATTAGAGTTCATAGTTAAGGCATAACTTATTGAAACGGGATGCGAAGATTGGCGTATCCAAAAAGGCCCTAACAAGGCATGAGGATATCCGAGTCGAAAAGGCCCTCACAAGGCATGAGGATTCACCTTTTTGCTAAAGATCCTAAGATGATGTGAAGATCATTAATCCAAATCAATAAGAAGGATCAAGACACACGACGAGAAGCAATTACTCCCATAAAGATCATGAAGAAGTCTATCCAAAAAGACCCTAACAAGGTATGAGGATAAATAGATCCAAGTCTGAAAAGGAGGCGGATCGTTGTATATCAAAATCCTAGATAAAGACAAGGATAAATGAAGAATTTGTGGTCAACGTTTGAAGCATCTCTGATGAGACTGCTTTTATACATGGTCTCGTCTTCCAAATAGGGCTTAAAATGCATTAAATATCATCAAAATACCCAAATATATGCTTGTGTTTGTTGCTTGTGTATTTTAGGTACGGATATTGAGAAAATGACAAAAGATCACAAGAATCATGCAAAAACGAACACGGGAAACGAAGTCGCACAATGAACCAAGCCCTAATGAAGACTTTTCCAAGATCAACCCTTGAAGATTTGAAGCATTATGAAGAAGGGTCCTCCAATTATGAAGAATTGACACTTTATACCCTTGTATCCTCATAATTACAAGTTTGGTCCCTAAAGTTTGTCAAAATTACAAAAAGGACCCTCCACTTTGAAGAATTGGCAAGTTTAGCCCTCAACAAAGCTAAATTGTCAACCAACATCATCCACAAAGTCAAATACATCATGAAGTCCTTCAAAGTACAAGAAATGACAAGTTTGGTCCTTTGAAAATCCAAAATTACAAAAAGGACCCTCAACTTTCAACATTTGGCAAAAATGGTCCCTCAATTATCAAGACTTGGCAATTTCAGTCCTCCAAAATGCTCAACATACAAGTCAAGAACATTATCTATCAACAAAATGCCAAAACAGCCCCTCAAGTATCACAATATGGCAAGAAATACCCCTGAAAATACTTTAGAAAAGTATTTGGGGCAAAAGTGTGAAAAGTGAAAGTTTAAATACAAAGGAAATCCAGTTTTAAGCAAGTATTTACAAAGTAGCAAGTTAATGAAAGATGAAGGATTAAAACTGGCCAGACAACATTGTAACCTAGACCACTCATGGGCTGCCACGTGCCCCACTCAATCTTTTCCACCAATCACACCACTCCCTGCCTCCACCTCAGCCTTCCACTCACCAGTTTTTAATTAATTAAAACCTTGGCGCCTTAACACCTTTTTAAATATTAATCACCCTTAAAACGGATTAAACCATGTGTTCATCAGCTCAAGAACACAATTAGGCATTCCTTAATCATTATGAATTAAAGGCTAATTCTTTCCAAAACAATGATTAAGGGTCCTATAATCACAACCCAACCTTAAAACATGCCACATCATCATCCCTTTTGTCACATGCTACCTCCTCTGCCCCACCCTTCACGTCCAAAAAAAACAAGCCAGTAAATCCAACGTTTGAGAAACATGCTTACTTTCTAAGCTTCATATACACCATTGGATGCACTCACACATGCCAGCTGCCACTAAACAACAAGAAAAGTCACATGATTCTCCAAGATATTCAAACTTCATAAGGGCATTTTTGGAAGATCAAGTAGCTAGGGTTACACGTTTTTCAGCTTTCATAGTTCACTTGTAAGGCTATATAAAGCCACTTAGGCCTTCACATTTCAGTTTGCTTTTTGATTTTTCCTTGGTTCAAGTTTCTATAAATCCTATTTCTAAATTAATGAAATTGAGTTTGAAATCTTGAAGAAAAGTCATTGGCCAACCTTGTTTACTGCTTTCATTTGTTATATGCTTTGTAGTTCTTAAAGTTCAAAACCTGTTTTTCAAAGAGGAGTGTGCAAAAGTTTGCATATTTCCTCATTTTCTTGATATTTTGCTAAGTCTTGTTCCAATCTTGGAATTCTTGGGCTATAGGGCTGATCATAGCATCCTAACTGAGTTGGTTAAGGTGTGGTGAGGCTTATAACTTGGGGATAATCAAGTGTGGGGTAACAAGTTTGCATTAATCAAGTTTTTCCCAAGTTTCTGATTTTTATGATATTGTGCTTAACCCTTGTTCAATCTTAGCAGGCTTTTTGTGGAAGCTTGTGCTTGTTCTTGCTAGCACATAAGCTCAAAATTCGTGGGTGTGGATGTACATCCATGAGGTTTGCATACTTAATCTCCAAATCTGCTAAAATTGTGATTTTTGGTGATATTTGTATGAAACTATTGTTCTTGTGAATTTTGTGGCTTGTTCTTGCTTGAATCTGTTTATTATACTTGTTTGAGTGTTAATTGATGCTTGTTTGGCCTGAAATCTTGTTTTGCTTTTGAAAATTTTTATTTGAAAAAGTTAAAGGGGGTGTTTGGGTCTACTGGTTTATGCTTGTAATTTGTTTTTGTGTTAAGGGAAGGTGTTGTTTATGCTTTGTATCTGCTATACCTTTGTTTGAGAGTGTTTTGCTGCAAGTTTTTGGGTTTGAACACTTGAATCAATCAATCTGCTATATAGACCTTGTTTCTGCTTGTTTTGACCTAGGATTTTGGGAACACTTAGTGTGTATGCATGCTTAGGGATTAAATTGGTTTAAACAAAGTTAACATAACCTGTTTGAAAGATTTGAGGTGTTGAAATTGGCTTGTGTGTCAAATACATCAGCAAAGTAGAAAACTGCATGTGTTAGTGTTCATCAGTAACTTTCATTGCTTGAATCTTGCTTAATTCTTTGAACCAGTGCATGAAACCTGTTTAGACTTGCTTATTGGAGTTTATTATAGCTTGTGTGTGCATTTGGTTGAATTTGGCTGGCTGATTTGTGCTAAAACTGCTCTTGAATGCTAAACTACTTATTGTTCATGTCTGTATCATGTCTGATGAATGATTGATTAAACTGTATCAATTGGGTGTTTGTGATTGTGTTATTTTGATTGTGATTGACTCCTTTTGATCCAAAGATCATTTGGGTGCCTTTGTGAAATTTGAATCCAAGAAAAAGTCACTAAAGACAAAAAGTCAAAATAGTCAAGCAGTGTAAAAAGTTTCCACTGCTCAACATCCAAAACTAGCCCCTGCTAGTGCAATTTTGTCATCAGCTTATCAATAAGCTATTCTAGCTTATTCTGACTTGCAACAACTTATTTTTTGTGATAGATCTTCATTATTTGACCCATTTAAGTGAACTGAAGCTTATGAGACTTTGACTTTGACTTTTTACTAGAAAACCAACTTGTTTGACTTTTAACATAAGTGCTTATTTGATTTTCCAGCTTATTGAGTGTGCTTATTTGAAAGGTCTTTGGTTTTTAAGCTTAGTTTTGTCAAAAGAAACATTTTGCAACTTGAATCAGCTTCTGAGGTGGTCTAGATCATAAAAACGACTATTTTGTCGTTTTGTGAATAAGTTTGTGACTTGTTTCTGGCTTATTAAGTGGGCTTATTTGAAAATTCTTTTTGCAGAAGTCTTTGTTAGGTCAAAAGAAGGTTGTGTGTAAAATTTTAGCTTATGGCAACAGCTTATAGCTTAATGGGCCAAAAAGCCCATTAAGAATAAGCTGCTTATTATAAGTTAGCTTATTTCACATTTTCAGCTTTTGGGCCTTTGGAAAAAGTTGTTTAGAATCAAATTTTGAGTCAACCTGTGCTTTTTGGGCTTAATTTGAACACTTTTTCTTATTGGACCTTAATTAAGCCCAATAAGGGACTGTTTTGGGTTTGGCCCATTTTCTAGGCCCAATAGGGGTATTTAGGTAATTTCACTTTCATTTCTGAGTTATTTAGGTTAAATTAAGCTAGTTTGTAAGTTTTTATAATTTTTTTATAATTTTTGGATTTTTAATATTATTTTAATATTATTTTATTATTAAAAATTAAAAGTCTGATTTTCTAGGTTTTTATATTTTTCCTAGGATCTAAATACTTAATTAGGATTTTTGCAACTTTCCAATTATTTTCTAGGTCTTTTAATTATTTTCTATAATTAATTTAAGATTTAATTGATTTTAGGAGTTTTTAATTGTTTAAAAATAGTTTTAATTGGTTTTAAAATTTTGAAAAATAGTTTTTAGCTTAATTAGAGTAATTTTGAGGTTTACAAACTTGAAAATCTTGTTTAGAGCTTTTTAATAATTAATTTTGATTTTTAGGGCTTTAATTAGCATTAAAAAGTCATTATATAATTAATTAAAAGGTTTTTGCAAGTTTTGATTTTTTGTAAACTCTTAGAATATTATTAGGGATTTTTGGTAATTTTTAGAAATTTTTAGGTTAAAATTTTAATTTTGGTGGTTTTTACGACTTTACGTGTACGCCTTTTTAGACTTAGTTTAATCCGTCTTCATAACCGTCATTCTCTTCTAATCCCCATTCTATTCTTCTTATTCAAATATAATCACAAATTAATCCATATCATTACACACATAACACACTAGCCTCCTCGTGAACGAACTTGAACTTAATTGGTCATTAGTGCTTGGTTTTCCTAAACCGACACTTAATACTTGCCACTTTTGTCATCCTTTTCCTAAAGGGTGGTAAAAACTCAACTATCATTTTGGCGCCGCTGCCGGGGAGGCGTGTTGTGTTTTGATTTGGCATTGTTGTTTTTATACTAACCATAATTATTATTTGTATTAGTAGCACTCTACTAATACGTATTATCGTTTTTCGGTTTTTGTGTGAATATTATTACTATATTGTATACGGAGAACAATAAATACACAAGTACTCCAAATACGTGAGAAATCACAACCTTGACTTGGGAGGTCATTACCCAATCATTGTATTCGAATCTCAAACCAAAGAAAAAGGCAAAAATAGATAAATACTTTCGTGAAGCTTAATCTTGAAAATACAAACTATAAGGTGGGTATAAGGCGGATATTATAAAATATATCCTAAGGAAAAAGGCTCTTAAGTGCTTCGCGCCGCCTCGTTTCCCCGCTTGCTTGTGAGTATTTGATTGTGAGAGTGAATCGAGGGTTTTGCCGCCCAAAGTATTACTAAGTATCATATATATTTTCTTGGTTTCTATTGATTAAACCCTCTTGAACGATTTGGTGTTCCACCATCGTTCTAAAGTCATCGAAGGCGTTCACCCCACGTGATCGTTTTCATTCCTTGAGGCTTCGTTAATCAAGAGATTTGATTAAGGAGGAGATTTGTAGATTTTTGTCTACTTAATACATTTCACCAAACTCCAAAAAGGTTAATACAATCAAAAACCACAAAAAATTGAAAAAATACAAAACACCAAAAAGAATCTTCTTTGCTCATCCCCTCGTTGTACGTGACGTTTATGCTAACTCGAAATCAAGCAAGACGTGCACGTAAACGAAAGAACAAAACTCCCACTCCAAACAATTCTAGTGAGGAGTCTCCTATTGACGAACCCATTGTAAGAGAAGCACCAACCATGGCGAATCGAACTATGATGGAGTTACTTCAAGCACCCACCGAGGGTTATGGAGAGGCTATTGTGATTCCCGCAATCCTTGCGGAGAATTTTGAGGTGAAAACGGGTTTGTTGTCCATTATTCAAAACAACAAATTCCGTGGTGATGAGAAGGACAATCCACACAACCATATCCGCCAATTCAATCGTCTTACCGCTACTTGCAAGTTTAAGGATGTCTCTAACGACTCGATTAAGATGATGCTTTTTCCGTATTCCTTAGCGGGGCCCGCTAAAATTTGGTTAGAGAAAGAGCCACCCAATTCGATATTGACGTGGAAGGATCTCGTGTCTAAGTTTGTGAACCAATTTTTTCCGCCCTCTAAGACTACGCACTTGAAAAACGAGATTTCAAAGTTTTCACAAGAATTTAATGAAAGTTTTTCAACGGCTTGGAATAGGTTTAAGGAAATGTTACATGAATGTCCTCATCACGGTTTTTCCGATTTGCATCAAATTGACAGGTTTTACAATGGACTTAATGATCATGAAAGGGATTATTTGAATGCCGCCGCGGGTGGTAATTTTTTGTGTAAAACGGTTGAGGAAGCTTTGGTGATAATTGAAAATAGATCTAAGGTGTATAGTCCTCGTAGCACGTCTAGTGTTCATAAGGCTTCGTCTTCGGCTTCACCTTCTTTGTCTAATACCATCGATGCTTGCCAAATTGAGGCAAACTTGGAAAACAAGATTTTTGATAAGTTGAAAGGACTTTTGATTGAGTTTAAAGTTGGTGAACCAAGTGATCCCGCTACGGCTAAAGCGGTTGAGGTTTCTTGCATGTATTGTGGTGGAGGTCATGATTTCTCCGAGTGCATTACCAACGGTGGTAACACTTCGAGTGCCTTTGCGGCCACGGGAAATTACAACCAAAACGGTAAAGTTTCCCGCTCTAATCAAATGACTCCACCGGGTTTTGGAACAAATCAAAATGCTAACAACTATCGCAACAATCAAGTTGGTTTTAAGAACAATTACAACAAGGGAAACTATGGGAATCAAGGGGCTAATAATCAAGTTTCAAACAAAAATGATTTTCAAAATAACAACAAAAGTTTGCAAACATTGAAAGATCTTCCAAGTGAGTTTGTTGAATATGCTAGTGGGAATGATGCTAGGTTTGACAATATTCAAAGAGAAATCATTAGCATAAGATCCGAGTTTAAAAACGACTTGAAGAAAGAGTTGAAAAATGAGTTAGCTAATGAACTTAAAATCCACACCAACAAGATGGAAGGAAATGTCACTAGGTTGCAACAAAACCAACAAAAAATGGAACAAGGGCAACATGAGATTAAACAAGAGATGCTTAAGGCCGAGAAAAGGCAAACCGAAGCCGTATTGAGGCAATCTAATTTTGAAGATAAAATCTCGTCTATGTTTGAGGCAATAATGTGTAAACCGTCGTCAAGTGGTCTTCCTAGTAACACCATATCCAACCCTAAGGGTGAGATGAAAGTGATTACCACACGTAGTGGTAAGACACTTAAGGAGCCGATTCCTCAACCAATTGCTCCTACGGAGGAAGCAATCGAGGAAGAACCCGAGGTGGTGGTCCAAAAGGAGCATATCCCAATCCCACGAAGTACCGCTCATACCACACCTACGGTTGACCCATTACCATCATTGGAACCCGAGATTCCAAAGGCTATGCCTACTATGCCTCAACCCACACCACCTTTGCCCTATCCATCGAGACTTAGGAAGGAGAAACGTCAAGAGCGCGACAATTACCAATTTGAGCTTTTTATGAAAATGTTTCGTGATTTGCACCTTAATGTGAGTTTCGCCGATGCTTTGGTCATGATGCCTCGATTTGCCGCTAACTTTAAGAGTATGTTGAACAACAAGGAGAAATTGCACCAATTGTCTAGTTGTTCGTCGGTTTATCTTAATCGCATACCTCAAAAAGTCGGTGATCCCGGTAAATTTTTGATCCCTTGTGCAATCCAAGACATGGAAGAATGCTTCGCCTTGGCCGATCTTGGTGCTAGCATTAACTTGATGCCACTTGCAATCTTCAAGTCGCTCAATCTTCCTAATTTTACTCCTTCACTAATGTCTATCGAGTTGGCCGACCATTCCACAATTCCCGCATGTGGTTTGGCGGAAGACGTTTTTGTGAAAGTGGGGAAGTTCTACTATCCCGTAGACTTCATTGTTGTTGATATCCCCACGGATCCTCAAGTTCCTCTCATTTTAGGTCGTTCGTTTTTAGATACGTCTATGGCCTTGATCGATGTGCATGCTAGAAAGATCACCTTACGTTTCGACGACGAGGAACTTGTTATAAACGCAACTCAAAACTCTCAAATTTCTCATGTTTATTCCGTTGCAACCATAAACCTCGTTGATATGATTGACGTGGTTTGCGAGGAATTTTCACAAGAAGTTCTAGGTTTTGGTGATAAAGAAACTAGTGGCAATCCCACTATGTTGGATCCAATTCTTGATAATTCGACACCAACCTTCACTCCTTTTGAAGGTGGTGGTTTTACGTTGGAAGAATGCAATGTTCCACGTACTGTGACGAAGAACTCGACAACGATGAGGACTTCTCGATTATCAAGGATTTTCTCAACGATTTCCCATTTCCTCCACCCGAGGAGGTTATGAGTATCGAGCCCAAATCTTCACTTGAGGAACCACCTATCCTCGAGTTGAAAGATTTACCTCCTCACCTCGAATATGTCTATTTGGAGGAGGACGACAAGTTGCCGGTTATTATTGCGAAGGATCTTTCGAATGACGAAAAAACCGCACTTGTCGATGTTCTAAAGGCTCACAAAGGGGCGATTGCGTGGAAGTTATCCGACATTAAGGGGATCGATCCCAAGTTTTGTACCCACAAAATCTTAATGGAGGAAGATTTCAAGCCAACAATCCAAAGTCAAAGGAGGGTGAACCCCAAAATTCACGACGTCATAAAAAAGGAGGTCCTTAAACTCCTTGACGCGGGAATGATTTACCCTATTTCCGATAGCCCTTGGGTGAGTCCTATCCATTGTGTCCCTAAAAAGGGAGGGATGACCGTTGTGCCAAACAATGCCAACGAGTTGATTCCCACTAGACTCGTGACCGGATGGAGAGTGTGCATTGACTATCGAAAGTTGAATGAAGCCACTCGAAAAGACCATTTTCCCTTGCCCTTCATGGACCAAATGTTGGAGCGTCTTGCGGGAAACGATTTCTATTGCTTTTTAGATGGTTTTTCCGGTTACTTCCAAATTCCCATCGATCCTCGTGATCAAGAAAAAACTACATTTACGTGTCCATATGGAACGTTTGCCTATCGTAGAATGCCATTCGGACTTTGTAATGCACCGGGAACCTTTCAACGATGCATGATGGCTATTTTTCATGATATGATCGAGAAGACGATGGAAGTCTTCATGGATGACTTTTCCGTGTTTGGTGATTCTTTCACTTCGTGTTTGACGAACCTTGAGAGAATGTTAAAACGTTGTGAGGAAACCAACCTTGTGCTCAATTGGGAAAAATGTCATTTTATGGTTAAGAGTGGAATCGTCTTAGGGCACAAGGTCTCGAAAGCGGGGATTGAGGTAGATCAAGCTAAGGTAGACGTCATCGCCAAATTACCTCATCCCAAAACCGTCAAGGGAGTTAGGAGTTTCCTAGGCCACGCGGGCTTTTATCATCGATTCATCAAGGACTTTTCAAAGATTTCTCGACCCATTACACATCTTCTTGAAAAAGAGTCACGTTTTGTCTTTGACAAAGATTGTGTACGAGCCTTTGAGATCCTTAAGAGGAAACTTACCGAAGCTCCCATTCTTGTTGCTCCAAATTGGAACCTCCCCTTTGAGCTAATGTGTGATGCTAGTGATTACGCTATAGGGGCCGTTTTGGGGCAACGTCATGATAAGCACTTCTTGCCTATTCACTATGCTAGCAAGACGATGACCGAGGCTCAACTTAAATACACTACAACGGAAAAGGAGTTCCTTGCCGTGGTGTATGCATTTGAGAAATTCCGACCTTATCTCGTCTTGACGAAATGCATAGTGTATACGGACCATTCGGCTATTAAGTATCTCATGGCAAAGCAAGATGCTAAGCCGAGATTACTTCGTTGGATTCTCCTCCTTCAAGAATTTGATCACACCATCGTTGACAAAAAAGGAGCCGAGAATCTAGCGGCCGATCATCTCTCTCGTTTGGAAGATCCTCACCAAAGTGTTTACGAGCCTAAGGAAATCACCGAATCATTTCCGCTCGAGACACTTGGTGTAGTGAATTCTAAGCTTGATTCTTCCACCCCATGGTTTGCGGATTTTGCAAATTACCATGCGGGTAACTTCATCATTAAGGGTATGACAACTCAAGAAAAACGAAAATTCTTTCGTGATGTCAAGTTCTATTTTTGGAACGACCCTTACTTGTTTCGAACTTGTGCGGATCAAATCATCCGACGTTGTGTTTTTGGCACCGAAGCTTCTAACATCCTTAGAGCTTGCCATGAGGGACCCACGGGTGGTCACCACGGTGCTAATCTCACGGCTAAGAAGGTGTTTGATGTCGGCTTCTTTTGGCCTACTATTTACCGAGATGCACAAATCCTTGTGAAGTCGTGTGATGCATGCCAACGACAAGGAAAAGCCTCACAAAAAGATGAAATGCCACAAAATATCATTCAAGTATGTGAGATCTTTGACGTGTGGGGCATAGACTTTATGGGGCCGTTCCCATCATCTCGTGGTAATAAGTACATTCTCGTTGCGGTTGACTACCTATCTAAGTGGGTGGAGGTGAAGGCCTTGCCCACTAATGATGCTCGTGTGGTAGTTAAGTTCTTGAAAAGCTTGTTTGCTCGGTTTGGAACCCCTCGTGCGATCATAAGCGATCGTGGAACCCATTTTTGTAATGACCAATTCGAAAGAGTCTTAAGGAAATATGGGGTTACACATCGTCTTTCTACGGCTTATCACCCACAAACGAGTGGGCAAGTCGAGGTTTCAAACCGAGCGTTGAAGAGGATCTTGGAGAGATCCGTTGGGGAAAACCGACAATCTTGGTCGGATAAGTTAGACGATGCTTTATGGGCCTTTAGGACCGCTCATAAGACGCCCATTGGGTGCACTCCCTATAAGCTTGTGTATGGAAAGAATTGTCATTTGCCTATCGAGTTAGAACACAAGGCTTATTGGGCCCTAAAGCATTGTAATGATGATATGGAGACCGCGGGAAAACACCAGAAAATGCAATTAAATGAATTGGATGAATTGAGAGACATTGCTTATGAAAATTCATTGATTTATAAAGAAAAAACTAAAAAGTTGCATGATTCTAAAATTAAAAACCGGGTTTTTAACATTGGGGATCAAGTTTTACTTTTTAATTCAAAATTGAAAATTTTTTCCGGTAAGTTGAAATCCCGTTGGTCCGGTCCATTCACCGTAACTCAAGTATTTCCGTATGGGACCATCGAGCTAGCTCAAGATGATGGTCCTAACTTCAAGGTGAATGGACATAGGTTGAAGCACTACTTTGGCGGGGAAGTTCCATCCTTGAACTACCTCGACCAAGTCACCTTCCCCAATGATAATTAGTATTGAGGGGATCGAGTAGAGCTCATGACTCGGTAATCAAAAGCGATGAGCCTCGTGGGGGAGTCCCATGCTTATCCTATGTACATATTATCGCTTTCTAATGTAGCTTACGTGTGGGGATTTGTGCCCTTCCAACCTTTGTTTCGTGGTTGTTTGTGATATGTGGTTTTTAGATCATGATCTTCACGATTGGAGCCTCTCGTGTTCGTTTTATGGGAGCACTCGATCGTTTGCTTTGGAGACATTTCTCAATATCCATGATATATCCTTTGATGTTCTAACCTTAGGTTTTTAGCACACTTCATAAACGGCTATTACTTATTGGTTACACCCTTTCCATGCTAGATTAGGCATTCGACTACGTCTCTAGTATGGGGGTGTTTGCACCCCTAGACTCGAAACATTGAGGACAATGTTTAACTTTATTATGGGGGGTGAATAGATACTTGCCTTGCCAAACCTTCACGCTTTCCAAAGTTTATCGTTTTGTTATCATTTTTGTTGCAAAATAAGGCTAAAAATGGCCAAATTTTAAAATTTTTCTCATGTTTTATAAGTGTTTGAAGACACGAACGTAGATTTTCCGATGGCGAGAATAAGAGTAATTTTTGACTCGACCGTGCGTGTTGAGCACTTAGCTTTGATTCCTTAACTACACATTAGGCTAAGTCTCTTAAATGAGGACGAGAAATGATAGAGTTAATTATAAGTTACTATGCTAAACGTAGAGTACTCGTATTCTTTCAAAAACTCATGTGTTCTCGTTGTTTGCTTATTCTCCCTTCGCATGTAAATATTTTTTGCTTAATAAATATTGACTTAGCGGTTTAGTTAGGATTGTTGGGTTTCTAGTCTTTTCTAGTAGCTTCCGTGTAATTAAATTGGGGAGACATTAAGGTATCGCCAGCGTCACGGTTTTGAAGTATTGGCAACCCGAATAATCGAAAGCTTCACCCAATAATAAGATTTCAAGTGCTCACCTAAATCTAGCAAACAATTTGAAGCCCCACAAGGCCGAAAAATCTATGCAAAAATTCAAAGTGAATCAAGCCTTAATCTTCGAAGCTTTAAAGATCCAAAATTCGCCTTAGCGTGAGGATATACGTCTTTGGCTAATAAAACCACCGATGAGGCGGATAATAAAAGGCAAGGCAAGACCGAAGTCATAATAAAAGCTTCATGGCAAAGTTGAATAAAAGATGGAGGTAAACCAAAGATAATAAGGCCCTTCCGTTAGGGGGCGTATAAAAGTCTTGGTAATAAGTCTCATGTTCAAAACCGTTATAAAACCGTGTTTATCGATTCTTCTTGTCAACTTAATTTTTTAACATCGTCGTCTATTAGGAGGGGTTATTGATTTGATGGTCTTAGTTGTTAGGACTCTATTTTTAGACCTAAATCTCTATTATCGCATAAGTCAAACAATGTATCCTCGTGAAACATTCAAGACAAAATAAAATATAAGAGATACAACTTAGGAATAATGGGAGGATAAGTACGTGATTAGGGCATATGAGTAGTGTTAGCATTACTAACTTATAATGACAATGATCTCGTTGCACGCTTAGCATGGAATTGAGGTGAAAATCGAGGACGATGAAATTATTTCTAACGAAGCATTCACGTGTTCTTATTCTATGAACCTAAACGTCCCATTTTGCGATGAAAATCATACATTATGTCTATAACACAAGTAGTAGTAGTAATAGTAGTAGTATAGCTAGTTTATCGTTCAATAAAGTGAATAAAATAAATTTTGGAGATGCTTTGATACTTTATTCTAGCATTGCGTGAGGGCACGGCAATGGTTTAGTATGGGGGAGTGATGAGACTGCTTTTATACATGGTCTCATCTTCCAAATAGGGCTTAAAATGCATTAAATATCATCAAAATACCCAAATATATGCTTGTGTTTGTTGCTTGTGTATTTTAGGTACGGATATTGAGAAAATGACAAAAGATCACAAGAATCATGCAAAAACGAACACGGGAAACGAAGCCGCACAATGAACCAAGCCCTAATGAAGACTTTTCCAAGATCAACCCTTGAAGATTTGAAGAATTATGAAGAAGGGTCCTCCAATTATGAAGAATTGACACTTTATACCCTTGTATCCTCATAATTACAAGTTTGGTCCCTAAAGTTTGTCAAAATTACAAAAAGGACCCTCCACTTTGAAGAATTGGCAAGTTTAGCCCCTCAACAAAGCTAAATTGTCAACCAACATCATCCACAAAGTCAAATACATCATGAAGTCCTTCAAAGTACAAGAAATGACAAGTTTGGTCCTTTGAAAATCCAAAATTACAAAAAGGACCCTCAACTTTCAACATTTGGAAAAAATGGTCCCTCAATTATCAAGACTTGGCAACTTTAGTCCTCCAAAATGCTCAACATACAAGTCAAGACCATTATATATCAACAAAATTCCAAAACAGCCCCTCAAGTATCACAATATGGCAAGAAATACCCCTGAAAATACTTTGGAAAAGTATTTGGGGCAAAAGTGTGAAAAGTGAAAGTTTAAATACAAAGGAAATCCAGTTTTAAGCAAGTATTTACAAAGTAGCAAGTTAATGAAACATGAAGGATTAAAGCTGGCCAGACAACATTGTAACCTAGACCACTCATGGGCTGCCACGTGCCCCACTCAATCTTTTCCACCAATCACACCACTCCTTGCCTCCACCTCAGCCTTCCACTCACCAGTTTTTAATTAATTAAAACCTTGGCGCCTTAACACCTTTTTAAATATTAATCACCCTTAAAACGGATTAAACCATGTGTTCATCAGCTCAAGAACACAAATAGGCATTCCTTAATCATTATGAATTAAAGGCTAATTCTTTCCAGAACAATGATTAAGGGTCCTATAATCACAACCCAACCTTAAAACATGCCACATCATCATCCCCTTTGTCACATGCTACCTCCCCTGCCCCACCCTTCACGTCCAAACAAAAACAAGCCAGTAAATCCAACGTTTGAGAAACATGCTTACTTTCTAAGCTTCATATACACCATTGGATGCACTCACACATGCCAGCTGCCACTAAACAACAAGAAAAGTCACATGATTCTCCAAGATATTCAAACTTCATAAGGGCATTTTTGGAAGATCAAGTAGCTAGGGTTACACGTTTTTCAGCTTTCATAGTTCAGTTGTAAGGCTATATAAAGCCACTTAGGCCTTCACATTTCAGTTTGCTTTTTGATTTTTCCTTGGTTCAAGTTTCTGTAAATCCTATTTCTAAATTAATGAAATTGAGTTTGAAATCTTGAAGAAAAGTCATTGGCCAACCTTGTTTACTGCTTTCATTTGTTATATGCTTTGTAGTTCTTAAAGTTCAAAACCTGTTTTTCAAAGAGGAGTGTGCAAAAGTTTGCATATTTCCTCATTTTCTTGATATTTTGCTAAGTCTTGTTCCAATCTTGGAATTCTTGGGCTATAGGGCTGATCATAGCATCCTAACTGAGTTGGTTAAGGTGTGGTGAGGCTTATAACTTGGGGATAATCAAGTGTGGGGTAACAAGTTTGCATTAATCAAGTTTTTCCCAAGTTTCTGATTTTTATGATATTGTGCTTAACCCTTGTTCAATCTTAGCAGGCTTTTTGTGGAAGCTTGTGCTTGTTCTTGCTAGCACATAAGCTCAAAATTCGTGGGTGTGGATGTACATCCATGAGGTTTGCATACTTAATCTCCAAATCTGCTAAAATTGTGATTTTTGGTGATATTTGTATGAAACTGTTGTTCTTGTGAATTTTGTGGCTTGTTCTTGCTTGAATCTGTTTATTATACTTGTTTGAGTGTTAATTGATGCTTGTTTGGCCTGAAATCTTGTTTTGCTTTTGAAAATTTTGATTTGAAAAATTTTAAGGGGTGTTTGGGTCTACTGGTTTATGCTTGTAATTTGTTTTTGTGTTAAGGGAAGGTGTTGTTTATGCTTTGTATCTGCTATACCTTTGTTTGAGAGTGTTTTGCTGCAAGTTTTTGGGTTTGAACACTTGAATCAATCAATCTGCTATATAGACCTTGTTTCTGCTTGTTTTGACCTAGGATTTTGGGAACACTTAGTGTGTATGCATGCTTAGGGATAAAATTGGTTTAAACAAAGTTAACATAACCTGTTTGAAAGATTTGAGGTGTTGAAATTGGCTTGTGTGTCAAATACATCAGCAAAGTAGAAAACTGCATGTGTTAGTGTTCATCAGTAACTTTCATTGCTTGAATCTTGCTTAATTCTTTGAACCAGTGCATGAAACCTGTTTAGACTTGCTTATTGGAGTTTATTATAGCTTGTGTGTGCATTTGGTTGAATTTGGCTGGCTGATTTGTGCTAAAACTGCTCTTGAATGCTAAACTGCTTATTGTTCATGTCTGATGAATGATTGATTAAACTGTATCAATTGGGTGTTTGTGATTGTGTTATTTTGATTGTGATTGACTCCTTTTGATCCAAAGATCATTTGGGTGCCTTTGTGAAATCTGAATCCAAGAAAAAGTCACTAAAGATAAAAAGTCAAAATAGTCAAGCAGTGGAAAAAGTTTCCACTGCTCAACATCCAAAACTAGCCCCTGCTAGTGCAATTTTGTCATCAGCTTATCAATAAGCTATTCTAGCTTATTCTGACTTGCAACAACTTATATTTTGTGATAGATCTTCATTATTTGACCCATTTAAGTGAACTGGAGCTTATAAGACTTTGACTTTGACTTTTTACTAGAAAACCAACTTGTTTGACTTTTAACATAAGTGCTTATTTGATTTTCCAGCTTATTGAGTGTGCTTATTTTTAAGGTCTTTGGTTTTTAAGCTTAGTTTTGTCAAAAGAAACATTTTGCAACTTGAATCAGCTTCTGAGGTGGTCTAGATCATAAAAACGACTATTTTGTCGTTTTGTGAATAAGTTTGTGACTTGTTTCTGGCTTATTAAGTGGGCTTATTTGAAGATTCTTTTTGCAGAAGTCTTTGTTAGGTCAAAAGAAGGTTGTGTGTAAAATTTTAGCTTATGGCAACAGCTTATAGCTTAATGGGCCAAAAAGCCCATTAAGAATAAGCTGCTTATTATAAGTTAGCTTATTTCACATTTTCAGCTTTTGGGCCTTTGGAAAAAGTTGTTTAGAATCAAATTTTGAGTCAACCTGTGCTTTTTGGGCTTAATTTGAACACTTTTTCTTATTGGGCCTTAATTAAGCCCAATAAGGGACTGTTTTGGGTTTGGCCCATTTTCTAGGCCCAATATGGGTATTTAGGTAATTTCACTTTCATTTCTGAGTTATTTAGGTTAAATTAAGCTAGTTTGCAAGTTTTTAGAATTTTTTAGAATTTTTCGATTTTTAATATTATTTTAATATTATTTTATTATTAAAAATTAAAAGTCTGATTTTCTAGGTTTTTATATTTTTCCTAGGATCTAAATACTTAATTAGGATTTTTGCAACTTTCCAATTATTTTCTAGGTCTTTTAATTATTTTCTATAATTAATTTAAGATTTAATTGATTTTAGGAGTTTTTAATTGTTTAAAAATAGTTTTAATTGGTTTTAAAATTTTGAAAAATAGTTTTTAGCTTAATTAGAGTATTTTTGAGGTTTACAAACTTGAAAATCTTGTTTAGAGCTTTTTAATAATTAATTTTGATTTTTAGGGCTTTAATTAGCATTAAAAAGTCATTATATAATTAATTAAAAGGTTTTTGCAAGTTTTGATTTTTTGTAAACTCTTAGAATATTATTAGGGATTTTTGGTAATTTTTAGAAATTTTTAGGTTAAAATTTTAATTTTGGTGGTTTTTACGACTTTACGTGTACGCCTTTTTAGACTTAGTTTAATCCGTCTTCATAACCGTCATTCTCTTCTAATCCCCTTTCTATTCTTCTTATTCAAATATAATCACAAATTAATCCATATCATTACACACATAACACACTAGTCTCCTCGTGAACGAACTTGAACTTAATTGGTCATTAGTGCTTGGTTTTCCTAAACCGACACTTAATACTTGCCACTTTTGTCATCCTTTTCCTAAAGGGTGGTAAAAACTCAACTATCAATCTCTTACTCCAAATGAAGATGTATACCAAAATCAAGAGAAGACCATAATTTCAAGATCGTGTCTCAAGATTTGAAGTTTGAAGTACATGCCAAATATCGGTCCGAGAAAGGTCTCAAATCGTGAAACGAGTTATGCCAAGATATGAACTTTGTGAGATTTCGAGAAGCAATTTTAAAAGATTTTGTCCTTTGGTTAACTATGGATTAAATCGTCATACTTTATTTTCGGCCTTAATAAATTATCAAAATAAGTCAAAAATGCATCCTCGTGATCATTCAAGACAAAAATATAATACAAGAGATACACCGTAGGAATAAGGGGGTCTAAGTGAATAATTAAGCCACATGAATAAGTGTTAGCTTTACGAACTTGTAATTACAATGATCTCGTTTTTACGCTTGGTATGGGGAACGTGAAACTTGAGGGTGATAAATATTCATGATACCAAAAGCCCTAATTTAAGTCTTAGATTTCTTTACGAGTTTTTTCATCAAACAATTTCAAAGTTAATAAATTAAATGAAATTGTTATATCTTTTATCTTTTCATCGTTGTTAAGTTTCTTTTATTGTAGTAGTAGAGGCCGAGATGGGTTGATTATGATGAAAAGTGTAAATTTGTGCTTTAAAATCGTGCATTGCATGAGGGACATTGCAATGGTCAAGTGTAAGGGATTTAATAAGTGTGAAAACACTTATCCTTTTACCACTTAAAACAAGGAAAAACCAAACCAAAACGTGTATTTATAAACGTAAATGTCGGAATTACGCGCGGTTTTGTTTGTTTGTGTAAAATAGGTACAAAAGATCATAAATGAAGAAAACACAGGATTTCACGGGCTTTTATTGAAGAAAAAGACAAAAGACATGCTCAAGGGACCAAAAGTATTAAGAGGCACGGATATCGAGAAATCACCAAGGAAAAAGGTCAAGAAAACAGCAAAACAAGCACGAGAATGGAAAGACCACAAAATTACGAAGCCAACAGTTTCGGCCTTGCCGCGTAACTCGTCTCGGTTTGCATTTCGCATATTCTACTATTTTATTTCTAATTTAACATTTTATTAATCTTAGTAAAAACTAAATAAATAAAAGTTTTTTATTTTATAATAGTTAGTTTAGTATTGAAATAATTAATTTTGATTTTTAAATATTTTTAGTTTTAGTAGTTTTATTTTTATTTATTTTTATCTATTTTTAAACTAACCCAAAAATATTAAAAAGAAAAAAAAATAGCATTTGTGTTTCTTTTGTGAGTAATTAGGTGCATCCTTCTAGAAGATTTAAGATGGCAAAGTTGGTTAAAAAAGATTAATCAAGAGCCCGTGGATAAACGAATAATGAAAGGTGAAGATGGTGATCCATGTGAAGTGCTCTCATTGGTCAATCTAAACGTATCTTTCATCGTATTGGTGGAAACACATCATCACCTACCAAATGACCAAGTTGCCCTCAAGTTAAAGAAGAGAATGTGATTAAAATCCTAAAAAGACTAATCTACCCCAAGCACCTTTACTTCAACTATAAATAACACCTCATTTTTCTTAATTTTGTATGTACATTTTAGGTAGCTAAATAATGTCAACTTTATTTCTTGTTTTATAAATGTATTTCCTTTCAACCTTGTACTAGCTTATCATTAAGCACTTTCATATTAATAGAAGTTTATGTTTTAGCTTAATAAGTGTGAAAACACTTATCCTTTTACCACTTAATTATAATAATAACCAAGCTTATTTTATGTCGTAAATATCGGAACTATGCGTGGCTTGTGTTTTTATTGTGATTTAGGATCAAAATGTGAAAAGGGAAGAAAACATGGGCTTTCACGGGCTTTTATCGAAGAAAAAGACAAAAGACGAAGTCAAAAGATCAAGAGTGCAAAAAGAACGGAAATCCAAGTCCTATTCTGAAGTTTTATTGAAGAAAAAGTCTAAAGACGGAAGTTTAATGAAGTCGAAGAACCAAGTCTAATAAAATAAGAAAATTATAAGACGAGTTCAATCTATATCGACAAATCCCAAGACAACGTCGAGAAAGTCGAAGAATTCAAAAGACGAAAAGATGAGAAGAAAAAAGAAAGCATAACACATGTTAATCCTCCTATAAATACCCTCCTAATGACACATTAGGAGGTGTTAGCTAATTTGACACATTAGTCTTTCCAATTTATTTACATGCACTTTCATATTGTCATTTAAATTCAAGTCTTTAATTTTCAAGTAAGTCTTAATTTTGTTATTGAATCTTTATCTTTAATCAAGTTTTTAATTAATCTCTCATTCTACCTTTCTTGTCTTATTTAATATCTATGCTTATTTGCTTATTTTCATGCTTATTTGATTGTTTGTTATGTTTTTATGATTTTGATTGTGTTAGCTTATTGATTTTATAGCTTATTTTGTGCTTTTCTTAATTTTAATTAAGTGTTTTTAAAAGTTATTTTATAAAAAGTTGATTTTAAATATTTTTATTATTAAGTGTTTTTAAAAGTTTTTAAATTTTGGCTTATTTGCATTTTCTTAAAATCATTTTGGTTAAACTTTTAGATAAGTGCTTATTTAATTTTAGCTTAATTTTCCTTTTTGCTTAAACTGTTTCTAATTCGGGTTATGTTAAAATCCTAGATTCCCGAACTAGGTATAGATTCTTCTTTTCCCGACTTATGTTTAGGATCAACATTCAGACTTAGGTGCATTTTAGTTTTATTCCGACTTGTAGCTAATTTTCCCATTTCCCGAACTACATACCAATCAATATCCCGAACTCAATGCAAAGCACATATTCCGAACAAGGTCAGTAATATACATTCCGAATTAGGTGTTGGTTCTACTTTCCGAATTAGGTTGCAATTTGTAATTCTGAATTGTGACAGGATTTTGGATTCTGACTTATGTTTTATTTATTTCTTGTTTTAGTTTTTAAACTTTATTTTTCCCGCCATTTTTCTTAAGTTTCATTTTAAATTTGTTTAATCTTAGATTTATTTCAAGATTACATTTTTATCGAGTTTTCAAATTTACTTTTTAAAGGTTTTAATTTTTCGTCATTTATTTTTAAGTCTTAATTTTTAGTTTTAATTTTTAAGCTTTCACTTTTACTTAACGACATTTACATTTACATTTTCATTTAAAATAGATAATATCATTTCCTTTCTTTACACCAAGAACGACTGAGTCACATATTAAACCGGAGATCAATTCGATTTGACCAATTCAACGAACAATTTTTATATAAGAAAGTTTCTTGTATTAAATGGCGCCGCTGCCGGCTCTTTTCGTGAAGATTAACGGTTTATTGTGAGAGACATGTTGAATTTTGGGATCCGTTCACTCTTGAACGTTATTTTTCTTGTCTAATTTTCAAAAAATTTCAAAAATCCATAAAAATAAAAAAAATTTAAAATCCAAAAAATTTGAAAAATCATAAAAAGCATTTCTTTTTCAAAGTTTAGCACCAAAAATATTTTCTTTTTCACGTTAACTTTATTTCTTCTATTTCTTTGCTTTTCTTTTCTTTTGTAGGTATATGCGTACTCGTTCACGCAAAAGGAAGTCCATTCAAGCCGCTATTATTGATCCTCCTGTTGTAGAGCCTCCCGTTTTCAACACAATGGAGAATCGTCCAATGATCAAGCTCTTACAATCACACGTCGAAGGCAACGATGATGTGATTGTGGTGCCGGCTATTGACGCCAACAACTTCGAGCTCAAATCCGGTTTCATTCAAATGGTTTCCGCCACACCTTTCTTAGGTCGTACTCATGATGATCCACATGATCACATAAAAAGGTTCGTACACTTATCCAATACTGTTAAATACAATGGGGTTTCACAAGAGGCAATTCGTTTGCTCCTCTTTCCTTTCTCCCTCGAGGAACAAGCCCGAACTTGGCTTGATAAGGAACCACCCCAGAGTATTGTCACATGGACGGACCTTGAGACCAAGTTTATCAATTACTTTTTTCCACCCTCACGTACTACCGCTTTGCGGAATGACATTATCAACTTTGAACAAAAGTACGGTGAGACATTTAGTGAATCTTGGGATCGTTTTAAGGAACTTTTAAGAAAGTATCCACAACACGGTTTTACAAAGGTACATCAAATTATACTTTCTATAATGGATTAAGTTTGAATGACCAAGATTCACTAAATAGTGCCTCGGGGGGTAATATTTTGGTTAAAACTATGAATGAAGCTTGGGCTATCATTGAAAACAAAGCCAAACTCCAAACCAAGAGTGTTAGGGCTACTATGGCTACTGCAAGTGAGAGTGAAGTCACTACTCAAATTAAGGAGCTTACTTCTATAGTAAAACACCTTGTTCTAAGAGATAACCCTCCCACTCAACATGCCCATGCTCTTAATACAACTTGTGAAACTTGTGGTGGGCCACACTCTTATGTTAATTATGATAAAGCTTATGATCAATCTCACGGGGAAGTGTATGCTTACAACAACACGAAGAGAGTTCATTTCAAGCCTATGTCGATGTTAATCATTTGTCCTATAATTCTACGAATTATTTGGCTCCACCCGGCTTTCAACAAAGACCACACCCACCCACCCAAAACAACCAAGGGCCGCCAAGAGCTAATTTTCAAGGAAATGCCAATGTGAGGGGCTCAAATGCAAATCAGGGAAATTACCAAATGCAAAATCAAAGCTTCCCAAACCAAGGTTTCAATCCTCAAGGTTTTCCACCTTATAACCAATACCCAAACCAAGGTTTTCAACAACAAGGGTTCAATTTACCTCATCCGCAAATGGACTTGGTTTTGCGAAAATTGAATGAACATGAGAAAATAATGCAAGCAATGTAAGAATCTAATAGACAACTGCAAGAGTCCACGGATAGGAAATTCGTTCAAATGTTACAAGCCCTTCGTCCCCAAGGTGCTCTTCTTTCTTCCACCGAAACAAACCCTAGAGCTAATGTGAGTGATATTACTACACGCAGTGGAGAAACTTTAGTAGGACCTTCTATCCCTCCCCAAGTTACTCCATCTACACCTCCTCCACCCCCATTTATCCCTCCTACTACCACGCCTAGTACTAGTTCCCCATTACCGTCTCCACCTCTTACGAAAGAAGTACCTAAGAAAAACCCTTCACCAACCCCATACCACCTCTAAACCTTCTATTTCTCAACCTTCAACATCTCAACCTTTACCTGCTACACCTACACCACCTAAACCCAACATCCCTTATCCTTCTCGGTTAGACAAGTGCAAATTGATCACAAAAGAGGATTCTCAAGTTACTTCCTTTTTGAAGACGATCTCCCAAATGAATTTCAACAATAGCCTTGTTGAAGCACTTGTCCAAATGCCGAAATTTGTCAAAGCATTGAAGGAATTGCTTAACAAGAAGGAAAAGATGGCTAAGTTTGTCAACACACGCTTAAATGAAAATTGTTCTGCAGTCCTTCTTAAAGAACTTCTGGAAAAACTTGGATATCCTGGTCGTTTTGTGTTGCCTTGCCTTTTTAACAACGTTGAAGAATTTACTGCCTTAGCTGATCTCGGGGCAAGTATCAATTTGATTCCTTTGAGTGTTTGGAAAAAGATATCATTACCTGACCTTACACCAACAAAGATGACTCTTGAGCTAGCAAATCAAACTCTCGCTTACCCCGTTGGTATTGCTGAAGATGTTTTCATTAAAGTTGGTACCTTCACTTTTCCGGTCGATTTTGTTGTTGTTGATTATGAAATGGACCCTCGTATTCCGTTAATACTTGGACGACCACTTTTGAGAACCGGAAAAGCTCTAGTCGATGTGGCCGAAGGTCAATTAATCTTAAGGGTCGGGAATGATGCCCAAGTTTTTAAGATGGGGAAGATTACAAGTAAGTCAAATGGAAAAGAATCGGCGAAAATGACTAATGTGCTTCAAGAAGAGCTTACTACTACTTTGGAAAGTTTTAAGCTTGATGACTTTGTTGTATATGATAATCCTCTTTTCGAGTCTTGCTATGATAATCTACTTTTCCAAGACAATGTGGATGATTTTGATGATTCTCTCTCCAATCTGGATCCCCCACCAATTTATGATTCTCCACCGATCTATGATGATTATGATGATGATTCTAGTTCCGATGTGGATGCTTATGATGATTTTGCTTCAGAGTATAAAGACATGCCAACTTATGATGATTTTGATGATGTTGATACTCTCTCGAGTGATTCTTCACATGATGACCTTGCTCCTACTTTTGATGTAGATCCTCCACCGAACACTCTTGATACTTTGGATAATTACTCATTTGAGGAAGATTTTGCCACTTTACTTAATACATACTTCCCCAATGAGAATGATTCTCCTCTTTTGGACTTTGATTTTGGTCTTTATCCTCCTTCGGATATTAAGAAACCCGTTTCAAAGGAGAAGAAACCGAAACACACCAACATCCGCAGTACTTATGTTTTGACACCTCTCTATCCACCTTCGTCGGATGAGATTGTGCGATTTATGAGCGGATCTTCTTCAAATTCTACTGAGCCTGAGTCTTAATTTCCCCTAAAAGAAAAGGTGTTCGATCCAGGTATCACAATCCTTCAGCCATCTCAGTATCCATCTAATGAAATAAAAGGAAAGATTTTTAGAACTTGTGGAGATATGTTTGCACTTCATCCTACTATCTACCACCGTGCTCAATCTTTGCTTAAGGGAACCTTGCCTACTCTTCTTTGGCTTGCCTTGTTCACCTTAAGCTTGTGCTATTTGTTGGACGAAAACCATGTATTTGATCCCAGTGGATGTTCTTCAAGGTTCTTACCATTCTAATCAAGGTCGATTCAGGCTCACGACTCGGTGAACAGAAACAAGCGCTTACCGGGAGGCAACCCGAGTATCTATCCTTTTATTCCGTTTTTATAGTAAGTGTAGGGGGAGACCCTAGTATATGTTTTTTGTTTTCTTTCTTATCATGTTCAGGGATTAGAGCTTTCAAAGATCCATTCTTGATGACTTTTGATGACCCGTGATTCCGTGTACCCGTCTTCCCGGTTCTATCCTAAACGCTTTTGATTCTCTATTTTATATTCTTAAATATTAAAATAGGAATCACTTTAGTTGTTTCTTCCTTAGCAAGATTTAAACAAAGTGCACAATGTCCTAAGTGTAGGGGAGTTTACTCCCACATGCTTAAACATTGTGGACAATGTTTATATTAAGTGTAGGGGGACTTCTATCGAAGTTAAGTGGGCTTTTCCATGAATTTGTCCTCATTTTAACCGAAAAATTGATTTTTCGACATTTTTCAAAATTTTTGATCTGTTTTGGCCTATTAGTATTTTCCTTTGTTATCGTTATTTTCTTTCTTAGAATAAATTTTTAATAAAATGGTTTTAATAAGTTTAGATATCTTTGATATTTTTCAACGTCATGAATCTTTTGACTCAACCCGAGTTTACTTATCTAAGTTTACTCTAGCTAGTATCCTTAACGTGTTTAAGTCAAGTTTTGCTAGGCTTTTATATAGGGAACTTTAAAACGCGAAAGTCTTAGCTCTTACGGGTTAAGAACAAGAAATTTTCACAAGTTCCTATAATTGATCCTAGAAAGTCGTTTATCAAGAGAACTTTAAAATGCAAATTCTAAACTTGAAAAAGTCTAAGAAGATGCAAGATCCAATAGATGACTTGAAAACCCGAAACTTTGATTTAATAGGCTAAGCATCCACGAGTCTCAATCCTTGAGATTTTAAACTATAGAGAACGAGAGATGATAGAGTTAATTATAAGTTTGGTATTCTTTCATGAATTTATGTAAGTAAATTATGAGCTTTTTCTCCCATCGCTTGTTAATAAATTTAATTGAAATAAGTAAGATCGTACGATTTGAAAAGTTACTTAGCTTCTAGCACAAGATCGCTTAAAAGTTTCTCGATATTAATTAGAGTTCATAGCCAAGGCATAACTTATTGAAGCGGGATGCGAAGATTGCCGAGTCCAAAAAGGCCCTAACAAGGCATGAGGGCTACATTTTGTTGCTAAAGATCCAAAGTGATGTGAAGAATCATTTATCAATAATCAATATGAAGGATCAAGACACACGACGAAAAGCAAATACTCCCCTAAAGATCATGGAGAATTCTATCCAAAAAGGCTCTAAGAAGGTATGAGGATAAATAGATCCAAGTCCTAAAAGGAGGTGGATCGTTGTATATCAAAATCCTAAATAAAGATTAGAGAAAAATGAAGAAGTCGTGGTCTAAGTTTGAAGAATCTCTCAAAACTTCAAGTGAAGAAATTCCTATTATGAAGAGAAGACCATTATTTCATGAACGTCTCTCAAGATTTGAAGTATTAAGTCACTGTCAAATATCGGTCCGAGAAAGGTCTCAAATCGTGAAGCGAGTTATGCCAAGATATGAACTTTATGAGGTCCCGAGAAGAAGTTTTAAAAGATTTTGTCCTTTAGCTAACTATTGATTAAATCATCCTACTTTATTTTCGGCCTAAATAACTATCGAAATAAGTCAACAATGCATCTTCGTGATCATTCAAGACAACAATAAAATATAAGAGATACCCCTAGGAATAAGGGGATCTAAGTGAATAATTGAGCCACATGAGTTTGTGTTAGTTTGCTAACTTATAATAACAATGATCTCGTTTTTAAGCTTGGTTTGGGGAACGTGAAACTTGAGAGTTATAAACATTCATGACAATCCAAAGCCCTAATGTAAGTCTTCGATCTCTTTACTTGTTTTCTTCCTTCAAATATTTTGTTATCTTATATCTTTTTACGTTTCCTTAATGTCTTGTGTTCGAATAAAGGCCAAGGTAGGTTAATTATAATGGAAAATGTAAATCTTGCTTTGTAATTAATGCATTGCATGAGGGCATTGCAATGGTCAAGTGTAGGGGATTTAATAAGTGTGAAAACACTTATCCATTTACCACTTAATTATAATAATAACCAAGCCAAAACGTGCATTTTATGTCGTAAATGTCGCAATTATGCGTGGTTTGTGTTTTTGTTGTGATTTAGGATCAAAATGTGAAAAGGGAAGAAAACATGGGGTTTCACGGCTTTTATCGAAGAAAAAGACAAAAGACGAAGTCAAAAGATCAAGAGTGCAAAAAGAACGGAAGTCCAAGGCCTATTCTGAAGATTTATCGAAGAAAAAGTCAAAGACGGAAGTTTAATGAATTCGAAGAACCAAGTCTAATAAAAGAAAAAAGTTATAAAACGAGTTCAATCTATATCGACAAATCCCAAGACAAAGTTGAGAAAGTCGAAGAATTTAAAAGACGAAAAGACGAGAAGAAAGAAGAAAGCATAACACATGTTAATCCTCCTATAAATACCCTCCTAATGACACATTAGGAGGTGTTAGATAATTTTACGCATTAGTTTTTCCAATTTATTTACATGCACATTCATATTGTCATTTAAATTCAAGTCTTTAATTTTCAAGTAAGTCTTAATTTTGTTATTGAATCTTTATCTTTAATCAAGTTTTTAATTAATATCTCATTCTACCTTTCTTGTCTTATTTAATCTTTATGCTTATTTGCTTATTGTCATGCTTATTTGATTGTTTGTTATGTTTTTATGATTTTTATTGTGTTAGCTTATTGATTTTATAGCTTATTTTGTGCTTTTCTTTTTACTTTTAATTAAGTGTTTTTAAAAGTTATTTTATAAAAATTTGATATTAAATATTTTTATAAAAAGTGCTTATTTGATTTTATCTTAATTTTCTTTTTTGCTTAAACTGTTTCTAATTCGGGTTATGTTAAAACCCTAGTTTCCCGAACTAGGTATAGATTCTTCTTTTCCCGACTTATGTTTAGGATCAACATTCAGACTTAGGTGCATTTTAGTTTTATTCCGACTTGTAGCTAACTTTCCCATTTCCCGAACTACATACCAATCAATATCCCGAACTCAATGCAAAGCACATATTCCGAACAAGGTCAGTAATATTTATTCCAAATTAGGTGTGATTTATGCATTCCGAATTAGGTGTGGATTTTTATGTATTCCAAATTACTTCAAGAACATACATTCCGAACTAAGTCCAAATCGTGGATTCCGAATTATGTGACAAATTTGGATTCCGAACTAGGTGTAGGATTTACTTTTCGAATTAGATCTAGGATAGTATATTCCGAATTAGGTTTAGTTTTTGGGTTCCGAATTAGGTGCTGGTTCTACTTTCCGAATTAGGTGCTGGTTCTACTTTTCGAATTAGGTGCTGGTTCTACTTTCCGAATTAGGTTGCAAGTTGTGATTCCGAATTGTGACAGGATTTTGGATTCCGACTTATGTTTTATTTGTTTCCTGTTTTAGCTTTTAAACTTTATTTTTCCCGCCATTTTTCTTAAGTGTCATTTTAAATTTGTTTAATCTTAGATTTATTTCAAGTTTACATTTTTATCGAGTTTTCAAATTTACTTTTTAAAGGTTTTAATTTTTCATCATTTATTTTTAAGTCTTAATTTTTAGTTTTAATTTTTATGCTTCCACTTTTACTTAACGACATTTACATTTACAAGTTCATTTAAAAGATAATATCATTTTTCTTTCTTTACACCAAGAACGACTGAGTCACACAATTAATCATTGTCAATTCGAATCGAGACGAGACGATAACGATTTTTAATCTAGTAAATTCACTTGTATTGTAGCTTATTCTCTTTTAACTTATTCTTATTCTACATTTCTTAATCTTTTCTTATAATCTAGCTTATTATTTTTGGATTAGTTTTTTTATAACGTTTTCCAAATAAATTAAGATTTATATATAAGTTTGAAATAAGTTATCTTATTTCAAGCTTATTGTGGGCTTATTTTTCTAGATCTAGCTTATTGTGGGTGATTTGTTCATTTAGCTTTTAAGCTTTTTGAATCACATAAGTTTTAAGCTTAGGCTTACAACTTATTAAAAAAGCTAGCTTTTGTAATTATTTATTTTTAGTTTAGATCTATTAGTTTTTTTATAAAAATAGTTTAGATCTATAAGTTTTAAGTTTAAAAATTAAAGTATTTTCATAAAACCTAAAAAATAGTTTAGATCCATAAGTTTTGAGTTTAAAAATTAAAGTATTTTTTATAAAACATAAAAAATAGTTTAGATCTATTAGGTATTTTATAAAATAGTGTAGATCTATTAGTTTTAAGTTTAAAAAAATTAAAATAGTTTTATAAAATATAAAAAAAATAGTCTAGATCTATTAGTTTTGTTTTAATCTCTTTACCAAATATTAATTGTTGCTTATTAATCTAACCTCTTGTGTTCTTTTGATATTGGTGAATCGATTCATCACTTTTAGTAAAGAGCTTATGGTTTGTATAGATTTGGTTCGAGTTTGATTTGGGAGGCCATGTACTTTACGGGCCGGGTTACGCTTTTGATTAAGTTTGATATGGGAGGTCGTGTACTTTACGGGCCATATTTTGTTGATTATGTAGATTGTGTTTAGAGCGTTTTCTTCAGACCACGGGTATTAAAGTTCTTTTCTTTTAATACCTAGCTTAATCGTTTTAGTTTAATTAATTAGATTAATATAGTTTAAATTGTTTCAAAAAAATATCTCTTTTATAAAAATCGTTTTAATTAGTTTTAAAAATTAGTGGTTTTTTTAAAATAGATTTAAAATTTGTAAAAATTTGTTTTCATTTAGATAAGCTTATTAGTATAAAGTTTACACATTTTTGTGATTATTAAGCTTATTAGTATACAAAGCTTCAAGTTTTATCATCTAAAAAGTTTAATAAGCTATAAAGGTTAAAGCTTTATGCTTTATTCTTAAGTTTATCTTTGTGATTTATTTTTTTGTCATTTTTACTTGTTATTACGTGCTTGCATTTAGATTAATTTTGCATTTAGAGTAATTAGTATTTTAAATTATAATATAGTTTTGTTGCATCTTAGAGTTAATTAGTTTAATCTAGATTTTAAATTGTAGTATAATTTTATTTTGCATTTTAGAGTAAATTTATGTGAAATATTTACGCTTTGTAATTCTATATATTCATTAGCCTAAAATAATTTTCTCATTTTATAAGTTTAATTAGAAATAGATTTTAAATCCTTTAATTGAACCAAAAACAAATATAGTTTTTATGACAAAATTGGATTTCAATTCGAGGAAAAACGATTATACTAAAACGGTTATTAGTCTCAGATGTAAAGAAACCAAATATATCAAACGCGAAAAGAATAAACACGTATTCATTTTCAACACATGTTTTTTTATGTTTAGTCAATTTGTACGAAACGACTTTTATAACAGCCTTGTAAAAAAGTAGTCCTAACTGAACCATGACAATGCCTTGGACCCCTACCCAATAACAAGACTTTTAAATCCATTTTAACACATTTAATGATGACATAATTGTTAAGCTAAATTCACGACTTATAAATTAACTTTTAGAAACTTTCACCACTTCAACAAGCAGCCAAGCTCCCCAAGGCAATTACAAAACCTATAATATTGTTATAACCTTTAGTACTACTATAATAGTCTGCTAAAGACCAAAAATGTAAACACTTTTCACTGGCAGACAATCAATAATAAGGAAACTGTTGGTCAAAGGAGATACAATTGGGTAAGATAGGTCCCAGTAGTTTTGTGAATGTCTGATATATGAGGTTGAGATCAGAGTAATGCAATATGGTTAAACTTAAAGGCTATGTGACCCAGCAAATGCAACTTGCTAGGGGCATGGGATCCTACCACCTTCTTCAATTTTGTTAGGTAACGCCTCTATGTATAACAAATCTATGCGAACTTACCTATAGTACACTAAAGATAAGTTTTGCAACTTTTGTAAATTGATACTCGTCGTATTGCATAACGCCTGACGCCATTCTTAGTATGTTGAACGTTACGTATATAAGACTGGTGAGGTGTAGTGGAGAGCACCCTCAATTGCGAAGCACCGTGTTCATGCACGACCACCGATCTACCTCCACGTGCGAGGGGGTGACTTTGGTACTTCGCTCAAAGTGACACATAAACATCAAGGAACACATAGATGGATGGAAAAATGATCTAACCATCGAAAATACTTTCCTTATGGACAAAAGGCAATGTAGATATCATACTTTTACCAAAGGTGGAAACTTGAAAGCAAAAACTGTCATATTCTTTGCTTTGTTCAGCAGCTGTTTATAAACACTATATTCAATTCTTTTTTCATCTCCAATCAACACTAGTATCTCATGGTCCCATTTTGCTATTACAGTAGTAATCTAAATCACTTTCAATACAATTATTTAGCATTTAGAGACGCCAACTAGACAAATACAAAACATATTACAACGGCCCCTTACTTTGAGCCACCAATTATTAAATGGAAACTATGAAGTAACAAAAGGGTAATTAGTGGGACAGTGTTTAACATGTGGGTAATGGCTTATTAAAGGCATGCCAGAGTGTTGTGATTCATATGTTTTGCTTGTAATAGAACAACAGTGACAATTCAATGTTAATTAACCCAATATTTAATCCTATATTTAACCCGCCACCTTTTTGTACAAGTAAAAGAAGAAAGTAAGGCTTACTTAATCAGCATCGCGTATTCGTGTATATAGTATTGCCGATAAATGCAGAATTTAACCACGGAACCAAACGGGTCGATGTGCAACTGCCCAAGTCGTTCTAGACCTCAGGTTATTCTTCGATCATGCAACTAAACATTCATAATTCATTCATGTGCATTTATTTGAGTATTGCTATTATAGTTAACTGTCATGACAAGTATGATACTAGTAATGCAAGTGTACATGTAGTACATGTTGAAGATAAGAATAAAGACTTGAATAAGTCTATGTTTTTTGTATTTATTAAGCTTCTAAGCTATAAAAACTTCCATGAAGGCTGAAAGCAGCCCTTACCAATTTGCCAGCAGCCGCCAACAAAGACGACTTAGACTAAGAACTGTGTGTTATCAATGCATATTCCATGTGTGACGTAGATCGAATACTTCCATCTGACAATTATATGCATGATCTATTTATCATCGAATTGACATGCTCAACATTTATAAACGCAGACGGTTTGTGTTTCATGTTTGTTTCCCATAATCCGCCGAGATAAGTCCCAGAAAATCTGTAATAAAAATGATCTAGTTTGGAAGTTGTTTGAGGAGTTTAACTTAATTACGTGAGTACCATAACTCGTGAATCACGCTCAAACCACATAAGTCACAATAGAGGAAGAATATCATAAAACAAATTGATACCATAGTTTGGGACTCTCGAACAATTACAGTTCACCCTTTCATACCCAACTCTATTCCAAATTTTATAATATAAACTAACTCAAACTTGATTATATATAGTATTATTCTACGTGACATCATCATTTCTCGTCACCATTGTCAATACCGCCGAAACAGTCAAAAAATCAAAAAGTTGCCGGAAAGTATCTACCACAAGTTGAGTACCTTATATAACAGCGCTGGCAACAAGTTTTAAGAGCACTTAATTACTACAGTAACATTTAAGTGTTTAGCATTTAGAATTGAAATCTCGTTTGGTCATTACGAGCCTTTAGCGTTTTACTAGAAGGAGAACTTAGCATAGTGTTTAGGCTTATATACGTATGTTGCGAAACATTTTTTATGATTCTAGTCATCTTAAAAGTCAATCTCTTTCACCTCGAATATCATTCGATGCAAAATCCGGGTCGTGCAGTGACTACAAAACAAGAAATTTAAAATGTGCAACCAGTGGCGGATTTCTTAAAGCGACTGGGGAGCCCTTTTCAAAATTTGTGACGAGTAATGTAAAAATTTTAATTATTTTCTGTCTCAAAATTATTGTCGACTTTATTATTTTAATATGGATAAATAACTCGGCTCTCCCAGAATAAATATTCCAGGTCCTTCATTGTGTGCAACACGTATGGCTATGTTTGGCAAGAGATTTTTCAAAGCTTTTTGTTTTAAAAATAATCTCTTTTAAAATAGGGAAAATTGTGAAAATGTCCTGCCGCCCAAGTGGTTTAGGCAGTGTTTGTCCCCAGCGACTTATTTTTCTCAAAATAGCCAGTTGCGTAGTCGTCAAAGGGTATTTTAGACACTGAAACAAAAACAATTTTCTGCAAGACTTCTGTGTACCCTTTTATAAGGTACCGTACTTTATTTTTTTTAATAACGTCTCTCTCCTCTCTCTCCTCTCTCCTCTCTCCTCTCTCCTCTCTCCTCTATCCTCTATCCTCTATCTGTCTAGTTTCTCCTTCATAAAAAACACACACACACAAATCCAAATCCAGTCTTTATCAAACCAAATCACAAATCCAAATCCACGAAAGATAACTTGATTTCTCAAAGGATCACTTAAATCACAAATACAAATCAAAATCCATATCTAAATCCATTCACTTCATCATTTAGAAATCAAAATTCATTTAATTATCAATGTTACAAGTCAAGATCCATCCGTTGGTGGTTGGAAGGTGGTGGATGGGCTGGATCTCGATGGTGTTAGTGGCCAGATCCTGATCTTTGTGGTGGTCTCCCGTGGTTGCTTATTGTGTGGTTGGATCTTCATCGTCGTCGTTCCCGTGAATTAAACAACAACCAATAAATCAGAACCACCAGAAAATACATGAAATCGGTTTGTATAATTCCCGGTTTGATATGTGATGCAGAATGTTAAATGGAGATTATTTTCTATGTCGGTGTCTTTTATTCACTTTCCCTTTTTATTTTTATACAGTAATTTGTTAACTTTTTTTTCAAGTTTACTTTTCTCATATAATTAGGGCTGAGTTTATTATATTCATTAGGAAGTTACGAATAAAAAAATACAGACTTTTAGTCTTTTGTTAATCAACTTAAATCCAGGTTAGGGTTTATTGTTCGATTTCATCCAAATAATCGGGTATTCGCTGAATCAACGATTATTGGAGTTTACCTGATTATCGGTATTCTTTTTGAATCAACGATAGTTGGAAGGATTGTGTCTAGCATTCTTTGGAATCAACAGATTCAATTACTTATCTTTGTTACTTTGTTATTTTCGCTACATCAGAGCCGAAGTTCCTGATTAAGATGTTAGAATATCTGTTTTTTGAAGTTGATGGTTCATCTTATGATGAATGGGAAGATTATGGTGCAGCTAGTGATGATTATGATGGACCTCCCATATTTGATGAATATGAAGAAGAACCGATGCTAGTTTATGATACAAATATTGAAGATGTCATTAAGGAAAAAGAAGGATTTACGGGGAAAAAGAATTTGGTGGGGAAGAAGACAACATTGAAGACATTGTGGTTGTGGCTAACAATCTTTGTTCTACAATGATTCAAACTATCATGGTCACTACATTAGGTTTGAAGACAATCAAGACTCGAGGTCGAGTCTTTTCGAAGAACGGGAGAATGATGCAGAATGTTAAATGGAGATTATTTTCTATGTCGGTGTCTTTTATTCACTTTCCCTTTTTATTTTTCTACAGTAATTTGTTAACTTTTTTTTCAAATTTACTTTTCTCATATAATTAGGGCTGAGTTTATTGTATTCATTATGAAGTTATGAATAAAAAATACAGACTTTTAGTCTTTTGTTAATCAACTTAAATTCTGGTTAGGGTTTATTGTTCGATTTCATCCAAATAATCGGGTATTCGTTGAATCAACGATTGTTGGAGTTTACCTGATTATCGGTATTCTTTTTGAATCAACGATAGTTGGAAGGATTGTGTCTGGCATGATTTGGAATCAACAGATTCAATTAGTTATCTTTTTTACTTTGTTATTTCCACTACATCAATATGTTTAGGTTTGGTTTGATATAGTGGTGGTGAAGGTGATGGACAATGGTAGAAGTGGTGGCCGGAGCAATTGATAAACGATGCACTAGATCTGGCGTTGGTGGTGGTTCTAGGGGAAGTAGATGTATATTGCAAGTTTTCAGGCGTTTCAGACTATTTAGCGTAAGGTAACCGCTTATGCTAGTTTCATTCTCACAGTATCCACATCCTAATATATGGAATGATATGTCTCCAGCTTCGGCTTAATTCTCACAGTATCCACTTCCTTTAGGTTATTGGCAAAAGCCCATAAATATCCAGTCTTAAAATATATAAGCCGAAACTAGATAAGCTATTAAGCCCACAAATAAGCTTAAACAAACACCCCCAAGCTGCATTCTCCGTGAAGTACAAGAATAGTAATGCAGTATTTAGTAATGAACCACCAGCTTCTTTGGCACTCTTAAAGAATGCAGTCTCTCTTGAGTCAATGCTAAATGCTGCGTTACTATCCTTCTTATAATAATACTATAAAAAAAGTCACACATTTAAAATAAACCATCATTAGGAAGAAGAGCCTCTCATGTTAATCACAGCGTGACGGCCTCATGTACCAAACATCAGCTTAAGGTGCATTATTTTTTTGAGTAAATTTTCTATTTAGAACCAACCATTTCATTAGTCAATGAAATTCACATGACTTGCGAACTCAAATCTAAATATTTTTACTTTATAAAAAAGTACTAATATAATCTCAGTTACAAATTCATCGTCAAGAATGGTAATAATATAAGATCAGGTTTGAGTAACTATCGTAATATCCTTAGAACTTTATAAATGAATCCATATTAATTTTGGTAATGAAGCTTAGTCTTTGATTATTAAAGTCATAGTCAAAGTATGCATTTGATGATTGAGTAGCTATCTTGGGTTTCTTAAACATTTTTGCGCCTTGAGGATACAGTCAGAAACTGAAATGATCAACATACATATCAATATACTCGCCAATATAAAGTACTTACACCAGCAAAGGCTACACTTCGTGGTAACTTGGACAGGTTTCTCGTGCCTTCTGAATACACACTCGCATTAATCAAAATGAGTTTATCAACCTGTAAATCATAAGATAATTCAAGCAAAAACACATCAGAATCTCAAACCATATTAACAGCTTCTGAATTTTGAGGTCAGACTAGTTACTTCTTAGCTCTAAAACTAACAAGAATCATTCTAAATTTATGATAATATTTTGGTTTATCTACACTTACAGCTTCTGGGTGGTTGATAGCAAAGTCAATTGCAACCGCAGCTCCCATACTCGGACCCACTAACAACATAGGCCTTTTAATGTAGGACTTCCAGAACTAATCATGAAGAAAATAATTTAGATTTTCTTGAAACTATCAGAAATACTTGGTCTTTGCTGAGTAGTACGACGAGCAAATACGCATTAGAGGAGGCAAAATGGACACATCAGGTGAGTTGGGCGATGGCTAACCCTAAATACTTCGTCAAGATTGGTTTGTAAATGATCCAAAGATAGTTTCTTTTAAAAAATAATATTAACGAGACTTTATGCATTACAAATATACACTTCAAGCGGACTTTGAAAAAGGTGACCCGTTTCCCTTAGTAAACTCATATAGGACCCATAGAGATAAAATATAAAGCATCATGCCCATTTATTAGTAAATAGATCAAAATCACAACACCTAGTTTACATATTAGATGGGTCAAAATATTTACCTGGAAGAGATGATCACGCTTGGCCTCCACGTTACAAAGTGGTAGGATTTCTGGTAAAGGCAACGACACAACATGAAAACGGAAAATAAATGAGTATCACAAGCATAAGCACACACGAAAACGTCTATTTCTGTTTTAGTATATGAATATCGGTTGCAAAATGGGTAGATTGGTGTTATGGTATGGGTCACGCTGACCCTAAATTTTGGTTTTGCAATAAATAGTTGGCGTGTTCAACATTATTCGTGAAATTATGTAACTTGAATACTGTAATAATCTAGCTTTTTAAATAAAATGATTACGATATTATGCGTTGAACATACACTTTGGGTAACTTTTGACACCACCCGATCAACCCATTTCCTTTTAAGCCTATTTTTGTTTAACTTATGTTGTTAACCTATCAGGATGAAAACTTCATATGTAAATGAGTAAAAAATTGTGATGTCTACAAGTAATGAATAGAAAAAACAATAAGAAGGCAACCTAAGTTGTTGAAGCCTCATCCTAGAATGTCAATTGCCCACGCCTCTAAACCGGCATGCTCAAGCAATGGAAGCGTGTGTCTCCATTCTAAACATGAGCTGAATAAGAAGTAATCACATGTAGAAATAGATCCTCAAAAAAGTGCATTTGCAATGGAAATTTTGTTTGTGCCAATGAATGCATGGTAGGTTTAAACATTTCACAAACGTTCAAATATCGTATAGCATGAATCAAAATAAGCAGGTGCATATACCTGTCAAAGCCATGATGTAGAACAAGGTGGTTTCTCACTACCCAGGTGGTTTCTCTGTCTTTGCTGGTGTCGGTGAACGTACTCGTGACGGTAATTATTTGTATAGAGAAATGATAGAGAGTGGTCTTATTAAGCTAGGTGATAAGTAGGTTAGTGTATAAGGTTCTTATCAACTGTATTAACATATTATCTTATCTTACAATGCGGTTTTAGATTACTTACTTCATTATTGTACTGCTAATGTTTTCAGAGTGAGAGCAAGTGCGCTCTAGTCTACGGTCAAATGAATGAACCCCCTGGTGCTCGTGCCCTTGTTGGACTCACTGGATTGACCGTGGCGGAACAATTTAGAGATGTTGAAGGCCAAAATGTGCTTTTTTTCATTGACAACATTTTCCGTTTTACGTAGGTTTGCTTGTATGAGACGCTAAATACTAAAATCCTTTGTTTCTGATTTGAGTGACATCTACTTATTTCATCTTCTTATCTTGCTGGCCAACTCTGAGGTATCTGCTTTGCTTGGACGTATCCCATTTGATGTCGGTTATCAACCTACATTGGCCACTGATCTTGAGGGCCTTCAAGAGCGTATCACCACCACCAAAAAGGGATCTATTACATCTGTACAAGCAATTTACGTGCATGTTGATGATTTGACCGATCCAGCTCCTGCCACAACCTTTGCCCATTTAGATGCTACAACTGTGTTGGTGGTCACGAAGTGGTATTTCAAAGAAGAAATGAAGAAAGAAGCTTCTGAAGATGCTAACAATTTTTATAAAGTTGTTTTTAGGAGAATTTGGTGTTGTAGTTATACTAGTTGTTTCCGTGTACATTTTTTCATCATATTATATTTTTTTCGATTCTTTAAATTGCTTACGTTTATTATTCAAAGAAAAAAAATAAAATTTTGATTTATTTATGAATCTTGTGATTTATTGTTGATTTATTATTAGTTTTGTACAAAAAAACGAATATTTTGTGATATAAGCCTAAACGAATAAAAAAAACCGTTCATACACGAAAAGAAATAAGAAATAAAAGACAGTTGCCCAAAAAAATAGAAATTGACGAAAATAAATAAAAAGGAGTTGTACAAAAAAAAGGAAATTGACAAAAAGAAATAAAAGATAGTTGATAGGTTGAAAAAAGAGGAGTTTATAATTAATGAGTAGTCGTACAAAGGGTAAAAAAGGTATTTAGAAAGGTAAAACTAAAAAGACTAAAAAACTCATAGTCGCCCACTTTACGTGGCCATTTTGAGAAGAATAAGTCGCGGGGGACATACACTGCCTAAACCACTTGGGCGCGGGCCACTTTCACAATTATCCCTTTAAAATAACTAGCTTTGTTTGACACAACAAATTTGTGAAGCTATTAGCTTTTTATTTTAAACAAGTAGCTCTTAAATGAAAAGCTAATTCATAAAGCTTTTAATTGGCTCTTTAAAAGCTGTAAATCACTAATATACGTTCCAAACATATTATAATTTATCTAAATATGTCATTTTAAGTCATTTTACATCTTAATTTTACAGTTAACAGCTAATTTACCAAACACTTTTATTGAAAAACAATACAACTTATAGCTACTGTTAACAGGTATATAATTAACAGCTTATAACTTACAGTTAACAGCTTATAGCTATTTTTACTAAACATAGTCATATTATAAGTATCTAAAAACGTTGAGACAATGGCAAACTGCTTGTATACACATATTATTTAACTTTTTCCTTTTAATTTTTTTTGTCATGAATTAAAATCATATTATTTAGTATATAATTGCTGAAAGCAACACAATTAAAAGGGCATATCCTTTTAAATAGCAAATTTAATTTTATATAAAATCACATTTGTAAATCTGCGCGTGATAATTGCTAAATTCTATTAACTAACAACACAAAAATGAAACCACCACGAAATTCGATTCCCATATTCCAACCATAAACCATTATTGACGAGTCATAGCAACACCCAATGTGAAAGGACTATTATTTGTCAAAAGTTCTTTTTCAGGTTAGGTCGTGATTGTTTTCTAAAAAAAATATTTTATTTTTATTTTTGTCCGTAAAATGAGAATATCTTAAAAGTGCATTTGTTTTTCATACATGTAGGCAAAAAAGAAAATGGAAGAGGTGTGTTTGTTTTTCTTACATTTGTTTGGAGGGAAGAAAAAAAATGAAAGAAGTGTGTTTGTTTTTCTTTTTTACGTCTTTAAACAAAAAGAGAAAATAAAAGAAGCATGTTTGTTTTTTTATTCGTTTGATTCTACAAGTGAAAAGAGAAAATAGAAAAAAATATGCTTGTTTATTTTTAGATATAAGAGGCCGAAATGACTCTTTCCTCTTCAATTTTGTAAATAATTGTTTTATTTCATTATATATTTTTTATTTTAAAAACTTTAGATACATGAATTTGCATATTAACATAAAACATATGAAAGGCCCAATATACTTGTATCATTTTCTCTTCCGCTAGCTAACATAAAAGGAAAAACTATTAGACGATAGGTATTGGCCTAAACCTAATTGTGAGCTTATGATCCATTATGTTTAGTGTTTATAGTAGGTTGCTTACTATCAAAGATATGTACTTATAAATTCGTATGCTATGTTATGTAATGGTGATTCAATCAATAAAACACATCTAGTATTTTACATGACATCAGAGCTCTAGGTAAAATCTATCAATAAATTTTGCTTTCCTCTGATCATTGGCTATATGCCTATGATCCGAAAGAATTCCTTTACTTTTGCTTTATTGTTTTTCTTTGATTAATTTTTTTTTGTAATCTATATTTAAAACTTAGACCCTCGCCGTCAACTTTCTTTATATTTGAGTCACCTTTCATCAACCATATTTTTTTACATCATCGTTTATTTATATTCGTTGGGTCGAAGATCATTGTCGTAAAAGTTGATCATCAAATTACCGTTCCCATCTAAAGGCAAAACAAGCCACACAAAGGAGGATGTCACAAGCAATAAACTACACCTACAAATACAAGTATGCTTCCGCTAAAACAAACAAAAAAGAAGATAAAGAAAAGAAGATGTGGTTTTCAACATTTACTCCAGCTTGAACATTCGAAAGCTTTCCGTTCAAACTGTGGGGGAGTATTAGACGATAGGTATTGGCCCAAGACTGATTGTAAGCTTGTGATCCATTAGGCTTAGGGTTTGTATTAAGTTGCTTGCTATCAAATTTATGCATATAGTATAAATACATATGCTATGTTATGTAATGGTGATTCAATTAATAAAACAAATCTAGTACAAATGCACTTCTCTGAGTTTATTTTTTCGTTCATAAACAAAAAACTTTTTTTAATAATTCATATCCGTCTTAATGTCATTAAACATTAATGTAATTTGTAGAATTTTTATTTTAATGATCATCATATGTTTGTGTACTTATTTATATGATGAGTCGTAATGATTATTCTTTTAACGATTTTCAACCATCATTTAGTGAAGAAGTGCAAAAAGGATTTGTTTACAGATAAGATAAGCTTAAGGGGCCGTTTGGTTGAGGTATTCTTGCATAGGTTTACGACTCATGGTTAAAATGAGGTTTTAGACTCATAGGTTTAGGACTCAAACCAAACGGGGCCTAAATACATTGTTCTTGCTTTATTTTTTCTTTTTATCGTTCAACTGATTTACGCTTCTAGAGTTTTAGTAATGTAGTGTTATCCGAAGATGCTGAACCCCAGCCGGTGTCGATCATGTCCAAAGTTCAAATCTTGCTTTTTTCTCCAAAACCAAACCTTACAGTTTGATAGACTTTCAAAATGCATACTTTCTCTACGTGTTTGTGTATACTTTCAAAATGCATACTTTCAAAATCTTGCTTTTTTCTCAAATAGGCTGTAAAGCGATATTTACTTACTTGCACTCCAAGTCATTTAATAAATTCAAGACAGGAACCTAACATCACATTCGGTACGTAAATGATTGTGTGAAGATACAACTTCCTACATAAGTTCCTGTTTTTTGATTGAAAATACATTTGTGCAACTTTTGTTTCCGTTTAGATGAAATCAATCTCAATCCAGTTTTTTAATTCTGAGTAGACAAGATTGTTTGCATTCATGGGTGATTTATAGATGTGATTGTGTATTTGCTTCACTTTGATAAGTGTTCGCGTATATCTCCGGCCAAAGGCCTCCGGACTCGACACTAGGTCCCGGATATTGGCCGCGGGGTTGGAAATTAATGAACTGAAAAGGGCGGCTAGCATTTAATGCCACAAGCCTGGGAGAAAGGGAAAAGCAAAAGAGATTCAATGTATTAACCAGCATACATGTATCGACCCAGCGGGTAAGGAGTTGCACCGCCGCCTGGGGAACAAATACCTTGATTTGTGGGAAAGATCTTGTCTTGGGCTTGGAGCCTAATCTGTTGATGTGACTAAACACCCAGGTACATATGGTGGAGTAGTATAAATACTCCCCACATTTAATACACATTCGACTGATTTAAGATACATGCTCACCGTTGTTACTCTTAAATACTCCGAGTACATTCCGGTATTCAACACCGGACACCATCCAAGAGAAAGTTACTTACTTTCACACCGGAGCTTGGTCTCAGGGTCACACCTGGGGCGAGGCTAACGTGTGTTGCCTTGTGTTCGTAGGTTCATCGCCAAGACTCAAGCGACACGATCATTCTGACCGAAGCTGATTTACTCGTGACTAGCTAGCCGGGGAATTTTGCTTCAACAATTGGCGCCATCCGTGGGACCTTAAACTCGAATCTCCACAAAACATCTATCTATGGCAGGAGTGTCGGGAGGGTCACCCATACCGTTGTCTCCAGACCGCGATCCTGCAATCGTGAGGAAGGAGACTGAAACACCTTCAAACCTACAAGAAAAGATTTTGGAAAGCATGAGCGTGTTGCAAAGTTTGGTGAAGCGCCACAACGCTGTATCCAAAAAACCTATCTCGCCTACAAGGTTGGTCTTCGAAGACGACCCGCGGGATGCACAGAAATACAAAAATGAGGCACAGAGGGTCCAAAAGGAAGCTAACGTGCCGGTGGACGATTTGCAAAAACCTTTTAAGGACGTTATCGCTTCTCCCTTCACCAAAAGAATCATACAGTTCTCTTCGCCGAATCATATACTACCCGCAACCATCAAGTTATATACGGGAGCCACTGATCCTAACGATCACATCACTCGTTTCGCTGGCGCGGCCAACTCTGGAGAGTGGCCAATGCTGGTGTGGTGTAGATTTTTTCAGCAGACGTTGGACGGAGCTGCAGGTGGTTGGTTCGAAAGGTTGCCGAGGGGTAGCATAGATAACTGGGATGACTTAAAGGACCAATTTCTATAGAGATTCTCTCTGAGAAGAAAGAGCCTCAAAACCCCCATGGAGATCACCACCATCATCCGCAAGGCACACGAAACCTTGGCAGTGTTCAAAGAACGTTGGACAGACGAAGCAAGCTATATCCAGGGAGTGCCTGAGGTGATGAAGATGTTAGCTTTTGTGAATGGTGCTAAATGTCCGGAACTAGCCCGACGTTTCTCAGACAATAACCCAGCAACAGTGGCAGAAATGATGCGAAGAGTAGATGATTTCATCAAATCCGAAGAGGTTTTTAGGAACACGGAGCTACCACAAGGAGAAACAGATAACGGAAGCTCAAAGTTTGAAAGGGAAGAAAGATACCTCTCCTCCGGATCACATGGACGCAACAGAGGTCGTCAAAGGAACGACTATCGGTCTAAGCCCATGTTTTCCCCATATGTGCCTCCGGTGAACCAGAATCAAGGAAGAGGGGCACCATATCAACGTCCCAGATTGGAATCTTTATCCAAGTTCCCTAAGGAAATTCTAGCCACTGAACTACAATTGTGTCTTCCTCCACCACCGTTGACCAAAGGCATGGTTCGGCCAGAAAACATGGATAAGTATTGTGATTATCAACAAGAAAAGGGACATCTCACCAACGATTGTCATCAGTTAAGAAAACAGCTGGAAGCTGCTTTAGAATCCGGTAAATTGAATCATCTCGTGAAAGATTTACGAGGAAGGGTAAATAGGGGAAATCAAGGAAGAGGAAATGGAGATTTTAAAGGAAAAACGATAAATATTATAGAAAGCAGGTATAGCGGAATGAAAAGAAAGGAGGTGTGTAAGATTGAGGTTGATTGGATGAACGCTCCCATTACTTTTCCTCCGGTTATCGATGTAAAAGCATCTGATGATCCTTTGATATTTGAAGCCGAGGTAGAAGGATACTGGGTAAAAAGAGTGTTCGTGGACGAAGGTGCCACGATGCAGGTCATGTTCGAACATTGTTTCCTGAATTTAGATCCCTCAATCCGAAAGAGACTGACCCCCGACCACGCAAAGGTTTTAAGCTTTTCGTGAGAAGAAACAACACCCCTTGGAAAGATTGATTTGGAAGTAACCTTCGGATCACACGACCTGACAAGAGGAACCATACTGAGCTTCACGGTGATTAGGGTCCCGTCCCCTTATAACATAATACTTGGAAGAACCGGGATCAGGGAATTAAGGGCCGTACCCTCTATGGTACACTCGGCCATGAAGTTCCCCACTCCTAATGTAATTGCAACAATGAGGACTAAGGCGCGAGCGATCTATGAATGTAGAGTCATAGAAGACGGGAAGAAGATAGAAAAAATGTAAGCAATGGCTGTAGGAAAGGAGTTGGACAAATGGCTCGTCCATGAAAGGTTTAACCAACAACAAAGGATAGCAGGAGATATGATAGAGCAGATATGTGTTCACCCCGGGTATCCGGAACAGTTAGTCACTATCGGGAGGTTGTTTACTAAGAGATGTCGATTGCAGCTCATAGATTTGTTAAGAAACAATGCCGATGTGTTCGCTTGGGAGCCTTCGGACATGACTGGGGTACTGAGAAGGATCATAAAACATTCGTTGAATGTCAATATATAAGTTGCTCCGGTTGCACAGAAGAGGAGGACATTGGGGGAGGAGAAAAGTCACGTAGTCAAAAGGGACGTAACGGAGTTGGTGAAGGCTGGCATCATACGACCAGTGAGGTACCCTACATGGATCTCCAACCCTATTCTAGTAAAGAAGCCAGATGGTGATTGGCGAATGTGCATAGACTTCAAGAATCTTAACTCCGCTTGTCCAAAGGATTACTATCCCTTGCCAGACATAGATGTAAAAATAGGAGCAGTCATGGGGTATAAATTCAAGTGCTTCCTAGACGCCTATAAGGGATATCATCAAGTGCTCATGGATGAAGCAGAAGAGGAAAAAACGGCGTTCTACACTGATGAAGGCACATATTGCTACACGAAAATGCCTTTCGGTCTAAAGAACGACAGAGCTACTTATCAAAGGTTGGTAGATTCATCATTCCGATCACAAATTGGTACAAACTTGGAAGCATACGTAGATGATCTGATGATCAAAAGTAAAACCGAGGAAGACATGCTTGCAGATATCCAAGAAACCTTTGACAACTTGAAAAGGATTAACATGAAATTAAACCCGAAGAAGTGTTCGTTTGGGGTTGAAGAAGGAAAATTCCTGGGATACATGGTAACCTCAGAAGGCATAAGAGCAAACCCCAAAAAGACAAAAGCAATCACAGAAACGAGATCTCCCAAAACGTTAAAAGAGATGCAGTCTTTAAGTGGCAAGCTGGCAGCACTTAACCGCTTCTTGTCTCGGTCAGCCGAAAGGTCAATGCCATTCTTTGAAACATTTAAAAATATCACCAAGGAGAATAAAGAAGAGTTTCGTTGGACGGAAAAGGCTGAGGAAGCCTTCCAGCAGCTCAAGAAGGCAATCCTAGAACTCCCATTTCTAACCTCTCTTATCAAAGGGGAAGTGTTATATGTGTACATGGCCGCATCCAAAGAAGCAGTCAGCTGTGTACTCTTGGCTGAACGAAATAGGATACAAATGCTGATAACATATGTAAGCCGGACACTGCATGACGCCGAAAAAAGATATGCTCCGTTGGAAAGGTTGGTGCTCGGATTGTTACATTTGTCACGTAGATTGAGGAGGTATTTTGAGGCTCACGACATTCATGTCATAACAGACCAACCTTTGAAGCAAATACTAAGCAAGTCTGAGGCCTCAGGAAGATTAGCAAAATACGCTGTGGAGTTGGGTATATATGAAATTTTTTATGTCTCTCGAAATTCTATACAAGGGCAAGTGTTAGTAGATTTTCTGAATGAAGCTCCTTTGGATCAACAAGATGCCGCAACAATTTACGAAATATCCGAAGAAGAGGAGCCGGAGGTTCAATGGATGCTATTCACAGACGGGGCGGCAACAACAAAGGAGCCGACACCGGGCTGCTGCTAATCAATCCAGAAGGGGTAGAGTTTACGTATGCCCTAAGGTTTAACTTCAATTGCTCAAATAATGAAGCCAAGTACGAAGCACTTTTGGCTGGACTCCTGTTAGCCGAGAAGATTGGGGTAAAGAAGTTACAAGCAAAGGTGGACTCGAAATTAGTGGCTTGTCAGATCAAGGGAGAATTTGAAGCAAGCGATGATAGGATGTCTAAGTATCTAGCCAAGGTCAAAGAACGGCTTCCCACCTTCATAGAGTTCAGCATCGAGCACATACTTTGGAACAAGAATCAAAAGGCCGATGTTTTAAGTAAGCTCGCCTCGGTTGCATTCAACCACCTCACCAAGGAAGTATTGGTAGAATCTTTGGACGCAAGGTCTATCGATGTGCAAGAAGTCAACGATATAGTGGAGGAGGAAGAAGAGTGTTGGATGACACCCATTAAAAGGTGTTTAGAAGAAGGAATATGGCCACAAGACCCAGAAAAAGCCAGAAATCTAAGGATGAAGATCCCCCAATATACCATAGAGAATGGGGTCTTGTTCAAAAAGTCATACTTGTCTCCAATGTTGAGGTGTGTTGGTCCGTTGCAAGCGAATTATATTATCTGAGAGGTTCATGAGGGAGCCTGTAGAATGCATGCCAGATCAAGGTCGGTTGTTGCCAAAATAATGCGTTAAGGGTACTTTTGGCCCATGATGCATCAAGATGCATGGGACGAGATCTCCAAATGTGATTCGTGTAAGATACATGGTCCTATACCAAGGCTTCCCAAGACAAATCAGACTTTGGTAACTGCACCATGGCCCTTCTACCAATGGGGGATGGATATTTTGGTACCAATCAGTGGAAACTCTGGTAATATCAAGTTTGTGATTGTAGCCTAATAAGTGTGAAAACACTTATCCTTTTACCACTTATTTCCTATAATAACAAGACCAAAACGTGTGATTTATGTCGTAAAAGTCGGAATTATGTGTGGTTTCTGTTTTTATTGTGTTTTAGGACCAAAATATGAAAAAGGAAGAAAACACGGGTTTTCACGGGCTTTTATCGAAGAAAACGGGAAAAGACGAAGTCAAAAGATCAAGAGTGCAAAAAGAACGGAAGTCCAAGGCCTATTCTGAAGATTTATCGAAGAAAAAGTCTAAAGACGGAAGTTTAACGAAGTCGAAGAACTTAAGTCTAATAGAAGAAGAAAATAAAAAGACAATTTCAAATTCCGAGACGACAAAGACAAAGAATTAAAGTCTAGTCGAGAAAACGTGAAGAAAGCAAGAAAGAAGATGCAACACATGCACTCCTTCCACCTTCCCTATAAATACCCTCCTAATAGTCATTAGGAGGGGAGTTAGATAGTTTTTAGCTAGTTTTTCACTTTTTCATTTTCTCTAGTTTTAGAGAGAGAAAGTCTTAGACTTTCTCTCACTAAATTTCATCTTTTTCTTTTAATCTTTCAAGATTAAACACTTTGTATTGCTTATTTTCATTAATCAAGTTCCATTTTAAGCTTTTAATCCTTAATCTCATTCTACGTTTCTTTGATTTTAGATTGATTTTGGTGCGATTATCATATGATCCGTGTTGTTCTAATTGATTTCGTGCTTAAAAAGTTAATCTTTTGATCATTTCATAGGTTTTCATTTGATTAAGCTTTAAGACTTTTGTGCTTATTGGCTTATTTTTATGAGTATCTTATTTGTTTATAGAAGTTTTCCTTAAAAAGTTTATGTTTTTATTGTTTGATCCAAAAGTTTGTTTATTTTCGGGTTAGATAAGTTGATAAGTGCTTATTTGATCCGGTTCATTAGTGATTCGTTTAGTTTTGGGAATAAGCTCTCCATTATAGCTTATTTCTTCGCTTTAACCGAATCCCTTAGATTTCGGAAAGGGTGATAAACCCCTTTCCGATTGGTATTTTCCGAGCAGCCTTCCTTCCCCTTTTTCCGATTGATCAAATCGGAAAAGTGTTTTGAGTTTCCGATCGCAACCCCAAGTATTCCGATCTGCACCCCCTTATTCCGATCGAGTGATCGGATTAGGGTTTGTCTATTCCGACGTGAAGTTTCTTCACATTCCGATTGGGTATTTTTGCAAGTATTTCGATTTGGTCAAGTTTGATATTCCGATTGAGTGCATTATCCCACATTCCGATCTGGATTATTTTGGCTCATTCCGATTGTACTTTCAAAGTGCATTATTCCGATTAGTGTGTTTTCAAACATTCCGATTATAGCTTCCTTAATATTCCGATTGTTCCCTATTCCAATATTCTGATCAGTGTGGTAGCTAATATTCCGATTGACCCCCTTTGTGGATATTCCGATTGCATTTCCCCCCCATATTCCGACCACCAGATCGGAATACATTCCGATCTGGGCTTGTTTTGGTTTATTCCGATTGAGTTGTTTTGGTGTATTCCGATCTTACTTTCTTTTAGTACTTTTCAACTAAGTTCTTATTTTTAGAAAGTTTTCCAAGCGTTAGTTTTATTTAGTGTGCTAGTACTTTTATAATATTACCTTTAAGTTTCCAAGCATTTATTTTACTCGTCATTTTAATTTTACTCAACGACACTTTAATTTCTTGCTATCATTTTAAAATAGATAATCAAAACCAAACCATTCTCTTGATTCACCAGAAGACGATTGAGTCGCACTTAAGACCGGTTTGCAATTCGAAAAGACTTGGGACAACTATATTTTATACGAGGTGTAAAAACCAAGTATTAAATGGCGCCGCTGCCGACTCTTTTCATTAAGATTAACGGTTTTTAGTGAGAGACGCATTGAATTTTGGGATCCGTTCTTTGAACGTTATTTTCCTTGCTTTAAAAATTTTCAAAAATCCTAAAAAATATAAAACTTTTCAAAAATACAAAAACATAAAAAAAATCATTAAAAGCAATTCTTTTCAAAAGGTTTTGCACCAAAAAGATTATATAGATATTTTTTGTGTATATTTTTCTTCTGCTGGTGTATGCGTACTAGATCTTCGAACTATTCTGAGCCCGAGACTCGTGAAGATTTAGATATGGCTGGTGTTAATAATAACAATAATAACCCACCTCAACCCAATTTGAATAATAACAACAACAACAACAACAAAAACAATGTCCACCTACCTGATTTACGAACCATGGAGGAATTGTGTCAACCCACCATGAACGGACGCGGAGGCCCGATTGCGCCGATGCACGTCATGGCTCAGGAGTTTTCGTTGAAACATCACATGATCCAGCAAGTGCAAACTAACCCATTTCGTAGAATTCCGGATGATGATGCCAACAAACACCTCGATAAATTCATTACCATGACCCAAAGCATGAAGTGCTCCGGTGTTTCTATGGATGACCTTCGCCTTCAACTCTTTCCCCACTCGCTTTCTCACCATGCCGAAAAATGGTTTGACCGTCTTCCTAAGAATTCTATTCATACGTGGAATGACATGACTCAACGCTTTTTATCGCGCTACTTTCCCCCATCCATGGTCACTAGCCTTCGTAACCAAATCAGTGGATTCATGCAAGAGAATGATGAATCGCTCTTTGATGCTTGGGAACGATATAATGATTTGATTGACCGCTGTCCAAATCACAATATGCTCCCCGTCACTCTCATTGACACCTTCTACAATGGTCTCACTTTTTGTGATCGTGACACGATCAATGCCGCCGCCGGTGGTACCTTTATGAAAAGGTGACCGGAGGAGTGTAGAGAGTTGATTGAAAACATGACTACTCACCACAAGAATTGGGATTCATCCGCATCCTCAAGATCTAACTCGAGAGTCAATGTTTCTTCTACTACCTCCAATCCTGAAATGACTGAAATTTCTCGACAACTCGCTGAAATGAACAAGAATTTCATGGCCATGGCCACAAACCACTTTCAACAAGCTAAAGCCGTTGCTATTTCTTGTGACACATGTGGTGGCCCTCATTCTTACAATGATTGTCCTTCAACCCAAGCCAATTTTTTTGAAAACGTTAACGCAGCTTACGGTACTTATCCCACGGGAGGCTATCAAGCTCGCCCTCAAGGAGACCGTGGCTTGCTAAGTTATCGTTCCAACAATTATCTTGCTCCTCCCGGTTTCCCTCCTGCGAACCAAAACCAACAACAAAGCTACAACCAATCCTAACCTCGTGCAAATAATCAATATCAATCCCAACGCAACCCATACCCACCTCAAGGAAATTCTCAAGCTTACCAAGCTCCACCTCTCAATCAACCGATGGCAGTAAGTTCAGACGTCGAGACATTCATGAAGACTAATCGGGAGATGGTGACGAATCTTCAGAGTCAAGTCCGCAACTTGAAGGTCGAAATGGCGAAACAAGGGAACGATATTCGAGCCGAGCTAAGGAATGACATGGCAAAACACAGCAATGAATTTAATGCAAACATGAGAGACTCTTTTAATAATCAAGCGGTTCACCTTCGTGATATGATTGGTTCGCTCATCCAAGGTAATCAACCCTCTTCTTCGGGTACTCTTCCGAGTAATACCGTTGCGAATCCAAGAGGGGAGATGAAATCAATCACCACTCGTAGTGGAAAAGGTTATATGGAACCCGAGCTTCCTACACCTCCACCTGTGATTGTGAACGAGGAAAAAGAGCAACTTTCCCCACCTCCTTAACCTTCTATCCCCATTTCCCCACCACCCGTGGTTGTGAGTGATCCTATTCTCCTAAAGCCTTCTTCTTCATCCAATATACCTTATCTTTCAAGGTTGAGGAAAGAGAAGCAAAAGAGCAAGGATGATATTTAGGTTTCAAACTTTCTCAAAATGTTTAAACAATTGAATTTTAACATCTCCTTTGCCGAGGCTCTCGCTCCATGCCCAAATACGCTAAAATGTTTAAAGATCTTCTAAGTGATAAGGAAAAGCTTCTTGACATCGCTCAGACCCAACTTAATGAGAACTGCTCCGCAGTGCTCTTAAGGAAATTGCCCACCAAACTTGGTGATCCGGGTCGCTTCTTGATTCCTTGCAACTTCCCAGGGGTAGAGAATTGCATGGCCCTAGCCGATCTAGGTGCCAGTATAAACTTAATGCCTTTAAGTGTTTGGAAGCAATTATCTCTCCCCGAGCTAGTCCCCACCAAAATGACTTTGGAATTAGCCAACCATACGGTTGCTTATCCAGTGGGGATAGCCGAAGATGTCTTTGTTGGCGTTGACAAATTCACCTTCCCGGCGGATTTTGTTGTCGTTGACTACGAGATGGACCCTCGTGTTCCATTAATCGTTGGACGTCCATTCCTGAGGACCGGTCGCACTCTCATTGATATAGCCGCGGGCGAAATAATCATGAGAGTTGGTGACGATAAAATTGTCTTCAACATGGGTAAGATTTCTAAGCAACCTTATTCATATGAGAGTGTTAATGCTATTGATGTTCTCGATGAGGCTTGTGAAGAACATTTTCATGATGCTTGCAAAAGTACTCTCTCTTCTCTACCCAATGTTGAGACCGTTGCCTCAATTGCTCCAGCATTGACTTCTTTTGGAGAAAGTGACTTGGATGATTTCGGAGCTAGCTTGGGTCCTCTCGATATTAAGTATGATAATTTGTCCACCAATTGGGAAGAAGACATTCGTACTATTGAGAGACTTCTCAATGAGGACCCGCTCTCTCCTCCTTCTCCTAAAGAGGTGACTAATGATGATCCATCGTTAGTTTCACCATCTATTGAGGATCCTCCCACTCTCGAGCTTAAGGAGCTACCTCCTCATCTTGAGTACGTTTTCCTGGAAGACAACGAGAAGTTACCGGTCATCATCGCAAAGGACCTGCAAGAAGACGAAAAAGCCCGACTTGTCGCCGTGTTGAAGAAGCATAAAAGAGCTATCGCTTGGAAAATCTCCGACATCCGTGGAATTGATCCTCACTTTTGCACACATAAAATTCTCATGGAGGACGACTTTAAGCCCACAATTCAAAGCCAACGAAGGGTGAATCCTAAAATCCATGAAGTCATCAAAAAGAGGTTATCAAACTTCTTGATGCGGGTATGATTTACCCTATTTCGGATTCACCATGGGTTAGTCCAGTCCATTGTGTGCCTAAGAAAGGCGGTATCACCGTTTTGCCCAATGCAAACAACGAGTTGATTCCTACCCGTCTCGTTACTGGGTGGAGAGTTTGTATAGACTACCGCAAACTCAATGATGCCACGAGAAAGGATCATTTCCCTCTACCTTTTATGGACCAAATGCTTGAACGTTTAGTGGGTAATGAATATTACTGCTTTCTTGATGGTTTCTCGGGTTAGTTTCAAATACCCATCGATCCCCAAGATCAAGAGAAGACTACATTCACTTGTCCCTATGGCACATTTGCTTACAAAAGGATGCCTTTTGGTTTATGCAATGCCCCCGGGACTTTCCAAAGGTGCATGTTGGCTATCTTCCATGACATGGTTGAACAAACCATGGAAGTCTTCATGGATGATTTCTCGGTCTTCGGGGATTCCTTCTCTTCTTGCCTTGCCAATGTGGAACGTATGCTTAAGCGGTGCGAAGACACTCGCCTTGTTCTGAATTGGGAAAAATGCCATTTTATGGTAAAAGAAGGCATTGTGCTAGGACACAAAATCTCTAAAGCCGGTCTTGAAGTCGACCGTGCTAAAGTAGATGTCATAGCCAAATTACCTCCACCTTCAACCGTGAAGGGTGTGAGAAGTTTTCTGGGTCATGCGGGCTTCTATCGTCGATTCATTCAGGATTTCTCTAAAATCGCTCGCCCGATGACCCACCTCTTGGAAAAAGATACTCCTTTTATCTTTTCTAAAGAGTGTCTCGAAGCCTTCAGTCTTCTTAAGGATAAGCTAACTAAGGCACCGGTCTTGGTTACCCCTAACTGGGAGCTGCCTTTTGAATTGATGTGCGATGCTAGCGACTTTGATATTGGTGCGGTTTTGGGCCAACGAGTGAATAAACACTTCCAACCAATCCACTATGCTAGCAAAACAATGACGGGGGCTCAATTGCATTATACGACAACCGAAAAAGAGCTTTTAGCTGTTGTCTATGCTTTTGAGAAATTTCGCCCCTATCTTGTTTTATCCCCCACCATCGTATACACGGACCATTCCGCGTTGAAGTACTTGATGACAAAGCATGATTCTGAACCAAGACTTCTTTGCTGGGTTTTACTCCTTCAAGAATTCAACATTGAAATTCGTGACAAGAAGGGAGCCGAAAACCTGGCCGCGGATCATCTGAGCAGACTTGAGGATCCATATCAAGGGGATCATCCGAACAAAGAGATCAATGACTCTTTCCCCCTTGAGACCTTAATGTCTATAAATCTCAATCTTGATGGCACCCCGTAGTTTGCGGACATTGCAAACTACTTAGCGGGTGGTATTCTCATCAAAGGGGTAACATCCCAACAAAAGAAGAAGTTCTTGAATGATGTTAAGACTTACTTTTGGGATGACCCTTTTCTATTCAAACAATGTGCTGATCTTATCATTCGTCGATGTGTTGACGGACCGCCATCTTTTGACATTCTCCAAGCTTGCCACAAAGGACCCACCGGTGGTCACTTTGGTCCCAACTACACCGCTAAAAAAGTGTTTGATACTGGATTCTATTGGCCCACCATTTATCGTGACGCACACGAAATGGTTAAGCATTGTGATGCTTGCCAACGTCAAGGCAAGATCACACATAAGGATGAGATGCCTCAAAATTTCATACAGGAATGTGAAATCTTTGATGTATGGGGCATCGACTTTATGGGGCCATTTCCATCCTCCAAAGGGAACAAGTACATCCTCGTCGTCGTCGACTACGTTTCTAAATGGGTTGAAGCTAAGGTTCTTCCTACGAATGATGCGAGGGTGGTTGTGAACTTTTTGAAGCAGCTTTTCGCTCGATTTGGCGTTCCTCGTGCCATTATCAGTGACCGCGGGACTCATTTTTGCAATGCACAATTTGCAAGAGTCATGGCTAAGTATGGTGTCAATCACCGTCTTTCCACCGCCTATCATCTCCAAACCAATGGGAAATCCGAGATTTCCAACCGTGGCTTGAAGAGAATTTTGGAGAGTACTGTGGGAGAGCATCGCGCCGCGTGGGCCGATAAGTTAGATGATGCTCTGTGGGCTTTCCGTACTGCTTACAAGACCCCGATCGGTTGTACACCTTATCGTCTTGTGTACGGGAAAGCATGCCACCTTCCCATCGAGCTGGAACATAAGGCGCACTGGGCCTTGAAGTGGGATAACTTCGACATCAACAAATCCGGTGATCATCGCAAGGTTCAACTCACCAAGCTAAATGAACTGCGGAATGAAGCTTATAAGAACTCGCTGATCTACAAGGAGAAGACGAAGATCATTCATGACGCAAAAATCAAGAACCGAGAGTTCCATGTTGGTGATCAAGTCTTACTCTTTAACTCTCGGTTGAAGATCTTCTCTGGCAAGTTGAAGAGCCGCTGGTCTGGTCCATTCACCGTCGCTAAAGTCTTTCCATATGGGACCATTGAGCTTTCTCAGCCAAATAGGCCAAATTTCAAGGTGAATGGCCAGCGTCTGAAGCTGTACTTTGGTGAGGACATCTCTCATAAGATGATTCCATCCCTCACCACGTTCCCCATGAACTAAAATTGGGTCGAGTCAGGCTCGTGACTCGGTGAACAAAAACAAGCGCTTCTCGGGAGGCAACCCGTGATCTATCCTTTACTGCTTTCTTAATAAGTGTAGGGGGAGCCCCTATGTGTTTGTTGTCTTGTTTCTTGTGCTGTGCAGGGATTAAAGCTTCAAAGATCTACCTTGATGACTTTTGACGAACCGTGATACCGTGTTCCCATCTTCCTGGTTCTATCCTAAACTCTTGTGATTCAATATTTCATATTTTATATATGTTCACATTGAATTCACTTTAGTTTTCCTTTCCTTAGCAAGATTTAAACAAAGTGCACAATGTCCTAAGTGTAGGGTAGTTTACTCCCACATGCTCAAACATTGAGGACAATGTTTATCTCAAGTGTAGGGGGGACTTCTATCGAAGTAAGTGGTCTTTTCCATGAATTTGCCCTCATTTTAATCGGAAAATTTGATTTTTTGACATTTTTCAAAAATTTTAATCTATTTTGGCCTAGTTGTATAGTTGTACTTTCCTTTTATTATGGTTATTTTGTTTCCTTGCTTAAATAAAGTTGTTTTAAATTTTTCTTAGTCGTGAACATTTTGACTCAACCCGAGTTTACTTACCTAAGTTTACTCTAGCTAGTATCCTTAACGTGTTTAAGTCAAGTTTTGCTAGGATTTTATGTAGGGAGCTATAAAACGCGAAAGTCTTAACTCTCACGGGTTAAGAACAAGAACTTTTCGCAAGTTCCTATAATTGATCCTAGAGAGTCGTTTATCAAGGGAACTTTAAAATGCGATTTATAAACTTGAAAAAGCCTAAGAATTTGCAAGATCCTATAGGCGACTCGAAAACCCAAAACTTTGATTTAATAGGCTAAGCATCCACGAGTCTCATTCCTTGAGATTTTAAACTGTGGAGAACGAGATATGATAGAGTCAATTATAAGTTTGGTATTCTTTCGTGAATTTATGTGAGTTAATTATAAGCCTATTCTCCCTCCGCTTGTTAATAAATTCATCTGCAATAAATAAGGTTGTACGATTTAGAAGGTTACTTAGCTTCTAGCCCAGATCGTTTAAAAGTTGCTCGGTACGGATTAGAGTTCATAGCCAAGGCATAACTTATTGAAGCGGGATGCGAAGATTGGCGAGTCCGAAAAGGCCCTAACAAGGCATGAGGGCTATATTTTGTTGCTAAAGATCCAAAAGTGATGTGAAGAATCATTTATCGAAAATCAATATGAAGGATCGAGACACACGACGAAAAGCAAGAACTCCCCAAAAGTCATGGAGAAGTCTATCCAAAAAGACCCTAACAAGGTATGAGGACAAATAGATCCAAGTCCTAAAAGGAGGCGGATCGTTGTATATCAAAGTCCAAAATAAAGATTGGAGAAAAATAAAGAAGTCGTGGTCCATATATGAAGAATCTCTCAAAATTTCAAAGTGAAGAAAATCCTATTATGAAGAGAAGACCATTATTTCATGAACGTCTCTCAAGATTAGAAGTATGAAGTCGCTGCCAAATATCGGTCCGAGAAAGGTCTCAAATCGTGAAGCGAGTTATGCCAAGATATGAACTTTATGAGGTCCCGAGAAGCAGTTTTAAAAGATTTGGTCCTTTAGCTAACTACTGATTAAATCGTTCACTTTATTTTCGGCCTAAATAACTATCGAAATAAGTCAAACAATGCATCCTTGTGATCATTGAAGACAAAAATAAAATATAAGAGATACACCTAGGAATAAGGGAGTCTAAGTGAGTAATTGGCCCACATGAGTTCGTGATAGTTTGCTAACTTATAATAACAATGATCTCGTTTTTAAGCTTGGTATGGGGAACGTGAAACTTGAGGATGATAAACGTTCATGGCTGCCAAAACCAATGTAAGTTTTTAATTTCTTTACTTGTTTCTATCTTTTTAGTATTTAATAAAGGCCAAGGTGGGTTATTTATGATGGAGAATGTAAACCGTGCTTTAAAATTAATGCATTGCATGAGGGCATTGCAATGGTCAAGTGTAGGGGATTTAATAAGTGTGAAAACACTTATCCTTTTACCACTTATTTCCTATAATAACAAGACCAAAACGTGTGATTTATGTCGTAAAAGTCGGAATTATGCGTGGTTTGTGTTTTTATTGTGTTTTAGGACCAAAATATGAAAAGGAAAGAAAACACGGGTTTTCACGGGCTTTTATCGAAGAAAACGGGAAAAGACGAAGTCAAAAGATCAAGAGTGCAAAAAGAACGGAAGTCCAAGGCCTATTCTGAAGATTTATCGAAGAAAAAGTCTAAAGACGGAAGTTTAACGAAGTCGAAGAACTTAAGTCTAATAGAAGAAGAAAATTAAAAGACAAGTTCAAATCCCGAGACGACAAATACAAAGAATTAAAATCGAGTCGAGAAATGCACTCCTTCCACCTTACCTATAAATACCCTCCTAATAGTCATTAGGAGGGGAGTTAGATAGTTTTTAGCTAGTTTTTCACTTTTTCATTTTCTCTAGTTTTAGAGAGAGAAAGTCTTAAACTTTCTCTCACTAAATTTCATTTTTTTCTTTTAATCTTTCAAGATTAAACACTTTGTATTGCTTATTTTCATTAATCAAGTTCCATTTTAAGCTTTTAATCCTTAATCTCATTCTACTTTTCTTTGATTTTAGATTGATTTTGGTGCGATTATCATATGATCCGTGTTGTTCTAATTGATTTCGTGCTTAAAAAGTTAATCTTTTGATCATTTCATAAGTTTTCATTTGATTAAGCTTTAAGACTTTTGTGCTTATTGGCTTATTTTTATGATTAACTTATTTGTTTATAAAAGTTTTCCTTAAAAAGTTTATGTTTTTATTGTTTGATCCAAAAGTTTGTTTATTTTCGGGTTAGATAAGTTGATAAGTGCTTATTTGATCCGGTTCATTAGTGATTCGTTTAGTTTTGGGAATAAGCTCTCCATTATAGCTTATTTCTTGGCTTTAACCGAATCCCTTAGATTTCAGAAAGGGTGATAAACCCCTTTCCGATTGGTATTTTCCGAGCAGCCTTCCTTCCCCTTTTTCCGATTGATCAAATCGGAAAAGGGTTTTGAGTTTCCGATCGCAACCCCAAGTATTCCGATCTGCACCCCCCCTTATTCCGATCGAGTGATCGGATTAGGGTTTGTCTATTCCGACGTGAAGTTTCTGCACATTCCGATTGGGTATTTTTGCAAGTATTCCGATTTGGTCAAGTTTGATATTCCGATTGAGTGCATTATCCCACATTCTGATCTGGATTATTTTGGCTCATTCCGATTGTACTTTCAAAGTGCATTATTCCGATTAGTGTGTTTTCAAATATTCCGATTATAGCTTCCTTAATATTCTGATTGTTCCCTATTCCAATATTCCGATCAGTGTTCCGATTGACCCCCTTTGTGGATATTTCGATTGCATTTCCCCCCCCATATTCCGACCACCAGATCGGAATACATTCCGATCTGGGCTTGTTTTGGATTATTCCGATTGAGTTGTTTTGGTGTATTCCGATCTTACTTTCTTTTAGTACTTTTCAACTAAGTTCTTATTTTTAGAAAGTTTTCCAAGCGTTAGTTTTATTTAGTGTGCTAGTACTTTTATAATATTACCTTTAAGTTTCCAAGCATTTATTTTACTCGTCATTTTAATTTTACTCAACGACACTTTAATCTCTTGCTATCATTTTAAAATAGATAATCAAAACCAAACCATTCTCTTGATTCACCAAAAGACGATTGAGTCGCACTTAAGACCGGTTTGCAATTCGAAAAGACTTGGGACAACTATATTTTATACGAGGTGTAAAAACCAAGTATTATAGCCATTGACTATTTCACCAAGTGGATTGAAGCCAAGCCGGTGGCCAAGATAACTAGAAAAGAGGTCGAAAAATCCGCTTGGGAAAACATTGTTTGCAAATTTGGATTGCCGCGGGTGATAGTAACCGATAATGGTAAGCAGCTAATAGATGGGTCATTTGGGAAGTGGTGTGATAAATGGCATGTTAAGAAGATCACCACCGCAGTAGCACACCCACAGGCAAACGGCTTAGTCGAGAGGGCAAACAAATCATTGATGCATGGCTTGAAAGCCAGACTGGGAAGAAGGCTGACTGGTTGGGTTGATGAGTTACCTCACATGCTATGGGCGCACCGGACAATGCTCAAAACCAGTAATGAAGAGACTCCCTTCAGCCTCACTTATGGGAGTGAAGCCGTGATTCCTGCAGAAATAGGCATTCCGTCGGCAAGAACTTTGCTCTTTGACGAGAACACAAACGAGGAAGAGTTGCGGTTGAATCTAGACCTGCTTCAAGAAGGAGGTTGCGGCCATACAAGAAGCAAAGTACAAGAAGAAGGTCGAGCAATAATATAGCAAGCGAGTCAGACCATGCTCCTTCAAAGTGGGGGACTTCGTCTACTGCCGCTAATAAGTGTGAAAACACTTATCCTTTTACCACTTAATTATAATAAAAACAAGACCAAAACGTGTATTTGATGTTGTAAAAGTCGGAATTATGCGTGGTTTGTGTTTTTATTGTGTTTTAGGACAAAAATATGAAAAAAGAAGAAAACACAGGCTTTCACGGGCTTTTATCGAAGAAAAGACAAAAGACGAAGTCAAAAGATCAAAAGTGCAAGAAGAACGGAAGTCAAAGACCTATTCTGAAGATTTATCGAAGAAAAATCCTAAAGACGGAAGTTTAACGAAGTCGAAGAACCAAGTCTACTTAAAGAAGAAAATTAGAAGACGAGTTCATTTTATCATTCGACTAATCCCGAGACAAAGTCGAGAAAGACGAGTTATTTAAAAAGACGGGAAGACAAGAAGAAAGAGAAAAGCAACATCACCACCTCCCCTTCTCCTATAAATACCCTCCTAATAGTTCATTAGGAGGTGTTAGTTAGTTCATTTTTTAGTTTTCTCTTAAGGTAATTAGGAGTAGGTGTAACTTTCTCTCTCTAGTTTTACTTTCTCTCTCTAAATTTTCTTTCAAGTTTGCTTAATCTTTCACCTTTAAATCTTGTAATCTTGAATCTTTAATTTTCATTTTAATTTCAAGTTTTTCATAATCAATATTATTCTTCCTTTCTTGTTTTAATCTTGTGTTTGATTTGGTAAAAGTATGTAGTTTGTTTTAATCTTTATGCTTATTTTCTTAAAGTGCTTATCTTGTTGTTCTTATCGTTTTCATGCGATTGATGGTCTTACCTTATTGTGCTTTTTGCTTATCTCGTGTTTAGCTTATTTTCATTTAAGTGTTTTTAAAAGTTTAATCTTTTTAAAGTTGATTTTATAAATCTTGCTATTTAGTTTTTTTGAAAGTTTTTCATTCATGGCTTATTTAGTTCTTCTTAATATTTATTTGGTTAAATCTTTGGTAAGTGCTTATTCGGTCTTTGCTTATTTTCCTCTTGTATTCCATCGTAAGTTCTAAGGATTCTTAAGGTTCCGATCGAGTATTGTCGCATAAGCCTTAGGGTTTCTACTTGCGATCAAATACTGCGATCACAAACTACGATCCAGACTGCGATCACAGACTCGGTCACAAGCTGCGATCCAACTACGATCTCGAGTTACGATCGACAGTTGCGATCGTTGGTTGCGAGTTGGTTGCGATTGTTGGTTGCGATCGTTGGTTGCGATCGTTGGTTGCGATCGCTCGTTGCGATACAGGTTGCGATCGCTCGTTGCGATCTGATCGCAATTCTTAGTTTTTTTTTAATTAGTTGTTTTTCAAAGTTTATTTTTTTTCCCGCCATTTTTGTCAAGCTTAATTTTATATTGTCTTGTCTTATTTTATTTTTAAATTTACTTTTTTATTAAGTCCTAAATTTGTTTAATCTCTTTATATTTGTCATTTGTCTTAACTCATTTTAGTTTAAAATAGATAATCTAAAGCTCCCCCTTTTAGTTACCAAAAACGATAAGTCCACCTTAAACCGTGATCAATTCGAATTGAATCGAGTACGAACAACACGAACACACAAAGAACGCATCAACGATTTGTCATATTAAAATGGCATCGCTGCCGACTCTTTTCGTAAAGATTAACGGTGTTTTGTGAGAAAAATTGGATTTTGGGATCCTTCTCTTGGGAACGTTATTTTCATAGCATATAAAATTTTAAAAAAATCCTAAAAATATAAAATTTTCAAAAAAATACACAAAAAATAAAAAAGATAAAAAATAAAAAATATTGTATTGCATTTTTAATGTATGCGTACTCGATCTTCGTCTAATCTTGAGCTCGAGACTCGTAGAGACCTAGATATGGCCGGTGTGCATAATAATAACAATCCACCACACCCCGTTGTGAATGATAACAACCATCACCCTCAACCCGACCTTCGTACGATGGAGGAGTTACGCCAACCGACAATGAATGTACGTGGAGGACCGATTGCGCCGATGCAAATCACGGCTCCCGAATTTTCGTTGAAGCATCACATGATCCAACAAGTTCAACATGCTTACCCATTTTGCGGATTACCGGATGATGATGCCAACAAACACCTCGATAAATTCATAACCGTCACTTAAAGCATGAAATTACCCGGTGTTACCATGGATTTTCTCCGCCTTCATCTTTTTCCACACACTTTATCCCACCATGCCGAAAAATGGTTTGATCGTCTTCCTTAAAACTCAATTCATACATGGCACGAGATGACTCAAAAATTCTTATCAAGATATTTTCCACCATCCATGGTAACTAGCCTTAGGAATCAAATCAGTGGTTTCACTCAAGAACCCGATGAGTCTCTTTTCGATGCTTGGGAACGTTATAATGTCTTGATCGATCAATGTCCTAACCATAATATTCTCCCCGTTAATCTAATTGATACTTTCTACAACGGTTTAACTTTTCGTGATCGTGATACAATTAATGCCGCCGTCGGTGGTACGTTTATGAAAAGAAGACCCGAGGAGTGTAGAGAGCTAATCGAGAACATGACCACTCATCACAAAAATTGGGATTCATCCGCATCTTCAAGAAATTATCCGAGGGTCAATGTTTATTCTACTTCCTCAAACCCCGAGATAACCTAACTCACCCAACTCACCCACCAACTAGCCGAGATGAACAAAAATTTCTTAACCATGCCTACGAACCAATTCAACAAGTTAAAGTTGTAGCACTTTCTTGTGAGACTTGCGGCGGTCTTCATTCATACACCGATTGTCCTTCTACTCATGACAATCCGGAAAATGTGTATGCGGCTAAAGGTAACTTTTCCATGGGAGGCTATCAAGTACGTCCTCAAGGTGACCGCAATTTGCTAAGTTATCGTTCAAACAATTTTCTTTCACCACCCGGTTTTCCTCCTCAAAACCAAAACAACTTCAATCGTAACAATCAAAGCCAACCTCGAGCTCCTAATCAATATCAAACCCAAAGAACTCCATATCCACCTCAAGGAAATAATCAAGTTTACCAACCACCCACCTATCAACCACCTTCTTACCAAGCTCCCCCTCCCAACCAACCCACGACATTTAATCACGAGGTCGAAACTTACATGAGGACTAATGACGCGCTGGTGAAGAATCTTCAGAGCCAAATTTTTAACTTGAAAGGTGACATGGCTAAACAAGGGAATGATCTTCGAGCCGAGCTTAGGAATGGCATGCGAAGCTCTTTAAGCAATCAAACGAATGACTTAAGGGATATGATGGCTAGTTTCTTCCAAAGTAACCAACCCTCTGCTTCGGGTTCTCTTCCGAGTAACACCATTGCAAATCCAAGAGGGGAGATGAAAGCAATCACCACCCGAAATGGAAAAGGCTATAAGGAACCCGAGATTCATAAACCTACTCCAGTGATTGTGATAAAGGATAACGAGCAACCTTCACCCATTCCTTCACCTTCCAACCCCACCCCTCCACCACCAAAGGATGTGAGTGACCAATCTATTCCAAAGCCTTTCTCTCAACCCGACATACCTTATCCTTCAAGGTTGAGGAAAGAAAAGTTAAAGAACAAGGATGATATTCAAGTTTCAAACTTTCTTAAAATGTTTAAACAATTGAATTTCAACATGTTCTTTGCCGAGGCGCTCGCTCACATGCATAAATATGCTAAAATGTTCAAAGATCTTCTAAGTTATAAGGAAAAACTTCTTGATATTGCTCAAACCCATCTTAATGAGAATTGCTCCGCGGTTCTTTTAAGGAAGTTACCAACCAAACTTGGTGATCCGGGTAGCTTTCTCATTCCTTGCAACTTTCCTAGGGTAGAGAATTGTATGACCCTAGCCGATTTAGGTGCAAGTATCAACTTAATGCCATTAAGCGTTTGGAAACAATTATCTTTACCCGAGCTAATCCCCACACGAATGAAATTGGAGTTAGCTAACCGTACGGTTTCTTATCCGGTGGGGATAGCCGAAGATGTCTTCGTCGGTGTCGACAAATTCACCTTTCCGGCGGATTTTGTTGTTGTTGACTACGAGATGGATCCCCGTGTTCCATTAATCATTGGACGTCCATTCTTGAGGACCGGTCGCACTCTTATTGATGTAGCCGCGGGCGAATTAATCATGAGATTTGGTGACGACAAAATCGTCTTCAACATGGGCAAACTTTCTAAGCAACCTTATGAACACGAGAGCGTTAATTTCATTGACGTACTTGATGAGGCTTGTGAAGAACATTTCTAAGACGCTTGTAAAAATGGTCTTTCTTCTCTACCCATTGTTGAGACCGTTTCTTCTATTGCTCCATCATTGACTCCATTTGGAGAAAGTGACTTTCTTTTGAAAGAATTTGAAGCAAGTTTAGGGGATGTGGACTTAAAATATGACGATTCTCCCTCCGATTGGGACGAAGACATTCGTACCATTGAGAAACTTCTCAATGAGGACCATATTTCTCCACTTACTCCTAATGAAGTTACAAACGATGATCCTAATTTGACTAAGCCTTCCATCGACAATCCTCTGGATTTAGAGCTTAAGGATTTACCGTCTCATCTTGAATACGTTTTCCTAGAAGACAATAAGAAGTTACCCGTCATCATTTCAAAGGACTTAAAAGAGGATGAAAAATCTAGACTTATCGATGTGCTCAAAAATCATAAGAAAGCAATTGCTTGGAAAATTTCCGACATTTTAAAGGAATTGATCCTAACTTTTGCACTCATAAAATTATCATGGAAGATGACTTTAAACCCGCAATCCAAAGCCAAGGAAGGGTTAATCCAAAAATTCATGACGTCGTCAAGAAACAAGTTATCAAACTTCTAGATGCCGGAATGATTTACCCTATTCCGGATTCGCCATAGGTTAGTCCCGTCCATTGTGTGCCTAAGAAAGGCGGAATAACCGTTGTTCCCAATGAAAACAATGATTTAATTCCTACTCGACTTGTCACGGGCTGGCGAGTTTGCATAGACTATCGCAAGCTCAATGATGCCACTCGTAAGGATCATTTTCCTCTTCCTTTCATGGATCAAATGCTCGAGCGTTTAGCGGGTAATGACTACTATTGCTTTTTAGACGGTTTCTTCGGGTATTTTCAAATTCCTATCGATCTAAAAGACCAAGAGAAAACCACATTCACTTGTCCTTATGAAACATTTGCTTACAAAAGAATTCCTTTCGGCTTATGCAATGCTCCCGGGACTTTCCAAAGGTGTATGATGGCTATATTCCATGACATGGTTGAAGAAACTATGGAAGTTTTTATGGACGATTTCTCGGTCTATGGTGATTCTTTCTCATCTTGCCTTGCCAATTTAGAACGTATGCTTAAACGGTGTGAAGACACTCGTCTCGTTCTTAATTGGGAAAAATGTCATTTCATGGTAAAAGAAGGCATTGTCCTTGGTCATAAAATTTCAAAAGCCGGTATCGAAGTCGACCGTGCTAAAGTTGACGTCATTGCTAAGTTGCCTCCACCTACCACCGTCAAAGGAGTTAGGAGTTTTTTAGGTCATGCGGTATTTTATCGTCGTTTCATCCAAGATTTCTCTAAGATAGCTCAACCAATTACTCATCTCTGAGAAAAGGATGCTCCTTTCATCTTTTCTCAAGAATGTCTCGATTCTTTCGAACTTCTTAAAGGTAAATTAACTAAGGCACCGGTCTTAGTCTCCCCAAATTGGGAGTTACCTTTCGAGCTTATGTGCGATGCTAGTGATTTCGCGGTTGGAGCGGTTTTAGGTCAACGAGTTAACAAACACTTCCAACCAATCTATTATGCTAGCAAGACAATGGCGGGGGCCCAATTACATTATACCACTACCGAAAAAGAGCTTTTAGCCGTAGTGTATGCTTTTGAGAAATTTCGCCCCTATCTTGTGTTTTCCACCACCATCGTTTACACCGATCATTCCGCCTTGAAATACTTGTTGACAAAGCAAGATGCTAAACCGAGACTCCTTCGTTGGATTTTGCTCCTACAAGAATTTAAAATCGAAAGGGAGCGGAAAACCTAGCCGCGGATCATCTTAGTATACTCGAGGATCCTTATCAAGGGGAACTTCCAAATCAAGAGATTAATGAATCTTTTCCCCTTGAGACCTTAATGTCTATTAACTCCAATCTTGACGATACCCCATGGTTTGTGGACACTGCAAACTATTTAGCGGGTGGTGTTCTTATGGAAGGGTTAACGTCCCAACAAAAGAAAAACTTCTTTAAGGATATTAAGCACTATTATTGGGACGACCCTTACCGTTTTAAGCAATGTGCGGATCTTGTCATTCGTAGGTGTGTTGATGGGCCGGCAGCTTTACTAATCCTAGAAGCTTGCCACAAAGGACCCACCGGTGGTCACTTTGGTCCTAACTATACCGCGAAGGAAGTTTTCGACTCCGGATTTTATTGGCCCTCCATTTATCATGACGCTCATGAAATTGTTAAACATTGTGATGCTTGCCAAAGACAAGGCAAGATCACACATAAAGATGAGTTGCCTCAAAATTTCATCCAAGAATGTGAAATCTTTGACATATGGGGCATCGACTTTATGGGGCTATTTCCATCATCTAAAGGGAACAAGTACATCCTCGTAGCCGTTGACTACGTATCCAAATGGGTTGAAGCAAAGGCTTTACCTACGAACGATGCGAGGGTGGTTGTGAATTTTCTAAAACAATTGTTTGCTCGATTCGGTTTTCCTCGTGCTATCATTAGTGATCGCGGTACTCATTTTTGCAATGATCAATTTGCACGAGTCATGGCTAAGTATGGTGTCAATCACCGAATTTCCACCGCATATCATCCACAAACTAATGGTCAAGCCGAGATCTCTAACCGTGGACTTAAGCTAATCTTAGAGTGTACCGTGGGAGAGCATCGTGCCTCATGGGCCGATAAGTAAGATGATGCTTTGTGGGCTTTCCGTACCGCTTATAAAACACCTATAGGTTGTACCCCTTATCGCCTTGTGTACCGAAAGGCTTGCCACCTCCCCATTGAGTGGGAGCATAAGGCTTATTGGGCCTTGAAATGGGCTAATTTGATATCAACAAAGCCGGTGATCTTAGGAAAATCCAACTCAATGAACTCAATGAATTAAGGAATGAGGCTTATGAAAACTCTTTGATCTATAAGGAAAAAACTAAGCTCATTCATGACTCCAAGATTAAGAACCGAGAGTTTCACATAGGTGATCAAGTTTTACTCTTTAAATCTCGGTTGAAAATCTTTTCGGGCAAGCTTAAATCTAGTTGGTCCGGCCCATTCACCGTTGCTAAATTCCTCCCTTATGGCACTCTTGAGCTTTCTCAACCAAATGGTCCAACTTTAAGGTTAATGGCCAACGTGTTAAGTTGTACTTTGGTGAGGACATCTCTCACGAGATGATTCCATCCCTCGCCACGTTTCCCTTGAATTAGTTCTGGGTCGAGTCAGGCTCGTGACTCGGTTAAAAAATACAAGCGCTTCTCGGGAGGCAACCCGATGATCTATCATTTACCCGTTTTCATAATAAGTGTAGGGGGAGCTACATAGGTGTTTGTTGTCTTGTTTCTTATGATGTGCAGGGATTTAAGCTTTCAAATAGCACTTTTGATGGCTTTTTACGACCCGTGATCCCGTGTTCCCGTCTTCCCAGTTCTATCCTAAACTTTTGTGATTTAATATTTCATATCTTATATGTTGACATTGAAATCACTATAGTTGTCTATTCCTTAGCAAGATTTAAACAAAGTGCACAATGTCGTAAGTGTAAGGGAGTCTACTCCCAAATGCTTAAACACTGAGAGCAATGTTTATATCAAGTGTATGAGGGACTTCTATCTAAGTTAAGTGGGCTTTTCCATGAATTTGTCCTTATTTTAACCAGAAAATTTAATTTTTCGACATTTTTCAAAAAATATTATATGTTTTGGCCTAGTAGTATTTTTCATTTATTCTCTTTAATGTTCTTTCCTTTTGTTATCGCATCGTATGTATATATTTCATTTCAAAAATAAAGTCAAAAGAGAAAAATAAAGTTAAATAAAATGGTTTTAATAAGTTTAGATGTCTTTGATATATTAGGCCCGTCATGAATCTTTTGACTCAACCCGAGTTTACTTATCCAAGTTTACTCTAGCTAGTATCCTTAACATGTTAAAATCAAGTTTTGCTAGGCTTTTATATTATATCCTTAATAAAAGGGGGGAATCTCGGTTCCCAATGAACAGTTCCCCCCTCTCATACACAATTGTTTATTAATCTCCCTTCACACATATCTGTCTTCTCCTCACCAAAAATACTTAATTTTCTCTCATCTCTCTCAAAATTTTCTCTCATCTCTCTCAGTTATTATTCACCTCCAGATCCTTCATCACTGATCTCGATCCTCCATTTTTTTCATAAACCAATAACCCTTCATTATCAGCGAATAAAAAAAACACATCAACATAAAAAAACCCGATTAATCCAGTCCAATCCGACCTCTCTCATCTGATCTCTCTTTCTCAGATCAGATACAATATGAAAAAGGAAGTTACTGATGTAAGTTTTATTTATTAACTTTGAATATTTCTTTTCATTCTATTAGAGTTTCAATTGAATATTATATGAAAACAAAATTTAGGGTTTTTTTTGTTTCGTATTGGCTTAATTTAACACGAAATTTTGGGGGTTTTCTTTGGTCTATTTTGATATGGCTTCAGTTAATCTAAATTTTGTTTCTTTTTTGTTGATAGTTTTTTTTGTAACAGGATGAAGATGAGGAGCGGGATGAATGGGGGATATGGGTGTTATAGAACGTAAGGTTCGCTAGATTGAAGATGATGATTTTGATGTTTTAAAAAAGTAAGCTTTCTGCTTTCTTTTATTCATTTCAAGCTTTTTTAGATACATTTTTGTTTTTTAGGCTTAGAATTATGTATTGGTTTATAGATGTTGTAACACCCCTAAATTTACACAATTTAATACAGCGGGAGACTCGTTGGTGTTACGGGATAACACATTACTCACATCATAGACAACGCTTAAAAATCACGTCGTTTAATAATAAAGCATTTCCATTCATAAATATCAAGTTTACATAGGTCCCAAGTAATTGTATTTCATACAGGTTTTACAAAATATTTGAATGGAAATTGTTATTTAAGTGTGGGCCATGAATTCTTGTCGTCTTCCCGAGAATTACCTTCAAGTACCTGAGACAAAACATGTTAAAAGAAAAGGTCAGCGATAACGCCGAGTGAATTCATAGAGTTTAATAAAACCATTAATATATCATCGGTATATAATTATTACCGAAAATCATTTTGTACAAATCTTTGTAATAGGCCATAAAATAGCCAAAGTCATTTTATACAAATCCTTATCAAAAATCATAATATAGGCTTTTGCCTTCAAAATCATTATACGAACCAAAGTCGTAAAAACATCATACAATACGTTTTATAACGTTGTATAAAGTTAAATAAAAACCGTTATGTGAATATGGTTATGAAAAACCAAAACACGAACATAATATTAATAGTAAGACCCCGTATTGCTAGTCAGGCAATATATCGTAATTCAGTGTGTATAGCAGTATTTCGTTATTTTGGATTATTATAAGCCGCATGACATTGTTACCTTACTACAACAAACAACGGGTAGCTAACCCGAAAATCATTTGCCCATCTAAGTTAGCGTGTCGTCACAATAATCACGCTTGTGTAAATCTTCTCATACATAAATTCGCTTACCAATCAATGTGGCACGACGGGGATCAACCGTCAAGGCGCGAACTGGGGTGATCGTCCCCAAATAGTACTATTATATGCACAAGCGTCTACCAAATCCCGGTAGTTCACAATTCATGCTAATGGGACTTTTAGTGACATAACCTAACTTTAATAATCCATTTCATTTCATCTATCGGGTCATTTGATCATTCATCGGGTCATACAATCATTCGGGTCCAAATCAATAAACAGACAATCGGGACAAATCGTGTCCTATTTTATCAAAACTAACATGTTATCTCCCTCGCGGGTTTATAAAACATTTCATAAAACATTTAAAAGAGTGCGAGGCTATGAACTCACGTTGATGTGGGAAAGCGGGTTATCGGCAATTCGGATGTACGGTACGTGCTTCAATCACGGAAACCTAGACAAATAATACTCGTCTTAGACTTTTGTCCAATGACTTTATCAAAATAACAATTATGTATACATATGATGATTTTATATATATATATATATATGATGATCAAGTGGGTTTATACATCTTTACTCATTCATTATAGTGTTTATGTGTTGGTAACCTTTATACTAGTTACACTAGCTCAACTTGTTTACATTTTGGAGGCCCAATAGGCCCATTACAAGCCTAATTCATTTCATTAGCCCAATTATACTTTTATTATCAGTATTATACTTTACATTTTGGGCCCAAGTGGGTTAAGCCCAATAAGTAAATTTATAAGTGTTTAGCCCATTTAGTTGGATTATTAGTCCAATAATGCTAACTTAGCCCGTTAATGTCCATATGTTATATAGTTCGGGTTTTATCGGTTTTTACTTTTATTAGGTACTTATATATTAGTATATGATTTTTAAATAGTTTACATTAGACGGGTCCGACCGTCTAACTTTTAATTGACGAAAAATGTTAATTTTACGGTATTAGCCGAAAAGATGTAAAAATCATGTTTATAGTTTTTATAACTTATAAAACTTACCAAACTACCATTTTTATATAATGTCCATTTATTTATCCTTATACATATTTATATAAATGAAATATATAAGTTAGTGGGTTTTAATTTCACATTTTATACTATATTATTTTGAGTGCTTATATAATACTATTAAACTTTAATTTCACAAAATCTGATTTTTAGTTTCACTTTCACCATTTTTATCATATCTTGAGTTATATAAGGATATAGAAGCTCATTTTTTGATGACATAAACTTCATATTATGTGATACAAATAAGTTAGATATAGATACTTCTCAATCCATGTCTAAGTATCCTTAACAGTCCCTACAAAACAAACTATTCAGATTGATACACTAATTTTGTTTTGATCATATCTCACTCATTTTGATGATTCTATTGCATGGCCAACTCTCACATGTGTATGACATGTAATACTTACTGTAAATTGATTCCACCATGCCATTTTATCAGTTTATCATTTGGTTACTTACTGTTTTTATACATCCAACTTTATAAGCAAGAATTTAACCTTTTTACCTATGGTTTTTCATCTTTTTAACCATGTTTATCAAATCTATCAACACCAAATCCCCATATAATATTTTTCATCATCATTCATCATCATATACATATACATAAATAAAGAAATTACAAGATTACATAATCCAAATAACAAGAGGATAGGAAGAACAATCTTTATACCACCAAGATTAAGTAGTTTATGATCAAGGCTTGGATTTTTGATGGCAAAACTTGTGATGGATCAACACCAATATTCAAGACCACCAATACTTGTAAACTTCTTGTAGAAATTAGCCCTTGGACATCACCAAATCACCTTCTTGGATGTTAGAATCACCTCCAATCTTCAAGTCTTCAAAGGAGCATCATCATGTGTATGAATAACACATGATTCTATGGATATAATAGATCAAATGAGGGTATTTTTAGAGAGAGTGGACGAAAATGGGGAGAGAAAGAGTGTGTTTTTGGTGGTTTGCATGTGATGCAAATGAGGAAGTGGTTTAGGGAGGAATGGTTTTGATGTGGTAGCTTGTTTACAAAGTGGCTAGGACAAGTGTCCTAGCTTACTTTGTAAGCTTTGACACATATCAAATGTGTTGTTAGCTTAGTTAAAACATCCATATTGAGTGGGGTGGGGAAAAACTTGTTTTGTCTCATCCCACTAATTTACGGGTATTCCTCGATTCTAGTTTCCTCGATTTGCGTGCCCACGGGTCATTTTACGAAAAAATGTTTTTATAAATTATGAATCAACGGCACAAAATGTATCTAATAAAAATTGTCTCATCAAAAACGGAGTTCAAAAACATAAATACATAATCATAAGGTTTCCGGTTTAGTCGTAAAGGACGTTAAATTATGAACGTAAGTCCTAATCTCTTCTCATAAATTTGTGAGTTTATGAACCAACACAAATTTAAAATTTCAAAATAATATTCACGGATAAATTTATTTCCTGAAATGTCGGACTGTCACCAAAAACGGTGTATGTAAACGTAAGCACGTAACGTAGAATCCTCCGGTTTAGACGTAGTCGATGCTACTTCAAGACGTAAATCCAAATTTCTTCCCAAAAATGAGTGAGTTCATAATATAACATTAAAATAATGTTTTCAAATAATAATCGAGAATAAAATATCAACCATAAATTGATGAATTGTCACAGCATTTACCCCTAAACAGGATCTTTGTCCTCAAAGATCATCTTATCTTACTACTCGCTTCTTATAGAGTTAAAGCCATGTGGGTATTTCCTCCAAATTCGGTCTTTTCTCACAAGTGTAATTCATTACAATACACGAGTTTCATCAGACATATCTATGGGAATAAGATCAGGCTTAATGTTGACTTACTTTCTCTATCCATGATGTTCACGGGTTTTTGATGAATGCAACTTTTCGCCGATCTAAACTTCATCAAGAAGTGATCAGATTCTCACTTGATAGATATTTTATCAAGTTCGATATACGAAACATAATTCACGCAGCTCTTGAAGTCCTAGGGTAGATCCAGCTTATATGCCTTTCAAACCAATCTTTTACATCATCTCAATGGTCCCATACAACGGGGACTTATATCCCATGATCTTTCAGATCATTAATTCATTTTTCCATGGTTAAATTTTTTAGCATAACTTCGCTACCCATCGTGCGCTTCAAGATCTACACTTCATATTCACATAACCTCCTGCCCACTACCGGCAGTCAATAATCAGATCCTAACTTCAACAATCAATTCAGGTCTCGCGGGTCGGGTATTTTGTAAGGTTAGGTTTGTCATCATAGAAAACCTTAAACCTAAAAGACATGTCCAACTCACAATGGGTGTATGTCGGGTGTCTTCATCCCAACTCCTGCTTACAGATGCTCTAATATATCCTCACAAGATTCGATTTTGATCCTAATACGATGATTATCAATGATAATCCTTTCATAGGAAAACGATTATACGGTTTATTACCAAAGGTCAATCCCTCAAACATAAAACAAGACTTATAGTATTTTGTATCTGATAGGTGTGTAAACACCCATCCTTTTACCACTTAATTTGGGCTAAAACGAGACCAAAACACGTATTTAATATCATTTGTTTGGAATTATGCGTGGTTTTTGTGTTTATTATGTTTTCAGAGCCAACCGGATGAATATTGAAGAAAACATGGGATTGCACGGGTTTTACTGAAGAAAAAGACTCAAGATAAAGTCTATTGTCCAAGAGATGCAAAAGATTTGAAGTCACTGGGCCTATTCGAAGATTTATCGAAGAAAAGGACCAAAGATGGAAGATTTATATAAGTCGAAGAAACTCAAGTCCTTTAAACGAAGAAATTAAAAGACGAGTTGAATTTAATCGACGACAAAACCCGAATCAGAATCGAAAACGGAAACTTTTCTGAAAAGACGAAAAGACAAGAAGAACGGGAGAAAGCCCACTCACCAACCAAAGGACAAGACTATAAATAGCCTTCCCCTCACACATTTTAGACTAGTTTTTCTTTTCCCCACTTTTCTTTCTTCCTGGGTTCGTAGAACACCATCACCACTAGGGTGATTGGTGATTTTTATCTTTGTCTTTCCAATCTTGTAATTTTAATCTTTGGTTTATCTTGTCAAAACATTAATCATTCAATACAAAGCTTTTGTTTAATCTTTCCATTTAATCTTGTTCATCTTCATTTTTATCTTCAAGTTTTTAAGTTTTTATTTTTCTTGATTTGATCTTCAAAAGTTGTTTGGATTTGTGTTTTTATTAGTGGGATTCGTTGCTTATGGTGTCTAAATGATTTGTGTTTAAATTGGCAAAACCTTTTTAAGTATTTGATTTGATTTTGATTAAAATTGTGTTCCGTGTTCTTCGCATAACCTGCTACTGTAACTGGGTTTCCAGACTTCCGAATCAAGACAAAAAGTTCCGAATGAAGGCTTCATTCGGAAACTTCCGAACCAAGCACTAAGTTCCGGATCAGTGACTTCCGGACCAGTCAGTTCCGAATCAAGCTGAGAGTTCCGAATCAGTTATTTCCGAGTCAGCAAGTTCCGAATCAACCTTCATTCAGGAAGTTCCGAACCAGTCCTTCATTCGGAAGTTTCAAAACTTCCGAATCAACAACCCTTCATTCGGAAGGTTCCGAATGAGCATGTTCCGAATCAGGAAGGTTCCGAATGAGCATGTTCCGAATCAGTAAGTTCCGCATGAGCAAGTTCCGAATCAAGGTTTAAAAGTTCCGAATCAAGTTTTTCCTTTAGCTTACTGTTTGTCCACTTTACTGTTTCTTTATGTTTGTTTGCTTAAATTTCAATTTTAATTGTTAATCTTGATTTTAATCTTAAGTTTAATACAAATCTTTGTTAAAGTAATTGTCTTTGAATTAAATTTTCATTTTCACTTTTTATTAGATTAGAAAACCAAACCCCTTTATTTAGTAACCAAGAACAATCATTCCACTTAAGGCCTAGATCAATTCGAGAGGATATCGAGAGAAAATTAGAACCTAGCAAAACCCTAATATCAAATGGCGCCGCTGCCGGCTCTTCTCGTTAAGATCAAAAGTTTTTTGTGAGACATTGGATTTTGGGATCCGTTCCCCGTGAACGTTACTTTTTCAAAAATTTTCAAAAACAACTAAAAAATATAAAATTTTCAAAAATCCAAAAAAACTAAAAAACAATAAAAACCAAAAATATTTTTGCTTTGTTTTTCTTTGTTCGTTCTTTTGCAGGTGTATGCGCACTCGATCCACGTCTTATCAAGAGCCCGAGCCTCTCGATAACTTAGACATGGCTGGTGTACAAAACAACAATAACATACCACCTCCGAACAACAATAATAACAACAACAACCCGCCTTTCAACAACATGAATAACAACAACAATGAGCACCTTCCGGATAATCGCCCAATGATTGAATTGCTGCAAGCTCATGTTGATGGCAACACGGATCCAATTGTCATCCCTCCAATTGCCGCCAACAATTTCGAGCTCAAGTCAGGCTTTATCCAGATGGTCTCAGCTCAACCGTTCTTGGGACGAACCATTGATGATCCACACGACCACATCAAGAGATTTCTACAACTCACTAACACGGTCAAGTTCAATGGAGTTTCCCAAGAAGTGATAAGGTTACAACTTTTTCCCTTTTCTTTAGAGGGACAAGCCCGGCATTGGCTTGCTAAAGAACCGCCACAGAGTATTCTCTCGTGGACGGATTTGGAAACAAAGTTTATCAACTACTTTTTTCCACCCTCTCGTACTACCGCTTTGCGGAATGAGATTATAAACTTTGAACAAAAGTACGATGAGTCATTCAGTGAATCTTGGGATCGTTTTAAAGATCTTTTAAGAAAATGCCCACAACATGGTTTTACCAAAGTACATCAAATAAATACTTTTTACAATGGTTTAAGCATGAGTGACCAAGATTCACTGAATAGTGCCTCAGGGGGTAATTTATTGGCTAAGACTTCCAATGCTGCTTGGGATATCATTGAGAACAAATCTCGTGTGCAAACCAAGAGTGTTAGGACCAATGTTGCTAGTGCTAGCACTAATGACAGCGACAAGCGATTAGACAAAATCACCACGCTTCTTGAATCACTTGTCACCCACACCGTCAGCAACAACAACAGCAACAACGCCAAAAATGCACAAGTGAACGCTGTCAGCCAACCTTGTGAGATATGCGGTGGTCCCCATTCTTACACAACTTGTACTGCCACCCAAGATTACCCTGCTGAGAATGTGAATGCGGCATATGGCACCTACTAACAACCTGCTTATCAAGCTAGACCTCAAGGTGACCGTAACTTGCTTAGCTACCGCAGCAACAACTATCTTTCACCACCTGGCTTTCCTCCTACCAACCCAAACCAACAACAAAACCTCAACCGCCCTACTCAACAACAACAACAACCTCGACAACCATACGTCCCACCTCACAAGCAGCAACAACCACCTCAACGTAACAATCAAGTCTACCAACAACCAGCTTACCAACCACCTGCATACAATGCTCCTTCCAACCAAACCACCACTGCTTTACACCAAGAGGTCGCCACCTACATGAGAACCAATGATGTGATAGTGGGAAATCTCCAAGAGGAAGTGCGCAACTTGAAGGCAGATTTGGTCAAGCAAGGAAATGATTTGAGAGCTGCCATGAGAAACACGTTGGATAGCCAGACTAATGATCTGAGGAACATGATGGCTAGTTTTTTCCAAAGTAGTCAACCCTCTTCTTCGGGTACTCTTCCGAGTAACACCGTTGCGAACCCAAGAGGGGAGATGAAAGCAATCACTACTCGAAGTGGTAAAGGTACCAAGGACCCCGAGCTTCCTATACCTCCACCGGTGGTTGTGACTAAGGAGAACGAGTCGCCTGCTCCCATTCCTCATCCTTCTCCTTCCCCAATTTCTCCACCTCTTCTTTCTACCCCCCCTCCACCCGTGGTTGTGACAGATCCTATACTCCCAAAGCCTTCCTCTTCTTCCAATATACCTTATCCTTCAAGGTTGAGGAAAGAGAAGCAAAAGAGCAAGGATGATATTCAGGTTTCGAATTTCCTTAAAATGTTCAAACAACTGAATTTCAATATCTCCTTCGCTGAGGCTCTCGCTCACATGCCCAAATACGCCAAAATGTTTAAAGACCTTCTGAGCGACAAGGAAAAGCTCCTCGACATTGCCAACACCCAACTTAATGAGAACTGTTCTGCAGTGCTCTTAAGGAAATTGCCAACCAAGCTTGGTGATCCGGGTCGTTTTCTTATCCCTTGCAATTTCCCGGGAGTAGAGAATTGCATGGCCCTAGCCGATCTAGGTGCCAGTATAAATCTCATGCCTCTAAGTGTTTGGAAGCAATTATCTCTCCCAGAGCTAGTCCCCACTAAAATGACTTTGGAATTGGCCAACCGTACGGTTGCTTATCCAGTGGGGATAGCCGAAGATGTCATTGTAGGAGTCGACAAATTCACCTTCCCTGCTGATTTTGTTGTCGTCGACTACGAGATGGACCCTCGTGTACCACTTATTGTTGGTCGTCCATTCTTGAGGACCGGTCGCACTCTCATTGATGTTGAAGCCGGTGAGCTTATCATGAGAGTGGGTGACGACAAAGTAGTCTTCAACATGGGAAAGTTGTCTAAACAGCCTTATTCATATGAGAGTGTTAATTGTATTGACGTTCTTGATGAGGCTTGTGAAGAACACTTTAATGATGCTTGCAAAAGTATTCCTACCTCTCTTCCCACTGTTGAGACCGTGTCCTCCATTGATTCATCGTTATCTCTATTTGGAGATAGTGATTTATTCTGGAACAATCTTGAAGATACCATGGGAGATGTGAATTTAGCTACTAATGATTCTCCCACCGAGGGGGATGAAGATATGAGTTTCTTTGACAATCTTCTCACCGAAGACAATCCTTCGCCTCCATCTCCCACGGTCATTGCTATCGATACTCCGACTTTGAAAACGCCTCCCGTCGAAAATCCTCCGGATTTGGAACTTAAGGAGTTGCCGCCTCATCTCGAGTACGTGTTCCTTGACGACAACAAGAAGTCGCCCGTCATTATTGCAAAGGATTTGAAAGATGAAGAGAAGACTCGCCTCGTTGCTGTGTTGAAAGCTCACAAGAAGGCTATTGCGTGGAAAATCTCGGATATTCGTGGAATTGATCCTCACTTCTGCACGCACAAAATTCTCATGGAGGACGACTATAAGCCCACTATTCAATGCCAACGAAGGGTGAATCCAAAAATACATGAAGTCATCAAAACAGAGGTTATCAAACTTCTTGATGCGGGTATGATTTACCCTATTTCGGATTCCCCGTGGGTTAGTCCAATCCATTGTGTGCCCAAGAAGGGCGGAATAACCGTTGTTCCCAATGAACACAACGAGTTGATTCCCACTCGTCTCGTTACTGGGTGGAGAGTTTGTATAGACTACCGCAAACTCAATGACGCCACGAGAAAGGATCATTTCCCTCTACCTTTCATGGACCAAATGCTTGAACGATTAGCCGGTAATGAATATTACTGCTTTCTGGATGGTTTCTCGGGTTATTTCCAAATATCCATCGATCCCCAAGATCAAGAGAAGACTACATTCACTTGTCCCTATGGCACTTTCGCTTACAAAAGAATGCCTTTTGGCTTATGTAATGCGCCCGGGACTTTCCAAAGGTGCATGTTAGCTATCTTCCATGACATGGTTGAACAAACCATGGAAGTATTCATGGATGATTTCTCGGTCTTCGGGGATTCCTTCTCTGCTTGCCTTGCCAATTTAGAACGTATGCTAAAGCGGTGCGAAGACACTCGCCTTGTTCTAAATTGGGAAAAATGCCATTTTATGGTAAAGGAAGGCGTCGTGCTTGGACATAAGATTTCGAAAGCCGGTCTTGAAGTAGACCGTGCTAAAGTTGATGTTATAGCAAAGTTGCCTCCACCTTCCACTGTGAAGGGTGTGAGAAGTTTCTTGGGTCATGCGGGCTTCTACCGTCGATTTATCAAAGATTTTTCTCAAATCGCTCGCCCGATGACCCACCTCTTGGAAAAAGATACTCCCTTTATCTTTTCCAAAGAGTGCCTTGAAGCCTTCAACTCGCTTAAGGATAAGCTAACTAAGGCACCCGTCTTGGTTACCCCTAATTGGGAGCTTCCTTTTGAGTTGATGTGCGATGCTAGTGATTTTGCTATTGGAGCGGTTCTTGGACAAAGAGTAAACAAACACTTCCAACCGATCCATTACGCTAGCAAGACAATGACTGGGGCACAATTGCATTATACGACAACCGAAAAAGAGCTTTTAGCTGTTGTCTATGCTTTTGAGAAATTCCGCCCCTATCTTGTCCTTTCCACCACCATTGTGTACACCGATCATTCCGCGTTGAAGTACTTGTTGACAAAGCAAGATTCCAAACCAAGACTTCTTCGCTGGGTTTTGCTGCTCCAGGAATTTAAAATCGACATCCGCGATAAAATAGGAGCAGAAAACCTAGCCGCGGACCATCTTAGTAGACTTGAGGATCCATACCAAGGGGATCATCCGACCAAAGAAATCAATGATTCTTTTCCCTTGGAGACCTTAATGTCTATAAACTCGAAGCCGAATGAAACCCCGTGGTTTGCGGACTTTGCAAACTACTTGGCGGGTGGAATTCTCAAGGAAGGGTTGACGTCCCAGCAAAAGAAGAAGTTCTTTACCGACATCAAGACTTACTTTTGAGACGACCCTTACCTATTCAAACAATGTGCTGATCTGATAATTCGCCGATGTGTTGATGGACCGGCAACGTCGGACATCCTTGATGCTTGCCACAAAGGACCCACCGGTGGTCACTTTGGTCCCAACTACACCGCAAAGAAAGTGTTTGATTCGGGATTTTATTGGCCCTCCATATACCGTGACGCTCACGATATGGTCAAGCGATGTGATGTTTGCCAAAAGCAAGGCAAAATCACACATAAAGACGAGATGCCTCAGAATTTCATTCAAGAGTGTGAAATTTTTGATGTTTGGGGTATCGACTTTATGGGGCCATTCCCTTCGTCTAAAGGAAACAAATACATCCTTGTTGCCGTTGACTACGTTTCAAAATGGGTTGAAGCCAAAGCTTTGCCTACTAATGACGCAAGGGTGGTTTGTAACTTTTTGAAAGCTCTATTCGCTAGATTCGGTGTGCCTCGCGCCATTATTAGTGACCGTGGGACTCATTTCTGCAATGATCAATTTGCTCGAGTCATGGCTAAGTACGGTGTAAATCATCGTCTTTCCACAGCCTACCACCCACAAACTAATGGCCAGGCTGAAATATCCAACCGAGGGCTGAAGCGAATTCTTGAAAGAACTGTGGGAGAGCATCGCGCCTCATGGGCTGATAAACTTGATGATGCTTTGTGGGCTTTCCGTACTGCTTACAAGACCCCGATCGGCTGTACGCCTTATCGTCTTGTGTACGGGAAAGCGTGCCACCTCCCCATTGAGTTGGAGCACAAGGCTTATTGGGCCTTGAAGTGGGCTAATTTTGATATAAACAAAGTCGGTGACCTACGCAAGATCCAACTCAATGAGCTAAATGAACTTCGGAATGAGGCTTATGAAAATTCTTTGATCTATAAGGAAAGAACTAAGCTCATTCACGACTCTAAGATCAAAAACCGAGAGTTCCATGTTGGAGACAAAGTCTTACTTTTTAACTCTCGGTTGAAAATCTTCTCGGGAAAGCTTAAATCTCGTTGGTCCGGCCCATTCACCATTACCCAAATTTTTCCATATGGTACTCTCGAGCTCGCTCAACCTGATGGACCAAATTTTAAGGTGAATGGCCAACGAGTGAAGTTGTACTTTGGTGAGGACACCTCTAAGGAGGTGATACCATCCCTCACCACGTTCCCCATGAACTAATTTTGGGTCGAGTCAGGCTCGTGACTCGGTTATCAAAAACAAGCGCTCCTCGGGAGGCAGCCCGAGTTTCTATCCTTGTATGTTTTAATCCCCTAAGTGTAGGGGGGGACTTCTATATATGTTTGCCTTTGTGTGGTGATGTGATTACAGGGATAAGTGCACTCTTGGTATCTTTGAAGAACCGTGCTCCCGTGTTTATCCGAAATCCGGTTCTATCTCTCAACTATCGTGATTCAATTTTCTTCATACTCACATTTGAAATTGATCACGTTAGTCGTCTCTTCCTTAACTTGAGTTAACCAACGTGCACAATGTCATAAGTGTAGGGGAAACTTTTCCCACATGCTTCAACATTGAGGACAATGTTTATCTTAAGTGTAGGGGGGACTTCTATCGAAGTTTTAAGTGGACTTTTCCATGAAAATGCCTTCAATTAACTGGAAAATCCTATTTTTCAACATTTTTCAAATTTTTTATTAACTTTGGCCATTTAGTCGTAATTTTTAAATTTTTATCGTTGCTTTCATATGTATATATCCCGCAATAAAGTCAAAAATATTAATAAAGTGGTGTAGCTAGTTTAGAAATCTTTGACATATTAGGCCCGTTGCGTTTATTTTGACTCAACCCGAATAGACTTATCTAAGTTTATTCTAGCTAGTATCCTTAACCATGTAGACCTTAATTGGTTTATTAGGCTAAGTATCCACGAGTCTCATTACTTGAGATTTTAAATTGTGGAGGACGAGAAATGATAGAGTCAATTATAAGTCGGTATTCTTGCGCAAGCTCACTTGGTGTAATTATTTGCCTATTCTCCCATCACTTGCTAATAATTTATCTGCAATAAGTAAGGTCTTACGATTTGAAAAGTTACTTAGCTTCTAGCCCAAGATCGTTTAAAAGTTGCTCGGTAATGATAAGAGTTCATAGCCAAGGCATAACTTATGAAGCGGGGCGCGAAGATTGGCGAGTCCGAAAAGGCCCTAACAAGGCATGAGGATTCAATTTTATTGCTGAAGATCCAAAGTGATGTGAAAAGCATTATTCCTAAAGTCAATATGAAGGATCAAGACTCACGACGAAAAGCAATCAACTCCCATAAAGATCATGGAGAAGTCTATCCGAAAAGACCCTAACAAGGTATGAGGATAAATAGATCCAAGTCCGAAAAGGAGGCGGATCGTTGTATCTCAAAATCCCAATTAGAGATTGAAGAAATAATCATGAAGTCGTGGTCAACAAAGTTGGAGAACCCCTCAAAAGTCTCCAAGTGAAGAAAATCTATTATGATGAGAAGACCATTATCTCAAGAACGTCTCTCGAAGATATGAAGTATGAAGTACATGCCAAATATCGGCCCGAGAAAGGTCTCAAATCGTGAACCAAGTTATGCCAAGATATGAACTTTTTGATATCCCGAGAAGCAGTTTTAAGAGATTTTGTCCTTTATCTAACTATTGATCAAATCGTCCTACTTTGCTTTCAGCCCTAATAAACTATCGAAATAAGTCCAAAAATGCATCTTCATGATCATTCTAAGACAAAAATAAAATATAAGAGATACACCTAGGAATAAGGGAGTTTAAGCATTTAATTAAGCCATGTGTGTAAGTGTTTGAATTGCTAACTTATAATAACAATGATCTCGTTTTTAAGCTTAGTTTGGGGAACGTGAAACTTGAGGATGATAAATCTTCGCAGCACCAAAGCCCTAATGTAAGTCATCGATTTCTTTGCAAGTTATTTCCATATAGCTATTTTCAAAGAGAAAATGGTTTTCTATTCCTTTGTTATCTTTGAAGTTTTATTTCTTTAAATTTTTGTTTAGTAGAATTTTAAATAAGGCCAAGGTTGATTAATTATGAGAAAAGTGTAAGCTTGCTTTATCACTAAGCATTGCATGAGGGCATGGCAATGGTTAAGTGTAGGGGATTTGATAGGTGTGTAAACACCCATCCTTTTACCACTTAATTCGGGCTAAAACGAGACCAAAACACGTATTTAATATCATTTGTTTGGAATTATGCGTGGTTTTTGTGTTTATTATGTTTTCAGAGCCAACCGGATGAATATTGAAGAAAACATGGGATTGCACGGGTTTTACTGAAGAAAAAGACTCAAGATAAAGTCTATTGTCCAAGAGATGCAAAAGATTTGAAGTCACTGGGCCTATTCGAAGATTTATCGAAGAAAAGGACCAAAGATGGAAGATTTATATAAGTCGAAGAAACTCAAGTCCTTTAAACGAAGAAATTAAAAGACGAGTTGAATTTAATCGACGACAAATCCCGAATCAGAATCGAAAACGGAAACTTTTCTGAAAAGACGAAAAGACAAGAAGAACGGGAGAAAGCCCACTCACCAACCAAAGGACAAGACTATAAATAGCCTTCCCCTCACACATTTTAGACTAGTTTTTCTTTTCCCCACTTTTCTTTCTTCCTGGGTTCGTAGAACACCATCACCACTAGGGTGATTGGTGATTTTTATCTTTGTCTTTCCAATCTTGTAATTTTAATCTTTGGTTTATCTTGTCAAAACATTAATCATTCAATACAAAGCTTTTGTTTAATCTTTCCATTTAATCTTGTTCATCTTCATTTTTATCTTCAAGTTTTTAAGTTTTTATTTTTCTTGATTTGATCTTCAAAAGTTGTTTGGATTTGTGTTTTTATTAGTGGGATTCGTTGCTTATGGTGTCTAAATGATTTGTGTTTAAATTGGCAAAACCTTTTTAAGTATTTGATTTGATTTTGATTAAAATTGTGTTCCGTGTTCTTCGCATAACCTGCTACTGTAACTGGGTTTCCAGACTTCCGAATCAAGACAAAAAGTTCCGAATGAAGGCTTCATTCGGAAACTTCCGAACCAAGCACTAAGTTCCGGATCAGTGACTTCCGGACCAGTCAGTTCCGAATCAAGCTGAGAGTTCCGAATCAGTTATTTCCGAGTCAGCAAGTTCCGAATCAACCTTCATTCAGGAAGTTCCGAACCAGTCCTTCATTCGGAAGTTTCAAAACTTCCGAATCAACAACCCTTCATTCGGAAGGTTCCGAATGAGCATGTTCCGAATCAGGAAGGTTCCGAATGAGCATGTTCCGAATCAGTAAGTTCCGCATGAGCAAGTTCCGAATCAAGGTTTAAAAGTTCCGAATCAAGTTTTTCCTTTAGCTTACTGTTTGTCCACTTTACTGTTTCTTTATGTTTGTTTGCTTAAATTTCAATTTTAATTGTTAATCTTGATTTTAATCTTAAGTTTAATACAAATCTTTGTTAAAGTAATTGTCTTTGAATTAAATTTTCATTTTCACTTTTTATTAGATTAGAAAACCAAACCCCTTTATTTAGTAACCAAGAACAATCATTCCACTTAAGGCCTAGATCAATTCGAGAGGATATCGAGAGAAAATTAGAACCTAGCAAAACCCTAATATCAAATGTGTGTTAAACACGGAATTAGTGATGATTTTAGTGTTATATCCCTTCATTTTTTGGTATAAAAATAGCAAAACGTGTATTTATAGTGCATTTATCGTTTATTTGTGCTATTTATTATTGTAGGTACGAATAATAAAGAAAAGAAGCAAAAACGAGGAAAAAGAGCTTAGACGAGCACGAGAAATAGAAAGAGCACGAGAAATCGAGTTCAACGGTGCAGTCATTTCTTATTGGATCGGACCGACCCATTTTTGCTAGTATGGACTTCAAGCCCAATACCAATGGCCCAATATGAAGATAAAAAGTCTTATAGCTCGTTTGAAGAAAATAGCCCAAAAAGGCCCGATTGGAAAGCCCACAAAAAAAAAAACAATTTTGGAGAGATCATTATATATATGTTGGACGCAGTCATGAGAAAGAGGGGAGTAGTAGTCTTCATTTTATTTTTTTTATGTGTTTAGCGTACAAGATACGCATCATTTTCCAATCATCTATCTTCACTTTTTTTTCTTCTTTTTTTTTGGCTGTTTTTAGATTTAGGAATAGATAGACAATTTGTATTAAATCCTCAATTTTTCACTTTTCCCTGTGTTTTTTTTATATGGTATAAATTTGCATCTCATCTTCCTGTATTAATTTTTTTATTCGTAGATTAAGATATAACAGAATCCACTTTCCATCTTTGCACTTTTGTTGATTTCGTTTGTCAAATACACTTTTCATTGGCTGCGTTTTTTTTAGAATAAATAGATTTATAATACGCAGCAGTCAACAAACTGCAATAGAAAAAATTTATTTTCTGAAACCTGCGTTTTTTTTAGATAGTAGATTAGTAGTATTAGATTTGGTTGCAATTTTTATTATTTCCTTAAAAATATCATCGCATCTCACTTTTGTTTATTTCATTTATAAAAATTCCACCAGGTTTAGATTTGCTCATCTCAGTTTCGTGTTTTTTTTTTTTTCTTTACACCTTGTATTTGATTGTCCATTAATGAGAGCAAAGATTTGATATGGTGATTTGTTGTTTGTGATGTTGGGTTATTTGGTTAGTGAAACAAAAGCATGTTTTATTAATTAAAAAAAAACATAGTTGAAAAAAAAAAGTATTAAAAAGGTAAGTAATAGTTTTGATTTGGTAGTGTTCGTAGATTTGCATCAAACATAAGGTCTCTAGTTTTAAGATTAAAAAAAATGTTTTTAATAGTTTGTCTCTAAGAAAACTCGAACCCTCGACCCTCTGTTCATACAACAATTCTTTTACCACTATGCCTTAGTACTTTTTCTTGTTATATTATGCAAAATTAGTAATATTAAAAGGTAGATTAGTTTTAATATTTGAAAACAGTTGTATCATATGGTTTATAAATCTCTTATATTATTCTTTTATTTTAGTTTAAAACTTTTTTTTAAAAAATACTTTTAATATTAATTAGTTTCATAAATTTAAACTTACAATTAAAAATAGTTTTTGTCAATTAGTTTAAAATGTCGTTTAGCTTTATTGTCGTTAACCGTTTTATGTTTTATGTTAGCTCGGGGTCTCCGGTTATTCGCTCGGGTTCGTTTCTCTATCTATTTCCTTGTCGTTATTTAGTTAGCTTCTATATTGTTGCCTTATAATTGTTTAACTTTAATATCGAGGTTATAGTAGTTTTGATTATGCTCGTTTAGTTTACCATCGTTATTTTCCTTAGTATTATTTTAGGTACCTTTAGCTTAATATTTGTAGTATAATTGTCGTTTTTAAATAGTTTAATATTTTTAGTCTTTTCAAACTAGTAGATTTAAATATAAAACTCAAAACTTGTTTATTCGAGCATCAAACTTGAGACATAAACGCGGATTTCCATTCACACTTCGTCAGGAACTACGATAACATTCGGGTGTACGAAAACGACTCAATCAAATGGCGCCGCTGACGGCTTTGTGTGTAGCGATATTGGCATTGTGTTTTTTAGTTGGTGACTTGAAGATCCTTTCGTTTTGAAAGTTTATTTTCGTATTTGTATATATATATAATAAAAAAAAAATTTAAAATCCAAAAAATATATAAAATTTATAAAAATAAAAAATATTTTCTTATTTTATTTTATTTTCTTTATTACTATATATATCATATATATATATAAAAAAAAAAAAAAAAAAAAAAACTTTAAAAAAAAAATATTCTTCTGTATCTTCTATCGTGTTTAATTCTTTTTCTCAACCCCTCTTATTTTTAATTCTTCATGGATTCGTCTTGCGTTCGGTGTGGGAGACCATGGCATGGTTTTCAAACATGTCAATGGTGTATTTGTGAGCGGTGTGGTTTTAATATCGACAATACACAATTTGGATTTTGTCCATTTTGCATTTCAACGAATTCGTACTTCTCCTCTTACAATACTTTCTCCCCCCCTCCCGTCTATGACAATCCCTATCCGCAACATGAACCGGGTTTTTCCCAATACTCGTGTTGCAATCATTGTGGGGGCCCTCACGATACTTCGTATTGTCAGCCAATGAATTATTATGAGCCAAATCCGTGTCCTCATTTTTCTTCACCGATGGATTATTATGAACCAAATCCGTGTTCTAATTCTTCTCAACCGATGACTTCCTATGAGCCACATCCGTGCTATAATTCTGGTTTTCATAACAGTGAGCCCCCACATCCTACCATCAATCATCAATCCTCTCAGAGAATTCAACAACTCAATGCTTTGAAAGACGAAACACACGCCATTGTTTTGCAACTTCAAGAAGCCGTTGTTCTTCTAAAAGAAGCAAATGAGGAGGAAAAGCGACAACGACAACGACAAGAGCAAGTATCTAATCTTAGTGATTATACTCCTCCTCTTGTGAGTTCTTACTATTATGATGATGATGACGACGAGAATATTATTTCTTGGAATGATCTTTGTGCTCAATGTCCTAGTGCAATTGTAATTCCTTCTCTCGACTTGCTGGCTCTCGAGCCTAAGGATTCATCCACTCCTATTCTCGATTCTTCCACTACGGAGACCGATGCCTCTCTCATCATGGGGGATGAGGGTCTTATCACTATTCCTTGTGATGAGATTCTTATTCCAATCCAAAGTGAGCCTACGGTTGCTTCCGATAGTGACGATGAGTGTGAATCTCTTTCTCGTGATGATTCATTACCTCCCACCGACATCTTGGGAGACGATTCTTTGGCTTTCTCTAATCCTCTTTTTGATCTCGATGATGATTTTACTTCTAGTGATGACGAGTCACTATCCGATGAAGACGTTCAGAAGGAAAGTTTCAAGATTTATTCGAACCCTTTATTTGATTTTGATGACGCCTACATCTCTAGTGAGGTGAATCCTCTCTTTGAAGAGGGGATTGAGGACACTGATAGCTCCGACTCTCTTGCTATTGATGAGCATTCGTTGTTAGCCATGCCACCTCTCATCGTAGAGGAGGTGGAGAGATTCGACCCTACCTTCCGTTTGATTCGCTCTGGTGAGGTGACGCGGGTGGTAGATATGTCTTCTGATATTTCTCATATTATGTTGACACCCCGTCCTACCGCGTACACACCCAAGCAGGTGATGTATCGCTTTTACTCTCCTCATTTCATACCGGGACATGAGGATGAGTGCTTTGACCCGGGAGGTGACATTGACCATTCTATGATTGATACCTTTACGGCTTTGCCGAATAGTGACCATCCATTGTCTTTGGGGGATGACAATTTGTCTCCTTTACCCATCCCACCTCCCGTGGATCACGACCTCACATACTTTTCGTATGTTGAGAGGACTTTTCTACCTTTCATGACTTATCCTCCTGCCTCTCATTTATTATGTTCATCCGGGACCGAGGATAAGATTTTTGATCCCGGTATTACATTCGAGGCTTCCCCATGGACCATTTAATTCGGGGTCGAGTCAGGCTCGTGACTCGGTTAACAAAAACAAGCGCTTCTCGGGAGGCAACCCGATGATCTATCCTTTTTATTTATTTTCTAACATAAGTGTAGGGGCGTGTGCTTCTCTCCATGTGTGCTTGTTGGTTTTTGTTTTTGTGTGCAGGTTCCCTTGGATCGATAAGACTTTCAGAAGGTCGATGTTGCTGTTTTCCATCATCTTCTTCATTCAGTCTCCGATCGATCTTCATGTCTATATCAGGGGAGTACTCAGTTCTCATCCTTATCCATACATATCTGATTGTGTTCTCCTTCTTACACTTGGAATTCTAGCATTAGCCTTTTGTGTTCTTAAGTGTAGGGGTAGCACCTTATCACTTTTGGACATTGAGGCCAATGTTCGGTTCTAAGTGTAGGGGGGTCTATATCATATGGATCATATTCATGCCTACTTGTTTGCCCTCTAGCATCCTATTTTGATCAAATGTCTGTTTTTATTTTATTTTATTTTATTAAAAATAATAAAACGTTTTTGACCGTGCGTGATTGACTTGTCCCGTAGGCTAGAACAAAGGGGATCCTGACTCTGCCTGAGTGTTGATCTGGCTGCTCCCTTAACTTTTAGACTAAGCTTTTAGGAATTGTGCAAATAAAAATGCTAAACGTGGAGTAGTTGGTTCTCTTTAGAGCTTATATGAATAACCTGTGGCTTTTCCTCCTAGATTGTAACTAGACTTAATAAGTGTGTTTTTTTTCAAGCCTTTGAACGTTAAAAATTGTGTTGTTATGCAAAAAATAAATTCTTATGCAATTTTGATATAGAGTCCTAGTTCAACTTTTTATTTAAATTTGAGTGAAAGCGTACTTTCTTAAATTTGAAATAATGTTGCGTGAATAAATATGTTGAAAAAAAAATATATTTGAAAAAAAATAATAATAATAAGAAAAAAATAAGAAAAAAAAATGAATAAGAGTTTTATGTTTTTGTTGCTTTATTTATAATTGTGAGAAACTTGCTTTTTCTTAAATTTAAAACCGAAGTTGAACTAGAATTCGTCAACTTTATATAAGAGTTTAGACGGTAATTGAGAATGTAGAAGTCAAAGGTCCCGTGAGCTCCGATACTATTCTCGAGGGTGTAAAAACCTAGCCTCCTAAGCTTTGCTAAAGGACAAGCTGAGAAGAAAGTCGCTACATGGAGTGATCTCTCCTTTGAATCTTCATTCTCTAATTACCGTCGTTGTTTTTCATCTAAGTGTGTTTTATTAGCTTAGCGGTGATTTCAAGATCTTTGATTTCAAAATCCCGCCGATCCCGGTACTATTCTCCGTGGGGTGTCAAAAGCCCGGGCGCTTAACCGATGAGGTTGGGACGTCCCGAGAAGAAAGCCGCTACATGGGAAAGGCCATTTTTGAATCTTAAATCTCGTTATTTTCGGTGAGTCTGATATTCCACTTAGATGATTAGGCAACCATAACAAATGTCGATTTGAACGATAAAAAATTTGAAAATGAACACACTTGCCTAGTTGTTATAATTATAGGAGTGAAAAGTTATATTTACATAGGTTATTAGTATAAGTAGTGTTAGCATTTTGCCAAAACGTTTGCACAAGGAATCTTAGCTTAGTTGGGAGTAATAAAAAGAGGATGACGATATTTATTCCCTGGAGACACCCAGTTTGCGTGTTTCCCGTTCTATGATCCTTATACCTTGAATAAAAAGTCGAGCATGGCGGGTCACTTTGAATTTTTATTAGAAAGGCGATTTTGAATAAGGTAGTTTTAATTTGTTTTTGGACTTAGCGTTTGTGACAGTAGTTGCTTGGGGGCAAGCAACGTTTTAAATGTAGGGGTGTGTTAAACACGGAATTAGTGATGATTTTAGTGTTATATCCCTTCATTTTTTGGTATAAAAATAGCAAAACGTGTATTTATAGTGCATTTATCGTTTATTTGTGCTATTTATTATTGTAGGTACGAATAATAAAGAAAAGAAGCAAAAACGAGGAAAAAGAGCTTAGACGAGCACGAGAAATAGAAAGAGCACGAGAAATCGAGTTCAACGGTGCAGTCATTTCTTATTGGATCGGACCGACCCATTTTTGCTAGTATGGACTTCAAGCCCAATACCAATGGCCCAATATGAAGATAAAAAGTCTTATAGCTCGTTTGAAGAAAATAGCCCAAAAAGGCCCGATTGGAAAGCCCACAAAAAAAAAACAATTTTGGAGAGATCATTATATATATGTTGGACGCAGTCATGAGAAAGAGGGGAGTAGTAGTCTTCATTTTATTTTTTTTATGTGTTTAGCGTACAAGATACGCATCATTTTCCAATCATCTATCTTCACTTTTTTTTCTTCTTTTTTTTTGGCTGTTTTTAGATTTAGGAATAGATAGACAATTTGTATTAAATCCTCAATTTTTCACTTTTCCCTGTGTTTTTTTTATATGGTATAAATTTGCATCTCATCTTCCTGTATTAATTTTTTTATTCGTAGATTAAGATATAACAGAATCCACTTTCCATCTTTGCACTTTTGTTGATTTCGTTTGTCAAATACACTTTTCATTGGCTGCGTTTTTTTTAGAATAAATAGATTTATAATACGCAGCAGTCAACAAACTGCAATAGAAAAAATTTATTTTCTGAAACCTGCGTTTTTTTTTAGATTGTAGATTAGTAGTATTAGATTTGGTTGCAATTTTTATTATTTCCTTAAAAATATCATCGCATCTCACTTTTGTTTATTTCATTTATAAAAATTCCACCAGGTTTAGATTTGCTCATCTCAGTTTCGTGTTTTTTTTTTTTTCTTTACACCTTGTATTTGATTGTCCATTAATGAGAGCAAAGATTTGATATGGTGATTTGTTGTTTGTGATGTTGGGTTATTTGGTTAGTGAAACAAAAGCATGTTTTATTAATTAAAAAAAAACATAGTTGAAAAAAAAAAGTATTAAAAAGGTAAGTAATAGTTTTGATTTGGTAGTGTTCGTAGATTTGCATCAAACATAAGGTCTCTAGTTTTAAGATTAAAAAAAATGTTTTTAATAGTTTGTCTCTAAGAAAACTCGAACCCTCGACCCTCTGTTCATACAACAATTCTTTTACCACTATGCCTTAGTACTTTTTCTTGTTATATTATGCAAAATTAGTAATATTAAAAGGTAGATTAGTTTTAATATTTGAAAACAGTTGTATCATATGGTTTATAAATCTCTTATATTATTCTTTTATTTTAGTTTAAAACTTTTTTTTTAAAAATACTTTTAATATTAATTAGTTTCATAAATTTAAACTTACAATTAAAAACAGTTTTTGTCAATTAGTTTAAAATGTCGTTTAGCTTTATTGTCGTTAACCGTTTTATGTTTTATGTTAGCTCGGGGTCTCCGGTTATTCGCTCGGGTTCGTTTCTCTATCTATTTCCTTGTCGTTATTTAGTTAGCTTCTATATTGTTGCCTTATAATTGTTTAACTTTAATATCGAGGTTATAGTAGTTTTGATTATGCTCGTTTAGTTTACCATCGTTATTTTCCTTAGTATTATTTTAGGTACCTTTAGCTTAATATTTGTAGTATAATTGTCGTTTTTAAATAGTTTAATATTTTTAGTCTTTTCAAACTAGTAGATTTAAATATAAAAATCAAAACTTGTTTATTCGAGCATCAAACTTCAGACATAAACGCGGATTTCCATTCACACTTCGTCAGGAACTACGATAACATTCGGGTGTACGAAAACGACTCAATCAGTATCGTTACTTTACCTCGTCCCTTCGATTTGGGTGGTACACAGTACTCTCATCAAGATTCGTTCTCAATGACTTCTGAGCAAATCTCTAGAAATTCGATGCAAAGCAAGGATCTTGATAGAGATGATCGATACAGGCACACCATGTTTACACAACTCCTTTAAATTCAAAGAGTCAATTTCTTCATCGAGAATTTATCATTAACTGGAATGATATTAGTAGATTTGGTCAGTCTAACGACGATTACCCAAATCGAATCAAATTCAGATGATGACCTTTGCAATAGTTAGACGTTTACAAATGTATGAGGCGATGTCTGCCTTCATAGTTTTCCATTAGTACAACTTCTTCAGATAAAAATACATTAAATCATAAATGTCATGAATAAAATACTTATACTTACGAGATTTCAATATGACTAAACCTCAAAATACTCTATATTCAGGCAACCACAAGCAGCCTTTTATACATTTAACGCCATTGGTTTCTCAATTCTAATGGTTCATATTAGCCGCGAACCCCTTTTTATTATCTATATTATCCTTCTTACAAGCATTATTTATTTTTATATTGTTTGGCAATTTATTTTGCACAGTCATTATTAAGAAACACATCCTAATTGATTCTTTATCCTTCCTATATAATGTGTCAGTAATTATGTTCACATTCCTAGATGGAATAAATATCATGACCGTATTTATTCGAAAGTTCTTTCTTCACATTTTCTAAGTCTTAGTTCTATCTCAACTATTGTTTTTATCAGTTTTGCTCAATCCGATGTTCTAAAGCGTCGATAATTACTACAAGTAATTAAATAATAAATATTTAATTTTTATGAAACGTAAACGCAAAAAGTTTAAATTCTTAGTTCGACCAATTATAATAAAATGTTCAAAACAAATTTAAATTTAATTAACACGATTTTTTTTGATTTATTGAAAATAATTAATAAGATTTGTGAATGTTCGAAAAACCTTCGTTTATTCTTTGGTAAAAATTTTCTTGGTTGAAAAGCAAAAATTGTCGTTTCAAATTTTAAGTCATGGTTTAACGATTTCCTCAATCCCTCTTAGGTTGTCTTGAGGTATACACAATCATTTACCCCTAAACAGGAGTTTAGTTAAATGATTTGTGTATAAGGGAATAATCTCTTAAAAATCCTTTGATAAATTATTTGTCAAAACATATTTTCACCTTCTTTTTGGTAAAATCCAAAGTCTTAAATGGCTCTAATTTTTGAAGAGTCAATATATTCCATTTTCTATTGATCACACGATCAACTAATATAAAGGATTAAGCCTTAAATTATATGTTAATTATTCAAGGTACAGATTTTCGTTGTTTGGCCAATTCAGGGCAATCTATAAATAATCATTAACTCATTCTTATTCTTATAAATAAACAAATGGTCCTTAATGATCACAAGCATGAATTTATCAAATTACAGCCTACACACGTGATTCACCAAATTTATGGATGCTACATGTGAATTAGTCAATCCAAACGACATAACATGAAACTCATAATGTTCATTACGAGTTCTGAATGTAGTGATTGGAATAGATAATCTTCTTCGCGGACGCGAAGTTGATGGTAACCATGTTGTGGATCAAATCTTTAGAACATACGCTAGAACCTTGTAAATGATCGAACAATCTATCATCTTGGGTAGTGGATATAGATTTTTATCATCAATTTACCTAGTTCACGGTAATTCAACAATTATAAGGAATGATAACACCATAGCTCTTCATGATGATGAGCTCGGTAGAATAAAATCTTCCTCCGACAACTCTCTCAGTTGTACGGTAATTCCTTTATATCATATGGTGCTGACGTACAGTGCACAAGCCACAGGTGCAGCACCGGGGATATAATCAATACCAATTTCAACTTGCCTTAATGGCAAATGTCTAGGTAATTCACCAATAAATACCTCCTAAAGTTTCAGATAAAAGAAACATCTTTTAAATAAATTCATATTAGGTTCTTTCTAAATTATAATATCTATGACTAATTCACAACCATTCACGGTATAATTTCAAGTCTAAATGCAGGATATGGTCATCCATCAAGAATTATTTAGATCACTTTTGATAATCAACATCTTATCATTTAGGGGAATTCTATTCGAGTTCCCATCAATTAAGACAATGTCGTCATGTCACAATCAATCAATCCATTCTACTGGCACTATCAAATTTCCAGTTTCATTACTGTTGATAAGACGTGAATTTCTCAAAAGATTAATAATAACTCATAATCCTTCACAATTTCAAGGATATATGTAGACACAACTACCATTAAAAGAGTAAGATCAATACATAATCTACGCGAGAGAATTTCAAATAAGATATAGACGAAAACACTTAATGAATATGAATATATCCCATGTTTTCATAATTTGAGTACGCATTCGAAAGCTCATCGGATCGTTACCCAGGTCATTCAAATGAAATCAAATCAAAAGAAATGATAGGAACGTTGATACATCCAGTCGGGTATCAACACTCGGTAATCAGATGCTTTTCCTAAGAATCTCACTACGGGAGAATTGGACAAGAAGGGAATATCAATTTTTCAAATAAGACAATTTCTATAGATGAGTACATTCGACTTAGAAGGATAAATAGTACGGGCACATATGTAGGTGTCCCTAACACTATGTCCCTATTTTTCACTTCTTGTAGATCTCATAAAATTTAATCTTTCACAATCTTTAAAGAAAATGTAGTGTTTATTAATCAGTTTTATGGTGACTACTAATCAGCCTTGCATGGTCCATTCCAAATTGTATGTAGGCGCGCAACTATATACAGTTTCAAGATTAACGATGCAATACTCAGTTCGTCAAAATTTTATCATCATGTTTATAATAAAAACATTTTCATGCTTAATTCTGGAATAAGAATCAAAATGAATTTACATGGATGTTCTTTGTTATGAAAACAATTAAGTTTTCCAAGGTGTTTCATAAACAACTTCATTTCAATAACAATTACTTATAAATCTCACTTTGAATAATCCTTATAGTGATGAAAATTCAATTTTCTCAAAGGATATTGTTTTAACTTTATAAAAACAATGAGTGATCTGCAAAAGAGTGATGAAGAGTTGTTCACTAAGAACTAACTACAATATAATAGGAAATGAGCTTAGCCAATTAATAATGAGGTTCATGATCTCGATGGCACTAAAAAAGAACAGTCCACAATGTAACTCACTTCAAGATGAGTACTTGTTCAATGGTTGCATCACTAATGCGAGCATTAGGAAGAAGCAAGAAAAGATAGATAACATCGATACATGTAGAATTTAGCAATCAAAGGTAGTCTTTTCATTAATCACAAACAAGTCAAAATTGTACCGTAACACATTACGTGTCACTATGTCATACAATTCCAAGAACTCATCCTACCAACTGATGTCTCAGTTAAGTTAGGGATTATTTTTAAAAGATACTACAATGAATACTAATCTACAAGAGTCATTAGGTGTTCCACATGTCCCGAAATATCCATCAGTCCCAATTCAGAAGAAGATTTCTTCAATTTATTTCTTGGACACTGGGCATCCTCATTAGTGGACAATGGCCTAGGAACAACCCTTAACACAAACTAACATTCATTTAAAACCTTATAATTCAATCACAAAACTTAACGACTTCCTCTTACAATCTCATATTCCATACGAGTTAAATTTTTACTTTATTCAAGTTTTAATCAACTTATACTCAATGCAACATCCTACCTCATTCTCCAATACTTTCAACCTTATTCATAAACCTTAAAAGGGCAATAAAAGCTCGATATGAACAACACTTAATTCCAATCCTATAGCTCTTACAACAACGGTTATCAAATGAGTCACTAGTATGAAATGACTCACACATTCAATTAGACTTTTCGGAAAGGTACTTGTGGCATGAGGCTTTTGGGTAATGGTTCCAATGACAGCCTCAAGTGCAACATTCACCCTTTCGATTTCAATTTAAGAATTGGGTGACAACGAATCAGATGACACCTTTCCAGGTGGTAACGTTTTGTCAAACTCCACTCTATAAGGAAAGATCGTCATGACATTGATATCAGATATAATCTTGCCAATTCTTCTTTAATATCACAATCAACTAATATCAATATTTCTACGAATATCAACCATTTTGTTGGGATCATAAATATCCACAACTTGGTTTAGATCTGGAATAGCTAGGTTTCCTACAGGAATAGCTTAGATTAATTTACTAGGGGATTTAGGGTTCCATGTGACAATCTACGTCGTATAAATACCTCGTATAAATATCAAAATAATCATCAAACAATCATGTAATAAAATTACATCATATATATATATATATATATATATATATATATATATATATATATATATATATATATATATATATATATATATATATATATATATATATATATATATATATATATATATATATATATATAATCCAAGTTATATATATATTAAAATAACACTTCTCAGTCTGGCCTTGTCGGTAACTCGGGAATTCTTCGGCACCGTTATAGTCAAAAGATTTTTTTTAGACATTTTGTGAAAAATGTTTATAGTTAAAAGATTTTGAAATGTTTTATTCAAAACCTTGTTTTTAAAAATCTTTCGTTCTCTATAACGAGAGCTCTGGTACCAAACTGTAACATCCCAAAATTTACACAATTTAATACAGCGGGAGACTCGTTGGTGTTACGGGATAGCACATTACTCACATCATAGACAACGCTTAAAAATCACGTCGTTTAATAATAAAGCATTTCCATTCATAAATATCAAGTTTACATAGGTCCCAAGTCATTGTATTTCATACAGGTTTTACAAAATATTTGAATGGAAATTGTTATTTAAGTGCGGGCCATGAATTCTTGTCGTCTTCCCGAGAATTACCTTCAAGTACCTGAGACAAAACATGTTAAAAGAAAAGGTCAGCGATAACGCCGAGTGAATTCTTAGAGTTTAATAAAACCATTAGTATATCATCGGTATATAATTATTACCAAAAATCATTTTGTACAAATCTTTGTAATAGGCCATAAAATAGCCAAGTTCATTTTAGACAAATCCTTATCAAAAATCATAATATAGGCTTTTGCCTTCAAAATCATTATACGAACCAAAGTCGTAAAAACATCATACAATACGTTTTATAACGTTGTATAAAGTTAAATAAAAACCGTTATATGAATATGATTATGAAAAACCAAAACACGAACATAATATTAATAGTAAGACCCCGTATTGCTAGTTAGGCAATATATCGTAATTCAGTACGTATAGCAGTATTTCGTTATTTTGGATTATTATAAGCCGCATGACATTGTTATCTTACTACAACAAACAACGGGTAGCTAACCCGAAAATCATTTGTCCATCTAAGTTAGTGTGTCGTCACAATAATTACGCTTGTGTAAATCTTCTCATACATAAATTCGCTTACCAATCAATGTGGCACGACGGGGATCAACCGTCAAGGCGCGAACTGGGGTGATCGTCCCCAAATAGTACTATTATATGCACAAGCGTCTACCAAATCCCGGTAGTTCACAATTCATGCTAATGGGACTTTTAGTGACATAACCTAACTTTAATAATCCATTTCATTTCATCTATCGGGTCATTTAATCATTCATCAGGTCATACAATCATTCGGGTCCAAATCAATAAACAGACAATCGGGACAAATCGTGTCCTATTTTATCAAAACTAACATGTTATCTCCCTCGCGGGTTTATAAAACATTTCATAAAATATTTAAAAGAGTGTTAGGCTATGACATCACGTTGATTTGGGAAAGCGGGTTATCGACAATTCGGATGTACGGTACGTGCTTCAATCACGGAAACCTAGACAAATAATACTCGTCTTAGACTTTTGTCCAATGACTTTATCAAAATAACAATTATGTATACATATGATGATTTTATATATATATGATGATGATCAAGTGGGTTTATACATCTTTACTCATTCATTATAGTGTTTATGTGTTGGTAACCTTTATACTAGTTATACTAGCTCAACTTGTTTACATTTTGGAGGCCCAATAGGCCTATTACAAGCCCAATACATATCATTAGCCCAATTATACTTTTATTATCAGTATTATACTTTAAATTTTGGGCCCAAGTGGGTTAAGCCTAATAAGTAAATTTATAAGTGTTTAGCCCATTTAGTTGGATTATTAGTCCAATAATGCTAACTTAGCCCGTTAATGTCCATATGTTATATAGTTCGGGTTTTATCGGTTTTTACTTGTATTAGGTACTTATATATTAGTATATGACTTTTAAATAGTTTACATTAGACGGGTCCGACCGTCTAAGTTTTAATTGACGAAAAATGTTAATTTTACGGTATTAGCCGAAAAGACGTAAAAATCATGTTTATAGTTTTTATAACTTATAAAAATTACCAAACTACCATTTTTATATAATGTCCATTTATTTATCCTTATACATATTTATATAATTGAAATATATAAGTTAGTGGGTTTTAATTTCACATTTTATACTATATTATTTTGAGTGCTTATATAATACTATTAAACTTTAATTTCATAAAATCTGATTTTTAGTTTCACTTTCACCATTTTTATCATATCGTGAGTTCTATAAGGAGATAGAAGCTCATTTTTGGATGACATAGACTTCATATTATGTGCTACAAATAAGTTAGATATAGTTACTTCTCAATCCATGTCTAAGTATCCTTAACAGTCCCTACAAAACAGACTATTCAGATTGATACACTAATTTTGTTTTGATCATATCTCACTCATTTTGATGATTCCATTGCATGTCCAACTCTCACATGTGTATGACATCTAATACTTACTGTAAATTGATTCCACCATGCCATTTTATCAGTTATCATTTGGTTAGTTACTGTTTTTATACATCCAATTTTATAAGCAAGAATTTAACCTTTTTACCTATGGTTTTTCATCTTTTTAACCATGTTTATCAAATCTATCAACACCAAATCCCCACATAATATTTTTAATCATCATTCATCATCATATACATATACCTAAATAAAAAAATTACAAGATTACATAATCAAAATAACAAGAGGATAGGAAGAACAATCTTTATACCACCAAGATTAAGTAGTTTATGATCAAGGCTTGGATTTTTGATGGCAAAACTTGTGATGGATCAACACCAATCTTCAAGACCACCAATACTTGTAAAATTCTTATAGAAATCATCCCTTGGACATCACCAAATCACCTCCTTGGATGTTAGAATCATCTCCAATCTTCAAATCTTCAAAGGAGCATCATCATGTGTATGAATAACACATGATTCTATGGATAAAATAGATCAAATGAGGGTATTTTTAGAGAGAGTGGACGAAAATAGGGAGAGAAAGAGTGTGTTTTTGGTGATTTGCATGTGATGGAAATGAGGAAGTGGTTTAGGGAGGAATGGTTTTGATGTGGTAGCTTGTTTACAAAGTGGCTAGGACAAGTGTCCTAGCTTACTTTGTAAACTTTGACACATATCAAATGTGTTGTTAGCTTAGTTAAAACATCCATATTGAGTGGGGTGGGGCAAAACTTGTTTTGTCTCATCCCACTAATTTACGAGTATTCCTCGATTCTAGTTTCCTCGATTTACGTGCCCACGGGTCATTTTACGAAAAACGTTTTTATAAATTATGAATCAACGGCACAAAACGAATCTAATAAAAATTGTCTCATCAAAAACGGAGTTCAAAAACGTAAGTACGTAATCATAAGGTTTCCGGTTTAGTTGTAAAGGACGTTAAATTATGAACGTAAGTCCTAATCTCTTCTCATAAATTTGTGAGTTTATGAACCAACACAAATTTAAAATTTCAAAATAATATTCACGGATAAATTTATTTCCTGAAATGTCGGACTGTCACCAAAAATGGTGTATGTAAACGTAAGCACGTAACGTAGAATCCTCCGGTTTAGACGTAGTCGATGCTACTTCAAGACGTAAATCCAAATTTCTTCCCAAAAATGAGTGAGTTCATAATATAACATTAAAATAATGTTTTCAAATAATAATTGAGAATAAAATATCAACCATAAATTGACGGATTGTCACAGATGTATTGTAAAGAACTTTGTTATTTTGTGGATATGTTTATTTGGAAGTTCTTAGTTTTGGGGATTTTGGAAAATTAAATGTGTGTTAGGAGAACCTGGATGGCATGAATATGTCGAGAGTGTCGTGGGAGAATAAAACGTTGCTCAAAGGGTTTTTTGAAAGTTGCAATATAAGAATGGTAAAGAACTTGGTGGTAATGTATATGCAATCATAAACACTCTCTGGATACTTGCTTCTTCAATGTATATATGTTAGTTTTTTGTATTGTTGCTTAGTAATATGTCGCCTACCAATCTATGTTGTGTATATGCCTTCAGTTTGAGTCGAGTCTATTTATGTTTTTGATAGCATGTGTAGGTATGCATAACAATCTTGATGAAAATTTACTATATGCCTTCAGTACATTTATGCTTTTTATATGCATACCTGAAAATTTGCAGGTATGCATAACAATCTTGCTGAAAATTTACCATAACTCTAGCTTGCTTCTTTTTGATAGAATTTGCAGGTATGCACCTATCTACATAGTACCTTACTTCTTCATTCAAGGTGAAACTCTGTTTTCGAATACACAGGTTAGAACATGTCCTTTTGTGAGGTTGCAGAAAGAATCATGACTAAGGTGTGACGTTGTACATATAAGCTCACTTGATGTACTTATACAGTGATGGAGCATTCAGTTGCTTTTTTAATTAATGAATACAAAAACTGAACGGGAAGTTATGATGTGTGATTTGCAGGTTTTCCAAATGCAGAATAGAGTTGCTCATTTTGTGGGTTTCGATGATCGTTTACCATCTGATCTCATAGTTAAGGAGCTTTAATTTCCGCTAAATTTATTAGCTTTCTATGCAATTAGCCTCCGATTTATTGGTTAACGATGCCACTTTTTTTTGCAGGAGGATTGGTCATGCATTGGGTTAGCAGCAAAATGATGCGTCACTTGATTACACCAAAATGATGTGTGTGTGCCTTGCTTGGCACGTGAACAGTCGCAGGGATACGGAACAGATGTTATTACAGGTACATGGACTAAGAAATGTCTGTATTTTGCTACATCCGTGTCTATGTATTTGGTATACGGATACTCTATATTCTTTTTTTATTCTAGGCTCTTCTATGGAGTACGTCGCCGGCCATGGTCTTGCGTTGCTTCCCCAGCCACGCCTCTGGGCAGACATTATGTTCGGGTCTTGCGTTGCTTCCCCAGCCACACAGGTAGGTACTTCAACACCATAAGAGGATATTTTCCCCTTGATTTAGTAGTTAAAATGGCTAATTAACCAGTTTATCACAGGCTTTTAACGGTACAAGCAGCAGATAGAATATTCGTTATGGACCGTGGTCAGATCATCGAGGTGCGCAATGTATCATTACCTCCAAATCTTAAGTTATCCAAATAATTTGTTTATTTAGCATCATCCCATTCTTCTATTAAATGATTCAAGACAAAAGCATTTGAATATAGTTAGGCAAATCATGAAAATAAAAGATAAAACATGTTACTGATGTTAGCTTTCACATTGTAGACCTCGAGCAGTTCCACTTTCACGATTAGGGTATGTGTACTTTGTTGAGTAGTCTTATTTATTTTTTTCTCAGCCAAGTTGACTTTATGGTGTTAAATATGAATTGATTGTTTCCCGATACCTTAGGCATTCAGGCAACAATTTGTATGATCCTGAATTGATATAATATGGAACGTCATTTAGGCTATTAGGATCCAGAAACATTGCATGGACTTTATTGTATATTACTACTTTTGTTGTTGCTAATATACTACCATGGTATGGCTTACGAGTTTGATGTTTTATATCTGCAGCTAAACTGAGAAAAAATCCAATTCCAATGGTTAAACACCCTCCAAATGGGGTAAGTTTTAAAGATTTGAACTTTAAATATAAGGTGGGTTGGTGTAAAATTACTAATCAGGTGGGAATTAGCACGCATGTGCTATCGTTGCAGGTAGTTGTATCGATACATTGGAATACCATGCCCCAGACACCAATTCATGTACTATTTTCTATTACCGTATCATTGCGAAATTAATATGTGAAATCGTGAAATGATGGTCACAATATGTGAATGATTTATCATTACCAGTATACCAATACTTTACAATCTATATTTTATAGTTTTTTTAACTGATGAAGTGATGTTGATTATTGCAGTTAGAGAGTCCTTCTATGGTTGTTGTAGTATATTCAACTGATGATGCTTTGTAGGTGCGGATTAATACTATTATTAAGAAAAATGTATCATTTGTGAAAAATATATATTTTATAGTTTTTTGAACTGTTGAAGTGATGTTGTCCCAATTAGCTTCATGACCTATGTTAGTTGGTGAAGTCATTTAATCTCATAGGAGTATGTACTAATATTATTACTAAATGGTTGTAACTGCATGGTATCATCCGTGCAGGGCATACAAGAAAAAAAAGCCTTAGGAACTTGAAGTTGTGCAGCATGTGCTACTTATATTTGGTTCATTGTTGTACACTTTGTTTTTAATACAAGCTATACACTTTTTTACTTATGTTCATGTTTTATACACGCGTTAGGGACACACTCCTTGACTGAAATTATGGCCGCCTTCAACACCGCCCCTCTGAAAATGTTCCCTAAAACGGCCGTTTTTTGCCGCAGCGAAGCGCGGGCACAAATCCTAGTAGGGAATTTTAAAACGCGAAAGTCTTAACTCTTACGGGTTAAGAACAAGAATTTTCGCAAGTTCCTATAATTGATCCTAGAAAGTCGTTTATCAAGGGAACTTTAAAATGCGAATTCTAAGCTTGAAAAAGTCTAAGAAAACTTTGATTTAATAGGCTAAGCATCCACGAGTCTCATTCCTTGAGATTTTAAATTGTGGAGAACGAGAGATAATAGAGTTAATTATAAGTTTGGTATTCTTTCATGAATTTATGTGAGTTAATTATGAGCTTTTTCTCCCATCGCTTGTTAATAAATATAATTGCAATAAGTAAGGTTGTACGATTTGAAAAGTTACTTAGCTTCTAGCACAAGATCATTTAAAAGTTGCTCGGTATTAATTAGAGTTCATAGCCAAGGCATAACTTATTGAAGCGGGATGCAAAGATTGGCGAGTCCGAAAAGGCCCTAACAAGGCATGAGGGCTACATTTTGTTGCTAAAGATCCAAAGTGATGTGAAGAATCATTTATCAAAAATCAATATGAAGGATCGATACACACGGCGAAAAACAAATACTCCCCTAAAGATCATGGAGAAGTCTATCCGCAAAGACCCTAGCAAGGTATGAGGATAAATGGATCCAAGTCCTAAAAGGAGGCGGATCGTTGAATATCAAAATCCCAAATAAAGATTGGAGACAAATGAAGAAGTCGTGGTTCAAGTATGAAGAATCTCTCAAAAACTTCAAGTGAAGAAATTCCTATAGAGAAGACCATTATTTCAAGAACGTCTCTCAAGATTCGAAGTATGAAATCAATGCCAAATATCGGTCCAAGAAAGGTATCAAATCGCGAAACGAGTTATGCCAAGATATGAACTTTATGAGGTTTCGATAAGCAGTTTTAAAAGATTTTGTCCTTTAGCTAACTACTGATTAAATCATCCTACTTTATTTTCACCCTAGATAAACTATCGAAATAAGTCAACAATGCATCCTCGTGATCATTCAAGACAACAATAAAATATAAGAGATACATTTAGTAATAAGGGAGTCTAAGCGAATAATTGAGCCACATGAGTGAGTGTTAGCTTACTAACTTATAATAACAATGATCTCGTTTTTAAGCTTAGTATGGGGAACGTGAAACTTGAGGGTGATAAACATTCATGACAACCAAAGCCCTACGTAAGTCTTCGATCTCTTTACTTGTTCCTCCTTATAACATTTTGTAATTTTCTATCTTTTTAGTTTCCTTAAGTGTCTAGTATTTAATAAAGGCCAATGTGGGTTAATTATGATGGAAAATGTTAAACTATGCTTTGTAATTATGCATTGCATGAGGCATTGCAATGGTCAAGTGTAGGGGATTTAATAATTGTGAAAACACTTATCCTTTTACCACTTGATTATAACAAAAACAAGACCAAAACGTGTATTTGATGTTGTAAAAGTCAGAATTATGCGTGGTTTATGTTTTTATTGTGTTTTAGGACAAAAATATGAAAAAGGAAGAAAACACGGGCTTTTATCGAAAAAAAGACAAAAGACGAAGTCAAAAGATCAAAAGTGCAAGAAGAACGGAAGTCAAAGGCCTATTCTGAAGATTTATCGAAGAAAAGGCCTAAAGACGGAAGTTTAACGAAGTCGAAGAACCAAGTCTACTTAAAGAAGAAAATTAGAAGACGAGTTCATTTTATCATTCGACTAATCCCGAGACAAAGTCAATAAAGACGAGTTATTTAAAAAGACGAGAAGACAAGAAGAAAGAGAGAAGCAACATCACCACCTCCCCTATAAATACCCTCCTAACAGTTCATTAGGAGGTGTTAGTTAGTTCATTTTTTAGTTTTCTCTTAAGGTAATTAGGAGTAGGTGTAACTTTCTCTCTCTAGTTTTACTTTCTCTCTCTAAATTTTCTTTCAAGTTTGCTTAATCTTTCACCTTTAAATCTTGTAATCTTAAATCTTTAATTTTCGTTTTAATTTCAAGCTTTTCATAATCAATCTTATTCTTCCTTTCTTCTTTTAATCTTGTGTTTGATTTGGTAAGAGTATGTAGTTTGTTTTAATCTTTATGCTTATTTGCTTAAAGTGCTTATTTGTTGTTCTTATCATTTTCATGTGATTGATGGTCTTACCTTATTGTGCTTTTTGCTTATTTCGTGTTTAGCTTATTTTCATTTAAGTGTTTTAAAAAGTTTAATATTTTTAAAGTTGATTTTATAAATCTTGCTTATTTAGTTTTTTTGAAAGTTTTCATTCGTGGCTTATTTAGTTCTTCTTAATATTGATTTGGTTAAGTCTTTGGTAAATGCTTATCAGAAAAGTGCTTATTCGGTCTTTGCTTATTTTCCTCTTGTATTCCATCGTAAGTTCTAAGGATTTTTAAGGTTCCGATCGAGTATTGTGATCGCATAAGCCTTAGGGTTTCTACTTGCGATCAAATACTGCGATCACAAACTGCGATCCAGATTGTGATCACAGACTGCGATCACAAGCTGCGATCCAACTACGATCTCGAGTTGCGATCGACAGTTGCGATCGTTGGTTGCGATCATTGGTTGCGATCGCTCGTTGCGATCCAGGTTGCGATCGCTTGCTGCGATCTGATCACAATTTTTAGTTTTTTTTTAATTAGTTGTTTTTCAAAGTTTATTACTTTCACGCCATTTTTGTCAAGTTTAATTTTATATTGTCTTGTCTTATTTTATTTTTAAATTTACTTTTTTATTAAGTCCTAAATTTGTTTAATCTCTTTATATTTGTCATTTGTCTTAACTCATTTTAGTTTAAAATAGATAATCTAAAGCTCCTCCTTTTAGTTACCAAAAACGATAAGTCCACCTTAAACCATGATCAATTCGAATTGAATCGAGTACGAACAGCACGAACACACAAATAACACATCAACGATTTGTCATATTAGCCGCAATATGGCCAGCAGACAGGAAAAGATTGGGAAACTCGGCCCTAATTGGGAAGGACCCTACAGAGTGGTGGAAGATTACCAAACCGGCTCATACAAGCTGGAGACCATGGACGGGAAGGAAATACCGCGCACTTGGCATGCCACCAACTTGCAGAAGTGTTTTATGTAATATGAACAACAATGTACTAGTATTTGTTAATGAATGAAAGTTTCCCTTCTCTAACCATAATTAATTGCAGTAGTTATAGACCTCGGCTTAGCTAACCGAAAGGTATATAAATACGCGTTAAAAGTGTGGGACGCGCCTCGGGAGGTAGTCCGGAGACAAATCAAAAGCGACCCAGTGTCGATGTCTCCCAAGTAAATAAGAAAACTGCACAAGTGTAGGACGCGCCCGAAGGGTAGTCCGGAGACAAATCAAAAGCGACCCGATACCGATGTCTCCCAAGTAAATAAGAAAAATATACAAGTGTAAAAAACACATGTATGGGACGCGCCCCGTGGGCAGTCCGGAGACAAATCAAAAGCGGCCCGGTGCCGATGTCTCCCACAAATAACATAAGAACACAAGTGTAAAAAACACAAGTGTAAAAAACACAAGTGTAGGACACGCCCCAAGGGTAGTCTGGAGACAAATCAAACGTGGCTCGGTGCCGATGTCTCTCATTAAAACACATATACAAGAAAGGGATAAATAAAGTAAGAAGCACACATATTGTTATACATAATCTCGAACATAAAGACATGATAGATAAAGCAAGAAGCACACATATTATTAAAAAGTGGTAGCAGAGGGTGAAACTTGTCCATAAACATTGCAAAACATAGTTAAAAAAGAGATAAGTGTTCAACAGGAGACGATTACAAAACGCACCGGCATACCGGGCCTTCATTCCTTCGGTTGTTCATTATTGACCGGAGAGCCTTGGTCATTCTGAGTAGGATCTTGGGTCGAACCAGTACCATTTCCTAAGGCTTGAGAAGAGTTGGCATTGACGGAAGCAGAGAGATCTTTGGATGAAAGTACCGGGGACCTTTCAGCTAGAATAAGCTGCATGATATCCACCACCGAGAGCCTATTGGCAGCAGCCACCTTAGAAATAAAGGGATAATCGGCCGAGAACAGGGTGGTGAAATCTTCTTTCCAAGTCTTTGCAGCTTCCACATCAAGATTGTCTGTCGCGGCAATAGCCTCTTTGACTTCCTCGGGTGTACGTTTGTACTCTACAGCTTTCATAAATCCACCATTGAAGACTGCATTAGCTTTCAAAGACAAGGATCTGCGGTACTCATGGCTAGCAAAGAGTTTACGAACAAGGATTGGGAGGCCATCGCTCACAAGGACCTGTTTATCCACCTCGACCTGGGCAAGGAGGGAAGTCAAATGACGGTTATCACCTTCTAGCTCCTTGATCTTATCAAAATCCTTGATGTGAGTCTGGGTACTCTCGGCATGAAACCTCTCTATGTCCGCAACCCTCTTATCCCTAGACTCCAGCAAGCCTCGAAGGTCCTGAACATCTTTTTCCATCCTCTCATTGTAATTATCTTCCAACTTCTTGTGAGCAAGAGCCATTTGATCCAACATAGTCTTCCCAGATGCGAAGTGACCGTGCATGCCTCGTTGAGCAGAAGACAAACGAGAGTGTCCGCGACTCAAAGCCTCATATCTTTTCATCAACTCAGAAAGAGTAAGGGTACTCCTGGCCAAAGCTTGGTAAGAATGACTCTAACACGTCATAGTTTGAAAGCAATGAAAGTTCAGTTTTCTCTGTCGGGGTAGCCAAGTGGAACAACAACTAACGGGATGAATAATGGGAGTCGATACGAACATCCTCATCCAACCTCCATGGAGGGACAAACAGACGAGATGGTCCTCCTTCCTGAAAAATGGGACCGGACCCTCCTAAAAGAATATAAGAGACAAAGTTAATAAAAAAATCCAAGGAAAAAGAAGAACAGGGATGACAAAAAGGAAACTAGAAATAAGAATACATGTTGATGTGCGGAGGGGTCTTCGGTTTGCTACCGCTGGCCTTACTAGTCTTTTCCTGAGATAGAGAAGGATGCGAGTGATTAAGGGGAGAGGTAGAATGCACATCGGTATCCTCAGTCTTTGACGATCCGTATCCCTTCACATTCTTCCTTTTGGTTCTACGACCCGAACCCTCTCCACCTTGAGGTCTTTTCTTAGTGTTCATAACAGCATTCTTACCCTCGCTACAGAGACGGGCAGCTAGGATCTTGGGATCCGGAACAGTTACAGCCACCTGTTGAGGGTTTAGAGGAGGTATTTTGGCACCGACGGGTAACGGCTGTGTAACTTGAGGAGGTGGATTTGGCATCACTGCATTCTCGTCTCGACCAACTTTAGCATTGTCAAAGGAAGGAAGCTTTAGAAACTCATCCATGTTAATTTCTGCATAGAAGAAAAGCAATTGTGGTTAGAGCGAGCAAAAATAGCCTGCGGAAGCAAAATAAGAAAAGCATATATAAGTACCCTTTTTATCAAGATCAACAACAATACGACGGAAGGGAGGGTTCTCATAAGGATACCGCAAACCAGAAAGGAACAAAAAATGCCTGTGAGGAGGACGGAGAGCTATGGGGTTATCTACAAGCAACTTAGCATGTTGTTCATTGAAGTGAGTAGGGAAATCATCATGGACATCCGTATCCCTGTCTCTCCAAGGCATAGCATGGGGGATGGTCCTCCTATCAATAAGAAACCACTTGCGTTTCCACCCCTTCAGACTAGATGTTTTCTCTCTCAAGCATTTACCATATTTGGCGGGCCAGCGATTCTCGAAAGAAAACCAGTGTCCTTGTTTGTACAATCAATAAAAGACTCGGAAGAGATTGACGGTGGAAGGAATGTTTAGGCTGCGGCATCGTATTTCGAACATAACAACACGGTTAACACTCATCGGTATCAATTGAGAAATATGTACACAGAAGTACCGGATGAGGGCCAAGAAAAAGCTAGAAAAGGGAATCCGTAGTCCTCCATGCTTCAAATATTCCTCGTAAATTCCAATAAATCGTTCTGGAAGTCGATCCATGGGTAATAAGGGATCCGGTACTCGAGGGCGAAGCTCATCAGAAATATGATACTTCCTAATGATAAGTTTAAGATCATCCCCGGTCAAGGTAGAAACCCTAATGTGCATATCACATTTAGGATCACGGAAGGTGTTGACGTCGGCCTCCTCATCAGAACCACTAACAGACATGACACGAACAAACAAGAAAAGAGCCTAGAAAAAATCAAAAGGGGGAAACGGAGCACACACCTGTGGAATGAAATGTCTGTCAAGATGAAGAAACACAACAATGGAGGAAAGAAGAAAAGAAAATGAAATGAAAATGAGAAAAAAAGAAAGTATTTATACTAAAGGAGGGGACACTGAAGTGACATGCACAATTTCCAAAGTCCAATCTTCACCATAAAAGGCAAACGAACACACGTGGCATGGCATGGGAAACGACAGCGCAGAAGGAGGCGTTTCAAGTGGATGCCAGTAAGATTAGGGTAAGAAAAAGGTAATTAAGGAGCAATTAATGCCAAGAGTTGCATTTATTAAACCTAACACTAAGGAAAAATTACAAGACGACAAACATAATCAAGTATCACGCCGTCAGCCGAAGCTAACACCATAATACTGGGGGGGACATGTTCGCGTATGTCTCCGGCCAAGGGCCTCCGGACACGACACTAGGTCCCGGATATTGGTCGTGGGGTTGGAAATTAATGAACTGACAAGGGCGGCTAGAATTTAATGCCACAAGCCTGGGAGAAAGGGAAAAGCAAGAGAGATTCAATGTATTAACCATCATACATGTATCGACCCAGCGGGTAAGGAGTTGCACTGCCGCCTGGGGAACAAATCCCTTGATTTGTGGGAAAGATCTTGTCTTGGGCTTAGAGCCTAATCTATTGATGTGTCTAAACATCCAGGTACATTTGGTGGAGTAGTATAAATACTCCCCACATTGAATACACATTCAACTGATTTAAGATACATGCTCACCATTGTTACTCTTAAATACTCCTAGTACATTCCGGTATTCAACACCGGACACCATCCAAGAGAAAGTTACTTACTTTCACACTGGAGCTTGGTCTCGGGGTCACACCTGAGGCGAGGCTAACGTGTGTTGCCTTGTGTTCGTAGGTTCATCGCCAAGACTCAAGCGACACGATCATTGTGACCGAAGCTGATTTACTCGTGACTAGCTAGCCGGGGAATTTTACTTCAACAATAAGTATAACTTATAAGTGTCTTTTCTCACTTAACTGGTTCTACAGAACTATGATGTTATACATCCTACTGTATATTTCAGCAAGTGATTCTACACGCGAAATTGCATCCAGACCATGTTATTTCCAGTTATCAATGGCAATTGTTTTATCGTTAAATATTAGTAAGTCACTAGTGTTGATCGAATAAAATCACTTTCATTTATCAAACGATTATACAACGTCTTATTTTGCATTTATCACACAATTATACAACTTTTCCTTCTGCATATAACCAATCTTCTGATCCAGAATATAAGATATCTTGAGATCCTAATATGAATTGTTACACTACTTTATGGTTTCTGAACGAATAAACTAGTTGTTACTTACGTATTTTGAGCAACGTTTATACTTGTGGTAAGCCGCCTCAACACTCCCTGGCATGAATTTTCTCCGCTGGTAGCAATTGAGAAAGCTGGTTATAACACTGTTTTTGCCCTCTTCGGGGTAGATGCTTGCGATTCTTCCGAAACATCACTAATTCTATCTAAATCTGTGATACTACTACAACTAGTTCCTGCGTAGTAAATACAAAATGGGGCCATTTTTAAGAACATGATTTTTTTTATAAAAGGAGGGATAATTTCATTGAGTAGAGTACAACATTACATCTTTCATTGAGTGTACAAGAGCATAATCAGGAACTCTATTCTGAAGAACGACTTCATCGTTACGACATGCGGCCCAAGTAGCCATACTGTGAGCAACCTTATTCCCTTCTCTTTTAACAAACGACCATTCACATGAGGTGAAATCTAGAGAAGCGGATAAAATATAAAAGATGCTTGCAATTTGTAAAGGGGTAGGACCGGTACGTAGTGCATTAACTAGGCACAAAGAGTCAGATTCAATGACGACGTTTTGGAAATTTCTGCTTTGAGCATGACCCATAGCCCACATGATAGCTTTCGCTTCAGCTTCCAGTGTCGAACTCGCAAAATATTCACCCCGAGCACCTGACAGTAACACTTCCCCATTGTGGTTCCGAACAACAAAACCAAGACCCACCTTCCCAGACTCTTTAATCCAAGATGCGTCACAATTGATTTTCACTTGGTCAGGTTGTGGATTGGTCCATATGGGAGCTCTTATCTCCTGTACCGCGCGTGCTCTTGACATATCCTTTTCGTTCGCCTTATGGTATTCAGCAAGCATACGTTTAACAGCAACATTGTAAAACCCACAAAATAAGGTCATTACTTAATCTTACTTTTCAAATATTTTTGAAGTATTTTATATATTAAATATTATTATGTTTAACGGTTTAAGTTGAAACCGATATTAAATATTTTATTTTAATATTTTGACGAGCAACGAGGACTACTAGTGATCGCGATACCGACTGATGCCAAAATTTTTATATCGTATAATATTTTGAAACTTATTTTTGTGTGGGTTGATGAACTCACAATTTACGGATTTAAATTTGGGCTTACGTGCATAATTTAGTGTCTTTTACGACTAAACCGGAAACCTTAGGATTACGTATTTACGTTTTTGGACTCCGTTTTTGATGAGACAATTTTTATTGGATTCGTTTTGTGACGTTGATTCATAATTTATAAAAACGTTTTTCGCGAAACGACCCGAGGGCACGCAAATCGAGAAAACTAGACTCGAGGAATACCCGTAAACTAGTGAGATGGGACAAAATACATTGTCCCACCCCACTAGCTAGTTTGGATGGCACCAACATGATACCACCACCTTATGTGGCATCATGTTAGCTAGTTTATTACAAGTGTACTACAAAGCTTACTCTTTAAGCTTTGTCTAGTCAAAACCATCACCTAACTTCACACCACCATTTCCATACATGCAAAACTCTCACAAATCCTCTCAAAACCTTCCACCATTGCCATCCATATTCAAGCTACAAACACCCCTTTTGATCTTTTCTAGCCATGAAATACATGTTTACTAGCTCTATCATGGAGTTATCTTGAAGCCTTGATCATTTGGTGGCCATATTAACAACATTGAGGTGATTTGCGTGTGTCCTAGGGCTGATTTCTCAACTTATATTCTTGGTGTTTGATGATCTTGGAGTTACTTGTGGTGTTCATCAAGTTCTTGTCTTCCAAAAACAAGAAACACACTTGGTTGGTAAAGAAGATCATCCTCTCCATTTTCTCTTGTTATTTTTGTGAAGAACAAATGTATTTTCTTTCATTTTGTATATGTATATTATGTATATATGATGATAAAAATGTTGTGTGGGGATCAAGTGTTGATAGATATGCTTAAAAAGGTTAATAACTATAAGAAATGAGGCTAAAATCTTGATTATTTAGTTGGCTGTATAAAAACAGTATATAACTAAAACTTGAACTGATAAAATTGCATGGTATGATCCATTTACAGTAAGTACAAGATGTTATACACATGTGAGAGTTGGCCATGCAATGGAATCAATATAATGAGTGAGATATGATCAAAACAAGTTGGGTGTTCTAATCTGAATAAGCAGTTTTGTAGGGACTGTTAAGGCAAGATAAACTTAAAATGAGCAGTAGCTATAACTAAGTTAAATGTAGCACATAATATGAAGATCATGCCACCCAAAAATGAGCTTCTAATTCATTATAGAACTCTAGATATGATAAAAATGGTGAACATGAAGATAAAAATCAGATTTTGAGAATTAATGTTTATTATTATTATATAAGCACTCAAAATTTATTGTATAAAATGTAAAATAAAAACCCACTAACTTATGAAACTTATTTATATAAATATGTAAAAGGTTAATTAAATGGATAAATTATATAAATGGTAGTGGAATAATACTTATAAGTAATAAAAACTATAAACTTGATTTTTACGACTTTTTCGGCTATTACCGTAAAATTAACGTTTTTCGCCAAATAAAACTTAGACGATCAAACCTGTCTAATGTAAAGTTTTTAAAAGTCATATACTGATTTATAAGTAACTAATACAAGTAAAAACCGATAAAACCCGAACAATAGGACATACGGACATTAACGAGCTAACTAAGCATACTGGACTAATAATTGGACTAAATAAGTTAAACACTTATAAAAAAGAACTTATTGGGCTTAATCCATTTGGGCCCAACATGGAAAGTATAGATACTGATAATATAGGTATAAAATGGATTAAAACAAGTTAAAGAACTTATACTAAGCTTATTGGACTCAAAATAGGTAAATAGGTAAAACTAGTAAACTAGTAAAAAGTTACCAATACGTAAACACTAAAATGAGTAAACAAAGATATATAAACCCACTTGATCATCATCATATGTACAAAATCATCATATGTATATTGTTATTTTGATAAAAGTCATTAGACAAGAGTCTAAGACCGATTATTATTTATATAGGTTTCCGTGACCGAAGCACGCCCGTAGCCGATAATCCGCCTTTCATTATCAACGTGAGTCTATAGCCTCGTTTGAGCTCATTCAAATATTTTTAAAACCCGCGAGGGGGAATACATGTTTTTTTTAAACTTAGAACACAAGATTTTTATGGTATGCTTGTCCCTCTATGAATGGACCCGTGGTTGCCTTTAAATTGCATTAAGTGATTGCCTTAGTTAAAGCCTCAATTATGGACCGTTAATTAACCTATGATGGGTTAACCGCTAGTACAGTTAATAGATCTATGGGGGAAGCCGCCCCGGTTCAGTTTTTGTGGACTTGTCATAGAAGCTTAGGACCGACCTCCACACTGTTTGAACATATTGTATTGAGAAGTCAGGTATACGGCAATGTACCAATAATCTGGAGGTAACCGACAATTAATAAATCTCTCGTCTTATTAGACTGATATGGGAGTGTCTAAGGGCTCGGTTCCATGAGCTTATTGCAATTTATGCTAAATACAATTATTATTGTTGATGCAAATTATTAGATGCTTGTTGCCTTTAAGCATGCCACAAACTTATAATCTTTGCTTGTGTTCAAAATGATTATATAAACCTATAGATTCACTCGGCATTTTTGCTGATGATTTTCTCACATGTATTTCAGGTAATCAAGAAGGCTGAAGCTTGGAAGCCACGGGAATGAATGTTGTGCACTACTTTGCAATATAAACTCTTTGAATATTTGTCGTTCCTTTTGTTCAAAACAATTTAAATCTTTTGTTTTGGTTGTACTTTGGTTACGATGTCTTGGGACTACGCTACTCTGATAAATGTTTTGGAACGATAAATTTAAAACGTCTCTTTTCGAGTCGTTCTTTATAAATTATGTGTTGTTGTATCATTGTTTAGCACCCAAAGATGTATTCTGCTGCGTGTAAATTTGGGGGTGTTAAAGATTGGTACCAGAGCCATGAGTTATAGAGAACTAGGTCTTTTTCTAAAAACCTAAACTATAACTGTCGGTTTTATTTTTCAAAAGAGTCGGTGCACATGATTTCGCGTGACTTCAGGTTCAAGCTACTTCTGGGATTACAACTTTAGTATACATTATTATGTATGCCTTATTGCTAAGTATTTCTAAATAAATACTATAATCCTTTATCGATATATATATTGATATCGTTAAACTTTTCGATAAGAGTTATCATTTATTAATGATTTACTTAAATAAATTTTTGGAAATTTTCTTGCAATTATTTTGAAGGATTTTCTACATTTATTTAAATTATTGGAAATTATCCTATTTCATTTTGTTATGACCTTATACCTATTTTGTGAAATTTACCACCGTCAAATTACGTCTTCGATGAGGAGGAAGCAGGTTTCACTACTGCAAGCGAGACACAGTCAACTAAGCCATGTGGATCCCCACGTGACTAGTGTTTATTATCTTGTGTCGTTGTACTCTATCCTTGTATTGATAATGTGTATGCATTTAATGATTGATTTTGTACATGATATGACTATACCATGAATACAATTAACTCATTCATTTTATCTTCTCTTTGTGATGTGACAGAATCATGCCACCTAGGAGAATGACAAATGATGCCATTGCAAGGCTAGTTGCTGAAGAGGTTGCGAAAGCATTAGCTGCGGATAGAGCTGCGCGTGTTAACACTGAAGGAGCAGGTGGCTCTGCAGGTGCGGGTGCTGAAGGTGAAGGTGAACCTGCTGGACCAGAAGCTGCTGGGGCAGGTGTAGCTGAGAATCCTGCAGATGAGGTTGCTCCGGCTGCTGCTACGGTTAAAGAATGTACTTTTGCTGGATACATGAAATGTGGACCCACTACATTTCAAGGAACTGGTGGAGCACTGGAATTATTCAGGTGGATTGAGAAAACAGAAACAACATTTGAGATTAGTGATTGCTCAGAAAGGAACAAGGTTAAGTTCGCAGTTGCTACTTTCAAGGATCGAGCTTTAAGCTGGTGGAAGACTCAAGTTGCTACAGTCGGTTTAGAAGCTGCAAACAGGAAACCTTGGGATGAAATTAAAAGGTTATTGAAAGAAGAGTTCTGTCCAGAAGAAGAGTTATCTGCTTTGGAGGATGAGCTGAGGCACCTGAAGCTGAAGGATAACAACATTGCTGCATACACTAGCCGATTCAATGAGTTGGTTTTGTTGTGTCCAGATGCTTTTGTTACTGAGAAAAAGAAGATGGATCAATACATCAAAGGGTTGCCTGGGTACATTAAAGGTGAGACAACTTCATCTCGACCCAAGAACTTTGTTGAGACTGTAAGAATGGCTCATACACTCATGGGGCAGAAAGTTCAAGATAGGGCTGAGAAAGCTGCTGAGGGTAATAAAAGGAAATGGGAGAATTCGCAGAGTGGTAATCAAGGTAGTAACCGCCATAGGCAGTACAATCAGAAGAGAAATGATGGGGCTAGAGCTGCAACTAACAAGAATGACAATGCTGACTATGGGGGACCAGCCCAGAAATGTAAGAGCTGTGGTGTTTGTCACTTTGGTAATTGTCCACCAAGGTGCACTAAATGTGGAAAGGTTGGGCATGCTGCGGAGAAGTGCAAGCCATGGATCCCTGCCACTGGAGCAAATGCTATTCCGATCAAGACTTGCTTTGAATGTGGAGAACGTGATCATGTTCGTCCCAAATGCCCGAAGTTGAAGAACAAGAAAGCAGGTGAAGCTGCTGGGGCAGTTTATGTTGTTAAGGATGTTGATCAGGCACAAGGTCCAAATGTGGTGACGGGTACGTTCTTACTCAACCATCGTTATGCTAGTGTGTTGTTTGACTCAGGATCTGATAGGAGCTTTATAAGCACTTCCTTTAGTCGTTTAATTGATATTGAGCCAACAAGCCTAAATACTAGTTATGAGGTCGAGTTAGCTGATGGACAATTAGTTAGTACTACCACTATCTTTAAGAAGTGTCCTTTGAAATTAGCAAATCATTTGTTTGAAATTGATTTGATGTCGATAGAGTTGGGTTCATTTGATGTGATTGTTGGTATGGATTGGTTGGGTGCTCATGATGCGGTAATTGTATGTGGGGAGAAAGTTGTCCACATACCGGTTAAGGGTAAGTTGTTAATAGTTAAAGGTGATGTCGGTTGATCTCGTCTGACGGTGATATCTTGTATCAAGGCGGGGAAATATGTAGAAAGAGGTTGTCACCTGTTCTTGGCTCAAGTAGTGGAGAAAGAACTACCGGTTAGGCGTGTGGAAGATGTTCCGGTTATTCGTGATTTTCCTGAAGTATTTCCCGATGACTTGCCAGGGCTTCCGCCTCAGCGAGAAGTCGAGTTCAAGACTGATCTAGTGCCGGGAGCTGCACCGGTGGCGCGTGCACCTTATCGTTTGGCACCATCTGAGATGAAGGAGTTGGCAGATCAGTTGAAGGAGTTAATGGAGAAGGGGTTCATTAGACCAAGTTCGTCACCTTGGGGAGCTCCAGTATTGTTCGTGAAGAAGAAGGACGGATCGTTCAGAATGTGCATAGACTACCGAGAGTTGAACAAGTTAACTATTAAAAATCGTTATCCACTTCCTAGGATCGATGATTTGTTCGATCAACTTCAAGGTTCGTGTGTGTACTCGAAGATCGACTTGAGATCGGGTTATCATCAACTTCGTGTTAAAGAGGAGGACATACCTATTACAGCTTTTCGGACGCGTTATGGACACTTTGAATTTCAAGTAATGCCGTTTGGGTTAACTAACGCACCTGCGATATTCATGGACTTAATGAATCGTGTGTGTAAACCATACCTCGACAAGTTTGTGATTGTATTTATCGACGATATCCTGATTTATTCCAAAAGTCGGGAGGAGCATGAAGGTCATTTGAAGATTATTTTGGAGTTGTTGAAGAGGGAGAAGTTGTATGCGAAATTCTCCAAGTGTGATTTTTGGTTGGATTCAGTCCAATTCCTTGGGCACGTGATCGATAGTGGCGGTGTTCATGTTGATCCTTCCAAAATTGAAGCTATTAGAGATTGGGCTAGGCCTACGACCCCGACTGAAGTTAGACAATTCTTGGGATTAGCTGGATACTATCGACGATTCATAGAAGGGTTCTCTTTAATTTCTAAACCTCTTACTAAACTTACACAGAAAAACAAGAAGTATGAGTGGGGTTCAGAAGAAGAAGAAGCATTCCAAACTTTGAAGCGGAAGCTGTGTTCTGCACCAATTTTGGCTTTGCCCGACGGAGCTGAAGACTTTGTGGTATATTGTGATGCATCACGTAACGGTTTTGGTGCTGTGTTGATGCAAAGAGATAAAGTGATCGCGTATGCATCTCGTCAATTGAGGAAGCATGAGGAGAACTATACTACACATGATTTGGAATTAGGAGCTGTTGTATTTGCTCTTAGACTTTGGAGACACTATCTCTACGGTACAAAGAGTGTGGTATATACCGATCATAAAAGCCTGCAACATATTTTAGATCAGAAGGAGCTCAATATGAGGCAGAGAAGATGGGTAGAATTGTTGAGTGATTACGACATTAAAATTTGCTACCATCCCGGCAAGGCGAATGTAGTTGTCGATGCACTTAGTAGGAAGGACAAAGAAATAACCAAAAGGGTTAGAGCTTTAGCCATGAAAACTTATTCTGATTTATCTAATCGAATACTTAAAGCTCAAACTAAGGCGATGGAGGAAGAGAATGTGAGAGATGAAGACTTGGGTAGAAGGATGACACCTATATTCGAAATTCGTGATGACGGAATTCGATATTTCGAGAATCGTGTGTGGTTACCGGTGTATGGAGGACTGAGAGATCTAATTATGCACGAATCTCACAAGTCTAAATATTCGATTCACCCAGGATCGGATAAAATGTACCAAGACTTGAAGAAATGTTACTGGTGGCCGAATATGAAGGCTAACATTGCTACTTATGTTAGTAAATGCTTGACGTGTGCTAAGGTAAAGTTTGAGCACAAGAGACCTTCGGGTTTACTGCAACAACCTGAAATTCCAGAATGGAAATGGGAGAAGATCACTATGGACTTTGTTTCGGGACTTCCGAGAACTTCTAGTGGTTATGATACGATTTGGGTGATTGTTGATCGGTTGACTAAGTCGGCTCATTTCTTGCCGATAAAGAAAACTGATGACTTAGACAAACTTACTCGGTTGTATTTGAAGGAAGTTGTTTGTAGACATGGGGTTCCTTTGTCAATTATTTCTGATCGAGATAGTCGGTTCACATCTGAGTTTTGGAAATCGCTTCAGCGAGCTCTGGGGACTCAGTTGGATATGAGCACTGCGTATCATCCAAAAACGGACGGACAAAGTGAGAGGACTATTCAGACCTTGGAGGATATGTTACGAGCGTGTGTAATAGACTTTGGAGGTAGTTGGGATCGACACTTACCTTTGGTGGAGTTCTCATACAACAACAGTTATCATGCAAGTATCAAGGCTGCGCCTTTTGAAGCACTTTACGGGCGAAAGTGTAGATCACCAGTTGGTTGGTGTGAGATTGGAGAAAGTCAGTTGACGGGTCCTGAATTGATTAGAGAAACGACTGAGAAGATCGTGCAAATCAAGAATCGTTTATTGACAGCTCGTAGTAGACAGAAGAGCTATGCGGATAAGAGGAGAAAACCATTGGAGTTTGATATTGGCGACATGGTTATGCTGAAAGTATCACCTTGGAAAGGAGTAATTCGATTTGGCAAGCGAGGAAAGCTTAGTCCACGCTATATAGGTCCATTCAAGATTATTGATCGAGTTGGTCCTGTGGCATATAAGTTGGAATTGCCAGAAAAGTTAAGTGCTATTCACAATACTTTTCACGTTTCTAATCTTAAGAGGTGTTTGGCGGACGAGAATTTGATAATTCCACTTGAGGAGATTCAACTGGACGAAAAGCTGCATTTTATTGAGGAACCGATGGAGATTATGGATCGAGAGGTGAAACGGCTTAAGCAAAGTCGGATCCCGATAGTGAAAGTGCGATGGAATTTCCGACGTGGACCCAAATACACTTGGGAGCGAGAGGACTACTTCAAGAGTAAGTATCCGCATTTATTCGTAGACGGACCTAAGGAGAAGTAAGCCCCGGGACGGTGCTCTCCTAAGGTGGTGAGGATGTAAAACCCACAAAATAAGGTCATTACTTAATCTTACTTTTCAAATATTTTTGAAGTATTTTATATATTAAATATTATTATGTTTAACGGTTTAAGTTGAAACCGATATTAAATATTTTATTTTAATATTTTGACGAGCAACGAGGACTACTAGTGATCGCGATACCGACTGATGCCAAAATTTTTATATCGTATAATATTTTGAAACTTATTTTTGTGTGGGTTGATGAACTCACAATTTACGGATTTAAATTTGGGCTTACGTGCATAATTTAGTGTCTTTTACGACTAAACCGGAAACCTTAGGATTACGTATTTACGTTTTTGGACTCCGTTTTTGATGAGACAATTTTTATTGGATTCGTTTTGTGACGTTGATTCATAATTTATAAAAACGTTTTTCGCGAAACGACCCGAGGGCACGCAAATCGAGAAAACTAGACTCGAGGAATACCCGTAAACTAGTGAGATGGGACAAAATACATTGTCCCACCCCACTAGCTAGTTTGGATGGCACCAACATGATACCACCACCTTATGTGGCATCATGTTAGCTAGTTTATTACAAGTGTACTACAAAGCTTACTCTTTAAGCTTTGTCTAGTCAAAACCATCACCTAACTTCACACCACCATTTCCATACATGCAAAACTCTCACAAATCCTCTCAAAACCTTCCACCATTGCCATCCATATTCAAGCTACAAACACCCCTTTTGATCTTTTCTAGCCATGAAATACATGTTTACTAGCTCTATCATGGAGTTATCTTGAAGTCTTGATCATTTGGTGGCCATATTAACAACATTGAGGTGATTTGCGTGTGTCCTAGGGCTGATTTCTCAACTTATATTCTTGGTGTTTGATGATCTTGGAGTTACTTGTGGTGTTCATCAAGTTCTTGTCTTCCAAAAACAAGAAACACACTTGGTTGGTAAAGAAGATCATCCTCTCCATTTTCTCTTGTTATTTTTGTGAAGAACAAATGTATTTTCTTTCATTTTGTATATGTATATGATGTATATATGATGATAAAAATGTTGTGTGGGGATCAAGTGTTGATAGATATGCTTAAAAAGGTTAATAACTATAAGAAATGAGGCTAAAATCTTGATTATTTAGTTGGCTGTATAAAAACAGTATATAACTAAAACTTGAACTGATAAAATTGCATGGTATGATCCATTTACAGTAAGTACAAGATGTTATACACATGTGAGAGTTGGCCATGCAATGGAATCAATATAATGAGTGAGATATGATCAAAACAAGTTGGGTGTTCTAATCTGAATAAGCAGTTTTGTAGGGACTGTTAAGGCAAGATAAACTTAAAATGAGCAGTAGCTATAACTAAGTTAAATGTATCACATAATATGAAGATCATGCCACCCAAAAATGAGCTTCTAATTCATTATAGAACTCTAGATATGATAAAAATGGTGAACATGAAGATAAAAATCAGATTTTGAGAATTAATGTTTATTATTATTATATAAGCACTCAAAATTTATTGTATAAAATGTAAAATAAAAACCCACTAACTTATGAAACTTATTTATATAAATATGTAAAAGGTTAATTAAATGGATAAATTATATAAATGGTAGTGGAATAATACTTATAAGTAATAAAAACTATAAACTTGATTTTTACGACTTTTTCGGCTATTACCGTAAAATTAACGTTTTTCGCCAAATAAAACTTAGACGATCAAACCTGTCTAATGTAAAGTTTTTAAAAGTCATATACTGATATATAAGTAACTAATACAAGTAAAAACCGATAAAACCCGAACAATAGGACATACGGACATTAACGAGCTAACTAAGCATACTGGACTAATAATTAGACTAAATAAGTTAAACACTTATAAAAAAGAACTTATTGGGCTTAACCCATTTGGGCCCAACATGGAAAGTATAGATACTGATAATATAGGTATAAAATGGATTAAAACAAGTTAAAGAACTTATACTAAGCTTATTGGACTCAAAATAGGTAAATAGGTAAAACTAGTAAACTAGTAAAAAGTTACCAATACGTAAACACTAAAATGAGTAAACAAAGATATATAAACCCACTTGATCATCATCATATGTACAAAATCATCATATGTATATTGTTATTTTGATAAAAGTCATTAGACAAGAGTCTAAGACCGATTATTATTTATATAGGTTTCCGTGACCGAAGCACGCCCGTAGCCGATAATCCGCCTTTCATTATCAACGTGAGTCTATAGCCTCGTTTGAGCTCATTCAAATATTTTTAAAACCCACGAGGGGGAATACATGTTTTTTTTAAACTTAGAACACAAGATTTTTATGGTATGATTGTCCCTCTATGAATGGACCCGTGGTTGCCTTTAAATTGCATTAAGTGATTGCCTTAGTTAAAGCCTCAATTATGGACCGTTAATTAACCTATGATGGGTTAACCGCTAGTACAGTTAATAGATCTATGGGGGAAGCCGCCCTGGTTCAGTTTTTGTGGACTTGTCATAGAAGCTTAGGCCCGACCTCCACACTGTTTGAACATATTGTATTGAGAAGTCAGGTATACGGCAATGTACCAATAATCTGGAGGTAACCGACAATTAATAAATCTCTCGTCTTATTAGACTGATATGGGAGTGTCTAAGGGCTCGGTTCCATGAGCTTATTGCAATTTATGCTAAATACAATTATTATTGTTGATGCAAATTATTAGATGCTTGTTGCCTTTAAGCATGCCACAAACTTATAATCTTTGCTTGTGTTCAAAATGATTATATAAACCTATAGATTCACTCGGCATTTTTGCTGATGATTTTCTCACATGTATTTCAGGTAATCAAGAAGGCTGAAGCTTGGAAGCCACGGGAATGAATGTTGTGCACTACTTTGCAATATAAACTCTTTGAATATTTGTCGTTCCTTTTGTTCAAAACAATTTAAATCTTTTGTTTTGGTTGTACTTTGGTTACGATGTCTTGGGACTACGCTACTCTGATAAATGTTTTGGAACGATAAATTTAAAACGTCTCTTTTCGAGTCGTTCTTTATAAATTATGTGTTGTTGTATCATTGTTTAGCACCCAAAGATGTATTCTGCTGCGTGTAAATTTGGGGGTGTTAAAAACATCTACTGCTTCGTGAACTCTTCCGCCAATTTGACCATGAAAGTTCTTATTTCGTCTAGTCCATAACCCCCCAAGCATCATCATGAACGTTGCCCAAGTCGAGGAATGATTGTCTAGAATCAAAGAACAAAGGTGTTCTAATGTGTCCGGAACATTTCTTTCATACAAATGACCAAAACCACATCGAATCCACGCATCTTTAGCAACCGAACACTTGTACAGGGTATGCATTACGTCCTCTTCAAATTCCCCACAATGTGTACAAGTCACTGATGTTAAAGTGAGCCCTCGGATCAGCATATTTCCAACAGATGGGACGTAATTGTGCAATGCTCACCACACAAATAATTTTACCTTTTTAGGTACATTTGCCTTCCAGAGATCCCGCCACAAATTAGCAAGTCCCTCTGTTACATTTTGATCTATTTCATCGCTTGAGTCAAGAGCCAAAAAATAAGCCAGTTTACTTGAAAAGCGTCCATGTGGAGTATTTAACCAATAGAGAGTGTCTGGCCTCATTTGATTCATAAGGCAGCAAGATATTTTGTTTGCAACATCATTTGGAAACAAAGAAACAAGAAGTTCTTTGTTCCAATCATCACCATCAACATTTAATAAGTCTCGAACATAAATGACCTCACAGTTGTCTGGTTTGGGACCCAGCCTTCTATGATTTTCAAGCCAATAATCCTCCCATGCATTAACATTACGACCATCGCCTATATTCCATTTACATCCTTTACGAACAAGTTCTTTGACTTCATGAAAACTGCGCCAAATGTAGCTCGGATGATAGCCGATGTCTGCGTCAAAGAAAGTCGACCTCGGAAAATAACGAGCTTTAAGAATCCTTGCAGCTAACGTGTTTGGTGACGTGATGAAGCGCCATACCTGTTTTGCCAGGAGGGATCTATTAAAAAAACTCAAATGACGAAAGCCAAGACCCCCTCGAAACTTTGATACACACATTTTCTCCCACGAACACCATCGAATAGGGTTTTTTTTAAACCCATTTCCCCACCAAAATAGATTAAGAGCTTTGTGAATGTCATTAATTAAGGTTTCAGGAAGTAAAAAAATATTCATTACATAAATGGGGATTGCTTGAGCTACTGATTTAATAAGAACTTCCTTTCCTCCTATTGAGAGAGTTTTTTCCTTCCATCCACTAAGTTTCTTTTTAATCTTGTCAAGTATAGCTTGGAAAACCACTTTTTTTGATCTGCTGATAATTGACGGAAGGCCCAAATATTTAGGTTGGTTTACAGCTTCCCGTACTTCCAAGTAATCTATTATTCGGGTGCGATTGGATGGATCAACATTGGTGCTAAAAGATATCTCAGATTTTTCATAATTAATAAGTTGACCAGAAGCCTTACAGTATTTTTCAAGCATCCCTTTCAGTCTGTAACATTTCTGGACCAAAGCTCTAGTGAAGAAAATACTGTCATCGGCAAAGAACAAATGAGAGATTTCAGGTGCTCCCCTGCATACTTTAACTCCGTGAATGTGACCACGTGTAACTGCTTTCATTATCATGGATGATAACGCTTCTGCACACATTATAAATAGGTAGGGCGAGATGGGATCTCCTTGACGAAGTCCTCTAGTCGGAGTCACATGACCTGAAACTTGCCCGTTAATGTTAAAACTAAAGGAAACAGACGATACACATACCATAATCAGATTGGAAAAGTGTGAAGGGAAGTGAAACTTACCCAGTATTTCTCGAATGAATGACCACTCCACTCTATCGTAAGCTTTACTCATGTCGACCTTGAGTGCCATTGATCCCTTTCTACCGCGTTTCTTGTTCTTAAGCCAATGAAAAGCTTCAAAAGCTACAATCTCATTATCCGTGATAACGCGATCGGAAACGAAGGCAGACTGGTTTTCGTGAATGATGCGAGGCATAATTGGTTTTATTCTATTAACCAAAACCTTTGAAATTATCTTATAGAGCACATTACATAAACTGATAGGACAGAGGTCCTTAAGCGACTCTGGTTGCGACACTTTCGGAATTAAAGTTATTAAAGTTTTGTTTATATTAGGAGGCAGCACTCCGGTTTCGAAGAAAGAGATAACCATTTTAACTACTGTAGGGCCGACGCATGCCCAAAACTTTTGGAAAAATAAAGCCGACATACCATCATGCCCAGGAGCTTTTGACGGGGCCATTTGCATTAGTGCTTCATGAACCTCGGTTGACGTAACTGGTCTATCAAGGGCAGACCTATCATTATCCGTCAGGCATTTATCAATATCTTCCACCATAGAGCTGCAAGAAGGTGGTGATGAGCTCAAGAAGAGATTAGAAAAATAATTTGACACTAGAGTGCACAAGTCTTCCTGGTTCTCCACCCACATCCCATCCTCACCTTTTAGTCTTAGGATATTATTACGCTTTTGACGGCTGGTTGCACGAGAGTGGAAAGACCGAGTTTTTTATCACCTTCTCGAAGCCACTGGACACGACTCCGTTGTTTCCACATTATTTCCTCTCTAGTAAGTAGTTCCTTAATCTCTTCTCGCAGTGAGCATTGCTCTTCCCCTGTTGAGGCATCAAAACAAGTTTGGTATATTTCAAGGGTTCTTTTTTTCGATCTAATTGAGCGCTGAATATGACCAAAGCTAGTTTTATTCCATTCTGAAAGCTTAGTAGCACATTCCTTCAAAATAGCACATGGGTCATGCTCAAGTCCATTACGTAGGCAAGATGCCCATGTATCTGAAATGACCCGATTGAGGCTCTCATCACGTAACCACATACTTTCAAAGCGAAAGATTTTACTCTTTTTTCTCGCAGGTGGCACCAGCCGACATATAATGGGGGAATGATCAGAAGCTATGCGTGCCAAGTTTTGAAAAGACGCACGAGGGAACAATTCTAACCAGTCTGGGCTGGGAAGGAACCTATCAAGTCTTTTCTTAACATTTGCTTCACCACATCGCCCATTACTCCAAGTATATTTAACCCCAGAGGCGTTTATATCTTCGAGATTACAGATATTACATGCATCAAGAAAGGATGTCATCTTATTAATGTTGCAACCCCTTCTCCCCATCTTTTCATAGGCATATAGTATTTCATTAAAGTCGCCAAAACACACCCAAGCTTCATTGTGATCTCTTCTTAAGAAACGTAAAAGGTTCCAGGTACGATACTTATCTTGTTGTTTTGGCCAGCCATAGATACCTGTTCCTCTCCAAATTGTGTTACTATCTTCCCTCACAACAAAGTCTATGTGATTGTTTGAGAAACTTTCAATTTTCAAATCACACTCTTTCTTCCACATCAGCCCGCCTGCTCTACCAACTGAGTTAATGACAAGCATGTTATATTGCTGGAAAATGAGTTTGAGACCCCTAACCTCACTATCACATACCCTTGACTCCATTATAAATATTACAGTAGGGCTAAGATCCTTCACTAAAGAGCGAAGGTGTTGAACAGTCCAAGGGTTGCCCATTCCCTGGACGTTCTAGCTAAGGATACTCATTGGTGTCGGCGGTGTTGCATCGCAACACTCGCCGTTAGATTACAATCATTTTGGTCCTTGGACCTCTTAGCAGTATCAACATCCATCTTATCTCCGTCAACGCAAGCATCATATGATCTCTTTCCTCCATGGATCTCATCTATGGTGTTAGCACTATGCCTTTTATCTGTCCCCTTTTCTTTTTGCTTACGCCTTTTCCATGTTTTTAATTGTGATGCATTGGAAGAACTTAACTCTGTTTCTAATTGGGTTGAAAGCGTAGTTCCACTTTCATACGTGGCCATTTTAAGTTCAGTGTTCTTTTTTGCAACCAATTGGTCAGTCATGGGTAGTGCTAAAGAAACACCTCTGAAAACCTGGGGAGGCCTAGCTTCCTTCTCGCCCCTATTAGTCCCTTTATGTTCATCGTCTACTGACCCGTCTGTTGGTAACCTTTTGTTACCATTTCTCGAGCAATTATTGTCCAATATCTCAACACTTGAGTTTCTTTGTGAGGCTTGAGTTGCGGTTTCAGTATGATGCAAATCCTTCCTCTCCATGACATTAGTATGTAAGTCCGCCTCCTGATTCGACAACCTTCGATTAAACAATCCTTCTGCTTCCTTTGAATGTTCCCGATTGTTGGTAAGAATAGTCAGAGCGTGATGCACCAGTTCTCCAAACGACACATCTTCTTTTGAGTTGGAGGCCCGAAGGCAATCTTGGAAAGGCCAGTCTTTGAATGTCTTCCCATCAATCTCAATTGGCTTCGTAAGACACTCTTTCTCCGTATGACCCAATAGTCCGCACCAATAGCAAAAATTTGGTAAACGCTCATATTGGACGGGGACGCGAATTTTAATATTTTGAAGATTTAGAACAGTAACATATCTGCATAAAGGATTGGTAATATTGATTCTAACCTTTGCTCTGATATGTTTACTTCGGTTAGCAAAGTACGCGTTGTCAACCTCAACAACTTCACCCATTTTGCTTGCAATACGACGTACTGATGGCTCATCTCTCCTGCTTAAAGGCATATTCAAAAACCGTATCCAAAATGAAACTTTCATCATTTCCCATTCTGTTGGTTGTTCATCATTTTCAATAAACTTGAGTACCACCAAATTCCTCTCGAACGACCAAGGCCCATCTTCCAATATCCTCCTTAAGTCCACGGCATGGTCAACTTTTACCACAAACATATTTGATTCTAATTCCTGAAAAGTGACAGGTCGACGAGGTCTCCAAGCTGCTAATAGAGCCTTTTTCATCCGCTGAAAATTATAAGGACGATCGGTGTGAATACGTCCCAAAATAGTCTTCTCCAGATATTTGATGCTACTGTTGTAGTTCCCCTGACCTTCGAAACCCACCACATCTTGTTCTGCATCATTGACAGTAACCAACTTCATCAACTCGCTTAGTTCTCCGACCATCACCTAAGATCTGATAGACTCTGGATAAGAAAAGCAAAAGTGAAGGATTTTTAATGATAGATCTTTAAAGGACGTCAATATAGAAACAATAGATAACAAGTTGTGATGATATATTTAGCAATTTTAGTTGGTTTTGGATCTGATTGTGAACATGATTTAATAACAAAGAGAGGGGTGTTTATAGCAAAATATTATACCTTTTGACATGGTTAGATCTGTGGAGGAAAATTTTGTCACCAAGACCTTGCTACACATTGTGGTGCCTTGGAAATCAAGAAATGTGCTGCCTAGAAATATTAATTTCTCTGAATCGGTCATAACAGAGAAACCAAATGATCTGGTCCAAGTGTGTAGCACACTTGATACCGCAGGCAAAACTAGTGTTTCCACTCCGAATTCTCGAAGTTTCTGAAAAGCAATAATGGTAACAGCAGCAACATACTACGTATAAAACTAGATGTGGAAAAATGAGTTGGTCGGATGGGGTTGGTAAGTGGTAAATAAAGAAATGTGCTGCCTAGAAATCTTAATTTCTCTGAATCGGTCATAACAGAGAAACCAAATGATCTGGTCCAAGTGTGTAGCACACTTGATACCGCAGGCAAAACTAGTGTTTCCACTCCGAATTCTCGAAGTTTCTGAAAAGCAATAATGGTAACGGCAGCAACATACTACGTATAAAACTAGATGTGGAAAAATGAGTTGGTCGTATGGGGTTGGTAAGTGGTAAATCAAGAAATGTGCTGCCTAGAAATCTTAATTTCTCTGAATCGGTCATAACAGAGAAACCAAATGATCTGGTCCAAGTGTGTAACACACTTGATACCGCAGGCAAAACTAGTGTTTCCACTCCGAATTCTCGAAGTTTCTAAAAAGCAATAATGGTAACAGCAGCAACATACTACGTATAAAACTAGATGTGGAAAAATGAGTTGGTCGGATGGGGTTGGTAAGTGGTAAAAACGGGCTGTAGGTTGACCTAGAACATTTTTTTTGGTAAGGTGTGAAGATTATATTACCAAATCATAGATTATATCAAAATTAAGGAAAAGGAATTGGATATAACCCTATCCTTGAATACAACAGTAACAAACCAGACATACAAGATATCTGGTGATACATAAAACAAACTATCTCTGATAAAGGTGCTGCGTATGTAAGACACACTATATCTTATATCAGCACCATATCTCTAGCTCTTGCAACATTTTTTTTCAAAATATATATAGTTGTGTCACATCTATTACAACTAATAAAAACTGTTATGACTTATTTTTTTTAAAATTAAGTTAGTTCGGTAAGCTGTATACCTTAAAAAACACTTGGGCGCCTTTTGACCCGTTTGTCCTGTTTCTTTCTAAACTGTACTTTTATTTATGATTCAAACCATTATAGGTAAAACATAACCCCGGTCATTTTGCGAAGCAAATGACTCAAAATGTCACCTATAGATTAAAAAAAACTGCTACACCCTTTCTAATCCACCATTCAAATTTGCTAGAATAGTCATTAGTTATATCAAAAAAGCATAAGTCAAAATGAGTAGAGGGATCTTGTGGATCAATGTTAGTCATTATTCATTAATGCCAATGTTAGTCATTCATGCCATTAGTGTATTTTTAGTTATAATAATGGGCAAAATCGGCAATTATTATGTGCAACCATAATAATGGGCCAAATCGGCTTTATCATTTAGTCATCCGTGCCATTATTGTATTCTCGAAACATTTTCTATGTGGAGCCTCCTACGTATGCACAAGCTTAAATATATATGAAGAGTGGGAAACAAGATACCTTTTCAAGCTCGTGCATGAGAATATGACACATTCCACGTCCACGATACTGGAATCTTGTACCAACAAGTGGGACTTCTGCTACTTTCTCCCCATAAACCCTTGTAACGCATCATATCATTTCAGATTACCATTGGGACATAAAACATCTAAAAGTGTAGGAGACAAAGAATTTGTAGCATTATCACACCTCAGTACAGCCGTTGATATTAGCTCATCATCTTTCTCCAAGAGAACTGTATAAAATCCCTTGAAATTCAAACGACGTAGCTCTGACCTACAAAAGAATTTCATTCATCACCAATAAGATTATGCATAGATGGGTCAAAATGGGCAGAGCAAGCAGTTGGGTATGCCTCAAAATGGGTCAGGATAAAACAGGTCTGCCCATTTTGACCCGTCTATTAACATGGGCAGAGCAAGCAGTTGGGTACGCCTTGTTGGTACAAGTGTATGTTTAATGCATAAAATTTCATATATTATTTTTTTAATAGATTAGGATTGTAATGAAATAGTTTTCTGATATATTAAAAAAATGATACTATATGAAATTTTATTCATTAAACATACACTTATGTCAACCTCTAAATCTTTGACCCAGTTGACCCGGTTCCTTTATAGCCATTTTTTACCCATTACAGATAAATATAACCCACTCCACGCCTTCATAAGAAAATAGGTCTAACTTGCGACCTTTATAGTAATGTGGGCTAATAAGATTTGAAACTAAATGATAAAAGTCGATACATAACCAAAAAAAATTGTCTCACCATCTACCAAAAATGACATCTTTAATTGTATCTCTTCCGGTTCGTTGTTCCTTGACCGCCTCAAAGCACTCATGCATCACACTAGTAGCAACATTTAATTTGCTATAATTTTCTATTACTTCCTCCATATCTGAGTCAGCGCCACAATTAGAATATTCAAATGTTTCATTTCTTCGTAGGGTCCATGTTAGGTTATCCCTCCCAATAGGAATTGACTTCCCCAAAAGTCTGTGAAGCCTCGTATATATCTACAAATCCCGCAAGTATATATCATGAGACCTCACCATGTAATAAAGATTTATACATAAGATATGTACATAAGTTCTTTATACTAATTGCGAGGTGCACAAACTATATAAGTTCTAAACTTTATAGCTGGAGGTGGTAACAAACTAATAACAAGAATTGTAAGAAGCATTGATGTAGACTAAAAACAAAGTAACAAAGATAAGTAATTGGATCTGTTGATTCAATAAGAATGCCAGAAACAATTCTGCTAATAATCGTTGATTCTGAAGAATGCCCGAAAATTAGGGTAAAACACGGCAACACAACGGCCAGTGGTTTAGCTTTTATTAAACTGTTAACTGTCTTGCTAGGGTTACAGCAGATTCATTAAATAATGACTACAAACAAAGAAAAACCGTAAAAATCCAACGGGCTGGACCGTAGCCCAATGACAAAGTCCAACTGAAAGTGAAAAAAACATAAAAATGCAAAAAACTGATAGTAAAAAGGCTTTTCGGGCCTTGAAAAATCAGCAACCAGCTAAAAGATGGTTACAGCATCGTCGGTCTCCTTTTTACGCACGTTTCGACAGGTCACGGGCTGAAAACGGACTTAGGATGCAAAAGTTATGCCCATTTTACTAAACCCCTCTTCGTCACGCGATCTCGGGCCTCCAGAAACAAGTCAGCCCGGTCTTCAATACTTGGGCCTCCATCATTCCCCCCTGGATAAGAAAAATTCGCCCTCGAATTCCCAGCTGTATCATCATCAGAAGAATCACCATGGTAAGGCAACAAGTGCTTCACATTAAAAACATCAGAACAACGAATATGACTTGGCAACTTTAAACGATAAGCATTTGAGTTCATCTTATCCACAATTTCCACTGGACCAATCTTCTTAGCAGATAATTTATTATATTCACCAACTGGAAAACGATCCTTAGTCAAAACAGCCCACACAAAGTCTCCTACTTCAAAGTCAACATGTCTCCTCTTTTGATCTGCATCCTGCTTGTACTTCGAATTAGCGCGCACCAAGTTGTCACGAACAGATTTATGAACATTATGCAACCCCTCAACAAAATCCTGCACTTTCTTCGGAACAGACCTAGAAATCTGAGGAGTCATAAGATCAAGAGGACCACGTGGCTGAGCAGAATAAACCACCTGGAAAGGACTAAACCCAGTGCTCCGATTAACAACATGATTATGAGCAAACTCAGCTTGATACAACTTTTGATCCCATGCCTTCACATGATCACCCACCAAACACCTTAACAGGTTACCAAGGGACCTGTTAACAACTTCGGTTTGCCCATCAGTTTGAGGATGATAAGCACTACTAAAATTGAGTTGAGTATTCACCATCTTCCACAAACTACGCCAAAAATGACTCAAAAACCTGGTGTCCCGATCAGAAACAATGGAGCAAGGTAAACCATGTAAACGGTACACATCCCTAAAGAAAAGTTGGGCTACATTAACTGCATCTGTTGTCTTCTTGCAAGGAATAAAATGAACCATCTTAGAAAAACGATCAACAACAACAAATATTGAATCATTACCCCTTTGAGTACGAGGTAGTCCCAACACAAAATCCATGCTAATATCAACCCAGGGCTGTAAAGGAACTGGCAAAGGCATATAAAGACCTGCATTAGTAACCGTCCCCTTTGAAACTTGACAAATACGACACCTCTTCACGTAACGATCCACTTCCTTCCTCATAGTAGGCCAAAATTAAGATGCTTGAACCAACTGTAAAGTGCGATCACGACCAACATGTCCTTCACCATGCAACTCCTTAATAATTTGCAAGCGAAGACTTGAATCAGGAATACAAAGTTGATTCCCTTTGAATAGGAACCCATCATGCATAACAAAATCTGTTTTCTCTCCGGATTGCAAATCCTGCAGAACAATTAAAAAGTATCGATCCACAGTCACCATGTCACGAATGACATCCAGTCCAGGAACATCAACCTGCATGGTTACAAGTAAACTACTTCTCCTGCTTAAGGCATCAGCAGCACGATTGGAAGCACCCGTTTTGTGTTTCACCACAAAAGTAAATTTCTCAAGAAAAGCCAACCAACGCCCATGTTTATGTGAAACCTTATCTTGAGTACGAATATGCCTTAAGGAATCATGGTCAGTGAACAAAACAAACTCCTTATGAAACAAATAATGGCGCCAATGCTTCACAGCTTGGACCACTGCATAAAACTCCAAGTCATAAGTAGAGTACCTCGACTTCGGCCCTGTCAACTTCTCGCTAAAATAGGCAACAGGCCGCCCACCCTGACTAAGAACTCCACCAATTGCAACCTTAGAAGCATCAGTATGAAGCTCAAAAACTTTAGAAAAGTCAGGCAATACCAGGATTGGCGCTGTAGTAAGCTTTTTCTTGACAACCTGAAAAGCCATCTCTGCTTCCTCCGTCCACACAAATGACTTACCCTTCATACAGTCTGTCAAAGGGGCCATAATGGAACTGAAATTAGGGATAAATCGCCTATAGAAAGAAGAAAGACCATGGAAACTCCGAACTTCAGTAATGGTAGTTGGAGTTGGCCACTCCTGAACAGCTGCTACCTTAGATTCATCCACCTGTATGCCATCACCAGAAACAACATACCCTAAAAACAAAACTTTAGGGGTCATGAACACACACTTCTTCGTGGCTGCATAAAAGTTATCCTTCCGAAGCAAGGTCAAGACCTGCCTCACATGATTGACATGCTCATTATAAGAAGCACTATAAATAAGAATGTCATCAAAATAAACAACCACAAACTTGCCAATAAAAGGCCTGAGCAGTTGATTCATCACACGCATAAATGTGCTTGGTGCGTTTGATAAACCAAAAGGCATGACCAACCACTCATACAACCCTTCACGGGTCTTGAAAGCGGTCTTCCACTCTTCACCAGGTCTAAGACGAATCTGGTAATACCCACTCTTCAAATCCAGCTTCGTGAAAATGGTAGCACCACTAATCTGGTCAAGCAAATCATCAAGGTGAGGAATAGGAAACCTGTACCTCACAGTAATCTTATTGATGGCTCGACTATCAACACACATACGCCATGTACCATCCTTCTTTGGAGTCAATAAGGCAGGAACAGCACACGGGCTCATACTCTCACGAACATGACCCTTGGAAACCAGCTCCTCAACCTGCCTGCGCAACTCCTCATGTTCTCCCGGGCTCATCCTATAATGTGGCATGTTAGGAAATTGTGACCCAGGCTCTAGATCAATATGATGTTGTATGTCACGCAATGGTGGCAAACCATCAGGTAATTCATCAGGGAAAACATCAGAGAATTCCTCAAGTAAAGGGATCATGGCTTCAGGAACTTCACCGTCTTCAGAAACCTCCTTCCCTATTAATACAAAAACATCACCTCCCACCTCTAGCTCGTCTTCGAACTGCAAAAGAGTTAGTAAAGTACTAGTGGGTTTATTAACTACTTCCTTAGGTTTATTTGGCATCAAAGTAATCTTCACACCCCCAAACAGGAAACTATAAGTATTAGTTCTCCCATGGTGAGTTACATCACGGTCATACTCCCAAGGTCTACCCAACAATAAGTGACAAGCATCCATAGGTATCACATCACACCAAAGATTATCCTTATAAGTTGTTCCTACAGAAAATAGAACTTGGACACGCTTGGAAACTGTTATCTCCCCACCCTTTTTAAGCCACTGTAACTTATAAGGTTTGGGACGATCTTCAGTTTTCAGCCCTAATTTCTGGACTGCTCCTTCAGCTATCAAATTATCACAACTACCTGAATCGCATACAAAAGTGAAAACCTTACCCATAATGGTGCAAGTTGACTGAAAGATGTTGTGTTTGAGCCAATCATCACCATCAGCTTTAGGTGTTAAGCAGGAGCGCCTTACCACCAAATTCACCCCCACATCTCCAAACACATACTCCTCCTCATACTCAGGTTCTGCATCATAAACTGCGTCTCCCACGTAGTCATCATAAGCCACATCATCATCTTCCTCAGGTTCAATAAATAACTGCCTCTTCCCAGCCTTCTTACACTCTGATTGTCGGTGACCAGGTTCACCACAGTTAAAGCACTTGAACCCACCACTGCCGGCCGCTTTAGGAACTGGTCCAGTATTCTCACCAACTGCTTTAGCATGAGTTGGGGCAAAACGCGATGACGCATTACCCGAACCAGAAGCACCTGTTATTGCAGGAGAAGAAGAACTCCACACTCGTCGGTTCTGCTTCTCAAAAGTCAGTGCTCGTTGATACGCTTCAGAAAGTGTCATCGGATCAAACATGTTAACAGAATCCATGATCTGGACTCTTAAACCACCAATGTATCGAGAGACAAGCTGATCTTCTGTCTCTTGAACGTCATTCCTTGCAATTAGTTGGTAAAATTCGGTCGTGTAATCTTCAACAGACTTGGCCCCCTGTTTCAGATTCTGTAACCGCTGGTACATCATTCGCTGGTAGTTATGAGGAATAAAATTATCCCTCATGACTTTCTTCATCTTCTGCCAACTCGTGATCTTTGACTTCCCAACTCTGTTCCTCGTCAGTTTCAATTGTTGCCACCACGCGGATGCCCGACCACGTAACTTGGTAGCGATCAACGAAACCCTTTTGTTTTCTGGAACTTCTTTGAATTCAAATACTTCTTCAACAGCAACAAGCCAATCAATAAACTCATCAGGCTTTAAAGTGTCCCCATTGAACTCAGGAATATTAACCCTCATTCCGGTCTCCCAACGCCTATCATTATTCCCACTGCGATCTCTCATCCGTCGCCCTACTGATTGTTCATCATCAGACAAACCATCACCAAACGGATTTTCTTCCAGATCTACATCTTCTTCCTCATGACGGCGATGACGAGGCCTCCTATTGCTCATCAAAGTGTTCATCTGGTCGGTCAATTGATCAAACATTTGATCGAATCTCTCCTCCATTCTTTCCATCATACGCTGCTCAAATTCCTGTTCATTCACATCGTGAATAGGACTAGATCTCCTTGGAGGCATCTTGATCAGGAACTTTGGCTCTTGATACCAACTGATGTAGACTAAAAACAAAGTAACAAAGATAAGTAATTGGATCTGTTGATTCAATAAGAATGCCAGAAACAATTCTGCTAATAATCGTTGATTCTGAAGAATGCCCGAAAATTAGGGTAAAACACGGCAACACAACTGCCAGTGGTTTAGCTTTTATTAAACTGATAACTGTCTTGCTAGGGTTAGAGCAGATTCATTAAATAATGACTACAAACAAAGAAAAACCCTAAAAATCCAACGGGCTGGACCGTAGCCCAATGACAAAGTCCAACTGAAAGTGAAAAAAACATAAAAATGCAAAAAAAAATGATAGTAAAAAGGCTTTTCGGGCCTTGAAAAATCCGCAATCAGCTAAAAGATGGTTACAGCATCGTCGGTCTCCTTTTTACGCACGTTTCGACAGGTCACGGGCTGAAAACGGACCTAGGATGCAAAAGTTATGCCCATTTTACTAAACCCCTCTTCGTCACGCGATCTCGGGCCTCCAGAAACAAGTCAGTCCGGTCTTCAATACCTAGGCCTCCATCAAGCATTCCAAACAATCAAAGTGTTCCACCGAACATGTAGTTTAAGAGATATGTTAACTACTAAATGAATGCATTGACCATCCCTCAATGACGATAAAAACAGGGAAACTTCTTGACCCAAACCACTACCGTTAGTTCCTGTGAATTTGTGAATGAACAAGTGATGGGGAGTAAATCGGTATGTAAACACGGAACCAAAAATAAACAGATTAAAATACAAGAGAAACCATTAACATAAGTTTGATGCGTACCTCTTTACATCTATAAGTACAGAACCATAATTTTTCAACATAATTTTCTATCTTCAAGAAATCTTCTCTTGTTTTTAAGCATCCGACATGATCTGCATCAAGTTTGATTGTCAATCAGAAGCTATAACACAAACTACCGCACCTTAGCTTAAACTAACAAAATCATAAGAATTAAGAAGGATTAAAGCGCACATACATCGCCTTTCACATTGTTCACAGTTGAGGATATTACTGTCCCTACTTTGTTCATAATTTTCACCGAATCTGTTTTCGTTACAAATTCCGCAACAGCATGATGGACAAAACCATTCACCATCAGGGATATCCTAATCAGTCAAAATCAATATGATCCATCAATATAACACATTAAAAATAATGGAAAGAAGATAAAAGACCAAGAATATGTATTATCTCTAATCCTACGCAAGATGTATGAAATGTAGATGGACAATGATCACATATCACTAATTCCCCACCGTACTGACAAACTGAACATATATAATCACTTTCGTTTTCCATTTCCTGTTGATTTCCCTTTACATTTTGTGCAAGTTTAAGCTGCAATTGGCAGTCTAGTAAGGACCTACCATCCACAAAAAATATGTTCGTTGAGGGTCGTCCACTAGTCCTTCCAGCATGTTTTTGAAACTTTAAGAGGCTAAAAGTACGATTACAACAATTACATTTTATTCCATCACGTGTTACCCAACCTTCCTTCAATGTACATCCATCTTTCTTACAATAATATTGCACCTTTGCTCTTGGTAAAACAATATTATTATCTGTCAGCCAAGATAAAACAGTTCGTGGGGTCAGGTACGTTGGTGGAAACTCCTCACGAGCCCTTTTGCTTGACGTATTTACATGATCCGGCCTCAAATATTCATCCTTTTTCACAACTTTTTTAAATTCAAAACAAGAAAGGTCACTGATATAATACTTGCAGGCTTCACGAAGACTATCAAACTTTTTCCCATCCGGAGAATTATACACAAGTACCTTCTCACTCGACAGATTATCGACATTGAAATCTGACCACCCGACAGCAAAAAGATGTTTTCTAGCACTCATTTGAAGCTCTTTAAACTTAGCATCTTTGCTCGTTTCTAACTCAAAGTTTGACTCTGATGTCAATGAATAATAGTCGACTACAGGTTGTGGGCAGTATTCAGATTCGACCACGTCTAACTGATTTGTTTCAAAATTATTGAAACATGAGATGAAACAAATGACATAGCTTCTAATAAAGGTTCGACAGCACAATAGTCAACAGCTTCAGTCAACTTTGACTTCGGAAGATTCTGAATATCATATTTAATCCCCAGAATTGCTTCTGGGCTTGAATCAAGATTTATCATGGAATTAAACAGATGATTTTTTAGGCTACCCGCAACGCACCTGAAAAAACTCGGTCCTTAGTCGGTCGCGACCGAGTCGCCGCATTGCGGCGATTCGGTCGCCGGTTTCGGTCGGGCACAAATAGACCCCGGTCACGACCCATTTGCAAAACATGTTAAAAATTCTACCGTTTGAAATTTTGACCGTTACATTTGAAAAAAAAATTTAATATAGAATTTATAATATATACCGTAAAAAGAAATGTAAAAATCTTGTATTCGAAAGTTAAAAATTTATTTAATACTAATAAAACATGAAAATACTAAAATTGAAATACAATAGGAAATGCAATACGATACTAAAAATAAAATTACATAATACGATTAGTCAGTTCCCGGATCCGAATCCGATAACCGACCACAAGGAAACTCCCAATGCAATGTTTCTTCTTCATCTTCTTCCGCCATAATTTGCGCCTCCAGCTCCCTTCTTTCCCTTTCTTCTTCTTCCTGAGTTTGTCTCAACACTTTTTGATCTAGGTATTCTTGATACACCTCATTGTCAGTCATTCTGCCATCTGTGTCGTTTGGAATTGGAAAGGGTAGATCGGGCGACTAATTTCTTCTTCGGTGTTGTTGCGACGAAGGACCGATATGAGTTGTTTAATATCGGGACGAAGAACCAAAGTTATTCAACCATTTTGTATTTTCTTCAATTCTAGCCTCCAATTTTGTCGACTTTCTACACAAAGATCTCCGGAGGCTGAAATCCAAATCAGCTTGCTTACTAAGATACGTGTCGATAAACTGACGCTCTTGTGGGGAGAGATCACGACATTTCTTACATGCCGAGCTCAATTCCGTATTCTGACGCAGCATCGAAATCATCACCTAACTTCGTAAGCTCCTGGTAACGGCGTTGTTGTTGAATTATTTGTCTCTTAATTATAGCCTTAATCTTGGCTTCGGTATGTGGGAATGAGCATGCCATTTTTGATTTCTGAATGTGTGTGAGAAAAAACAGAGTTGTGTGTGAAAAAACAGTGTGTGAAAATGTGGTATTTTTAAAGAGAAAATAATGATTAAAAATTTTTTATTTTTTTTTACTAGGTCGCCGGGTTGTGGCAAATAAGTCGCACTAGGCCGCCGACCGAAAAAACTAGGTCGCGACCTTCATGCGTTGTGGGTAGCCTTACATCCAAGTCACCAGTAAAGTTATTTCTATAAAAGAACTCCGTCATGGTCAGCTTAAAATTATCTGACATAACCTCTTTAACCGTTTCTTTCCAACTATCCTTAACGGGGTACGTCCACTCTTTCATTTCTTTATCAAAACATTTTTTCATCATCACTTCATACCAAATTTGTTTCAAAGAGAAAACAACCGGGAATTCTGCCTTTAGTTCCTTAACGATTTCAAGAAATATCCAATCGCCACGACACTTCCATTCATTACTAGCTGCGTCCCAGTCCTGAGTAACTCTTAAATTCTCAAACGGAACCCACATTTCATCACATAAATCAGGAAAGAAAACTAACCATTCATCCGAACCATCATCATGATCAAATATAACACCTTCCCACCATGCATCTACATGAAATACATCCACACATTGTCCATAATGGATACGCGTTTTATTATGAAAAACACGAGGGGGGAATTGTAAAACCCGTATTTAAAAATCAGAATATTTAAATACGCGGTTTAATATTGCTAAACTATATAAGTATTAATTATTAGACAGAGATATAAACGCAGAAATTAAATACGCAATTCCAGTTTATTTAAATACTATAAATATTACAGTTATTCAGATAATAAGTATTTAATCTCAGAAAATATTACAGATGAATTATTTATTTTACCGAAATAATTAAACGTTAATATTAAAATACGCGATCTCAGTTTTAGTTAAATAATTGAATTATTCAGAAAATAATTAATTTTAACTAGTCATATTTTGCGTATGTATTACTTATCAAGAAAATAAATAAACGCATGTCAGAAAATAAAAACACGAATACGTACGCGATTATTAAACGTAACACGAAAATTAAAAGAGTGTGTTTTATGGTGTGGGCTGCGGCTTAATTAGCAAGAATATGAAACTTGGGCTTGGGAGCCCAGGCCACCTCAAAAAAAAATATACGGGAGGTTATTTTCCCCATCTTTTGGACACACAGTAAAACAAAAAAAAATTAGGGTTTCGTTTGGTGTGTGGAGAAGAACGGGCGGCAGAAAAAAAAAAATTTGGGATCGATTTATGCTAATCAGAGAAGTCGAATGTTGTTTGTATATCTCCAATCACGTATAAGCAGTAAATCCTCTTTCCCTTTCTTTTTGTTTTGTCATGAATCAATCTAGAATAAATAATCTTGGTTTAATTAACCATACACATCACGAAATAATAGAGAAACGAGATTAGGGGTTTCTTTTGGTTCGAATGGACACACAAACCGAGACCAGTGGGTCTCGGTGGTTCACTTTCCAACCAGCCGCAACCCACAGGGGGCGCGGTGGTGGTGTTGGTTCATGACAGCAGGGGCGTTTGGGTCTGAATTTGACAGCAGGGGCGTTTGGGTTTGTAAATTGGATATACAAAACATAAGGGTGCGTTTGGTGTACATAAACGGGGGGAAAACGTGACCAAACAGTGGGATAACGTAGAAAAACAGTGGGAATAAGGGTAAAGTCAGTATTTGGTTTTCTAAACAGAAAATAAAAGATTTTATTTTCAGATTAGCGACGGTTTGGTGACAGTATTTTCCGTCGCAAACTGTTTTTGTGACAGTTTTCTTTATAGACAGTTAAACACTCAGCCTTTGGTCACACCTTTTTGTGACAGTTTTTCTGTCGTAAAGTTCATATAGACAGATTTAATATAGTTGTGAAATTGTTTAGTGCGACCGAGATTGGGGTATCTCGGTAGGCTCGGGTTATAGTTTAAACATATAAAACGAAGAGTTTTATATTATACCTTTTAATCTAATTGTTTAATAAATGGTTAAAATATATTTTGAATGTATTAAATTAAATAGTTCTTTAATATTCTAAATGGGTATATTTTTATTAAATGAATTAAATTATCTTAGGAACTTTCTAATTTAAGAAACTTTATATTTTAAGCAGGATACTTAATACAGATACTATATCGTCAGGAATACGTTGTACCGTAACTAATAGTAGAACGATAATACCTTAAAATGAATTATTATAAGTTCAGATTTATCAGTTCGTATACGTACAGAATTTCAGAATCAATATAAAAAGAAAATAAGAAGCCAATAAGATCAGTAAAATTAAAATAAACGAATGTCAGTTAACTTATTCGCGTCCTTTATTCATGTAGCACGCGTGAAGCCCGAGTAGTATTCGTTCAGTCTTCCATTCAGTCAGTTACTGGACTAGAGGTACGGATTTCCGTCCTTTCAGTAAGGACTTCTTTTCCTATGCATGATTAGGATTCCCCGTCTGCAGCCAAATGTTTTCCCCAGTATATGTTTAAGCTTATCAGTAATCATGTTAATAATAAAATAAATTGCCTGAGCATTATATACAAGCATGATTAGTATATGTACTAGTTACGGAGGTACCGTAACCACGGCACTAGAGGCACCGGTGTCGTGACTCACATGCAGGAGAGTGATATCCTGCATCGTCCCACTCAGCTCAGCTTGGCCATTTTATCAGTATTATTAGTGGGGCGTATGGATGCATCCTAGGCTACAGGTTACAGTTTAGCAGGTGAATGTGGTGTGTGCTCTACATCCTTCACATTGGAGCTGATCCCTCCACCCAGCACAGTTATTTAGAGGTCACCCCTCTACAGCATGACGAGGTCACCCCTCTATGTATTCATGCAGCAGTTGTTACAGCACATGACCTATATAAGCTCTTGGCAATTAAAATACAGTAAATGCATGTTATACAGATTTAACAGATAACAATTCAGTTTCATTATTGATAAATCAGACTTTACAGATTATTTACAGATTTCCGCTGCAACCTTATTTATCAGTCTTACAGCTTCAGTATTTATCATCTACTTCATTTCAGAAATTTCCTTATCATGTTTCATATCCGTTCACTGAGCGTTATGCTCAGCCGTAGTTCCTTTCATGTTCTAACGACAGGTACACCAGGAGGCTTTTAGGATTCTAAGAGCACGTGCATTTGGGATGGAAGCTATCCAGACTTCTTATTTTATGCACTTACATTATTCTGCTTATTTGGACATTGTTTAGTCCTTTCTTTCAGTATTTTATTTTTCAAGTTTTGAGCTTAGGTTGGATTACCGATGTTTTATTCCGGTATTTCCGTTATGGTCATTTAATGTTTTAGTACATTTACCTTATGCTTTGATGACACGCCATAAATACACGTAACGGTCCACTTATCCAAGTGGGGTGTTACAATTATGGTATCAGAGCTATAGGTTCGACCTGTAGGCTCTAAAACTTGACCTGTGACTAGTGGGTAGTCACCAGGAACTTCACAGATGTTGGCGTTGTTATCTTTCATGTTTCTCATGGATTATTCAGTCAGTTTTCTTTATTTATCAGTCAGTTTTCTTAAATTTTTGACTAAGTAAAAGGTTGGTACATAACTACCATATTTAGTCGCATGTGCTTTTTAGCGAATTTTCGTTTTGGTGAGCTGACCATAGGCGTTCACCCTTGCCGTTCAGATTTTGTATTGGTAAACCGACCATAGGCGTTTACCCTTACTCATGACAGATTCATGTTTTTAGTCAAATATCACTTGGTGAACCAGCCATAAACGTTCACCATTTCTCAAGTCAAGTTTCATGCTTTTCAGTCAAATGATGTTTTGTGAACCGATCCACAGTTGTTCACCTTTGTCATATCAGGACATTTCATAAATTTTGACAAGTATGGATTGAACTACAGCCATCCATATTTAGTCCGAGATTATAAAATTCTATACATGACAGTTCTCAGAAATTTTTGACAAGCATGGATCGAACCAAAATCGCCCATACTTAGTCGTATGTTTTGTTCCTTGAATTCTGTGGATTGAACCATAGCCATCCACACGAGTTGATGTTAAACCCCAGTTGAGTTTCTTTTATGTTCTAGTAACAGTCAAATTTTCATATCCTCACGTTGATGTCGTCTTCAGGTTTGATTCAGTTCATGTCTCCTTACGAGGATTATGTTTTCAGCAAAGTAATGATGTTCTCATACACAAGAATTTCAGTAAAACCCATTTTCATGATAAATCATGATTGACCTTCATTAATCATGATTCATCCTGACCACTGTTGGGACTTCGATTATATCATACTTTCAGTCTTGATATAACTAGCAGTAAGTCGACGCAGGAATTACAGGCTATCATGTTACTTATTTCAGACCCGTTTGCTACCGTTTAAATCAATTTATTTCCTAGATCACGTCAGACAAGCGACACCAGTATCGACCATCCAATAAAATTCCCACCAGTGCCATGAACAGTAGTCTATATGGACCCTCTGTATAGTGCCTCGGTTATACTCCTTGTACAGTACTTCATGTGTACTCCACGTACAGTGTCTCAGATATGCTACTTGTGCAATATTCATTTTGTACATCATGTACAGTAGTCCAGGTGTACTCTAGGTACCCTACTCCATGGATATTGCTGATTGTTCCTTAATCATCGCGGGCGTTTCCACTTGTCGATATTCTACCAGGTGCTGATGCTGCTCGTGAGTTGAAGATTTTACCAGATGCTGATGCTGCTAACAATCTGAAGACCACACAAATGCTGATGTTGCTGATACTTTGGAAATCTCTCAAGATGCTGATGCCGTTCATACTATGAAGACTCTGCAGAACAAGGACAAAAAAAAATGTAAATTTGAAATTTCCGACAAGAATAAATTTCAACCATCAGACACTACCATTCCATTCCATACTTTTACCTTCTCAGCTAGATGTCACACTTCACTCAGCTAACCGTTCATTCAGAAGAGTGGGAACCGGAACCCAGCCGGCCACTCAGCAGAATAGTTACATAAATCACGGTCATGATAATGACCGTCATAAATCAATAGACAAAGCATTAGTGAAAACCACCGTGCTTATAATTGATCAGTCAGTAACCATCAGAACTCCGGAACGGACGTGACCAGAAATACAAGAGGTCAGTAGTCTAACCGGTCCGCCAAACCTTAACCGTTACCAGGAACTGTTAACCTTATTTCAGACCCACTTACTAAAACATGTATCAAGACATCAGTCAAGACACGAGTTCAAGTACCATCTCGAGAGACACATGTCAAGGACACCAGTCAAAGTACACATCATGCGAATATCTTCTCAAGCACGAGTCAGATTCATAACACCAGTATGCCTGCTAAACCGGGTCCTCAGAAATTGATATTCAGGGTACCCTCCAAAGGGGTATACCCGTACCGTTATGCCACGCCTAAATCAGACCATTACAAATCAGTTACCATCACGGAAGTATTATTCAAGTTAGACTCGCGGTGTTCATCCTGTGGGGTTGCAGACGAACACTTTTAGTGAAAAGTCGCCATATTTACTTCACGTGTTCCTATGTCAGCTTTATCTTAAATCAGGTAGTTACCTGCCTCTCAGCCCGAAAGGACTCAACAGTATCACCATATTTATTAAATTCTTATTTTCAGTTAACGACGAGATCAGTCTTACTAAATCCTAAATATATTCATTATACTTTCTGCCAGAAAAATGAGTATAAATTGTTTCAGCTTTACAAGCACGTGAATTATTACCTCATAGCTACAAAGACTTTTAGCTACCAGTTATATATATTTCACTTCTGAGATTTCCTTAAAATTCATGATCAGCAGATTATTCCAGAGTTCTCACATATAATTTTAGAAAATTTTCTAGTTAACATCAAGATTGTCTCAAGAATAGAACCTGTTCCAAAACTCTTATTGTGGGGCTTCAGCTAAGTTAAAAGAGTTGCAACATTTGTTGCAAGAATTACCGGAATGAGGCTTAATCGCCCTAACTCATCACCAAAAGGTGCACCGTTTTCTGTCAATCAGGAAGAAGGCCAGTAACATGAGATCATGTATCAACCATCAGAAAACTTTACAAGATCACCATTCATAATCGATGTCATATCACGTATAGAAGGTTTATCTGACCTGCTACGACGTCTTAAGCATTTTCTAGAACAATTCACGATTATGCCACCAGTAGTGGTGAGAGAAAGAACATGAGATTTTTCCCACACTACTGTTGCACACGTTATAGTCTCCCTAATACTCCAGCTATAGTATGAAATTTATGAATAAATTTTTCCATGGCTCCTCAGACAAAATCGTCAGTATATTCATTGATCACATTCTGACCTGCTAAATTCTAGAGAAAAACACGAGAATCATCCTCTCACAGTTGTACAGAATCTTCGATTGGAGAAAATTTTATTTATAGCTTTCCAGACATGAAATCCAATTGAACAAAGTGGCATTTCTGAGCCATTCTACCTTAGCAGGAAGAAATTTCAGACAGTCCTGCGAAGGTGAAGGCCATCACCTGATGGTCCCGACTGACGCCTGTGAACGAAGTACAATCTTCTAGAACTCAATTGACTACTACCGCAGAAATTGCCGATAATTCTCACTAAAAATGTTTTATGACTATTCAACCAGATTTCCACCAGAATGTTCCATAATCCCAGACAAAACTTTAATAGAATCCGCATCACACATTAATGCAGCTATGTTCATATCTAGATGCCTGACCTACTGCAGGTTCAAGATAGAACGTCGTCATGTTAGTGAGTTACTACAACCCTTAGAAATTTCTGAACAGAAATGAGACGAAATTCCATGAAATTGTTATCAGCTACCACATGCTCAAAGAAAGTATGAGACTATCTAAGTTATCGTCAACCATGTAATCAGCCTGCGCATTCTTTCATCCGAAAGGATCACGCAGTAGCAGATCTGCAGAAAATTTTGAAATTCAGCAGTAAATCGTACGAATTCAAGGCATTCTAGCGACCATCATATCAAACAGAATTCCTGTTCACGATCACGTGTATGTTTACGTCCACTTTACGCTCATGTTTATTTCACTTCCACGATTACGTCTCATTCGTAGTATGATGCTGTTACAGTTCATGTCTTGTGCTATCTCATGAATTAAGCTCACGTTAGCGTTCATAACATTGTTCACGTTCAAGTTCGTGTGCCATTTCACGATACACGTTTCTTAGTTTATTACCGAATACGGTTACAGAAAGCTTGAGAGACCAGACTCAAGTTTAGCACAACTATTCCATAACCAGGCAGACGTTTCACATCTCAGGTCGTATCGTTTGGCATTCATTCCTCAGTCAGCATACGTTCATGATATGTTCTAGTATCACGTTCACAGTATGATTCACTTATCATATTCTAATTCCATGCCAGCGCTCCTCATATAATTATGAATCACGTTCACAATTGCTCACTTAGCATGTTCACAATTGTTCACGTAGTTCGTCCCTATATATATTCTCAGCAGCTTGCTCAGAGATATAAATGTTATCTTTTCAGGATAATTGTACGTACCACTTCATGTATCCTACATGCTATCGCTTATTCATTCAGATTCAGAAAATCTATCTTAAGTATAGAACCGGAAACTATTCAGCATCATCAGGACAGGGTCATCAGGACCAAGATTTTGTTCATTATGTTTATACCCTTGAAGGAATCGTTTCGAGCGGGAAGCCACTCGAAACGGAGGAGTCCATCCGGACCTCTCATTCTTTTCCTTAATAAATCCAGTTAAGTTCTTTCAGTCATGCCACGTTACATGATCACTTCAGTCATGTCATGTTTATACCCTTTCAGCGGTAATATGTTCTAAATCAAGGACGAATGATCCTTCATCTTATATGCCTTTCAGCCTTCATAATTTTTCAACATATGTGTCTTTTCAGTTTATACGTCTTTCAGCTTACGTATACTTCCAGCTTTTACGTCGGTTGGTTTAAATTACCGATAATTCGAGGACGAATTTTTCTTTTAGAGGGGAAGAATTGTAAAACCCAGTATGGTCGTATCTTTAATTCAGGGACGAATTATTGTTTTTATAGGGGAAGAATTGTAAAACCCGTATTTAAAAATCAGAATATTTAAATACGCGGTTTAATATTGCTAAACTATATAAGTATTAATTATTAGACAGAGATATAAACGCAGAAATTAAATACGCAATTCCAGTTTATTTAAATACTATAAATATTACAATTATTCAGATAATAAGTATTTAATCTCAGAAAATATTACAGATGAATTATTTATTTTACAGAAATAATTAAACGTTAATATTAAAATACGCGATCTCAGTTTTAGTTAAATAATTGAATTATTCAGAAAATAATTAATTTTAACTAGTCATATTTTGCGTATGTATTACTTATCAAGAAAATAAATAAACGCAGGTCAGAAAATAAAAACACGAATACGTACGCGATTATTAAACGTAACACGAAAATTAAAAGAGTGTGTTTTATGGTGTGGGCTGCGGCTTAATTAGCAAGAATATGAAACTTGGGCTTGGGAGCCCAGCCCACCTCAAAAAAAAATATACGGGAGGTTATTTTCCCCATCTTTTGGACACACAGTAAAAAAAAAAAAATTAGGGTTTCGTTTGGTGTGTGGAGAAGAACCGGCGGCAGAAAAAAAAAATTGGGATCGATTTGTGCTAATCAGAGAAGTCGAATGTTGTTTGTATATCTCCAATCATGTATAAGCAGTAAATCCTCTTTCCCTTTCTTTTTGTTTTGTCATGAATCAATCTAGAATAAATAATCTTGGTTTAATTAACCATACACATCACGAAATAATAGAAAAACGAGATTAGGGGTTTGTTTTGGTTCAAATGGACACACAAACCGAGACCAGTGGGTCTCGGTGGTTCACTTTCCAACCAGCCGCAACCCACAGGGGGCGCGGTGGTGGTGTTGGTTCATGACAGCAGGGGCGTTTGGGTCTGAATTTGACAGCAGGGGCGTTTGGGTTTGTAAATTGGATATACAAAACATAAGGGTGCGTTTGGTGTACATAAACGAGGGGAAAACGTGGCCAAACAGTGGGATAACGTAGAAAAACAGTGGGAATAAGGGTAAAGTCAGTATTTGGTTTTCTAAACAGAAAATAAAAGATTCTATTTTCAGATTAGCGACGGTTTGGTGACAGTATTTTCCGTCGCAGACTGTTTTTGTGACAGTTTTCTTTATAGACAGTTTAACACTCAGCCTTTGGTCACACCTTTTTGTGACAGTTTTTCTGTCGTAAAGTTCATATAGACAGATTTAATATAGTTGTGAAATTGTTTAGTGCGACCGAGATTGGGGTATCTCGGTAGGCTCGGGTTATAGTTTATACATATAAAATGAAGAGTTTTATATTATACATTTTAATCTAATTGTTTAATAAATGGTTAAAATATATTTTGAATGTATTAAATTAAATAGTTCTTTAATATTCTAAATGGGTATAATTTTATTAAATGAATTAAATTATCTTAGGAACTTTCTAATTTAAGAAACTTTATATTTTAAGCAGGATACTTAATACAGATACTATATCGTCAGGAATACGTTGTACCGTAACTAATAGTAGAACGATAATACCTTAAAATGAATTATTATAAGTTCAGATTTATCAGTTCGTATACGTACAGAATTTTAGAATCAATATAAAATGAAAATAAGAAGCCAATAAGATCAGTAAAATTAAAATAAACGAATGTCAGTTAACTTATTCGCGTCCTTTATTCATGTAGCACGCGTGAAGCCCGAGTAGTATTCGTTCAGTCTTCCATTCAGTCAGTTACTGGACTAGAGGTACGGATTTCCGTCCTTTCAGTAAGGACTTCTTTTCCTATGCATGATTAGGATTCCCCGTCTGCAGCCAAATGTTTTCCCCAGTATATGTTTAAGCTTATCAGTAATCATGTTAATAATAAAATAAATTGCCTGAGCATTATATACAAGCATGATTAGTATATGTACTAGTTACGGAGGTACCGTAACCACGGCACTAGAGGCACCGGTGTCGTGACTCACATGCAGGAGAGTGATATCCTGCATCGTCCCACTCAGCTCAGCTTGGCCATTTTATCAGTATTATTAGTGGGGCGTATGGATGCATCCTAGGCTACAGGTTACAGTTTAGCAGGTGAATGTGGTGTGTGCTCTACATCCTTCACATTGGAGCTGATCCCTCCACCCAGCACAGTTATTTAGAGGTCACCCCTCTACAGCATGACGATGTCACCCCTCTATGTATTCATGCAACAGTTGTTACAGCACATGACCTATATAAGCTCTTGGCAATTAAAATACAGTAAATGCATGTTATACAGATTTAACAGATAACAATTCAGTTTCATTATTGATAAATCAGACTTTACATATTATTTACAGATTTCCACTGCAACCTTATTTATCAGTCTTACAGCTTCAGTATTTATCATCTACTTCATTTCAGAAATTTCCTTATCATGTTTCATATCCGTTCACTGAGCGTTATGCTCAGCCGTAGTTCCTTTCATGTTCTAACGGCAGGTACACCAGGACGCTTTTAGGATTCTATGAGCACGTGCATTTGGGATGGAAGCTATCCAGACTTCTTATTTTATGCACTTACATTATTCTGCTTATTTGGACATTGTTTAGTCCTTTCTTTCAGTATTTTATTTTTCATGTTTTGAGCTTAGGTTGGATTACCGATGTTTGATTCCGGTATTTCCGTTATGGTCATTTAATGTTTTAGTACATTTACCTTATGCTTTGATGACACGCCATAAATACACGTAACGGTCCACTTATCCAAGTGGGGTGTTACAGGAATGGTCTTATTTTGGCACGGTAATTAGGGAAATTGGATGGTTGCCAATGAGGAGGAATTATGCCATCAACCGCAAACATAACCTGGATGAACTCAACAAGTTGTTCTGAACTATTATCACATAAGAGATGATCGAATTTCACTACACGTATCTGATTTTTGCATTGGATCACGGTGCCACGATGCCATGAACCTCGGAATCCCTGTTTAACGCTACGTACCTAAAATAGTTTCCATTACTTAAAATATAATGTTTTTTCCTAAACATAAAACAAGATAAACAGAAGAAGTTAATAATGCTAATAGATGATATTGCTAGTTTTGAGTTTTGACAATATCATGAACCCCAATACCACATTCAGAATCCACATTTATCATCTTTTATTGGGATAGCTATACATACTTACCCTTGTCATTGCCTTTGAAAATACCAAATTCACAATTCCATGTTGCTAAATTTGAAAAGCTTTAAAACCGGACTAACAGATTATGAGATAGAGTTAAGATTTATATAGACACTTAAATTAGCATAGACCTATCCAATCAATCATAATCACCCATTTTTAAAAAAATCAACTTCCCACCACTTTTTTAAAAATTAAATATCTCACAAACGGTAAATCGTCAAACAAACAAAAATACGCAATTGTGACGAGAATTAAATCATCTATCTATCGAGGGGCACATGTGATAGACTTTCGACGAACTTTTTTCGACTTTTTTTTTCTTAAGTCACGTCTGGAGAGAATCATATATGATTCGTCACGAATCATACATGATTCGTCACGAATCATATATGATTTTCAGAAAATCATATATGATTCGTGATATGAATCATATATGACTTTCTAAGAATGATATATGTTTCGTGACAAATCATATATGATTCTCTCCAGACGTGACTCGAGAAAAAAAGTCGAAAAAAAAGTTCGTCGAAAGTATATACATGTGCCCCTCGATAGATAGATGATTTAATTCTCGTCGCGATGATATGTTTTGTTTTATGTAACGATGAACGGTTTGTGAGATATTTAATTTTTAAAAAATGAGTTTTTTTGTTACATGATAAAAATGGATAGTTATAATTGGTTGGTTGAGTCTATGCTAAACTAGGGGTCTATGGGATTTTTTTCCTTATGAGATAAGCAGTCCCAAACACCCTCAAATGCTTTCTTAAATGTATGAAAAAGCATTTCGGATAACCAGTCCCTCAAAACGGTTGGTTAAATGTATCAAAACGCAATAAGCATCATGGAAGGAAATTGGCAACGAAATTTCACAATATTAGATATTGAGTTTAAAAATAATCAAAAATTAAACTGTCATTTCTGAAATTTGGGAATCTTAGTTTTATAAGGATTCCGAAAAGGAATGAAATAATAACCGCTAACTAAGTTCCCGGGCAATTGATGATGAAAATAAATGTGAAAGAATTACTACAACTGGTTCGTTTGGAAGAAGCTTAGGTTCATGACTGAGTCTCTTCTGCCGTTTTGTTGAAGTCGCCATTCATTGATGATTGATTCAATGAATGAGTGAACCAGTTGAAATGTTTAATTTAAATGCTGAATTATTACATTGTTTTTTACTATTTCCTTTTTTTTTTGGTAACTACTGTCTAACAAAATTACAAATCCATAAGCTAAATTGAGGCGTCAGTTAGTGGTTGACGCATCGTTCTAGGTGTCGTGTCAAGATGTCTCGTGCTTAGGCGGGTGGGAGTGGGTGTAAACTCACTCACCGACAGCTCAGTGTCACGTCAGCTTTTTACCAAACTCATCAAAACTCACTCAAACTCCTCACAGGAGGTAATGCCACTCACCTAAACTCACCCAAACTCACTTCACATCACCCCCATTTTTTTTTATATTTTTTATTCATACAATTAAAACATTTATTCATACATTTTATTAAAACACGGATACATAGAAAATTAAAACACAGTATGAAATTAAAAATAAAAACATAGAAATTAAAACACAGTACGAAAATAAAAATAAAAACATAGAAAATTAAAAAACAACATTTAAAAAAAACTAAAACGGGATATTATAGGCCTCCTTGATCTGAGCTCGGCGCCACTCCGCGACTGCGAGATCACGTCCCGTCAAATGATCTATCGGCTGCATATAATAGTCCAAGTCTTCCGTTTCCTGCTTTTTTCGGGCTACTTCAACTTCTTTTTCCCGGATTTCTATCTCTTTTTTCTTCATCTCAAAATATGCGGTCTGTTGTTCACCCTGCACAACAAAGGCCCGTTCTTGTTGTTCACCCAACCCAGACAACATCAACCTAACCAAAGCCTCGTTGTTTGTACTCGACTCCCCTGAAGCTCCGCTCCCTCTAGACTTAGCCTTAGCTCTGTCCCTTCCCATTGGACGTGGGATCGGTTGCACTTCTTCATTATCAGTGGCATCAACATCCACACTGTTACTTGCATCCATAGAATTTGTATTAAACGAACTAGACACAGATGACTTGTATCTCTTGCTTATTTTGGAAGTCCTAGCTAATTCTTTAGGCAATTCAACCTCCTTCCATTTCTGGCAGTCTTTCACAACCTCCCAGCAATGATGAAATTTGAACGGTAGTCCAACTTGAGCCTCATAATGCATCAACGCCTCATTAATCATATCAGCATCTGATGCACCACTTCTAGGCCCCATCTGCATCAGTTGACCATAAACACCACAAAACGAGTTATACAAGGTCGAATTCTCTTCCACTTCCCGTTCAAAGAATCATAAGCACGAACCCCGGGTTCCTCCGGTTTGCTCTCAAAGTACTCAAGGATTTTTGTCCAAAATCCCTGCGTACTCATTTCGTTTCCATGAACGTTGTCATTAGACACGGAAACCCAACCTTTTGCCAAAAACATTTCCTCCGCTGTTGTCCAATGTTGTTGTCGTTTTGTAGGTTCTTCGACCGCCTTCTTCTTTTGACGTCCCCTAGATAGTGCCTTCTTTGGTTTAGGTTTTCGTACCGTTTCTTGAGTTTCGGGAACGGTTTCCAGCTCGGGAGACCCGGTTTGTTGATACGAAGCAAACCATTGACTTTCATACGAGTCTGAATACTGCGGGATGTAACAATCTTGAGTTTCATAGGTGGGTGTGATGAGGAACCACCCCTATGGCTTTGGTATTGGCTTGGGTTTTGGTTATGGTATTGACTTGGGTATTGACTATGGAATTGACTTGGGTATTGGCTCGGATATTGGGTAGGGTATTGACTTGGGTCCGGGCAATGGTATGGTGTGTTTTGGTAAGGTTGTGGGTGATACAATGATGGTGGTCGTATGGTGATACCGGGTGACGGGTTTTTTAGGTCGAAAGTTCCTAGCGGTGTGGGTGGTGAATTTTGGGTATTTGGCCTACCTCGACGTTTGTTGGTGGTTCGAGGTGTGTTTTCTTGAGACATGATTTGGAGGAGATGAAGATGAGATGTTTGATTTTTTGTATGTGAAAAATGAAGAAGATGATAGGGTATTTATTAGTAAATTTTGGGTAAAGAATTTTTTTTTATTAATAAAAGTAACGGTCGAAAATTAGTGGTGGGGCCCGATTGCATAAACTCACCCAGGTGAGTCTGCCTATGTTTTTTTTGCCTGGGAAGAACTCGCGCGCGACTTATGGTGGGGGGTGGGGGCTGCGCGCGAGTTTTGTCAACTCGCTCGTGGGTTTACACCCACTCCCACCAGCCTTGTAGGGTACAGAGCTTTTAGTCTAATTTTACATATAAACTTATATAATATTAAGAGAAATACTAGAACCACATAAATTTTAATATTAAACATATATGAGGTATATAATTTAAGTTTAAACTTTTTATTGTTCTCGCTTAGGGTCACTAGAAACCACGAGACGCCTCTCGCGTCAACCCCACTAGCTCGGTTGGTAGCATTTTTTTCATTCTTTTCTATTTTTTAATAAAGGGGTATTTGTAGGCCCATTGTACTATTTTTTTACCCTTTGATACTCCTTTTTCGTTGGCTTACAAAATGTAGTGACAAATGATTCTCGTGTCAAACGTACGTGGCACTCGATTTTTCTTTGTCACAATTTTGGGCTCAAACGTTTCCAATGCTCTTAGTGTAACACCCCATTTTGATAAATGAAATGTCACGCGTGATTATGGCGTGTCATCAAAGCATGCAAGGTAATATGTACTAAAACATACATGACCATAGGGAAAACCGAAATCAAACATCGGTTCCCAAACATAAGCCCAAAACATAAATAAAGTAAATGAACAAAAAGGAAGACTAAACAAGCATAAATATGAAGGCATGAGGAGAAGAAATCTAAGGTAGCTCCCATCCTATGCGTGTCCTCCAAATGCTCCAGTCTAACTTTAGGTACCTGCCGTTTTGGGACATGGAAAGGAAAGTAACGGCTGAGCATAACGCTCAGTGCACGGATATACAAGTAAAACATGAATAATGTAAGCATATAAGCATGAAACAGAGGAAGAAACTATGTCCTGGATAACATGGTTATATCTTAGTAAAACTGGTTTTATAGTTTGAAAAGCCTTATGTTTATCTTATAAAAACTGTTTAACATATTTTACCATTAGCCAATATAGGTCATGAAATATCAACGTGCATGAATACTTGGAGGGGTGACCTCGTCATGCAAATTAGAGGTGCTGCCTCTAATTTAATATACTGGTTTTGGGTAGGAGGGATCAGCTCCTTGTGCAGGATGTAAGGCACACACCACATTCACACTGAGTAATCTACTGAAAACATGTAACTAGGATGCACCCATACGCCCCACATGATAAATATAATAATATGGCCAAAAGCTAAAGGGACGCCACGAGCAATCACTCCGCCGTGGGGAAGTCATAACACCAGTGCCTCTAGTGTTATGGTTATGGTACCTCCATAACTAGGTGAAACTGGTCATACATGTATATGGCTTCAGGTATTCTAAATTAAACATAAGCAATCAAACATATAAACTTATACTATGGGAAAACAGTTGGCTGCATACGGGAAATCCTAATAAGGAAAGAATGTCCATACTGAAAGGACAGGAATCCGTACCTTATGTCCAGTTAACGAAGAAGACGAACAGAAGAGAGTCCTACTTCGGTATCACTAATGCTACATAAATACATACGTGTATAAGTATCTGATTACTAAATACGTAACTGGTTTTATATCATGTCTTAGCTTGTTTTATATGTTCATGTCATGTTCTACTGTTTTAAGCTTTATACTGTGTTTATCTTATATTCTGTCTATTCTGATTAAGTATTACTTGTATTTCATGTATTATTATACTTGTGTGTAATAATAAGTAACTTTCTAAAAATAGCAGGTTTCCTAAAATAGAAAGTTTCCAAAAATAGAAAGTTACCAAAAATAGAAAGTTTCCAAAAAAAGAAAGTTTCTAAAAATAGGATTACTGCTTAAAATAGATAAGTTTCTAAAAATAGAAAGTTTCCATAAATAGATTAGCTGCCTTAAATAAATAAGTTTCTAAAAATAGAAAGTTTCCATAAATAGATATAAGCTGGTTAAATAAGCTAATTATATAAGCTTAAGTATTTCTGATTATTATTCTAGGTCATGTGATTATAAAGTATAGTTTATTAATTATTACATGTAAATTAAATAAACTATAGGTTAAAAGTATTTAATTAAATATAACATGATTTTAATTAAATAAAAGTAAAATACTTAGGTTAAAATATGTATTATTAACTATTAATAATATAACCAAAGTCATGTTAATTAACTAATTATAGTCATGGTTTTAAATAATTAATTAATTATAAAGTCTAATTATATATAAATACTTAGGTTAAAATTCATGAACTAATAATTAAATTTATAACCTAAGTCATGTACATTAAAATAATCATGTCATGTTTTATTAATTTAATCAAAGTCTAAAACATAACTAGTGAAAATCATAAACTTTAAAAAAAATGATTCACGAACCGGACCCGTGACTAAAAACCATGAACCGGACCCGTAACTATCATCACAACCCAAACCACATCGGGTTTCCCCTTGGTTTTGCTGCTGCCGTGGGAGCACCACCACCATACCGAGACCATATGGTCTCAGTGGTGTTAAATAAGCCAAGCTGAGACCCCCTTGGGCTCGGTTTAGGCGGCGGTCAACAAACAAACACCCCTAAATCATCATATTAATTAAACCCCATGATCAAAACAACATGTTTATATATTATTTTTAATTAGTAATAAAAAACATTCATGATTTTATGTGATTAATAAATCAAAATATAAAAGAAAAGGGTTAAAAGTTATACCGAATACGTGGATCAAATAAGGATGAACACACACGAATCCTTGCACAATTTCCAAGATCAAAATCAACCCGAACACCCTTTTTGGTGTCCTTGAATCCGGCGGCCAAAGAGAGAAGGAAGAAAAGATTTAGGGTTTTTAATTATTTTCTTATTTTGTGAAAAGTGAAACATGTTTTACCCTTAATTCCATAGTTAGTAAAATTTTACATGGGCTAAGCCCATGTTTCCCTTGTGTAGCCGCGGGTAGGGGCCCCACTTGGGGTAACCCGTACCTTTTTCGTGTCTAATTAATAAGTGTGTTCTCGTGTTCGTGTTTTACGTGTTTTAATTAGTTATCGATCACGACTTCATATATTTATTCGTGTTCGTAGTAAATATATATACATACGTAATATTAGTTCGTGATTAATTTACGTTCATGATTTCATGTTCGTATGCTCGTGATTATAATTATTATTGGAATAATTATACGTTCCTGATTTCATGTTCGTATGCTCGTGATTATAATTATTATTGGAATAATTATCGTGTGTTCATACGTAGTAAATACTTATCGTGTTATAACACGTACGTAATACTAATAATTCATGTACGTGAAACGTAAACGTGCTATAAAAAGGAAAGTTCTAATCATGTACGTACGATCTTAAGGGTACTATTCATGGTAAAAGCATGCGGGTTTTACAACTCTTCCCCCTAAAAAGAATAATTCGTCCCCAAATTATAGATAACGTAAATTGAAAGAGAAACATACCCGAATCAAACTGAGAGGGTACGTAAGATAAATGAACGTGTAGGTGACATGGTATAAGGAACGTGGAATGTGACATGTCTTGAAAGGACATGGAACGTGACGTGACTGAAAGGACATATCTAATTGAGAAGAGAAAAACGAATAGAAGTCCGGATGAACTTGTCCGTTTCCAAGTGGCCTCCCGCTTGGAACGGTTTCTTCTCAAGATCTTGACACAATGTTAAATCTTTGTCCTCCTGACCTTGACTTGAAAACTTTAAAAGTTCATTGTCATCTACGTAAGATAGATCCCCTAAATTCGATTGAGGGAAAAGAATTAACGTGCAAGGGTAACTAAAACGTAATGGTTAAATAATTTAACTTAACTGATAATTAGCAACGATGTGTGAGACATATAGACACGTAGTACGTGAAAAATTTTGAACGTGTTACGTGAAAAATTTTGAACGTGATACGTGGAAAAATTTTGAACGTGATACGTGGAGATATGGCGAGTGTAGTATGAGAAAACATATTGTGTTCCAGGATACGTGTAACATATCGTGAACGTGATATGAGGAACATCGAATGATCATGACATGTGAAACATATCGTGAACATGGAATATAATTGCGGTAACGCCAAACGCTATAAGGTGAAATATGGAATGTGACGTGAATCGTCTGTTTGCGGATAGGAGGTAAACTAAACTTGAGTCTGGTCTCTCCAGTTCTTGCGAAACTTCCCAGAACGACGATGAACGTAAAATCGTAAGACAAGATACGATCATGAACGTAAATAGTGTCATGAACGTGAGCGTGAAAGCAAGTCGTGGAATTAGAATAAGTACGTGAGCGTAAATAAGGAGCACAAATGCGAACCTTTGTCTGACCCAATATCTGACGGATTACCAAGTGATCAGATGAGCATTGGCTGGAACATGTCCGATCAATCTGTTGGTTCTGAAATCCTTGCGGATGTAAGGATTCTGCAGACTTGATCAAACTGTTTGCAATAACCCAGATAGCATCATGCTTCTTCTGAGTTTGGTTAATCTGGTAACCAAAATCCATGGAGATCTTGTCCCATTTCAATTCACAATTTCAGATGATGAAAACATCCCAGTCTGTTGGTGTCCTATCTTAACCTGTTGGTATGTCAGGTACCTAGATATGAACGTAACTGTATCTTGCTTCGTAGAAACTCGATACATAGAAATTTGCGGAACTATGATTCTCCAAATTTAGACTTCTCTTAACGTAGGGTTTTCTGGGCACCTAATGTAGTGTAGGGTTCTCATCTTTGCTTATAAGCTGAGTCATGGTAAGATTAACCATGCAAATCCATGTGATTTAGCGTGTCACTGTAATCAACCAGAATTGATATTGGAAATTTCCAGGGTGGAATTTCTCCTGTCATAGTATTTGTAACATGGTGCAAATATGGTCTTCCTGTTCTTCTCTAGACTTAGAGAAAATCAGGTTATCCTCAATGAAAACACTGATGAATTTGCTTATGAGTTCATGGAAACTCATTCTTATAATGCTGCTGGAGCATTGATGAGACTAATACAAAATCATAAATCTAACATGACCAAGTCGTGAACGAATAGCAGTCATGGACATGTCCTGCTCTTTCACTCGTCACTGTTGGCAGCATGATCATGAATCCGATCCTAGAAAGTGCTTAACACCCCAAATGAATCCGATCTTGTCAATACATGGAGGAGAATAACGGTTATGAATGGTGATTTGTTTAAATCGACGGTAGTCGACACATAATCTCATGGTACCGTCCTTCTCCTTGTAGGTTCTTCTGGAATGTATGGGAATATTTTGGAATACTCGTCTGGTTATGCGTAAAAAGAAACTTCAGTGGTCATGTCTTAACTGATAGATAAAAAAAATTTAGCAGTCATGGCTAACCAAGCACGTGCTTGTAAAGCATAGATAATTTGTACAGATTTTCCTGATGGAAAACCATGCTAAAATGTATGCAGGAGCCTGAACATCACTGTACATAATCATGAATCGTAGCATGGTGTGCTGTTCGTAGTCCATAATTATGATTAAATTTCACTCGCATATGTCCGAGGTAATGCGTTCGCAGCTTGAATCTTATCATTAGGCCGAAGGAAAACCTTCATAGACTCGGGGAATACAAATGGCGTCCTTCATGGTCATCAATATATGAAATATGGTGAAAGAAATGAAAGTGTCATCGACAACGTGACAGTTTTCACTGATGCGCCGGTAATGGTACTGAAATTCTTGTGGCCTGATTAATACATGGCACAACAAAATGGATATACCCTTGGAGGGTACCCTGAATTTCTTAGAAATGTTCCATAATTGGACGTGAGTCATGTGTCTTGACTCGTGTCTAGGAAATATAAGCATGACATATGTCATGACTGGTGTCTTGACATGTGTCTTCGGAAAGTATACATGAGACATGTGTCTTGACTGATGTCTTGACATGTGTCTCGAGATGTGAAACAAATAGAATTACAATATTAGGTTATTATGCCAGAATTGGCGGATCGGTTGAACTACTGATCCTTTGTATTTCTGATCACGTCCGCGGTTGGAGCTTCGGTTGCGATTGCTAGGATAGTTGCTGTCATAGTAGTGGTTACTATCGTCTTGTTTGTTAGTTTCATGACGGTCATTCTCATGACTCTGATTCATGTAACTATTCAGCTGAGTGGCTGGCTGGTACCAGTCTTCACTCATATGACTGAAATGACAACTGAATGACGTGTGACATGTAACTAAGAATTTGGGACAATGATTGATGGAAATCGTCTGATGGTAAAGCATCTTCTCGTCCAATTGCTTTGATCCAACGCCTTTGTCTTCGTCTTGTAGGATCTCCAGGTTGTGAACAGCATCCGCATCTTGTAGCGTCTCCGAACGTCAGCAGCATCAACCTTTAGTAACATCACCAAGTTATGAGCGGCATCAGCAATCTTGTAGAATATCAACAATTGAAAATACGCCTGAGATGATTCAGAATTGACTAGCGAATACTCGTGAAATATTACAAATGAAATACACATGGATTAAGGTACGTGTATAATAAGTGTGTAAACACTTATCCTTTTGCCACTAAAATCAAGGAAAAACAAGACCTAATCATGTGTTTAATGTCGTAAAAGTCGGAATTATGCGTGGTTTTGTGTTTTTGTGTTAAATAGGTACAAATGATCAAAAGAAGAGAAAACACGGGATTTCACGGTCAAATATTGAAGAAAAGTCCAAGAAAAAGACAAAGACAAAGTCAAAAGACCAAAAGTGTGCCGAAGTTCACAAAAATCGGCTAAACCGACACGGTTTTGAAGAAACGATCAAGGAAGCCGAAATCAAGTTCGTTTTAAGCAGATTTAATATTTTTGAAGATATTTGAGCTTAGTGGGTCCCACATTTGCTCATTGGGCCAAAAGCCCAAATTGTGGATTGTTATTAATTATTTTGGCAAAAACAAGTCCAAAGTATGGCCCAAAACCAAATCTCATAACACGGATGAAAATGTTTTCTTTATTGGGCCAAACCCATTTTTAAACAAAACAATGGACGGTCAAATTTCTTTTCCCTGGTCATACGATTATCCCAAATGTCTATCACAATCACACGTATAAACACACTTGGTCAACTTTCCCAACCACTCACTTATTAATAAAACGTTTTTTTTATTTACCCCACATCCCCACTCACCCTAACGTTACAAACGAGGATACTCTCACCCACCTCTCCTTCTTCTCTCCCATTCATGCAACCACTTTTTTACCCCATATCCAAAAACCCTAATTAACCTAAGTCAAAAAAATTACCATCCATTATTTGGGGCTTTTTGTTTAAGTGTGTAATTCACACACTTGGGGATTAAATCCCCAAGTTTTTCGCAGCAAACACCTACAAGGTGGTCCTCAATCCTATCCTACGTGGCCTTTAATCCCCACTTTTTATTGGTTATGACAAATCACAATACCAATCCCTCCAATCAAGAGACTCCACCTCAGCATTAAAGAAACACAAGAAGCAAAAAAACTGTCACTTTGGCAATCCGTGTGAATGAAGGCGATTCTCAACCATTGATGAAGAAATTGAAGAAAGAGAAAAGATTAAACGGCCAAGATTCGAAGCCGTGGGCACCAAGAAGATTCAAGAAGTTTTGGTGGTTTTGCCTATAAAAACCCTCACAAAAGATGTAAAGAGAGCACTTTTTTCTTTATTTAATTTTTCTACAAAAAATTAGTTTAGGGTTAATGTATTTCTTTAATTTCCAGTATTTTTAATTTACTTTTAATTAATGAAAAGTTTAATTTTTAATTAATTTTCGTCCCATTTAATTTCTTGCAAGTCTCAATTTATTTTTCATCTTTTTAATATTACTGTTCGGTTCTTATTAATATAAAAAAAAGTGATAAATCTTTCCCCACTGGAAAGATTTCAAAAGTTACTGTTCTGGTTACTGTGCACTGTTCGAGAAGAAGTTTTGTTCGAGGAAGGAGAGGCTTTGTGTTGATGATTTTCGGTGAGATTTAAGGTGTTGGTGTTTGATTCGGTGACAAAGGGGGTTCAGCACCACCCTTCGGCTCAACAGAATCGACAAAAGGTTCTCATCCTCTTTTTAATTTTCTTGTTTTAGTTTATTATTTCTGCTTAGACTTGTTTAATTTTTACTATCTGCTTGATTTTGTTTAAGTTTATGTTACTGTTAAGTTAAATTTGAGTATAATGTTTAGATTTATTTGGTATGTTTTGATCTGCTTTAGTCATGTTTCGATTGTTTAGTTTATGTCGGATCTGCATGATTGGTCAAGTTTCTGTTTGTTTCGTATCTTAAGTTGGTAACTGCTTATTTAGATGGTTTAGTTTTGGTTATTATTTGTTTTTTTTGTTTCAATATTTTAATCTGCTTTTGTTTATTTTGCTCATAGCCTTTTAGCTTATTTAGTTTATTAGGTTTTTTTTTAATTTGCTTTTAAGTATTTTAAGCTTAGTTTGATTTGCTTATTTGACTTATTGCTATTTGTATATTCTAGCTTATCTGTTTTTCACTGTTTGATCTGCTTATTAGATTCAGCTATATCCTGCTTGTTTTCCTTTTTATATTGCTGTTTTACTGCTTATACTACAGATCCAATTGATCTGTAAGTTTTAAATTCCAAAAATTCCAAGTAAAAAAAATAAATAGCTAAAAATTTGGTTTGCTGGGTATCGAACCCCAGACCTCTCGCTTAGAAGTCAACACCCCTTCCATTTGTGCTAGACCTTGTTTTGTGTTTTTTATCTTAACATTTAATTAATATAGGTCTTTTATGTTTGGCAGTTTTATTTAAATTGATTAATTCAAGTTTTTAGTTTTATTAAGTTTTAATTAAAAAGTTTTTATTTACGATTTATTTTATAAAGTTTTAAAAAAATACAAAAAAGAGAAAAATATATTTTATAATATTTTATTTACTTTTATAATTTTAAATTAGAATTAAGTTTTTTTATTTAAATTAGTTTTTATTTAAAAGTCTTTATTTTAGTTTTTTGAAAATTAGATTTAAAGTTTTATTTTTAAAAATAGTTTCTTTTTTACATTAGTTTAGTTTTATTTAAAAATAGATTTCAATTAAAGTTTTTAGTTTAATTAGATTAAAATTTTAAATAGTTTAATTAAATTGTTTTCAAATAGTTTAAAAAATACAAAAAGATTTAGTTACCAAAAACAATAAATCTTACATTTAATCGGATTTCAATTTCGAGTGAGTCGAGGAAAACGAACATTCATTGCATTAAAAGATTTTCCTTGCAAAATCTTAATATTAAAATGGCGCCGCTGCCGCTTCGCTCGTACGATTGACGATTTTTCGTGAAGACGTTTGGATTTTGGGATCCGTTCGCTTTGAACGTTAATTTTATTGCACAAAAAATCAAAAATACAAAAAAAATCCAAAACTTAAAAATGTTGATCCCAAACTTAGATCGATTAGCTTTGTGTATACGAGATTAGATCAAGTAATACACGTAGAGAAACCTTTGTATATGCTTTATGAATCTAAGTGTTATGCGGAATTTAACACTTAAACAAGAACACACAAGATGTAAACAATACTTTCACTTTGATTATGAATGTCGAACTTGCTTACAATGAAAGATGTTTACAAACGAAAACTTACATGAAACTTATATTAAACATTAACCTAAAGGCCTTCTTTTATAGACATAAGAAGTCTTGTACAATAATCTACGTATCAACTATTCTAGGTAAAGATAAATATAGAAAATACATTATTATTCTTATCCTTACTAGAAGTATTCTAGAATATAATAAACGTGTAGATTATATCTTTCATCAGTGCTTGTCTTCAATGTGTCAACGCTTGACTTTAACTTGTCAACGCTTGAGCTGTCAGCGCTTGTATTGTTCTTGTCAACGCTTGTTTTGTTCTTGTCAGCGCTCAAGTGATCTGGCTTTAATTTATTCCCAACAAAAAATACAAAAAAAATTAAAAAATCACAAAAGCAAATTCTTTCCTAAGATTTGCAACAAAAAATTAAAAAAAATACAAAAGTAATACTTTTTCCTAAAAGTATTACACCAAAAATATTACGTATTAGTGTTATTTTCTTACTTCGATTTCTTTCGATTTTTCTTGTGAATATATATTTTTCTAAAAAAAAATATACAAAAAGATTTTTCTTTTACTATAGTATATTCCGTAGCACAATAAATTTACCTATTTTTCAAATAAGCCTTAGTTGGGATTTCATCACCTAACTATTGTATTCGCATCTTAAACAAATAAAAAGGCAAAATAGATAAATACTAGTAAGACGTTTGAACTCGATATATACAAACTATAAGGTGGGTATAAGGCGACGCGCTATAAAAGGTCGTCTAAGGAAAAAGGTTTTTAAGTGCTTTGTGCCACCTCGTTTCCCCGCTTGCTTGTGCGTATATTGAGAGGGACGACCGATTATTGGTTTGCCAACTCAATTAGTATTTAAGTATATATTTTTTTAGATTTTTACTATTGCACATCGAGAGGGAAAATCCTTTTCCTCTCAAAGTCGACCGAGGTCACCTACCTCATAACAAGTTTTAATTGTATGCGCACTCGTGCGCATACATACATACCGATTGGTGTACCAAATTCTTCCAATTCTTCCAAAAATAAGAAGAAGAAGAAAAACAAAAAGACCGTCATTCAAGCCGATCCCGAGAATCGAGCTTTCGACAATACGATGGCAACGGATAATCGACCAATGATTGAGATTCTCCAATCACACGTTGAAGGAAACGATGACGCGATTGTGGTGCCGGATATTGGAGCAAATCATTTTGAACTTAAAACGGGTTTTATTCAAATGGTTTCCGCCACACCATTTTTAGGCCGTACTAATGATGATCCACACGCTCATATCAAACGTTTCATACAATTGGCCAATACGGTGAAATACAATGGGGTGCCATAAGAGGCTATTCGTTTACAACTCTTTCCTTTTTCCCTCGAGGGACAAGCCCGGATTTGGCTTGATAAGGAACCACCCCAAAGTATTACTACATGGATTGATTTAGAGACCAAGTTCATTAATTACTTTTTCCCACCATCACGGACCACCTCTTTGAGAAATGACATAATCACCTTTGAGTAAAAATATGGGGAAACGTTTAGTGAGTCTTGGGATCGATTTAAAGAGCTTTCAAGAAAATTTCCACAACACGGTTTCACTAAAGTACATCAAATTAATACGTTTTACAATGGTTTAACTCTAAATGACCAAGACTCACTTAATAGTGCCGCGGGAGGCAATATTCTTGTGAAAACCATGAACGAGGCTTGGTCCATAATTGAAAACAAGGCTAAAGTGCAAACCAAAAGTGTTAGGGCCACTATGGCGAGTGCTAGTTCTAGTGAAAGTGACAAGAGAATCGATAAACTCGCTTCGCTTGTTGAATCACTTGCTCTAAAAACCGAAAACCTAAATGGTCAAGTGAATGCCTTGAAAGAAACTAGTGAAACGTGTGAGACTTGTGGTGGACCACATTCATATTTTAATTGTGACAAGGTTTACAATAATCAACAACAACAAGTTTGTGCTTTTAATGCTAATGAAAGGGTTCCATTTAAACCTAATGTTGATGTTAACCATTTGTCTTATAAGAGTACTAATTATTTGGCTCCCCCGGGTTTTGTAGCACCACAAAGACCACCCCCACCCGCCCAAAATACCCAATACTAAAATAGGAACCAAGGTCCTCAAATGGGTAATTTTCAAGGGAATGTAAATCAAGGGAATTTTAATGGTCAAAATCAAGGGTTTCAAAATAATAACCAAGGTTTTTATAATAACAACGATTTTCAACCTCAATATCAAAACCAAGGTTTTTCTAATCAAGGTTTTCCTAATCAAGGGTTTAATCAAATGAACATGCAAAATCCTCAAATGGACTTGGTTCTACAAAAATTGACCGAACATGAGAAAATCATGAAAGCAATGCAAGAATCTACTAGACAAATGCAAGAGTCCAACGATAAGAGATTTTTGACAATGATTCAAGCCCTTAGACCCCAAGGAGCCTTACCATCCAATACCGAGATTAACCCTCGTGCTAATGTGAGTGCTATCAATACTCGAAGTGGAGCCACTTTAGTGGGACCTTACATATCTTCGCCCATAAAGGAGAGACAAGGACCGGAGGTCATAATGAGTAATCCTACTCCCCCTTCGGTGATCCCTCCCACTACCACTCCTAGTTCTAGTCGTCCATTGCCGAAAGAGCCTATCTCTACGGTTGTTCAAGAAGCGAGTCCTTCTCCTTCGCAACCTTCAAAGTCTAAACCTAATATCCCTTATCCCTCTAGGTTAGACAAGGCTAAAGTGCTCACCAAAGATGACGTTCATGTCTCCAACTTTTTGAAAATGATTTTGAACGTCAATGTTAACATAAGCCTTACTGAAGCACTTGCTCAAATGCCTAAATTTGTCAAAATGTTTAAAGATTTGCTTAATAAGAAAGAAAAAATGGTTGAGCTCGTGAACACTCGTTTAAATGAGAATTGTTCCGCGATTCTTCTCAAAGAGCTTCCCGAAAAGCTAGGAGATCCCGGACGATTTGTGTTACCTTGCTGGTTTCCTCAAATCGATGATTGTATGGCTTTAGCGGATCTCGGCGCTAGCATCAATCTTATGCCACTTTCGGTTTGGAAACAATTGTCATTACCCGACCTTGTACCGACTCGTATGACTTTAGAGTTAGCTAATAGAACTCTCGCATACCCCGTTGGTATTGCCGAAGATGTTTTTGTTCGAGTTGGTACATTTACTTTTCCCGTGGACTTTGTCGTCGTCGACTATGAGATGGATCCTCGTATTCCGTTAATACTTGGTAGACCATTCTTAAGGTCCGGAAGAGCCTTAGTTGACGTGGCCGAAGGGGAGTTAATTCTTAGGGTTAGGGATGAACAACAAGTTTTTAAAATGGGAAAAATCACAACAAAATCAAATGGAAAAGAGTCGGTCAATATGATTGATGTTCTTAATTATGATAATGACGAGATTTTTATTAATCCTTTTGGAATTGAAAAATCTAATCAAAATGATTTTGTGATAAATTTATCCCTTCCCTTAGAGCCTCAAATTTTTGATACTCCCATTTATGATACCTATAGTGATGACACTTGTTCAAGTGATCACACTATCTTCGGTTTAGACGACCTTACTTTTGACCCACCCACTTTTGACCCACCCATTTATGACCCATCCACTTTTGACCCACCCATTTATGATTCACCAATCTTTGATACCTATGATGATCACACTTCTTTAAGTGATCTCATTAACTTTGATGACCCACCCCATGATCTTAATGAACCTCATATATCTATGAGTGATTCTTCCATGGAAACTTCTTTTGACTTTTATACCCCAATTTTAGAAGTCATGACTTTTGAGGAGGATCCTACACTCTTAGAGATCATTCCGACTTTAGAGGTTATTCCATTTGAGGAGGATTTAGATATCTTTCTAAATACCTATTTTCCTCATTAGGATGAGTTTTCCTATGACTCCGATGATACTTATGTTTTCACATCGAGTTTGGAAGAGGATGACTTTCCCACTTTGGATTTTGATGATATTTTGAGCTTAAATGTCACTACCTCTTGCTATTTTCCCGTTAAGGAACCGGTGTTTGATCCCGGAATAGAGACTTTTGTGCTTTCATTGCCATACCACCTTACCTTTCCTTGTAAGAGACTTTTGCCTAAGGATACCCCACTTTTCTTTGACTTGAGTACCACCTCGGGGTTTATTTCCTTTAATGATGGAAATTATGTGTTTGACCCGGGTGGATTCTCATGGGGTATGTCTTATTTGACTTTGTTTCACCCCTTTATCATGGAGAGATTTTCCTCCCTTGGAAATCTCAGTTTTTCCATGATTTTCCCATTTGAATGATAACATTCGGGAATTCGAGTCGAGCTAGAGACTCGTGATAAATAAATCAAGCATCGTTTAACTAGGTTAGATTTTTACCTTTTTCCACCCTTTTTCACCTTCACCCATTTTCACCAATAAGTGTAGGGGGGAGCCACGTAGGTTGTTCGTGTTGTGATGTTGTGTGCAGGGACATGTGCTTAATGATCCACTTTTGGTACTTTTGACGCGACCCGTGTTCCCGTGTACCCGGTTCCTTCGATAAGTTTTTGCTATTGTGATTCATACATGTAATAAAACGAATAAATGTAATCACTTTAGTTGTCTCTTCCTTAGCTCTATTTAAACAACGTACTCAATGTCCTAAGTGTAGGGGAGTTTATTCTCCCACATGCTTAAACATTGAGGACAATGTTTATATTAAGTGCCGGGGGGATTTCTATCGAAATTTTAGTGGACTTTTCCATGAATTTGACCCCATTTAACCGGAAAATTTAAAAAAATTTCAACGTTTTTCAAATTTTTGATCTATTTTGGCCTAGTAGTTTTTCCATTTATTTTCTTTTGTCATCACATCCTAATAATTTCCATTTCAAGAATAAAGTCAAAAAAAAATGAATAAAATGGTTTTAACAAGTCTAGATATCTTCGATATATTAGGCCCGTCGTGAATATTTTGACTCAACCCGAGTTTACTTATCCAAGTTTATTCTAGCTAGTATCCTTAACCATATGGATCTTAATTGGTTTATTAGGCTAAGCATCCACGAGTCTCATTCCTTGAGATTTTAAATTGTGGAGAACGAGAGATGATAGAGTTGATAATAAGTTTAAGGGTTAATTTTTGCTTATATGGTTTTTGTGGCTCTTTCTTCCCGCTTGTATATTTAAATTTGCGGTGTCGATTCGATATCTTAACTCTTATCCAAATCTTTATTCTCCTTGTAATTAAAGCATGAACACATTGAGGGTGCCAGCGTTGTGGACTTCCGACTAAGGTGGCTCATAACCACTAAGTAGGAGGTATTCAGACCATGGGACCGCGGAATTTGGCCTACTATATATATCATAATAAGAAAGAATAAGATTAAAACATGACCTCAAGGAGCCTTACAGTGTGGGGCATGTAGCACGAACCTTGTCATTAGAGCCTTAGGGTGTATGGCATGGTAAGTGTTGAATAAAAATTGATTCAAAAATCAATTCCCTCGTTTATCATTCAAGGAGCCTTAGGGCGTGGACAATAGACGGGGAGCATTTTTACATCTTAAAGAGCCTAAGGGTATATGATGTGAACTTGCTAAACTCCACATAAAGTCTACATGACTTTGGAGGAAATAATTAATAAGTAGTACTATTTGGCCAAATTTTGGGTCCGGGAATTTATTCCCCAAATCGTGTTAAATCAACCTTGATGTGGGCTTACTTTAGTGACAACGTTTTTGAGGACGAGGTTAGGTTTTGAGTGTCGGGTTTGCACCGTTTGGCCTTCATTTTTGGACTAATAATTATCAAATAAGTCAAATGAGCCTACGGGTGAATGACAATCAATAAAATCTAGAGATACAACCTAGGACTTGGAGAAAGAGTTTACACAATTATCTTATATAAGTGGTTTTAACCTAAGGACTTATGGTAAACAATGATCTCGTATTTAAGCTTAGTATGGGGAACGTGAAACTTGAGGGTGATTTATATTCATGACACCAAAAGCCCTAATTCAAGTCTTAGATTTCTTTACGAGTTTCTTCCATCAATAATTTCCAAGTTAATAAATTGTTATAACTTTTGTCTCCTTTTAAGTTTTTATCTTTTCATCATAGTAGTATTAGTAATAAAGCCCAAGATGGGTTAATTACGAGAAAAATATAACTTATGCTTTAAAACTATGCATTGCATGGGGTCATTGCAATGGTCAAGTGTAGGGGATTTAATAAGTGTGTAAACACTTATCCTTTTGCCACTAAAATCAAGGAAAAACAAGACCTAATCATGTGTTTAATGTCGTAAAAGTCGGAATTACGCGTGGTTTTGTGTTTTTGTGTTAAATAGGTACAAATGATCAATGATACAAGGCTTTTACCTAGTACGAAAATTAAAGTTCGTTGTTCTGGTCTAATCGAATTGATTACTGGTTAACTATGCGACTCAGCTGTCTTTGGTGAAACAAATAGTTGTGGCGTTGTAGTGATTAAAAAGTGCAAGACTTAAAAGTAAATTGGCGGTTAATTAAATCTAAGACTAATTAAAGAGTAAATGGTGCGGTATTAAAACTTTAAAAAGTAATTAATTAAATGACTTAAAATTAAAGCGTGACGAAAAGTAAATTTGACAAAGTATTAAAATGTAAACTTCAAAATTAAACAAAGCAAAATACTAAAAGCAAACCTGTCGGAATACATTCCTATCGGAATCCTCGTCGGAATCCGATCAGAATACCCCTTACCTTCCTTATCGGAATGTAATCGGAAAGTATCCTCGTCGGAATAACAACCTTGGTATGATCGGAATGTGGTCGGAATAATCCTCAATCGGAATGCTGTCACTACAATTCCAATCGAAATATCAAACCAACACCCCCGTCGGAATGTCAAATAGGAATGCAGCCAAAGATACTCTTGTCGGAATGTTTGTCAATCGGAATCCTGGTCGGAATGCTGTCACCACAAGACCTAATCGGAATACCCAACAAACACCTCTGATCGGAATACCAATTAACACCCCTGATCGGAATGTTCAATCGGAATCCTAGTAGGAATATCAAAACCCTTTTCCGACCAAGCAATAGGGATGCTGGTCGGAAAGTAAAACCCTTTTCCGATTGGGGTTGATCGGAATAATAGAAGGAAAAATCTAAATAAGCTAAACAAATAAGCTATTACTCAAATAAGCACACAACTAAGGACCTAATCAAAACACATATAAGAAAAACTAATAAGCTAAGATTTAAAGACTTTTGAAAAACTCTTAAACGAAAAAGATATACGAAAAACAATTTTTATATAAAAATAACTTTTATAAAAACTTAAGAAACTTAAAGATAAACACAAATAAGCTATAAAATCAATAAGCTAACAAGATCAAAAACATAAAAACATGAACATAAATCAAATAAGCAACACAATACGCATATAAACAATAAGATTGAAGCATAGAAAGAAAGGTAGAATGAGAGATAAACCATAAAAGTAAAGATTGACAATAATTAAAAGGAAACTTACTTGAAATTAAAGGTATTTAAGGTGCAAGACAATGTATTTAAATGACATGTAATTAAAGTGAAAGGTAATTAAAATTGTGGAAGAACTAGTGTCACTCTAGCCAACAAAAACAAATGAAATGAAAATGAATCCTATATATAGGAGATTAGGGAGGTGCTTAGAGGAAGCTTCCTCCCCTCTTTCTTCTTTCTTTAATTGCATCATTAAGTCCTTAATCTTCTTAGTTCTTCAACTTTAATGACTTTGTCTCGGTATTTCTTTAAACTCGTCTTGTAATTCTTCATAAATAAGACTTGAGTTCTCCGGCTTTTAGTAAACTTCCGTCTTTTGACTTTTTCATCGATAAATCTTCAGAATTGGTCTTGGACTTCCGTTCTTTTTGCACTCTTGATTTCTTGACTTCGTCTTTTGTCTTTTTCTTCGATAAAAGCCTGTGAATGCCCGTGTTTTCTCCCCTTTTCACATTTTCGTCCTAAATCACAACAAAAACACAAACCACGCAAAATTCCGACATTTACGACATAAAATATACGTTTTGGCTTGGTTATTATTGTAGTTAAGTGGTAAAAAGGATGGGTGTTTACACACCTATCAAATCCCCTACACTTGACCATTGCAATGTCCTCATGCAATGCATTAGTTACAAAGCACGATTTCATTTTCCATCATAATCAATCTATGTTTGCCTTTATTAAAGAGATAGAAAATAACAAAACAAGTAAAGAAATCAAAAGCATACCTTAGGGTTTTGGAAATGTCATGAATGATCATCATCCTCAAGTTTTCACATTCTCCAAACCAAGCTTAAAAACGAGATCATTGTTATTATAAGTTAGCAAACTAACACGAACTCATGTGGGCCAATTATTCACTTAGACTCCCTTATTCCTAGGTGTATTCTTATATTTTATTATTGTCTTGAATGATCACGAGGATGCATTGTTGACTTATTTCGATAGTTATTAAGGCTGAAAATAAAGTGGGATGATTTAATCAATAGTTAGCTAAAGGACAAAATCTTTTAAAACTGCTTCTCGGGACCTCATAAAGTTCATATCTTGGCATAACTCGCTTCGCGATTTGAGACCTTTCTCGGACCGATATTTGGCAGCGACTTCATACTTCAAATCTTGAGAGACGTTCATGAAATAATGGTCTTCTCTTCATAATAGGAATTTCTTCACTTGAAGTTTTGAGAGATTCTTCATATTTGGACCACGACTTCTTCATTTTTCTCCAATATTTAATTGGGATTTTGATATACAACGATCCGCCTCCTTTTTGGACTTGGATTTATTTATCCACATACCTTTCTAGGGTCTTTTCGGATAGACTTCTCCATGATCTTTACGGGAGTATTTGCTTTTCGTCGTGTGTCTCGATCCTTCATATTAATTTTTGATAAATGATTCTTCACATCACTTTGGATCTTTAGCAACAAAATGTAGCCCTCATGCCTTGTTAGGGCCTTTTCGGACTCGCCAATCTTCGCATCCCGCTTCAATAAGTTATGCCTTGGCTATGAACTCTAATCATTACCGAGCAACTTTTAAACGATCTTGGGCTAGAAGCTAAGTAACTTTTCAAATCGTACAACCTTATTTATTGCAGATAAATTTATTAGCAAGCGATGGGAGAATAGGCTTATAATTAACTCACATAAATTCACGAAAGAATGCCAAACTTATAATTGACTCTATCATCTCTCGTTCTCCATAGTTTAAAATCTCAAGGAATGAGACTCGTGGATGCTTAGCCTATTAAATCAAAGTTTTGGGTTTTCGAGTCATCTATAGGATCTTGCAAACTCTTAGACTTTTTCAAGTTTAGAAATCGCATTTTAAAGTTCCCTTGATAAACGACTCTCTAGGATCAATTATAGGAACTTGCGAAAAGTTCTTATTCTTAACCCATGAGAGTTAAGACTTTCGCGTTTTATAGCTCCCTATATAAAAGCCTAGCAAAACTTGACTTAAACATGTTAAGGATACTAGCTAGAGTAAACTTAGATAAGTAAACTCGGGTTGAGTCAAAAGATTCACAACGTTTGAAAATTAAAACCACTTATTAAACTTCATTCTAACAAAGAAGGAAAAATAACTATACAAAGGTAAAAACTAATAGGCCAAAATAGATCAAAAATTTTGAAAAATGTCGAAAAATTGATTTTCCGGTTAAAATGAGGACAAATACAAGGAAAAGGCCATTTAACTTCGATAGAAGTCCCCCTACACTTAATATAAACATTGTCCTCAATGTTTAAGCATGTGGGAGTAAACTCCCCTACACTTAGGACATTGTGCATGTTGTTTAAATCTTGCTAAGGAAAGGACAACTAAAGAGATTCCTATTTTAATATTGAGAAATATAAAATAGTGAATCGAAAAGAGTTTAGGATAGAACCGGGAAAAAGGGAACACGGAATCACGGTTCGTCAAAAGTCATCAAGAGTGTGTCTTTGAAGCTCTAATCCCTGCACCTGGTAAGAAAGAGAATAAGAAACACCACGGGGCTCCCCCTACACTTATGGTGAAAACAGGTAAAGATAGATAGATAATCGGGTTGCCTCCCGAAGAGCGATTATTTTTGTTAACCGAGTCACGAGCCTGACTCGTCCCCGAATTAAATGGTCCATGGGGAAGCCTCGAATGTAATACCAGGATCAAAGACCTTGTCCTCGTTCCCGGAGGAATATAATAAATGAGAGGCAGGAGGATAAGTCTTGAATGGTAGGAAGGTCCTTTCAACATACGAGAAGTATGTGAAATCTTGATCCACGGGAGGTGGGGTGGGTAAAGGAATCACATTGTCATCCTCCAAAGACAATGGATGCTGACCAATTGGCAAAGCCGTAAGGTTATCAATCATAGAATGGTCATTGTCACCTCCCAGGTCAAAGCACTCATCCTCATTTCCCGGAGAGTGAAATTGATACATCACCCGCTTGGGCGTGCATGCAGTAGGATGAGGTGGCAAGATAGTATGAGAAGTAAGAGAAGAATTACCTTCCATCCGTGTCACCTTTCCAGTAGAGTCAAATCTCTCTACCTCTACGATAGAAGGGGGCATGGCTAACAAAGTATGCTCATCAATAGCAAGAGAAGCAGAGCTATCAATGTCCTCAATCCCTTCGTCAAAGAGAGGATTCACCTTACTAGATATGTAAGCGTCATCAAAATCAAATAAAGGGTTCGAATAGATCTTGAAAGTTTCCTTCGGAACGTCTTCATCGGATAGTGACTCGTCATCACTAGAAGTAAAATCATCATCTTGATCAAAAAGAGGATTAGAGAAAGCCAAAGAAACCTCTCCCAAAGTGTTTGTGGAAGGAACATCATCAGAAGAAAGTGCATCATACTCATCGTCACTGTCGAATGTCAACTCAGATTCACTTGGAATTGGGACAAGGTTATCAGCACTAGACGTTATGAATTCGTCGCATTCCTTTGCAGGAATTGTGCTAAGATCCTCATCCCCTAGGATGAGTGATTCCTTAGGCTCCAGAGCCGGCAAGTCGGGAGAAGGAATAGAATTCTCATCGTTCCAAGAAATAGGACTCTCATCGTCATCATCATCATAATAATATGGAGGCACAAGAGGGGGAGTATAAGCACTAAGGTTAGATACTTGCTCTTGTTGCTGATCCGCTTGACATTTTGCGTTGTATTTATGGAAAGCTTCTTCGAGGTTTTGGAATTGAGTAACAAGAGTAGCCCATTGTTCTTGGGTACTCAACTGTTCGAAAGAAGGTTGAGGAGTGACGGTGTGATGTGGGGGCTCAACATTAGGAAAACCAGAATTATAGTACTGATGTGGCTCATGATAATTCATCGGCTGACAATAAGAGGTATCGTGAGGGCCCCTACAATGATTGCAACACGGGTATTGAGAAAAACCCGGTGCATTTGGTAGATAGCTAGGACCATTGTCGTAATTGTAACCCAGTTCTTGCTCGTCAAGAGACGGGTATCGAATAGGACATACAATACACCAATGAGAATCGCTGCCACAATATATACAAGGGGGAGGAATAGGTGGATTATAAGAAAAGGATGAATTAGTCGAATTGCACGATGGACAAAATCCAAAATGGGAAAATTGTGAATCAGAAACGGTTGGAAGATCTTTTCCGCATTGCTCGCAATAACAAAATTCACATAATTCGCCCTCAAATAATGGTCCCCTACACCTCCCGCAATGGACATAAAAAACCATTAAGAATAATAGAGAAGCAAGAAGAATATTTTTGGTGCAAAACTTTGAAAAAGAAATGCTTTTTATGATTTTTTTAAATGTTTTTGGGATTTTTGAAAATTTTTGACACGAAAAATAACGTTCACGAGTGAACGGATCCCAAAAGCCAACGCGTCTCTCACAGAAAACCGTTAATCTTCACGAAAAGAGCCAGCAGCGGCGCCATTTGATACAAGGCTTTTACCTAGTACGCAAATTAAAGTTCGTTGTTCTGGTCTAATCGAATTGATTACTGGTTAACTATGCGACTCAGCTGTCTTTGGTGAAACAAATAGTTGTGTCGTTGTAGTGATTAAAAAGTGCAGGACTTAAAAGTAAATTGGCGGTTAGTTAAATCTAAGACTAATTAAAGAGTAAATGGTGCAATATTAAAACTTTAAAAAGTAATTGATTAAATGACTTAAAATTAAAGCGTGACGAAAAGTAAATTTGACAAAGTATTAAAATGTAAACTTAAAAATTAAACAAAGCAAAATTCTAAAAGCAAACCTGTCAGAATACATTCCTATCGGAATCCTCGTCAGAATCCGATCGGAATACCCCTTACCTTCCTTATCGGAATGTAATCGGAAAGTATCCTCGTCGGAATAACAACCTTGGTATGATCGGAATGTGGTCGGAATAATCCTCAATCGGAATGCTGTCACTACAATTCCAATCGGAATATCAAACCAACACCCCCATCGGAATGTCAAATAGGAATGCAGCCAAAGATACTCTTGTCGGAATGTTTGTCAATCGGAATCCTTGTCGGAATGCTGTCACCACAAGACCTAATCGGAATACCCAACAAACACCTCTGATCGGAATAACAATTGACACCCCTGATCGGAATGTTCAATCGGAATCCTAGTAGGAATATCAAAACCCTTTTCCGACCAAGCAATAGGGATGCTGGTCGGAAAGTAAAACCCTTTTTCGATTGGGGTTGATCGGAATAATAGAAGGAAAAATCAAAATAAGCTAAACAAATAAGCTATTACTCAAATAAGCACACAACTAAGGACCTAATCAAAACACATATAAGAAAAACTAATAAGCTAAGATTTAAAGACTTTTGAAAAACTCTTAAACGAAAAAGATATACGAAAAACAATTTTTATATAAAAATAACTTTTATAAAAACTTAAGAAACTTAAAGATAAACACAAATAAGCTATAAAATCAATAAGCTAACAAGATCAAAAACATAAAAACATGAACATAAATCAAATAAGCAACACAATACGTATATAAACAATAAGATTGAAGCATAGAAAGAAAGGTAGAATGAGAGATAAACCATAAAAGTAAAGATTGACAATAATTAAAAGGAAACTTACTTGAAATTAAAGGTATTTAAGGTGCAAGACAATGTATTTAAATGACATGTAATTAAAGTGCAAGGTAATTAAAATGGTGGAAGAACTAGTGTCACTCTAGCCAACAAAAACAAATGAAATGAAAATGAATCCTATATATAGGAGATTAGGGAGGTGCTTAGAGGAAGCTTCCTCCCCTCTTTCTTCTTTCTTTAATTGCATCATTAAGTCCCTAATCTTCTTAGTTCTTCGACTTTAATGGCTTTGTCTCGGTATTTCTTTAAACTCGTCTTGTAATTCTTCATAAATAAGACTTGAGTTCTTCGGCTTTTAGTAAACTTTCGTCTTTTGACTTTTTCTTCGATAAATCTTCAGAATTGGTCTTGGACTTCCGTTCTTTTTGCACTCTTGATTTCTTGACTTCGTCTTTTGTCTTTTTCTTCGATAAAAGCCCGTGAATGCCCGTGTTTTCTCCCCTTTTCACATTTTCGTCCTAAATCACAACAAAAACACAAACCACGCATAATTCCGACATTTACAACATAAAATATACGTTTTGGCTTGGTTATTATTGTAGTTAAGTGGTAAAAAGGATGGGTGTTTACACACCTATCAATCAAAAGAAGAGAAAACACGGGATTTCACGGTCAAATGTTGAAGAAAAGTCCAAGAAAAAGACAAAGACAAAGTCAATAGACCAAAAGTGTGCCGAAGTTCACAAAAACCGGCTAAACCGACACGGTTTTGAAGAAACGATCAAGGAAGCCGAAATCAAGTTCGTTTTAAGCAGATTTAATATTTTTGAAGATATTCGAGCTTAGTGGGTCCCACATTTGCTCATTGGGCCAAAAGCCCAAATTGTGGATTGTTATTAATTATTTTGGCAAAAACAAGTCCAAAGTATGGCCCAAAACCAAATCTCATAACACGGATGAAAATGTTTTCTTTATTGGGCCAAGCCCATTTTTAAACAAAACAATGGACGGTCAAATTTCTTTTCCCTGGTCATACGATTATCCCAAATGTCTATCACAATCACACGTATAAACACACTTGGTCAACTTTCCCAACCACTCACTTATTAATAAAACGTTTTTTTTATTTACCCCACATCCCCACTCACCCTAACGTTACAAACGAGGATACTCTCACCCACCTCTCCTTCTTCTCTCCCATTCACGCAACCACTTTTTTACCCCATATCCAAAAACCCTAATTAACCTAAGTCAAAAAAATTACCATCCATTAATTGGGGCTTTTTGTTTAAGTGTGTAATTCACACACTTGGGGATTAAATCCCCAAGTTTTTCGCAGCAAACACCTACAAGGTGGTCCTCAATCCTATCCTACGTGGCCTTTAATCCCCACTTTTTATTGGTTATGACAAATCACAATACCAATCCCTCCAATCAAGAGACTCCACCTCAGCATTAAAGAAACACAAGAAGCAAAAAAACTGTCACTTTGGCAATCCGTGTGAATGAAGGCGATTCTCAACCATTGATGAAGAAATTGAAGAAAGAGAAAAGATTAAACGGCCAAGATTCGAAGCCGTGGGCACCAAGAAGATTCAAGAAGTTTTGGTGGTTTTGCCTATAAAAACCCTCACAAAAGATGTAAAGAGAGCACTTTTTTCTTTATTTAATTTTTCTACAAAAAATTAGTTTAGGGTTAATGTATTTCTTTAATTTCCAGTATTTTTAATTTACTTTTAATTAATGAAAAGTTTAATTTTTAATTAATTTTCGTCCCATTTAATTTCTTGCAAGTCTCAATTTATTTTTCATCTTTTTAATATTACTGTTCGGTTCTTATTAATATAAAAAAAAGTGATAAATCTTTCCCCACTGGAAAGATTTCAAAAGTTACTGTTCTGGTTACTGTGCACTGTTCGAGAAGAAGTTTTGTTCGAGGAAGGAGAGGCTTTGTGTTGATGATTTTCGGTGAGATTTAAGGTGTTGGTGTTTGATTCGGTGACAAAGGGGGTTCAGCACCACCCTTCGGCTCAACGGAATCGACAAAAGGTTCTCATCCTCTTTTTAATTTTCTTGTTTTAGTTTATTATTTCTGCTTAGACTTGTTTAATTTTTACTATCTGCTTGATTTTGTTTAAGTTTATGTTACTGTTAAGTTAAATTTGAGTATACTGTTTAGATTTATTTGGTATGTTTTGATCTGATTTAGTCATGTTTCGATTGTTTAGTTTATGTTGGATCTGCATGATTGGTCAAGTTTCTGTTTGTTTCGTATCTTAAGTTGGTAACTGCTTATTTAGATGGTTTAGTTTTGGTTATTATTTGTTTTTTTTTTGTTTCAATATTTTAATCTGCTTTTGTTTATTTTGCTTATAGCCTTTTAGCTTATTTAGTTTATTAGCTTTTCAGTATTTTAAGCTTAGTTTGATTTGCTTATTTGACTTATTGCTATTTATATATTCTTGCTTATCTGTTTTTCACTGTTTGATCTGCTTATTAGATTCAGCTATATCCTGCTTGTTTGCCTTTTTATATTGCTGTTTTACTGCTTATACTACAGATCCAATTGATCTGTAAGTTTTAAATTCCAAAAATTCCAAGTAAAAAAATAAATAGCTAAAAATTTGGTATGCTGGGTATCGAGCCCCAGACCTCTCGCTTAGAAGTCAACACCCCTTCCATTTGTGCTAGACCTTGTTTTGTGTTTTTTATCTTAACATTTAATTAATATAGGTCTTTTATGTTTGGCAGTTTTATTTAAATTGATTAATTCAAGTTTTTAGTTTTATTAAGTTTTAATTAAAAAGTTTTTATTTACGATTTATTTTATAAAGTTTTAAAAAAAATACAAAAAAGACAAAAATATATTTTATAATATTTTATTTACTTTTATAATTTTAAATTAGAATTAAGTTTTTTATATAAATTAGTTTTTATTTAAAAGTCTTTATTTTAGTTTTTTGAAAATTAGATTTAAAGTTTTATTTTTAAAAATAGTTTTTTTTACATTAGTTTAGTTTTATTTAAAAATAGATTTCAATTAAAGTGTTTAGTTTAATTAGATTTAAATTTTAAATAGTTTAATTAAATTCTTTTCAAATAGTTTAAAAAATACAAAAAGATTTAGTTACCAAAAACAATAAATCTTACGTTTAATCGGATTTCAATTTCGAGTGAGTCGAGGAAAACGAACATTCATTGCATTAAAAGATTTGCCTTGCAAAATCTTAATATTAGTGTAATACACATGAAATACGGTACATGAAGCACACATGAAATGCACATGATATGATCGGTATGGGGTCGATCATTTGTCATGATTTTAAAGGAACTATGATCGGTTAAACGGTTAGAAAAACCATCATGATAACCTGGCAATGCCAGTATATACCTTATTCTGGTTGCATAGAGAAACGTTAAAGTGTGGTTACACAAAATTCAAGAGGATTTTCCTGAAAGCATGATCAATGAAAACCAACCTTGACTATCATGAAAGTAGGATTTACTGGAATCTTTCAATGTCTAGCATGAGGGCATGATCGACATGATGAGAACATAATCAACATAAGGAGACTTAAGACATACTTAACATGAAGATGAAATCAACATAAAAATCTTGGAATGAAATTAATCATGAAGGAGTATAAACATAATCAGCATGAAAATGAAGTTAACCATGGTAGCATGAAAACATACTTGACATAAAAACATAATAACTTATGAGGGGACATGAAAAAAAAATTTATGCCAATAAATCATGAGAAAAATTTTATGCATGAAAAACAGTGCATGAACGCATGATGTATTTTATAAAACTTTTTATATGTACGAGGGGACGCCTATGGGTCGGTCCCAAAACAAAAGACATGGCGAGGGGACGCCTATGGGTCGGTCCTAAAGTTAAAAGTTTCGATAAAAGCACATGCGACTAAATAGGGCCAGTCCTGTACCAACCATTACTTAGTCATAATCCCTGCAACAATGACACATGAAACATAAATAAATGAAACTCATCTGTCAAAACTTATCAGAAAAAAAATTTATGTGACTAATTATGAACTACTGAGGTTTAGTCCACATAGTCACAGTTCACGAGGAACGTCATGCATGAAACCATGACACATAACTAAATATGAACGACGGTTGTCCATCCATATTAGTAAAACAATATCGATGAAAAACATCCAGGTTAAAACCTCAAGGTGCTGAAAACATCATGGTTAAAACAACAATGCGCTGAAAACATCAATACGTGGAATAACAAATGTTGGCTTAGGAAGCTCCTGGTGACTACCCACTAGTCACAAGTCGAGTTTTAAAGCCTACAGGTCGAAGCCTTGGCTCTGATACCATAATTTTAACACCCCATTTTGATAAATGGAATGTCACGCGTGATTATGGCGTGTCATCAAAGCATGCAAGGTAATATGTACTAAAACATACATGACCATAGGGAAAACCAGAATTAAACATCGGTTCCCAAACATATGCCCAAAACATAAATAAAGTAAATGAACAAAAAGGAAGACTAAACAAGCATAAATATGAAGGCATGAGGAGAAGAAATCTAAGGTAGCTCCCATCCTATTCGTGTCCTCCAAATTCTCCAGTCTAACTTTAGGTACCTGCCGTTTTGGGACATGGAAAGGAAAGTAACGGCTGAGCATAACGCTCAGTACATGGATATACAAGTAAAGCATGAATAATGTAAGCATATAAGCATGAGACAGCGGAAGAAACTAAGTCCTGGATAACCTGGTTATATCTTAGTAAAACTGGTTTTATAGTTTGAAAAGCCTTATGTTTATCTTATAAAAACTGTTTAACATATTTTACCATTAGCCAATATTGGTCATGAAATATCAACGTGCATGAATACTTGGAAGGGTGACCTCATCATGCAAATTAGAGGGGCTGCCTCTAATTTAATATACTGGTTTTGGGTAGGAGGGATCAGCTCCTTGTGAAGGATGCAAGGCACACACCACATTCACACTGAGTAATCTACTGAAAACATGTTACTAGGATGCACCCATACGCCCCACATGATAATTATAATAATATGGCCAAAAGCTGAAGGGACGCCACGAGCAATCACTCCGCCGTGGGGAAGTCATAACACTAGTGCCTCTAGTGTTATGGTTATGGTACCTCCATAACTAGGTGAAACTGGTCATGCATGTATATGGCTTCAGGTATTCTAAAATAAACATAAGCAATCAAACATATAAACTTATACTATGGGAAAATAGTTGGCTGCATACGGGGAATCCTAATAAGGAAAGAATGTCCATACTGAAAGGACGGGAATCCGTACCTTATGTCCAGTGAACGAAGAAGACGAACGGAAGAGAGTCCTACTTCGGTATCACTAATGCTACATAAATACATACGTGTATAAGTATCTGATTACTAAATATGTAACTGGTTTTATATCATGTCTTAGCTTGTTTTATATGTCATGTCATGTTCTACTGTTTTAAGATTTATACTGTGTTTATCTTATATTCTGTCTATTCTGATTAAGTATTACTTGTATTTCATGTATTATTATACTTGTGTGTAATAATAAGTAACTTTCTAAAAATAGCAGGTTTCCTAAAATAGAAATTTTCAAAAATAGAAAGTTACCAAAAATAGAAAGTTTCCAAAAATAGAAAGTTTCCAAAAATAGAAAGTTTCAAAAAATAGAAAGTTTCCAAAAATAGGATTACTGTTTAAAATAGATAAGTTTCTAAAAATAGAAAGTTTCCATAAATAGATTAGCTGCCTTAAATAAATAAGTTTCTAAAAATAGAAAGTTTCCATAAATAGATATAAGCTGGTTAAATAAGCTAATTATATAAGCTTAAGTGTTTCTGATTATTATTCTAAGTCATGTGATTATAAAGTATAGTTTATTAATTATTACATGTAAATTAAATAAACTATAGGTTAAAAGTATTTAATTAAATATAACATGATTTTAATTAAACAAAAGTAAAATACTTAGGTTAAAACATGTATTATTAACTATTAATAATATAACCTAAGTCATGTTAATTAATTAATTATAGTCATGGTTTTAAATAATTAATTAATTATAAAGTCTAATTAAATATAAATACTTAGCTTAAAATTCATGAACTAATAATTAAATTTATAACCTAAGTCATGTACATTAAAATAATCATGTCATGTTTTATTAATTTAATTAAAGTCTAAACATAACTAGTGAAAATCATAAACTTTAAAAAAAATGATTCATGAACCGGACCCGTGACTAAAAACCATGAACCGGACCCGTAACTATCATCATAACCCGACCACATCAGGTTTCCCCTTGGTTTTGCTGCTGCCGTGGGACCACCACCATACCGAGACCATATGGTCTCGGTGGTGTTAAATAAGCCAAGCCGAGACCCCCTTGGGCTCGGTTTAGGCGGCGACCAACAAACAAACACCCCTAAATCATCATATTAATTAAACCCCATGATCAAAACAACATGTTTATATATTGTTTTTAATTAGTAATAAAAAAACATTCATGATTTTATGTGATTAATAAATCAAAACATAAAAAAAAGGGTTAAAAGTTATACCGAACAAAAATGCTATTTCCTCCTACAAAAACCTCCTACAAATCTTCCTACACATTAGATCCTGACATGTGGCGGAACTGACGGTTAAGATCTGGAGAGATAATAAGTGGAAAAAATGAATATTATATGATTGTGTAGGAGGATAAGTAGGAGGATTTGGTAGGAGGATTTAGCAATGCTCTATACCGAATACGTGGATCAAATAAGGATGAACACACACGAATCCTTGCACAATTTCCAAGATCAAAATCAACCCGAACACCCCTTTTGGTGTCCTTGAATCTGGCGACCAAAGAGAGAAGGAAGAAAAGATTTAGGGTTTTTAATTATTTTCTTGTTTTGTGAAAAGTGAAACATGTTTTACCCTTAATTCCATAGTTAGTAAAATTTTACATGGGCTAAGCCCATGTTTCCCTTGTGTAGCCGCGGGTAGGGGCCCCACTTGGGGTAACCCGTACCTTTTCCGTGTCTAATTAATAAGTGTGTTCTCGTGTTCGTGTTTTACGTGTTTTAATTAGTTATCGATCGTGACTTAATATATTTATTCGTGTTCGTAATAAATATATATACATACGTAATATTAGTTCGTGATTAATTTACGTTCATGATTTCATGTTCGTATGCTCGTGATTATAATTATTATTGGAATAATTATACGTTCCTGATTTCATGTTCGTATGCTCGTTATTATAATTATTATTGGAATAATTATCGTGTGTTCATACGTAGTAAATACTTATCGTGTTATAACACGTACGTAATACTAATAATTCTTGTACGTGAAACGTAAACGTGCTATAAAAAGGAAAGTTCTAATTATGTACGTACGATCTTAAGGGTACTATTCATGGTAAAAGCATGCGAGTTTTACACTTAGAGTGCTACTGTGCTAGGCACCATGAAAGGCAAATGCCTCTTCATTTAGGCCCCACGATGTGTCATGTCACTTAACACTCCATGTTCTAAAAAAACGCGTTATCATAACAAACTCCTCTTGCTATCTTTTATTTTATTTACGTTATTTTTAACCACAATAAATTTATTATTTAAAAATAAAATTAGAATACATAAAATTAGATTATAAATAATTTTTATAAAATTTGAAACACACTTTTCAAAAATAAAATTATAAATTGAAACAAAAATTTGAAATAAATAAAACTACAAGAGTATAACTGCAAATTTAGCTTATATATATATATATATATATATATATATATATATATATATATATATATATATATATATATATATATATATATATATATATATATATATATATATATATATAAAACGGTTTTTTGTTTTTCTTTTTTTCTCCAGCCAACCAACACACCAACACACACTACTATCACCGATTTGTCTTCCTACAGATCAAAAAGGAAAATAGAATAAACCAAAGAAGTGAGAAAATAAAATCAAGAAAGAATAAAGAAAAAGAGAAAGAGATTTGTTTTTTGTGACTTTCTTTTTCATCGTGCAGATGAAACCTCGAAATGGCGAGCAAGTTGGGTACGGTGGCGAGCGGCGAGCAGTGGCAAGGTGACATGCGGGATTAGCGAACCTCCATCGCTATGGTATCTAACTCTCTTACGTGACATAAGTTGTAATCAAATAAGCTTATAAGTCCACGTAAAACAAACACCCCCTAACAAGTTGTGATTTATTGTGGTTTGTTTTCTTTTTTCAAATAGATAATAATAAAGCCGAGTAAAACAGGCAGAAATATGTCGGTTCGTTGGCCTAAAACTCTCGTTTCAATGAAAAAGTGAGTGTCACGTAAGCAAAACATATTCTGGCACCAGAAATCTGTTGGCACCATATTTTCAGCTGTAGCCGTTGAGGCCCACAAATATGATGCAAAAGGAATAACATAACTTAAAAAAAGAACTTCATTAAATTAAAAAACCATTAGGAAAAAAAACAAATAAACGTAAACATACAAATAAATAAACTAGTTCTCGAGAGGTGCATACAGGGCTCGAATCAAATTTATTTTATGCTCGATAATAATCGCGTCGACCGGCTGTGGCAATTTTGTAGTGACTAATGAACACTAATCACTCATAATTTCATTAACTACGGTTTTGAGTATTCTCGAAAATATTTTGTCGTATCTCAAGTAGACATTAGTTATATGAAGATTTAAAGGCCAGGTCAAATAATTTACTTTGAAAAGCAATAGGATTTTAAATAATCGTTAATCGTTATTGTGTTGCTATATATTATCTTCACCGTATGTCCCAATTGTGGGCTCATATTCACCAACAATTTTATAAGAGCAAAATGCGTAGTGGAGATGAAAACTCATTTTCACTTTGGCCACGGCTGTCATAGTAACATTTAACAAAAAAATACTCTTTTACTCACATTGTTTCGTTCTCTTTATTTTTGCTCCATCAACTAATCTTATTTTTCCTTTTTTAATTTTTCACACAAGTTAAAATTTATTTCATTAAATTAAAAATTAAAATACATCAAGGTTTTCTTTTTATCGGAGTAGTATACATGATTAGAGTCATCAAAGAGCAATGTCTTGAAACCCGGTTTTTGAATCAACCCGGTCGAGTCATCGGGTTTGGAGTAACCCGGGTCGAAACGGGTCAACCCCGTTTTTTTTTTAATATTTTTTTTCTTCGTATTTTCAACAATTAGCAAAATTATATATAAAAACCATAAAAAGTTCTTTATATTGAAGATATTATCTCGTTTACCAACCAATATAATATATAAAAATAAAATTTCATCGTAAATACGTAAAATTTACATATTATTTTGTAAAAATACCCCGAAAAAATCGAACCCGAACGGGTCTCGAGAACCTGGTTGACCCGGGTCACCCCAAACCCGGAGGGTCTAGCCGGGTTTCGAAAATATGAAACCTGGGTCAAAATGACCAATTTTTTCACTACAACAAAACTAGGGGTTAGGGTCAACATTTTCGACCCTAAACGAAAGATTTTTCGGCCCTAGAAGTTTAGGGTCGACTATGTCAACCCAGCAATTCCGTGCTCAAACTTTTGACCCTAGAATTCTAGGGTCGACCTTCCTTTTGAAGTTTAGATCGACACTAGGACCCACTGCTTTTAGGTGAAAAGTTCGACCAGTTTAGGGTCGACACTTCTTTTGCATCTTAGGTTGACATAATCGACCCTAGGTATTTATAATTAATAAACTTTTTATAATTAACAAAATTTCTTTTTCCAGGAAAGAAAATAATTAAATAAAATTCTAAGGTCGATTTTTCCGACCCTAAGTCTCAAAAAGAAGTCGGTCCTAGATCAATTAAAATAAAAAAAATATATATAAAGTACGACAGGTGGCACAAAAAACCTAGGGACGACTAAGTCGGCCTTAAGTTAAAAAAATATGGAAAATGACGGTTATTTAGGGACGACTTAGTCGACCCTAGGTGTTAGGACATGTGGCATATAAAACCTAGGTACAACTAAGTCGACCCTAAGTTAAAAACTCTGGAAAATAGTTGTTTTTTAGGGTCGACTATATATCTGGGGGCAAAAAACTGGCCATTTTTTTAGTTTCCTGATTTTTTCCGGAATTTTTTCCGGAAAAAATCTACAATTCCAAATGGCAGAATTCAGTAAATCCACAATACAGAATAATAACAAATCAATAAACGTTACAATACCCCAATAAAATAAATTATCAAACTTTACGATACAATATTCATCAAATCCACTTATACATCCTAAATCAAAGGTTTCACACACACTACAAGTCTCAAACTTTATTACACATAATAAGAAAAATACCACTACAACCTCTACTCGTCGTCCTCAGCCAAAAAGTTATTACGGTCGTCTTGCTGCTCGTCATCCCTTGATGAGTCGTCATCACTGTTTTGGAGATCCCTATCTCGACCCAACTCGTCAACGGATCGGAAATCGTTCATATGAGGATTCATGATTAAGCGGGAACCTCCAGGTTGGGAATTTGAAGTAGAGCCGATATCATGAGTTGAGTTTAAGACGGGATAATTACAATCGTTAAAGGTATTGTTGGTGACGGGAGTCATAGGTAAAGTGTCGGCATAGGGAGGTTAGATTGGTTGGAGATGGCTGGGAAAAGGCGGTCGGGATGGGTCGGTGAAAGGAGGTTGGAATGGTTGATTAACGGGGAAAGGGGGGGTTGGACTAAGTGAGTGATGAGACTATAATTATACATAGTCTCATCGTCCAAATCGGGCTTAAAACGCTTAAAATATCATCAAAATACCCAAATATATGCTTGTGTTTGTTCATTGTTTATTTTAGGTACGGATATCGTGAAATCACCAAAAGATTACAAGAATCAAGCAAAAACGAACAGGGGAAACGAAGCCGCACAAAGAACCGGACCCGAATCATGAAGTTCCATTCAAGTCCTTGAAGTTTGAAGATTTGGCAAGATTGGTCCCTCAACTTTTGAAGACTTGTCATTTTATACCCTTGTAAAACTCAAAAATTACAAAAGGGTCCCTAAAATAACAAGATTATATCATAAGGGTCCTTGAAGAATGCATAAAGTGCATTAAAAGCCCTTGGAATAGTTTTGATAAAAGTCTTGTGGCCAAAATATAAAGAATGGAAGTTTTTAACAAAGGGAATTGGAGTGTTAGGCTGTTTGAAGTGTAATGACAACATTTTGGGAGTCTAGGGGGCATTCTGGGTAGACAAGCAATCTCCTCACACCCACTCACACTACGCCACCTGTCCCACTACTTGAAACCACCCAATCACATCCACCCCACACTCCACGCCACTTCTCCACTTCTTTATTTAACTGATTATTTTTTAAATCGGTTTAATAAACAAAATTAGTGGGGGAAACATAGTTTTTAAAAACTTAACACCCCTAATCGGATTAAAAGCCCTGTTCTTCCCCTATAAACCCTAAAACTCCACCAGAAATTATTTACTTAAACCAAAGGGGTTTAATCCACCCCTTTCCAGATCCTTGATTAACCACCACATAAGCCAAACCCACCAGCAAAATAGTCCACCCGTGACCTCTTTGGACCCCACTCATGTTCCCCTGCTTAACCCAAAATGGCAATATGTGAATCTCACAGTCATCCAACGACTCCAACACTTTTCTTGCTCCCAAAGAGTAGATAAACGATCAAGATTGAAGATTCCACCTGGCTACATCACATGGGTGATTTTTTACCAAGACCCCAAAGGGCAATTTTGGATTTTCAGTAGATTAGGGTTTAGGGTTTTATACGCACTGTATTATTTTATTTAGCTTCTAGTATTTTCTATTGGGTAGTATAAATACATGTCGCATGTGACATGTATTCTTTGTTCCAGTTTTATTGTAAAATTTTTAAACAATTAATGAAAATGAGAGTTTTTAGTTTTTCACAATAATTGAGTTCCAATTACTGTTTTTTCTAGTGTAAGTTTAGTTTATTGGGGTTTCAAAGTTATTTAGTAACTTTCTGTTTCAAAAGTTTATTTTTATTTCAAAAATCCGAATTTAAGATATAAAAGAAGTGAAAGTGGAATTTATATCTTAAATTCAAGATTTTGAGTTTAAATATTGTTGGTTTCAACTTTAGTTTTTAGATTGTGTTTCAAAGATTGGTTTGAAAAGGTTTTGCAAAATCAGTTTTATAAGTTTTATTTCACTCACATCTTACTGTATCATAAGCTACAAGCTAACAACTTGTAGATTTTGATACTTGAACTTGTTTTCTGTTTGTTGTGATTGTGCAGGAACAAGAAGCAAGAAGTTTCACCATCATCCTTCTCATTGCATTTCATTTTATTACATTTTTTTGAAGATATTTTGTGCCTTGGGTCCCACTTGGATTCCAACAGCAGGCATCCTCTACATGTCCAATAGCTCTCATAAGCTCCAAATCTCTCAAATAGAAGGCATCAGCCCCCCTAAGTAAGGCTTGAACCCTATGTTGAGTTTTCTTTGAGTTTCATGTGAACTATTTGATTGTGAGTGTTTTCTGTTTATTTGCTTGTTTTATGTGATTGTTTATGTTCATTTATGGTTTTATTGCATGTTAGAATGGATCACATTCAGTTTGGATTGAGTTTGTATGCATTTGGTGTATTAAAAGTTCAGTTTCTGAAAATATAGGGGTGTTTGGGATAAGGGTTTAAGCTACATGTTTGATAAGTTGTTGGCTTGAAAGCTGCCTAAACATACTTATATTGTTAATGTTACATGTTTTTAGTCTTTGGTTTCTATTTGAGTAGGTTTTAAAACACTTTGTGTGTTCATGTTTGGGTAAAAATAGCTAAAATCAGCAAACCTTCTTACTGCCATGATTTAGTAAATTTTGACCACCATATTTGTTATTTGTTAAGGTCTAGTTGGTTTTTAGGATTGAGAGTTGATTTGAGAAGTTTGTATGTGAGTGGAGTGAGTTCTGGCCAATCCAAACTCACCCAAGTGCCAATTGCACCAGTCCACTGTTCATCAGACCTCAAAACCATTTACAGTCAATGCTTTGTGCTTGGTGTGCTTGATTTTTTATACAACTTGTGCTTTTTATTATTTATCTGACTCCCCACAACCCAACTGGTTGTGGGGGTGCCATTCATTGACCAATAAATCAAGTGAAACTCTAGTTACAAGCAGATTTGTCACCAGATCTGTGAAAGCAGTGGGAACCAAGTTCCCACTGATAGTGTAATAGTTGGTACTGCTTTGCTATAAGACAAAAAGTTTCCAAGTGTCACTTTCAGAGTTTTATATTTTTGTCTTTAGTGGTCAATTTTAGGAATTATAACTTGCTTTTAATTTTATTATTTTTCTTATTTAAATTCTGATTTTTCTGCTTAGTTTATTTTATTATCACTTTTCATTTATTATTTTTTAGATTAAATTGCATTTTAAATTAGTTTTTATTATTTCTGTTTTGTATTTTAGTGAAAAATTTTACTTTTTTCAAACTTTTTCATTTTTCAACTGTTCATTAGTATAATTTAGGATTTTTAAAATTGTCAAATTATTTTTAGCATTATTTTAATATTTTTAATCATTATTTTGGTTTAAAAATAGTTTTTAGTGTTTTAAAAATAGAAAAATAGTTTTAAAAATTTAGGAAAAATACTTTTTAGTCTTTAAATAATATAAGTGATTTATTAGTTCAATAAAATAATATTTTGGGCTTTTTCTTAATTATATTTAATTTTAGGGCTTTAATTAGCATTTAAAATTGAATATTTAATTAATAAAAGGTTTTAAAAATTATTTGTTGAATTTTTATTCTTATTTATATTATTAGTTTTAACTTTTAATTAATTTTTAGGTTTGATTTTTAATTTCGTCACGTTTTACGTATTTGCGTTCGCGTTTTACGTCATTACGTCGTAGTGTAATCGTAGTCGTAGCTCGTCTTTAATTTTTCTCTTCTAAACCAAAAACGTCACTAATCCAAACTTTGATTTTATATAATTGGCACACTTAATCCACACACCTCCTTCGAGAACGAACCCACATTTATTCGGTTTTACGTTTTTCCTAAAACTTAAGACTTAATACATGCCACTCATACGCGTTTTTCCTAAAACGTGTACGAAAAACCTACATCAATCAGTGAGCCCAATTAAGAGCTAGGGGGCATAAAACTGGGTTGTGGCGGGGGGTACTAGATTAAAACTAGGATGGTTAATTGGGTGAGCAGTATTTGACGAGTTGAAGTTCCGAAAAAACTGACCCATTGCAGCATGATGTTGTGCCACATTTTGGTACGACGTATGACCCCATTGTTGCACCGCGTCTGCCTTTAACCCTGCCAAGTAATCCCATTTTTGTGCCTCCTCGGTTTTTTTCCTCATCAAATCCATCTCTTGCGCATGTTGTTCCATGAGTCTATGAAGTTCTTCCCTAGTCACATTGTCAGGTCCAGCTGGAGGACCGCGCCTGCGATAAATTACAACAACAATTTTTCATTATATATAACAAGACATAAATATGAACAACTGGTTTATATTTTGTTTTATTAAGGATATATAACCTGCGAGAAGTTGAGCCACCACCCGGTTTTTTCCTGCCCATTCCCGACATATTTTGTTTATTTTGACTAGGCATGATTTGTTTTACTATTTCTTTGATTTGTTTTACTATTTCTTTATCGATCATGTACGGGATGGTTGATCGAACTTTTGCAAGCACATGTAGAGGGCAACAACGATCCAATTGTCATACCCGCGATTGCAGCCAACAACTTTGAGCTCAAATCCGGCTTTATTCAAATGGTCTCTGATCAACCATTCTTGGGGCGTACCATTGATGATCCTCATGACCACATCAAAAGGTTCCTTCAACTCACAAATACGGTCAAATTCAATGGTGTTCCACAAGAGGTAATCCGCTTATAACTTTTTCCTTTCTCCTTAGAGGGACAAGCCCGACATTGGCTTGTAAAGGAACCGCCACAAAGTATTCTTACGTGGACAGACTTGGAGACCAAATTCATAAACTACTTTTTCCCACCCTCTCGTACTACCGCATTTCGGAATGAAATTATATAATTTTGAACAAACGTACGATGAGAGTTTTAGTGAATCTTGGGACCGTTTTAAAGACCTTTTAAGAAAGTGCCCACAACATGGTTTTACCAAAGTGCACCAAATTAATACCTTTTACAATGGTTTAAGCATGAATGATCAAGATTCACTAAATAGTGCCTCGGGGGGTAATATTTTGGTTAAGAGCTCTAATGCCGCTTGGGATATTATTGAGAATAAGTCTAGAGTGCAAACCAAGAGTGTTCGGACCAATGCCGCTAGTGCTAGCACTAGTGACAACGACAAGAGACTTGACAAAATTACTTCGCTTCTTGAATCGCTTGCTGCCCAAACCGCTAACAACACCAAAAGCATCAACGCTCAAAACGCTCAAGTCAATGCTGTAAGCCAACCATGTGAAATATGCGGGGGTCCTCACTCTTACACTACTTGTACCTCCACCCAAGACTACCCTTCTGAGAATGTTAACGCAACATATGGAACCTATCAACCAGCCGGTTATCAAGCTCGTCCTCAAGGAGACTGTAACTTGCTCAGCTATCGCTCAAACAACTTTCTTTCCCCGCCCGGTTTTCCTCCAACCAATCAAAACCAACAACAAAACCTTAACCGAACCAATCAAAACCAACCTCGAGCACCATACCAACCACCTCAAAGACAACCATATCCACCTCAAAATCCCACTCAAGTTTACCAATCCGCTCCTTATCAACCACCTGCTTATCAAGCACCTCCTCCTACTCAACCCACCGTTTTCAACCGCGAGGTCGAAACGTACATGCGGACGAATGATGTGTTGGTGAAGAATCTGCAGACCCAGATTATTAATTTGAAGGGCGACATGGTGAAACAAGGGAATGATCTTAGAGCCGACATGCAAAACTCTTTGAGTAGTCAAACGAATGACCTAAGGGACATGATGGCTGGTTTCTTCCAAGGTAATCAAACCTCTTCTTCGGGTACTCTTCCGAGTAACACCGTTGCTAATCTAAGAGGGGAGATGAAAGCAATCACCACTCGCAGTGGAAAAGGTACCAAGGAACCCGAGCTTCCTATACCTACACCGGTGATTGTGACAAAGGAAAACGAGTCACCTACTCATATTCCTAAACCTTCTACTTCCCCAATTCCTCCACCTCTTACTTCTACCCCTCCACCACCCAAGGATGTGAGTGATCCTACTATTCCAAAGCTTTCCTCTTCTTCCGATATACCTTATCCCTCAAGGTTGAGGAAAGAGAAGCTCAAAAGCAAGGACGATATTCAAGTTTCAAACTTTCTCAAAATGTTTAAACAATTGAATTTCAACATCTCCTTCGCTGAGGCTCTCGCTCACATGCCTAAATATGCGAAAATGTTTAAAGATCTTCTTAGTGACAAGGAGAAACTTCTTGATATTGCTAATACCCAACTTAACGAGAATTGCTCTGAGGTTCTCTTAAGGAAATTGCCAACCAAACTTGGTGATCCGGGTCGCTTCTTAATCCCTTGCAACTTCCCGGGAGTAGAGAATTGTATGGCCCTAGCCGATCTAGGTGCTAGTATCAACTTAATGCCTCTAAGCGTTTGGAAGCAATTATCTCTCCCTGAGCTTGTCCCCACCAAAATGACTTTGGAGTTAGCTAACCGTACGGTTGCTTATCCAGTGGGGATAGCCGAAGACGTTTTCGTTGGCGTTGACAAATTCACCTTCCCGGCGGATTTCGTTGTCGTTGACTACGAGATGGATCCTCGTGTTCCATTAATCGTGGGACGTCCATTCTTGAGGACCGGTCGCACTCTCATCGATGTAGAAGCGGGTGAGCTTATCATGAGAGTTGGTGACGATCAAATTGTCTTCAACATGGGTAAGATTTCTAAACAGCCTTATTCATACGAGAGTGTTAATTGTATCGACGTTCTTGATGAGGCTTATGAAGAACACTTTAAAGATGCTTGTAAAAGTAGTCGTACCTCTCTTCCCAATGTTGAGACCGTTGCCTCTGTTGCTCCATCACTCACTCCATTTGGAGAAAGTGATTTCCTTCTGACTCAATTTGAAGCAAGTTTAGGGGATGTGGATTTAAAATATGAGGATTCTCCCACCGATTGGGAAGAAGACATTCGTACCATTGAGAAACTTCTCAATGAGGACTAATACTAGATGTTATTTACACCAAGTATAAAATATTTATCGTCCGATCTTTTCGAATTGATTACCAGTCTAAAGTGAGACTCAATTTTCTTTTGGTGAACAAGAGAATGGTTTGGTTTGGTTGTCTAATTTTTAAACTAAATGCAAGTAATTAAAATTTTCGTTGAGTAAAATAGAAGTCTTAAAATTAAACTACAAATAAAATCTTGCAAACATAGAAACTAAAATGTAAGTGATTAAAAACTAGGAAAGATGTTTAAAATATACTAAGACAAAAGGCGGGAAAGAGTAAATTTGAAAACTTAGGAAAATAAAACAAAGACTAAAATAAATGTGCACTGCGATCGCACTCCATCGTAACCATTCCATCGTAATGCTCCATCGCAACATTCCATCGCAACTTACCATCGCAATGTTCCATCGTAACCTGATCGCAATGTGGATCGTACCCACCAATCGCACTCAATGCGATTACAACAAAATAGATTCGATCGTACTCACTAGTAAGATGGGAGGGGCGATCGTACTACCAGATCGCAACCACGATCGCAATGAGTGATCGTGGTTCCGGATCGTAACAAACCGATCGCAATCAATGCGATCGAAGCAGGGAAGAGAGACCCGATCGCACCCCAGATCGTAATGAGTGATCGTGGGCGTGGATCGTACCAGGGAAGGAACCAGATCATAGTCTATGCAATCGTAACAAGATCGGGACCAAGTAAACCCTCCTAAGATGGAAAAGGCGTCCAAAAGGGAAATAAGCTTAAGCAAATAAGCAGTAACCAATAAGCACTTTAAAACTTCTAAGAGAGTTAAAAAGCACAAATTTGTTAATTTTTACAAACACTAATATTCGAGACTTAATGAACCGAACATAAAATAAGACAACTCTTTAAAAGCTTAAAAGTCAATAAGCCGAAAATACAAAGAAGCTAATAAGCATCAAGAGCTTATAGCTTAAACGTATGAGAGCTTATGTGGGAATAGAAAAATCAACCTCTTAATCACGAAACATCAAAATCAACACGAATTGAGAACCATTCGGATTAAATATGAACTTTCGGATTAAGAACAAAGTAAAATAAAGAAAGGTAGAAAGAGATTAAAGAAAAAAAAAAGCTTAACTTGAATTAGATTAATGAAATCAAAATACAAGGATGATTCAAACCTTAAACTTGAAAGAAAAAGATGAAACTTAGTGATAGAAAGTTGGGAACTTTCTCTCTCTAAAAACTAGAAAGAAAAATGAAAAACTAAAACTAGCTAACCACCCTCCTAATGTGATTAGGAGGGTATTTATAGGGAAATGGGAAGTGCATGTGTGGTGTTTCCTTCTTTCTTTTCTTCTCGACTCGATTTAATTCTTTGTCTTTTCTCGACGTCGTCTCGGGATTCGAACTTGTCTTAATAATTTTCTTCTTTAATTTAGACTTAAGTTCTTCGACTTCATTAAACTTCCGTCTTTAGACTTTTTCTTCGATAAATCTTCAGAATAGGTCTTGGACATTCGTTCTTTTAAGCACTCTTGATCTTTTGACTTCGTCTTTTCTCGTTTACTTCGATAAAAGCCCGTGAAAGCTCGTGTTTTCTTCCTTTTGCATCTTTTGGTCCTAAAACACAATAAAAACACAAACCACGCATAATTCCGACTTTTACGACATAAAATACACGTTTTGGTCTTGTTATTATTGGAAATAAGTGGTAAAAGGATAAGTGTTTTCACACTTATTAAATCCCCTACACTTGACCATTGCAATGTCCTCATGCAATGCATTAATTTTATAGCACGGTTTACATTTTCCATCATAAATAACCCACCTTGGCCTTTATTAAATACTAAACACTAAGAAAACTTTAAAGAACAAAACAAGTAGAAAATCGAAGACTTACATTGGGTTTTTGGTTGTCATGAATGTTCATCATTCTTAAGTTTCACGTTCCCCATACCAAGCTTAAAAACGAGATCATTGTTATTATAAGTTAGCAAACTAACACGAATTCATGTGGGCCAATTATTTACTTAGACTCCCTTATTCCTAGGTGTATCTCTTATATTTTATTTTTGTCTTGAATGATCACGAGGATGTATTGTTTGACTTATTTCGATAGTTATTTAGGCCGAAAATAAAGTGGACGATTTAATCAATAGTTAGCTAAAGGACAAAATCTTTTAAAACTGCTTCTCGGGACCTCATAAAGTTCATATCTTGGCATAACTCGCTTCGCGATTTGAGACCTTTCTCGGACCGATATTTGGCAGCGACTTCATACTTCAAATCTTTGAGAGACGTTCTTGAAATTATGGTCTTCTCTTCATAATAGGAATTTCTTCACTTGAAGTTTTTGAGAGATTCTTCATACTTGGACCACGACTTCTTCATTTTTCTCCAATCTTTATTTTGGACTTTGATATACAACGATCCGCCTCCTTTTAGGACTTGGATCTATTTATCCTCATTCCTTGCTAGGGTCTTTTTGGATAGACTTCTCCATGATCTTTAGGGGAGTATTTGATTTTTGTCGTGTGTCACGATCCTTCATATTGATTTTTGACAAATGATTCTTCACATCACTTTTGGATCTTTAGCAACAAACTGTAGCCCTCATGCCTTGTTAGGGCCTTTTCGGACTCGCCAATCTTCACATCCCGCTTCAATAAGTTATGCCTTGGCTATGAACTCTAATTGATATCGAGCAACTTTTAAACGATCTTGGGCTAGAAGCTAAGTAACTTTTTAAATCGTACAACCTTATTTATTGCAGATAAATTTATTAACAAGTGATGGGAGAATAGGCTCATAATCAACTCACATAAATTCACGAACGAATACCAAACTTATAATTGACTCTATCATCTCTCGTTCTCCACAATTTAAAATCTCAAGGAATGAGACTCGTGGATGCTTAGCCAATTAAATCAAAGTTTTGGGTTTTTGAGTCATCTATAGGATCTTGAAAATTCTTAGACTTTTTCAAGTTTAGAAATCGCATTTTAAAGTTCCCTTGATAAACAACTCTCTAGGATCAATTATAGGAACTTGCGAAAAGTTCTTGTTCTTAACCCGTGAGAGTTAAGACTTTCGCGTTTTAAAGCTCCCTATATAAAAGCCTAGAAAAACTTGACTTAAACACGTTAAGGATACTAGCTAGAGTAAACTTAGATAAGTAAACTCGGGTTGAGTCAAAATATTCACGACTTTGAAAAATAAAACCACTTTATTAAAATTTATTCTAGCAAGGAAAAAAATAATCATAACAAAGGAAAATACAACTATACAACTAGGCCAAAATAGATTAAAAATTTTGAAAAATGTCGAAAAATCAAGTTTCCCAGTTAAAATGAGGACAAATTCATGGAAAAGACGACTTACTTCGATAGAAGTCCCCCCTACACTTGAGATAAACATTGTCCTCAATGTTTAAGCATGTGGGAGTAAACTCCCCTACACTTATGACATTGTGCACTTTGTTTAAATCTTGCTAAGGAAAGGACAACTATAGTGATTTCAATGTGAACATATAAGATATGAAATATTGAATCACGAGAGTTTAGGATAAAACCGGGAAGATGGGAACACGGGATCACGGTTCGTCAAAAGTCATCGAGGTGCTCTTTGAAGCTTGAATCCCTGCACAAAATAAGAAACAAGACAACCAACACATATGGGGCTCCCCCTACACTTATGATGAAAGCAGTAAAGGATAGATCACGGGTTGCCTCCCGAGAAGCGCTTGTTTTTGATAACCGAGTCACGAGCCTGACTCGACCCAAATTTAGTTTATGGGAAACGTGGTGAGGGATGGAATCATCTCATGAGAGATGTCCTCGCCAAAGTACAGCTTCAAACGCTGGCCATTCACCTTGAAATTGGGCCCATTTGGCTGAGAAAGCTCAATTGTGCCATATGAAAAGACTTTGGTGACGGTGAATGGACCAGACCAACGGCTCTTCAACTTGCCAGAGAAGATCTTCAACCGAGAGTTAAAAAGTTAGACTTGATCACCAACGTGGAACTCTCGGTTCTTGATTCTTACGTCATGGATGATCTTGGTCTTCTCCTTGTATATCAGTGAGTTCTCGTAAGCTTCATTCCTCAGTTCGTTGAGCTCGTTGAGTAGAATCTTGTGAAGATCACCGGCTTTGTTGATGTCGAAGTTAGCCCACTTCAAGGCCCAGTATGCCTTATGTTCCAGCTCGATGGGGAGGTGGCATGCTTTCCCGTACACAAGAAGATAAGGTGTACAACCAATCGGGGTCTTATAAGCTGTACGGAAAGCCCACAAAGCATCATCTAACTTATCGGCCCACGCGACACGATGCTCTCCCACAGTACGTTCCAGAATTCGCTTCAATCCACGGTTGGAAATCTCAGCTTGCCCATTGGTTTGGGGATGATAGGCGGTGGAAAGACGATGATTAACACCATACTTAGCCATGACTCTTGCAAATTGATCATTGCAAAAATGAGTCCCGCGGTCACTGATTATAGCACGAGGGACACCGAATTGAGCAAACAGCTGCTTCAAAAAGTTCACAACCACCCTTGCATCGTTCGTTGGGAGAGACTTAGCTTCAACCCATTTAGAAACGTAGTCAACGGCTACAAGGATGTACTTGTTCCCTTTGGATGATGGAAATGGCCCCATAAAGTCGATGCCCCATACGTCAAACATTTCACATTCTTGTATGAAATTTTGAGGCATCTCATCTTTATGTGTGATCTTGCCATGGCGTTGGCAAGCATCATAATGCTTAACCATTTCGTGAGCGTCACGATAAATGGTGGGCCAATAGAATCCAGAGTCAAACACTTTCTTAGCGGTGTAGTTGGGACCAAAGTGACCACCGGTAGGTCCTTTATGGCAAGCATCAAGCATCTGCAAAGCTGTCGGCCATCAACACATCGACGAATGATCAGATCAGCACATTGTTTGAATAGATAAGGGTCATCCCAGAAGTAAGTCTTAACATCTTTAAAGAACTTCTTCTTTTCTTGGGATGTTAACCCTTTGATGAGAATACCACCCGCTAAGTAGTTTGCAATGTCCGTAAACCACGGGGTGTCATCAAGATTGGAGTGAATAGACATCAAGGTCTCAAGGGGAAAAGAGTCATTGATCTCTTGGTTCGGATGATCCCCTTGATACGGATCCTCAAGTCTCCTCAGATGATCCGCTGCTAGGTTTTCGGCTCCCTTTTTGTCACGAATTTCAATATTGAATTCTTGAAGGAGCAAAACCCAACGAAGAAGTCTTGTCTTAGAATCTTGCTTAGTTAACAAGTACTTCAACGCGAAATGGTTGGTATAGACAATGGTGGTGGATAAAACAAGATAGGGGCGAAATTTTTCAAAAGCATAGACAACAGCTAAAAGCTCTTTTTCGGTTGTCGTATAATGTAATTGAGCCCCCGTCATTGTCTTGCTAGCATAATGGATTGGTTGGAAGTGTTTATTAACTCTTTGGCCCAAAACCGCTCCCATAGCAAAGTCGCTAGCATCGCACATCAACTCAAAAGGTAGCTACCAATTAGGGGTAACCAAGACCGGTGCCTTAGTTAGCTTATCCTTAAGAAGATTGAAGGCTTCGATACACTCTTTAGAAAAGATAAAAGGAGTATCTTTTTCCAAGAGGTGGGTCATCGGGCGAGCGATTTTAGAGAAATCCTGAATGAATCGACGATAGAAGCCCGCATGACCCATAAAACTTCTCACACCCTTCACGGTTGGAGGTGGAGGTAATTTGGATATGACATCTACTTTAGCACGGTCGACTTCAAGACCGGCTTTTGAGATTTTGTGTCCTAGCACAATGCCTTCTTTTACCATAAAATGGCATTTTTCCCAATTTAGAACAAGGCGAGTGTCTTCGCACCGCTTAAGCATACGTTCCAAATTGGCAAGGCAAGAAGAGAATGAATCACCATAAACCGAGAAATCATCCATGAAGACTTCCATAGTTTCTTCAACCATGTCATGGAAGATAGCCATCATACACCTTTGGAATGTCCCAGGAGCATTGCACAAGCCGAAAGGCATTATTTTGTAAGCAAATGTTCCATAAGAGAAAGTGAATGTGGTTTTCTCTTGGTCTTGGGGATCGATGGGTATTTGAAAATAACCCGAGAAACCGTCTAAGAAGCAATAATAATCATTACCCGCTAGACGTTTAAGCATTTGGTCCATGAAAGGAAGGGGAAAATGATCCTTTATCGTAACATCATTGAGTTTGCGATAGTCTATACAAACTCTCCACCCTGTAACGAGACGTGTAGGAATCAACTCGTTGTTTTCGTTGGGAACAATGGTGATTCTGTCTTTCTTAGGCACACAATGGACTGGACTAACCCACGGTGAATCCGAGATAGGATAGATTATGCCCGCATCAAGAAGTTTGATAACCTCTTTTTTGATAACGTCATGGATCTTAGGATTCACCCTTCGTTGGCTTTGAATAGTGGGTTTAAAGTCGTCCTCCATGAGAATTTTATGTGTGCAAAAGTGAGGATCAATTCCACGAATATCGGAGATCTTCCACGCAATCTCTTTCTTATGATTCTTCAACACGGCGATAAGTCGGGATTTTTCTTCTTCTTTCAGGTCCTTTGCGATGATGACCGGTAACTTCTTGTTGTCTTCAAGGAAAACGTACTCGAGATGAGGAGGTAGGTCCTTAAGCTCAAGAATAGGAGGATCCTCAATAGATGGTGTAACTAACGATAGATCATCATTAGTCACCTCTTTAGGAGAAGGAGGAGAAAACGGGTCTTTATTGAGAAGTTTCTCAATTGTACGAATGTCTTCATCCCAATCGGTGGGAGAATCATCATACTTAAGATCGAGAGGACCCAAGCTAGCTTCAAAATCATCCAAGTCACTTTCTCCAAATGGAGTTAATGATGGAGCAATTGAGGCAACAGTCTCAACATTGGGTAGAGAAGAGAGATTACTTTTGCAAGCATCATGAAAGTGTTCTTCACAAGCCTCATCGAGAACATCAATAGCATTAACACTCTCATATGAATAAGGTTGCTTAGAAATCTTACCCATGTTGAAGACAATTTTATCGTCACCAACTCTCATGATTATTTCGCTCGCGGCTACATCAATGAGAGTGCGACCGGTCCTCAAGAAGGGACATGCAACGATTAATGGAACACGAGGATCCATCTCGTAGTCAACGACAACAAAATCCGCCGGGAAGGTAAATTTGTCAACGCCAACGAAGACGTCTTCGGCTATCCCCACTGGGTAAGCAACCGTACGGTTAGCTAATTCCAAAGTCATTTTGGTGGGGACTAGCTCAGGGAGAGATAATTGCTTCAAAACACTTAAAGGCATTAAGTTAATACTGGCACCTAGATCGGCTAGGGCCATGCAATTCTATACTCCCGGGAAGTTGCAAGGAATCAAGAAGCGACCCGGATCACCAAGTTTGGTGGGCAATTTCCTTAAGAGAACGGCGGAGCAATTCTCATTAAGTTGGGTTTGAGCAATGTCAAGAAGCTTCTCCTTATCACTAAGAAGTTCTTTAAACATCTTCGCGTATTTAGGCATGTGAGTGAGAGCCTCGACAAAGGAGATGTTAAAATTCAATTGTTTAAACATTTTGAGAAAGCTTGAAACTTGAATATCATCCTTGCTCTTTTGCTTCTCTTTCCTCAACCTTGAAGGATAAGGTATATCGGATGAAGAGGAAGGCTTTAGGGGAGTAGGATCGCTCACAACCGCGGGTGGTGGGGGAATGGGGGTAGAAGGCAAAGGAGGTGAGGAAAGTTGCTCTTTTTCCTTGTTCACAATCACGGGTGGAGGTGTAGGAAGCTCGGGTTCCGTATAACCTTTTCCACTACGAGTGGTGATTGCTTTCATCTCCCCTCTTGGATTCGCAACGGTGTTACTCGGAAGAGTACCCGAAGAAGAGGGTTGATTACCTTGGAAGAGCGAACCTAACATATCACGTAAATTATCCGCTTGGGTGCTGAAAGAGTCTCTCATGTCGGCACGAATATCATTGCTTTGTTTCACCATGTCATTCCTTAGCTCGACTCGAATATCACTCCCTTGTTTTGCCATTTCTCCCTTCAAGTTGATGAATTGACTCTGAAGATTCGTCACCATCTCTCTATTAGTCCTCATGAACGTCTCGACGTCTTTATTCAATGCCATCGGTTGATTGAGAGGTGGAGCTTGGTAAGCTTGAGAATTTCCTTGAGGTGGATATGGGTTTCTTTAGGATTGATATTGATTGTTAGCACGAGTTTGGGATTGGTTGTTTCGGTTATAGCTTTGTTGTTGGTTTTGGTTTGGAGGAGGAAAACCGGGTGGAGCAAGATAGTTGTTTGAACGATAACTTAGCAAGTTACGGTCTCCTTGAGGACGACCTTGATAGCCTCCCGTGGGATAAGTACCGTATGCCGCGTTAACGTTTTCAGAAAAATTGCCTTGAGTAGAAGGACAATCATTGTAAGAATGGGGACCACCACATGTGTCACAAGAAATAGCAACGGCGTTAGCTTGTTGAGTTTGGTTAGAAGCCAAAATTTGCATACTTTTCCTAATTTCAAGAAAAGCACGTGCTATGACCGACATGTCTTTGGTGGAAGAAGTAGATGAAACATTGACTCTCGGATTAGATCTTGAGGATGCGGATGAATCCCAATTCTTGTGGTGAGTAGTCATGTTTTCAATCAACTCTCTACACTCCTACGGTCTCCTTTTCATAAAAGTACCACCGGCGGCGGCGTTGATCGTGTCACGATCACGAAAAGTGAGACCATTGTAGAAAGTATCAATGAGAGTGACGGGGAGCATGTTGTGATTTGGAAAACGGTCGATAAAATCATTGTATCGTTCCCAAGCATCAAAGAGAGATTCATCATTGTCTTGCATGAATCCACTAATTTGGTTACGAAGGCTTGTGACCATGGATGGTGGGAAGTAGCGCGACAAAAAGCGTTGAGTCATGTCATTCCAAGTATGAATAGAATTCTTTCGGAGACGGTCAAACCATTTTTCGGCATGGTGAGAAAGCGAGTGGGGAAATAGTTGAAGGCGAAGTTCATCCATAGAAACACCGGGTGACTTCATGCTTTGGGTGATGGTAATGAATTTGTCGAGGTGTTTATTGGCATCATCATCTGGAATTCCGCGAAATGGATTAGTTTGCACTTGTTGGATCATATGATGCTTCAACGAAAACTCCTGAGCCGTGATGTGCATCAGCGCAATCGGGCCTCCGCGTCCGTTCATGGTGGGTTGACACAATTCCTCCATTGTTCGTAAATCGGGTAGGGGGGCATTGTTGTTGTTATTATTGTAATTCAAATTGGGTAGAGGTGGGTTATTATTGTTGTTATGAACACCAGCCATATCTAAATCTTCACGAGTCTCGGGCTCAGAATAGTTTGAAGATCTAGTACGCATACACCTGCAGAAGAAAAATATACAGAGAGAATATCTATACAATCTTTTTGCTGCAAACCTTTGGAAAAGAATTGTTTTTTATGATTTTTTCAATGTTTTTGTATTTTTGAAATTTTTTATATTTTTTAGGGTTTTGGAAAATTTTAAAGCAAGGAAAATAACGTTCAAAGAACGGATCCCAAAATTCAATGCGTCTCTCACTAAAAACCGTTAATCGTAACGAAAAGAGCCGGCAGCGGCGCCATTTAATACTAGATGTTTTTTACACCAAGTATAAAATATTTATCGTCCGATCTTTCGAATTGATTACCAGTCTAAAGTGCGACTCAATTGTCTTTTGGTGAACAAGAGAATGGTTTGGTTTGGTTATCTATTTTTAAACTAAATGCAAGTAATTAAAATTTTCATTGAGTAAAATAGAAGTCTAAAAATTAAACTACAAATAAAAGCTTGCAACCTTAGAAACTAAAATGTAAGTGATTAAAAACTAGGAAAGATGTTTAAAATATACTAAGACAAAAGGCGGGAAAGAGTAAATTTGAAAACTTAGGAAAATAAAACAAAGACTAAAATAAATGTGCACTGCGATCGCACTCCATCGTAACCATTCCATCGCAATGCTCCATCGCAACATTCCATTGCAACTTACCATCGCAATGTTCCATCGTAACCTGATCGCAATGTGGATCGTACCCACCAATCGCACTCAATGCGATTACAACAAAAGAGATTCGATCGTACTCACTAGTACGATGGGAGGGGCGATCGTACTACCAGATCGCAACCACGATCGCAATGAGTTATCGTGGTCTTTGATCGTGGTTCCGGATCGTAACAAACCGATCGCAATCAATGCGATCGAAGCAGGGAAGAGAGACCCGATCGCACCCCAAATCGCAATGAGTGATCGTGGGCGTGGATCGTACCAGGGAAGGAACCAGATCGCATTCTATGCAATCGTAACAAGATCGGGACCAAGTAAACCCTCCTAAGATGGAAAAGGAGTCCAAAAGGGAAATAAGCTTAAGAAAATAAGCAGTAACCAATAAGCACTTTAAAACTTCTAAGAGAGTTAAAAAGCACAAATTTGTTAATTTTTACAAACACTAATATTCGAGACTTAATGAACCGAACATAAAATAAGACAACTCTTTAAAAGCTTAAAAGTCAATAAGCCGAAAATACAAAGAAGCTAATAAGCATCAAGAGCTTATAGCTTAAACGTATGAGAGCTTATGTGGGAATAGAAAAATCAACCTCTTAATCACGAAACATCAAAATCAACACGAATTGAGAACCATTCGGATTAAACATGAACTTTCGGATTAAGAACAAAGTAAAATAAAGAAAGGTAGAAAGAGATTAAAGAACAAAAAGCTTAACTTGAATTAGATTAATGAAATCCAAATACAAGGATGATTCAAACCTTAAACTTGAAAGAAAAAGATGAAACTTAGTGAGAGAAAGTTGGGAACTTTCTCTCTTTAAAAACTAGAAAGAAAAATGAAAAACTAAAACTAGCTAACCACCCTCCTAATGTGATTAGGAGGGTATTTATAGGGAAATGGGAAGTGCATGTGTGGTGCTTCCTTCTTTCTTTTCTTCTCGACTCGATTTAATTCTTTGTCTTTTCTCGACGTCGTCTCGGGATTCGAACTTGTCTTAATAATTTTCTTCTTTAATTTAGACTTAAGTTCTTCGACTTCATTAAACTTCCGTCTTTAGACTTTTGCTTCGATAAATCTTCAGAATAGGTCTTGGACATTCGTTCTTTTAAGCACTCTTGATCTTTTGACTTCGTCTTTTCTCGTTTACTTCGATAAAAGCCCGTGAAAGCTCGTGTTTTCTTCCTTTTTCATCTTTTGGTCCTAAAACACAATAAAAACACAAACCACGCATAATTCCGACTTTTACGACATAAAATACATGTTTTGGTCTTGTTATTATTGGAAATAAGTGGTAAAAGGATAAGTGTTTTCACACTTATTAAGGACCATATTTCTCCACCATCCCCCAAGGATATTGCTATCGATGAACCGAATTTGAATCCACCTTCCATAGACAATCCTCCGGAATTAGAGCTTAAGGAATTACCGTCCCATCTCGAGTACGTGTTCCTTGAAGATAAGAATAAGTCGCCCGTCATCATCGCTAAGGACTTGAAAGAAGAAGAAAAATCTCGCCTCATCGTCGTGCTTAAAGATCATAAGAAGGCAATTGCTTGGAAAATTTCCGATATCCGCGGAATTGATCCAAACTTTTGTACTCACAAAATTCTCATGGAAGATGACTTTAAACCCGCAATCCAAAGCCAAAGAAGGGTTAATCCTCGAATTCATGACGTCATCAAACAAGAGGTTATCAAACTTCTTGATGCCAGAATGATTTACCCTATTTCGGATTCGCCATGGGTAAGTCCCGTCCATTGTGTGCCAAAGAAGAGCGGAATAACCGTTGTTCCCAATGAACACAATGAGTTGATTCCTACTCTTCTCATTACTGGGTGGAGAGTTTGTATCGACTATCGCAAACTCAATGATGCCACGAGAAAAGATCACTTTCCTCTTCCTTTCATGGATCAAATGCTCGAGCGTCTAGCGAGTAATGACAATTAATGCTTCTTAGACGGTTTCTTCGGGTATTTTCAAATTCCCATCGATCCCAAAGACCAAGAGAAAACCATATTCACTTGTCCCTACGGAACATTTGCTTACAAACGCATGCCTTTCGGTTTATGCAATGCTCCTCGGACGTTCCAACGGTGTATGATGGCTATCTTCCATGACATGGTTGAAGAAACTATGGAAGTATTCATGGATGATTTCTCGGTTTATGGCGATTCTTTCTCTGCTTGCCTTGCCAATTTAGAACGTATGCTTAAGCGGTGTGAAGACACTCGCCTTGTTCTTAATTGGGAAAAAATCCATTTCATGGTAAAAGAGGGCATCGTGATAGGACACAAAATCTCCAAAGCCGGTCTTGAAGTGGACCATGCTAAAGTCGATGTTATTGCTAAATTGCCTCCACCTTCAACCGTGAAGGGTGTGAGAAGTTTCCTCGATCATGTGGGCTTCTACCGTCGATTTATCAAAGATTTTTCTAAAATCGCTCGCCCGATGACCCACCTCTTGGAAAAAGATACTCCTTTTATCTTTTTCAATGAGTGTATTGAAGCCTTTAACCATCTTAAGGATAAGCTAACTAAGGCACCGGTCTTGGTTACCCCTAATTGGGAGCTACCTTTTGAGTTGATGTGCGATGCTAGCGACTTTGCTATTGGAGCGGTTTTGGGCCAAAGAGTGAATAAACACTTCCAACCGATCCATTATGCTAGCAAGACAATGACGGGGGCTCAATTGCATTACACGACAACCGAAAAAGAGCTTTTAGCTGTTGTCTATGCTTTTGAAAAGTTCCGCCCCTATCTTGTCCTTTCTACCACCATCGTGTATACCGATCATTCCGCGTTGAAGTACTTGATGACTAAGCAAGAGTCTAAACCAAGACTTCTTCGCTGGGTTTTGCTACTTCAAGAATTTAAAATCGAAATTCGTGATAAGAAGGGAGCTGAAAACCTAGCCGCGGATCATCTCAGTAGACTTGAGGATCCTTATCAAGGGGATCATCCGAACAAAGAGATCAATGACTCTTTTCCCCTTGAGACCTTAATGTCTATCAACTCGAATTATGATGAAACCCCGTGGTTTGCGGATATTGCAAACTACTTAGCGGGTGGAATTCTCATTGACGGGTTAACATCTCAACAAAAGAAGAAGTTCTTTAAAGATATTAAGAATTACTTTTGGGATGACCCGTATCTCTTCAAACAATGCGCTGATTTGATTATTCGCCGATGTGTTAATGGACCGACAGCTTTAGACATTCTCGAAGCTTGCCACAAAGGACCCACCGGTGGTCACTTTGGTCCCAACTTCACCGCTACGAAAATGTTTGACTCGGGATTTTATTGGCCCTCCATTTATCGTGACGCTCACGAAATGGTGAAAAATTGTGATGCTTGCCAACGACAAGGCAAGATCACACATAAAGATTAGATGCCTCAAAATTTCATGCAAGAATGTGAAATCTTTGATGTATGGGGTATCGACTTTATGGGGCCATTCCCTTCATCTTAAGGAAACAAATACATCCTTGTAGCCGTTGACTACGTTTCTAAATGGGTTGAATCCAAAGCTTTACCCACTAACGACGCAAGGGTGGTTTGTAACTTTTTGAACTCGCTATTCGCTAGATTCGGTGTGCCTCGTGCCATTATTAGTGATCGCGGGACTCATTTTTGCAATGATCAATTCGCAAGAGTCATGGCTAAGTATGGTGTAAATCATCGTCTTTCCACCGCATACCACCCACAAACTAATGGGCAGGCTGAAATCTCTAACCGAGGGTTAAAGCGAATTCTTGAACGAACCGTGGGAGAGTATCGTGCCTCATGGGCCGATAAACTTGATGATGCTCTGTGGGCTTTTCGTACCGCATACAAGACTCCGATTGGTTGTACACCATATCGTCTCGTGTACGGGAAAGCATGCCACCTCCCCATTGAGTTGGAGCACAAGGCTTACTGGGCCTTGAAGTGGGCTAACTTCGATATCAACAAAGCCGGTGACCTACGCAAAATCCAACTCAATGAGCTTAATGAACTCCGGAATGAGGCTTATGAAAATTCTTTGATCTATAAGGAAAAGACTAAGCTCATTCATGACTCTAAGATTAAAAACCAAGAGTTCCAAGTTGGATACAAAGTTTTACTCTTCAACTCTCGGTTGAAAATCTTTTCGGGCAAGCTGAAATCTCGTTGGTTCGGCCCATTCACCATTGCCCAAATTTTTCCATATGGTACTCTCGAGCTCGCTCAACCTAATGGACCTAATTTTAAGGTGAATGGCCAACGAGTGAAGTTGTACTTTGGTGAGGACATCTCTCATGAGATGATTCCATCCCTCACCACGTTTCCCATGAACTAGTTTTGGGTCGAGTCAGGCTCGTGACTCGGTTATCAAAAACAAGCGCTCCTCGGGAGGCAACCCGAGTATCTATCCATTTCCGTTTTACCTCCTAAGTGTAGGGGAACCTATATAGGTTGTTTGTGTTTGTGTGGTGATGTGATTACAGGGATGAATGCACTTTTGGAACTTTTGAAGAACCGTGCTCCCGTGTTATCCGAAATACGTTTCTATCTCTCAACTATCATGATTCAATTTTCTTCATACTTACATTTGAAATTGATCACTTTAGTCGTCTCTTCCTTAGCTTGATTTAACCAACGTGCAGAATGTCAAAAGTGTAGGGGAGATTTTTCCCACATGCTTAAACATTGAGGACAATGTTTATATTAAGTGTAGGGGAGACTTCTATCGAAGTTTTAAGTGGACTTTTCCATTAAAATGCCTTCATTTAACCGGAAAATCATCTTTTTCAGCATTTTTCAAATTTTTAATTAACTTTGGCCATATAGTCGTAATTTTAAATTTTTATCGTTGCTTTCATATGTATATATCCCACAATAAAGTCAAAAATATTAATAAAGTGGTGTAGCTAGTTTTGAAGTCTTCGACATATTAGGCCCGTTGCGATTATTTTACTCGACCCGAATAGACTTATCCAAGTTTATTCTAGCTAGTATCCTTAACCATGTAGACCTTAATTGGTTTATTAGGATAAGCATCCACGAGTCTCATTACTTGAGATTTTAAATTGTGGAGAACGAGAAATGATAGAGTCAATTATAAGTCGGTATTCTTGCACAAGCACACCTGGTGTGATTATAAGCCTATTCTCCCATCACTTGCTAATAATTTATCTGCAATAAGTAAGGTCGTACAATTTTATTGAATAACTTAGCTTCTAGCCCAAGATCGTTTAAAAGTTGCTCGGTAATGATAAGAGTTCATAGCCAAGGCATAACTTATGAAGCGGGGCGCGAAGATTGGTGAGTCCGAAAAGGCCCTAACAAGGCATGAGGATTCCATTTTTTTGCTAAAGATCCAAGGTGATGTGAAAAGCATTATTCCCAAAATCAATATGAAGGATCAAGACTCACGACGAAAAGCAAGCAACTCCCATAAAGATCATGGAGAAGTCTATCAGAAAAGACCCTAACAAGGTATGAGGATAAATAGATCCAAGTCCGAAAAGGAGGCGGATCGTTGTATCTCAAAATCCCAATTAACGATTGAAGAAATAATGATGAAGTCATGGTCAACAAAGTTGGAGTATCCCTCAAAAGTCTCCAAGTGAAGAAACTCTATTAACGAAGAGAAGACCATTATCTCAAGAACGTCTCTCAAGATATGAAGTATGAAGTACATGCCAAATATCGGCCCGAGAAAGGTCTCAAATCGTGAAGCGAGTTATGCCAAGATATGAACTTTTTGATATCCCGAGAAGCAGTTTTAAGAGATTTTGTCCTTTAGCTAACTATTAATCAAATCGTCCTACTTTGCTTTCAGCCTAAATAAACTATCGAAATAAGTCCAAAAATGCATCTTCATGATCATTCTAAGACAAAAATAACATATAAGAGATACACCTAGGAATAAGGGAGTTTAAGCATATAATTAAGCCATGTGTGTAAGTGTTTGATTTGCTAACTTATAATAACAATGATCTCGTTTTTAAGCTTAGTTTGGGGACCGTGAAACTTGAGGGTGATAAATCTTCGCAGCACCAAAGCCCTAATGTAAGTCTTAGATCTTTTTGCAAGTTATTTCCATGTAGCTATTTTCAAGTGAAAATGGTTTTCTAGCCCTTTTGTTTCATTCAAGCTTTTATATATCTCTTTAGTAGTAGTGGTTATTGTTAAGAAGGACAAGGTTGATTTATTATGAGAAAAGTGTAAATTTGCTTTATCACTAAGCATTGCATGAGGGCATGGCAATGGTTAAGTGTAGGGGATTTGATAGGTATGAAAACACCCATCCTTTTACCACTTATTTCTTGCTAAAACAAGACCAAAACGCGTATTTAATATTATTTGTTTGGAATTATGTGTGGTTTGTGTGTTTGTTGTGTTTTCAGAGCCAACCGGATAAATATTGAAGAAAACATGGGATTGCACGGGTTTTATCGAAGAAAAAGACGAAAAGACAAAGTCTATTGTCCAAGAGATGCAAAATATTTGAAGTCAATGGACCTATTTGAAGATTTATCGAAGAAAAGGACCAAAGATGGAAGACTTACATATGTCGAAGAACTCAAGTCTATTAAATGAAGAAATTAAAAGACGAGTTGAATTTATTCGTCAACAAATCCCGAATCGAAATCGAAAACGTCAACTTTTCTGAAAAGACGAGAAGACAAAAAAGAAAGGGAGAAAGCCCGCTCACCAACCAAAGACAAGGCCTATATAAAGAGATCCCTTCACAACTTGGAGACTAGTTTTTCATTCCAGTTTATTTCTTTTTTCTTGTTTCGTAGGGTAACCAACACCATTAAGGTGTTGGTGATTTTTTTCATCTTTGATTCACAAATCTTGTAAGTTTAAATTCTTCCTTTTGTTTACTTAACCTTTATCAATCAATACAATCGTTCATTTAATCTTGTTCATCTTCATCTTGTTGATTCAAAGTCTTAAGTTTTTATTTGGTTGATTTTGATCTCAAAAAGTAAGTGGGTTTTGTGTTTTTGTTGATTTGATTTGATGTTTATCATTAGGAAATGATTCGTGGTTAAATTGGTCTAAGTTTTGGTTAAAAACTTGGTTGATTTTGGTAAAAATCGTTTATTATTGTTTTCCCTGTTCTTCGCTATTCAGTTACCAGATTCCGAATCAACCTTAAATGTTCCGGATGAAGGTGTGAGTTGAAAACATTCCGAACGAAGGTCTCATTCAAGATATTCCGAATCAAAGTTTTCATCCAAAATAATCAATATTCCGGATGAGTATTAATATTCAGAATCAAAGTTTTTTAAAAAATGTTCCGAATCAGTTTTTCTTTAAAATGTTCCGAATCAAGGTTTTTCCAAAAATATTCCGAATCATTTTTTTTAAAATGTTCCGAATGAAGGTTTTTACTAAATATTCCGAATCAAAGTTTTTCCAAAAATGTTCCGAATCAGTTTTTAGTTATTCCGAATGAAGCTTTTTGTTTAAGTTATTCCGAGTCAATTTATTATTCCGAACGAACAGAATATTCCGAATCAGCAAAAATCATTCAGTTGTTCCAAATCAGTGGCTTTATCCGGAGTAATCAATATTCCGGATGAAGGGATATTCCGAATTAGCATTTTTGTTTAATTATTCCGAATGAAGGAGATGTTCCGAATGAACATATATTCCACATGAGTAGATTGTTCCGGACGAAGCAATTTTTATTCCGAATCAAGACTTTGTTCTAATTAT